>CM052438.1:102086771-102125553 GCA_028533085.1 Varecia variegata | reverse complement strand
ATTGAGCTTGGCAAAACTGGACCCTGGAGCCATGCCAAGCACCCATAATTGGTCTCCCCGTCATTGATGATATTGGGAAAGAGTAGCTGACAGCAGTTGAGGCAGCAGGGCCAGGTTTAGGGTGAAGTTACTGAGGCAGGCTCATGCAAGTGTTGGATAAAATCCGCTGTCTTTATTTACAGTGTTAGTATTTTGTTCATCATGAATTTTTTGTGTTAATTTTTACTTTTTAAATATTGCATCAAGATATTATTTATCGACCGGGCGCGGTGGCTCACGCCTGTAATCCTAGCACTCTGGGAGGCTGAAGCGGGAGGATCGCTCGAGGTCAGGAGTTTGAGACCAGCCTGAGCAAGAGCAAGACCCCATCTCTACTAAAAATAGAAAGAAATGATCTGCACAGCTAAAAATATATATAGAAAAAAATTAGCCGGGCATGGTGGTACATGCCTGTAGTCCCAGCTACTCGGGAGGCTGAGGCAGGGGGATAGCTTGAACCCAGGAGTGTGAGGTTGCTGTGAGCTAGGCTGACACCACGGCACTCTAGCCTGGGCAACAGAGTGAGACTCTATCTCAAAAAAATAAATAAATAAATAAATAAAGATATTATTTATCTTGATTACTGAGGTTTTTGGTAGCTCCTTAAATTTTGCATTTGAGGCAAGTACCTCACTCACCTCATTCTAGGGCCCCACTCCACTGAACAGCTGGAAAAGCATGTGGTGATTTGGACAACATCTAGTACAAAGAGAAGCTTGAAAGAATTCAGAGACGTCAACTTAAGGTTTATTAGTCAAGATTACAATAAACAGAAGCAATTTAATGGGGAAAAAAAAAACCTCTAGCTCCATGGCAGTAACACCAGAGAAGTAGTTAACACAGAGGGACTTTTGTTTGCATGTGGCTCCGGTGTTTTGTGAAAAGTAAACTGACTGATCATCTATAAAGAAAATCCCAAAGAATCTGCAGGAAAAACTACTAGAAATAGTAAGTGAATTAAGCAAGATTACAGGACACAAGGTGCTGTTGGATTGAATTCCGTCTCCTCAAAATATATGTTCAAATTCTAGCCTCTGGTGCCTGTGGACATGACCTTATTTGAAAATATGGTCTTTACAGATATAATCAAGTTAAGATGAGGCCATAGCAGATTAGGGTGAGCCCTTAATTCAGTGATTGCTGTTTTTACAAGAAGAGGGAAATTTGGACACAGATACTCACACAGAGGAAAAATGTCATGTGACAGCAGAGACAGAGACTGCAGCCATGCAGCCACAAGATAAAAAATGCCAAAGATTGCAGACAATCAACCGAAGCGAGGAGAGAGGTATAAAACACATTTTCCCTCAGAGGCTCCAGAAGGAACCGACCTTACCAGCACTTTGATTTTGGACTTCTAGCATTTCAGAACTGTCATAGAGTAAATTTCTGTTGTTTGAAGCCACCCAGTTTGTGGTAGTTTGTTAGAGCAGCCCTAGAAAACTAATATACAAGGTTAATACATAAAAATTGTGTTTTTAAATAGTAGCCATGCATAACTAGAAATTGAAATTTTTAAATATCATTTAAAATAGTCTCAAAAATATAAAGTATTTATGGATAAATCTAACAAAGGATTGCAAAATTTATATGCTGAAAACTATAAAATAAAGCTGAGATGTATGAAACAAGATTGAAGTCAATGTAAACATATATTGTGTACATGGATCAGAAGGCCCAATATTGTTAAGATGGCAAATTCTTTCCACAATGATCTATAGGTTTAATGCAATCCCATGTAAAAATCCCAGCAAGCTTTTAGAAATTGACAAGCTGACTCTAAAATTTACATGGGAATGCAGAGAATGGACTAAGCAATTTTGAAAAAGAAAAATAATTTAGAGGAATTACACCACCTGATTTCAAGATTTACTATAAAACTATAGTGATGAGTCAGTATAGTAGAGTACTGGCATAAGTATAGATATATAGACCCATGGAACAGAAATAGACCTACACACATATGGTCAATTGATTTGCACTGAAGGGATGACATATTTCAATGGAGATAGGATAGTCATTTAAGGCCAAAAGGTACTAAAACAACTGACATTCATGTGCAAAAAGAAAAAAATCTTCAACCTTTACCTTATGCTATACACAAAAATTAACTTCAAATTGATTATAAACATAAATCTAAAGATTTACAGAGCTAAAACTATAAAATGTCCAAATAAAACACAGGATAAAATCTTTATAATCTTGAGGTAAGCAAAGATTTTTTATAAGGACCAAAAAAATTCACGAACCATAAAAGAAAAAAACTGGTAACATGAAATTTATCAAAATTTACAACTTCCGCTTTTCAAAAGACACTGTTAAGAAAATTATAGACAAGCTACATACCAGGAGAAAATATTTACAAAACATATCTGATAAAGAACATATTTATTAATAGAATATATAAAGAAGTCTCAATATTCAATAATAATGAGACAACAAATCCATTAATAAAAAGTGTGAAATATTTGAGCATACATTCAATCAAGGAAAATATGCACATCAAATAAGCACAGAAAAAGAGACTCAACATTATTAGTCCCTACAGGAATGCAAATTAAAGCCATAATGAGATACTACTATATACCTACTAAATGGCTAGAAGCTAAAAGACTGACAATACCAAGTACTGGCAAGGATGCAGAGCAATTGGAATTCTTATACGTTGCTGACAGGAATGCAAAATGGCACAATCACTTTGGATAATAGTGTCAGTTTCTTATAAAATTAAACATACACTTACCATATGATCCAGCAATCCCACTCCTAGGTACACTCTAGAGAAATGAAAACATACACCTTTGTAAATACCTGCATGCAAATGTTTACAGCAACTTGATTGTTAGCAAACATTGGAAACAACCAATATGTGCATCAACCAGTGAACTGACAAATTATTTATTGTACATCCATACAATGGAATACCACTCAGCAATAAAAAGGAACAAATTGCTGATATACGAAACAACATGGATAGATCTGAAAAGCATTAGACTAAATGAAACAAATTTGATTTATATAACATTCTAGAAAAAGAAAAACTATAGTGACAGAAATCAAATCATTGACTGGGGATAGGAATGGAAGCAGATTTACTGCAAAGGAGAATAAGGGAACTTTTAGGAGTGATGAAAATGTGCTATATCATGACTATGACAGTAGTTACATGACTATATACATCTGTCAAAACTCACTGGGCTGTTAAAAAGAGTAGATTTTGTTTTATGTAAATGATACCTCAATAAAACTGACAAAAAGAAAGAAAACAAGACTAGAATAACCAAACAAGGAGCTGAATAAGTTACTTGAGCCAACTGCAAACTTAAAGAGCTAATTATTTTTACTCTACCATCACAAAATAAGAACAAGTATAAGAGTATTCTTATACTTTTTTTTATACATTACTTTGATGCAAATTTTTCTATTGTACATAGACTTAATTAAGGTCCTTCCATTCCCTCTTATAACCACTCTGACCTCCTCCTGCTCCCAAGGCTGTGAGAGCCAAGAACACAGATGCTAAGAACTCACACCTAACCCTTTTGGAGCTGTATCTATGTTCCTCTTCCCAGGAAAAGTACACAAAGAAGAAAATATAATGAGGAAGGGTTGATTTCCTTTGCATCAGATCCACCCTGATTTCTTTTGAAGAGTGGTTGATATGACCCATCTTGGTGCAGTTTTTCAACACTGTCTACAAAACTTTGGCATATCTCTCAGCAGTCAGTTCTCTAGGTCAGAATGGGGAATGATTTTTCTTTAACAGATCATTGACCCGGATTAAAACTCAGTTATAGGCCAGACACCAAATAGGTCTCCTGGTGGAGACGAACCTTGAGCCAGGTTCTCAAGGAAGACTGGAACATGATTTGGCAGAGAGATAAGGGAAGGAAATTGCTGAAAGCAGGGGACCGATAAGAGAACAGGGAACAGGTCTGCCTGACTGCTTCAACAGAATCTGCTTTTGGAAAGTGTGACAGTATCCCATAGAGTCCACTCACCCACGAAAACCACAGATTTTCTGTGCCTCCTGTCTTCTCTCCCTTCAACTTTTCAGCATGGCCAAGCTGCTTTTCCCCAAACACTTGTGCCTTCTTTTTCCCTACACACACAAAAAAAAATCGCTCCCCTGCAAGACAATGTTGAATCGTTTGTCCTGGTACGGAATAATGTTTAAATCTGGTCCCAACATGCCTCTGTACCCAAATCTCTCAATAACTACTATTTTTCATAAATTCACCCCCTAGCCAAGCTTTTCAATACATCATTTCAGAAAGTTGCCAAATAAATTGTGATTTCCATGCTTTTATTTATGAACACACCCCTCAGGGAGAATGCTTTCTTTCTCATCCATAGTCTGTGTCCTGACCTTCCTTAAAGAATGTAGCAAGTCCCTCGGGAAAAGTCACTAATCTGGGTGTTTAATATCTGCTATTTCATCTAATCTTCACACCTATAAGATATATGCTAATATTATTCTGTAGATGAGAAAACTAAAGCAAATAATTGAACAAATTACATAAGAACAAACAACTACAAGGGTATAAATTAAGAATTCAACAGAAAATCTTAATTATATCAGTATTACTATTCTATATAGTTTTCTGTGTCTATGCATGGACACACAGCATATATGCATTATCTTGTGATAATATGGGTATGTTTGTGTAAATTTTTAACTAAGGTGGGCAGAAACTTTATCTTTACTTGCATTACCTTTGAGCTTTAAGGATAGCGTATAAGAGTACATACTTCTCCTGGTACACCGTATAAGAAGATATTTAATGAATGGCCTCCCTTCACTCCTGTGAACCACTTATAAAGTCTAGTTCTTTCTAGAGAAGATTCACGGTTAGTAAAAACATATATGGATTAAGCACTTATTGATACAATACAATCTTCCAAAGGATTTAGAAAATTATTTTTCAAAAACAGATCCTGAGTTCATGTCTACAAAAGACATATACAAAAACGTTCTTAACAGATTTGGTTTTAGTAGTCAAAAACTGGAAACAATGTAAATATTCATCAACAATGGAATAAATAAAAAATAGGCCAGGTGTGGTGGCGCATCCCTGTAATCCTAGCACTCCGGGAGGCCAAAGCGGGAGGATTGCTTGAGGTCAGGAATTTGAGACCAGCATGTGCAAGAGTGAGATCCCATCTCTACTAAAAATAGAAAAATTATCCAGGTGTGGTGATGTGCACCCCTAGTCCCAGCTACTCAGGGGGCTGAGGCAAGAGGATTGCTTGAGCCCAGGAGTTTGAGGTTGCAGTGAGCTATGATGATGCCACTGCACTCTATCCAGGGCGACAGAGTGAAACTCTGTCTCTAAAAAAAATAAAATTAAATTAAATTAATAAAATAAAAATAAACATATAATGTTTAATTGTAGGATATTTATACAATGGAATATTACACAACAGGTTTTTTTAAAACTGCTGATATATACAACAATAAAAATGAATTTCAAAAACATAATATCCAATAAAAAAAAAAGCCTAAAAAGGATATTCAGTAGGTAACAGCCATGATGAATAGCCAGGGACCAAATTTGCCCTCCAACCTCAAACAATTATAAAAATGGTTAGTGATCACTGAGGGAAGAGAAATAAATAAGGTGAACCCTATAATTGCCCCAGTTTACTCACTGGAGTGAGTTTCCAGGCTACAGGTCACTGAATTGAGGAGACAAGCTTCAGAATTCAGGGACACCAAGGCAGCTAGAACTTGTGCAGCAAAATAATAGATAGGAGGAAGCATCCTGGAGATAAGGCTTCAAAGATCTGCAGAGACGTATACTAAAGTTTTTCGCTGAGTACTGGTCTGCAAATGTGAGGCAGAAAATTGCCCAACGCCAATTTTAAAATCCCCCAGAAATCAGTAGGCCTAACCATTCCTGAAGCTCACACAGTATTGAGAATAGTTTATTTTCCAACTAACCAAAGTGAAAAGACCTCCTAATATACAAGGGATCAAGTAGAGTCCTTAAAAGGGTGTTATTTCAGGACTGAGGTCAAATTAGTCCTAAACAAAAAAATTGCTTAGAATCTGCTATAGCAAAACTTAAAATCAGGACTAAAATAGTATCAAACTGATTCCAAGTAATTTGTATGCATCATGGAGGAAAGCCCCAATCTTTAATGGAATACAACAAAATTCAGCATTCAACAAGGTAAAATTCATAATGTCTCTCATCCAATCAAAAATGACTACTTATACATTATAGGCCCATTTATAGCAGTACTATTCACAATAGCCAAAAGGTGGAAGCAGCACAAGTGTCCACTGATGAATGAATAGATAAACAAAATGTGGTAAATGCATAAAATGGAATATTACTCAAGCCTTAAAAAGCAAGGAAATTCTGACACATGCTACAACATGGATGAACTTTAAGGACATTATGCTAAGTGAAATAAGTCAGTCAAACAAAGACAAATTCCACTTATATGAGGCATCTAGAGTGTTCAAATTCATAAAAACCAAAAGTAGAATGGTGATTACCAGGGGCTGGGATATGAGGGAAATGAGGAATTGTTTTCTTAGGAAGTATAGAATTTAAACTTTGAAAGATGAAAAGAGTTCTGGAAATTGTTCCACAACAATATGAATACACTCAACACTACTGAACTGTACACTTAAAATGGTAAATTTCATGTTATATATATTTTATCACAAATAAAAATATTTTTAAATGACTAGGCACACAAATAAGCAGGAAATAGATCTATAATGTGGAGAAAAATCAATCAATAAAACAGACCTAAATGGTGCAGATGACAGAATTAGCAAACAATGACATTAAAACGCTATTATAAATATTACAAATATACTTCATATATTCAGGAAGATAGAGGAAAACATGGTCATGATAAGTAGAGAAACAGAAGATATGAAAAAGATCTAAGGTATAAAAAAAGATTTGAGTTGAACTTCCAAGTTAAAAAATATGTGGAATAAAAAATACACTGAAGAAATAGGGCCGGGCGCAGTGGCTCACGCCTGTAACCCTAGCACTCTGGGAGGCCGAGGCGGGTGGATCGCTCGAGGTCAGGAGTTTCAGACCAGCCTGAGCAACAGTGAGACCCCTGTCTCTACTAAAAAAAATAGAAAGAAATTATTTGGACAACTAAAAATATATAGAAAAAATCAGCCGGGCATGGTGGCACATGCCTGTAGTCCCAGCTACTCGGGAGGCTGAGGCAAAAGGATTGCTTGAGTCCGGGAGTTTGAGGTTGCTGTGAGCTAGGCTGACGCCACGGCACTTTAGCCCAGGCAACAGAGTGAGATTCTGTCTCAAAAAAAAAAAAAACTGAAGAAATAAACAGCAGATTAGACACTGCAGAAGAAAAGGCTAATTAACTTAAAGACATAGCAGTAGAAACTGATATGAAACACAGAAAAGAAAAAAAGACTGAAAAAAATTAACAGTGTATCAGTGTGCTATGGGACAATATTAGGCAGTCTAACATATGTGTAATTGGAGTTCCAGAAAGAACGGCAGGGGAGGCAGGCAGGAATGAAGATAATCAACATAAAAATTATTTGAAAAACTAATGGCAGAAATTTTTCCAAATTTAATGAAAACTATAAGCCCACATATAAAAAAGCTAAAAAAATTTCTTAAGTAAAATAAAAAAAGAAAACTACATCGAAAGATATCATAGTCAAATTGTTGAAAACTAGTAACAAAGAGAAAATCTTAAAGGCAACCAGAGTAAAAACACATATACAAATAGAGAAACTAAGATAAAACTGACAACACACTCCTTGTCAGAAATCAAGCAGATGAGAAGACAATGGAGAGACATCTTTAAAGTATTGATAAGAACTGTCAAGCTAAAATTGCATACCCAGCAAAAATATTTTTCATAAAAGAAGGCAAAATAAAGACTTTCTCAGACAACAAAACTGAATTAGTTTTCACCATCAGACCTGCAGTTTAAGATATACTAAAGGAAGTTCTTTGTACAGAAGGAAAATAATACCAGATATAAATTTGGTCTTCCAAAGGAATGGAGGACACTGAAAATGGTTAAATATATGTGTCAATATATTAAATAAAAGACACTTTCAAAAATCATTGTATAAATGTCCTTAAAAGATAACTGACTCTTTAAAATAAAAATAATAACAATGTGTTATGGCGTTTATAGCATTTACAGAAGAAAATGTATAACATCAACAGTACAAAAGACAGGAGGAGAAATTAAAGTGTATCATTGTAAGAGTCTTACATTATAAATGAGGTGGTTTAATATTATTTAACGGTACACTTAATAAGTTAAAGATTAAGTTAAATCCTAGGAAAACTCTAGGGGAAAAAAAGTAAAGCTAATAAGCCAATAATTGAGATAATGTGTAAAATGGAATCTAAAACAATAATCAAAAAAGAAAAAAGTATCAAAGAAGAAATGGATGAATAGAAAACAAAAGGAAAGTTGGTAAATTTAAACTCCAAACAACATACACAGCACTAAAATGTTAATAGTAGAATTTGGGTATAGACAGACATATGGATGTTTACTATAAAATTATTTCCACTTTACTGTAGGTTTAAAATCCTCCATAATAAAATATTTAAAAAATGCATTCCTATCAAAAGAAAACATATTTATATTGTATGATTCAATTAATATGAAGTTCAAAACAGGCAAAAATAGTCTATATGGATGGTGGTCAGAATAGTGGTCTGGGAGAGAGCTTTATAGAATGACTTTTGGGGTGCGGGAAATGTTCTATATCTTGATCTGAGTGGTGCTTACATGGCGGGGATGTATACAAAAATTTATTATTAGACTTTACACTTTACAATATGTGAGTAAAAAATCCTACCAGGTAAATTCAGATGTCATTGATGGTTTTAAAATTCCATTATTTTTTCTTACTTGTAAAAATACATGAGAAAGCAGATTCTTTACTTAGTTCAATATGAGAATAAAATCAAATCTAAATGATTTAGTGAGAACTTGGATTTTATATTTTGGAGTATTTGAGGTCTAAATCATTCAGAATCTCCTACTTTCACGGTTTCAAGCTGGCAAGTGAGGGTTTTAGCTCCATCAGAATTCAGATTTCTGTACTGGGCACGTTTATATTTACCTCATTCCTGGACACCTCCACTCGTAGGCTTCACCATCACATCAAAAATCTTAAGTCTAATCTGCACCCTAATGTTTATAGCAGCACAATTCACAATCGCAAAGATGTGGAAACAACCCAAATGCCCATCAATACATGAGTGGATTAGTAAAATGTGGTATATGTATACCATGGAGTATTACCCAGCTATAAGAAATAACGGTGATATAGAATCTCTTATGTTCTCCTGGATAGAGCTGGAACCCATTCTACTAAGTGAAGTATCCCAAGAATGGAAAAATAAGCACCACATGTACTCACCAGCAAATTAGTTTCCCTAATCATCACCTAAGTGCATATTTGGGAATAACACTAATCGGGTGTCAGGCAGATGTTGGCAGGGAGGGGATGGGTGTATACCTACATGATGAGTGCGATGCGCAGCATCTGGGGAATGGACACGCTTGAAGCTCTGACTTGGGGGTGGGTGGGGGGACATGGGCAATATACATAACCTAAACTTTTGTACCCCCATAATACGCTGAAATAAAGCAAACAAACAAAAAAACAAATTAACAAATTTTGTTTAATAAACTAATAAATGGAAAATGAATGGTAAAAAAAAAAAAATCTTAAGTCTAGAAGCAAGTCCATTATTTCAAAGTACTCTCCTTCTTTTCTCCCTAAATTCCTTCTCCTCATTATTCTATTTTTGTCAAATAACCACTACTCTAATTGTTACCCACTTGAAAAATCATCATTGAGTCCTCCCTGTCTCTATCTCACCAAGGTTTGTCCTCCCTTCTTACCATTTCTCACAGGTGTCCTTTTGGCCATGATCCTGTCAGCTTACTGGAATACACTCCTGCCTAGTGTTCTGCTCCAGTCTCACTCCTTTGCTAGCACAGCACCACCAGATAAACCTTCTCTCCGTGTTCACAGCACTCTCCTGTTGCTCATGTTTCAGTAGGTCACCATTCTCTGTGGGATAAAATTCAAATTCCTTTATATAACATTCAAGACCTTCTGTCCTGCCTCAGTCTGCTTTTCCAACCTAATCTCCCAGTTGTCCCTACCATGTCCCCAGCTCTCCACCAGTACTAAATATTAATTAAATGTACTCTGCATGTTCCCTCTCCCAAGACTTCTGTTCATGTTTTGATCCCTGCCTAGAATGTCCCTCCGCTTTATTGTATCCAAATATGACACATCCTCAAAGACAAAGGTGAACATTCACGGTCTCCCTGAGATATCGTGGTTCTATGTATCATTCACCTGGCAGGTAATTCTAGGATACATTTTCATGTTCTTCAGCTTTTTCATGTGTCCACAGTTAATGTCTCCAAAACTGGAGGAAACTCTTTGAGGACAAGAGCCATGTTGACATTCTGAGTGCTTATAAGACGGATTTGAGGATATTTTACCAGGGGATTGGTTCACATGTGGCACTTGAATGATGAAATGAAAGAATGATTGCAAAGTCATCGTGCAGACTCAGAAAAGCTTAATTCACAACTGCATCTCCGAACTACCTTTCCAAAACGGTGATGTTTCTGTTCCTTTAATGTCAGGACATGATATTGTCAACAGAGTATCCTGACTCAATTGGAAGTTGGGTTCCAGCCCTATTTTCTGTACCTAGCCGGCTGTGTAATCTTAGATCAGTTCCTCTCAACCTCATCTTTTACATCTGTAGGACAAGAAGTTTAGATTAGATGAGCTTTAAGTCTCTTCTAACTCTAAAATTATATTGGTCTTCCACTTATTCTGTGAACTTCATATCACCCTCACCCCAGCAAGAGTGAAGGTTAAGCAAAGAAGCTCACACTTACGGAGAACCTGTATCATCTTCATTAATCAGTGCTACCATCCCTGAAGTAGCTACTGTTATCCAGGCTCGGAGGGTTTGAGCAACTTGTCTAAGTTCCCACAGCTATCAAGTGACAGAGTTAAGATTTGATCCTCAGAATTTCCAAATTGATTAAATCCAAAGCCAAGTTTTTACTACCACTCAAGAGGCTCAATTTAAGATCTTTTCAGGCCAGGCGAGGTGGCTCACACCTGTAATCCCAGCACTCTGGCTGGCTGAGGCGGGAGGATCACTTGAGCTCAGTAGTTAGCTAGAGACCAGCCTGAGCAAGAGCGAGACCCGTCTCTACTAAAAATATAAAAATTAGCTGGGAGTCATCGTGCACGCCTGTAGCCCCAGCTACTCGGGAGGCTGAGGCAAAAGAATCCCTTGTGCCTAGGAGTTTGAGGTTGCAGTGAGCTACCATGATGCCACTGCACTCTAGCCAGGGAGAAAAAGATCTATTCAAAAAATAGGCCAGGCACAGTGGCTCAGTCCTGTAATCCCAGCAATTTGGGAGGCCAAAACAGGAGAATTGCTAGAAGCCAGAGGTTTAAGGCCAGCCCAGGCAACGTAATGAGAGACTACCTCTATAAAAATTTTAGGCCAGGCGCGGTGGCTCACGCCTGTAATCCTAGCACTCTGGGAGGCCGAGGTGGGAGGATCACTCAAGGTCAGGAGTTCAAGACCAGCCTGAGCAAGACTGAGACCCCGTCTCTACTAAAAATAAAAAGAAATGATCGGAACAGCTAAAAATATATAGAAAAAATTAGCCGGGCATGGTGGCACATGCGTGTAGTCCCAGCTACTTGGGAGGCTGAGGCAGAAGGATTGCTTAAGCCCAGGAGTTTGAGGTTGCTGTGAGCTAGGCTGACGCCACAGCACTCTAGCCCGGGCAACAGAGCGAGACTCTTGTCTCCAAAAAAAAAATTTTTAAATTAGCTGTGTATAGTGGTATGTTCCTATAGTTCTAGCTATTGAAGAGGCTGAGGCAGGAGTTTAAGGTTACAGTGAGCTATGACAGCACCACTGCATTGCAGCCTGGGCAACAGAGCAAGACTCCATCTCCTAAAAAATAAAAAAATCTGTTCAAATAATGAACTAATAAACAAATTAATAAATCAATAACACTGGTCAAGACTAAATGCTGACATCTATTTATTAATACAAACTTAAATAATAGTCTTGCTGTATAATGTTCTTATGAGAATTCATGCCAACATTAGATTTACAATAATTTACATTTGTACAGACTTTCATAATCTACCTATAGTTTCTCATGACCTTCACACTTTTTAAGTGGGAACAATAGGCATTATGATCACCATTACATGAGAGAGGAAACCAAGTCCTGGAGAAGTTAAGCAACTTTTTCTAAATACAAGGGAGGTAGTGTAGAGATGGCTTAGAAGAGTGGTTAAGTCCTGGATTTTCAAATTCTACAGACCGGAGGTCAAATGCCAGTTCACTTGCTTCTTATCTGTGTAACATCACGTGAGTTACTTAGTTATTTAACTTCTTTTTATCTGGAAAATGGGGTTGCAGAAGTCTCTAGCTCATAGAATTTTTATGAAGATTCTATTAGAAAATGCAAAGCATTTAGTACTATGTTTACCATACTGTAGCAAATATTAACTCTTACCAATGATAGAACCTCTGCATCTACATCTAACTCTCATATCCTTTCCAGTACACCTCATGACCTTTTGATACTTCCAAAAATCTCCTTTGGATAAGATGCAAGACATAGCTTTACCCTCAATTCAGTGCTACAGTAAGGTGTATGATAGCATACCAAAGGGGGTATTAATGACCTACCCTCAATAAAAAAAAAGTACTTTTCAGTTTTTTCCAGGAGTGGTGGTGACTGATTTTCCTTGAGCCATTCATACACTCTTGCCCAGTTCCCAGTGACCAATTATTGCACCTGCAAGGTGACTCCACCGATTGTATTGCCTTTTTAATTGTGGATCAGAGTTTATCTTACAGATAAAGATAACCAGACTATAAGGGAACAGAACCCAGAAGCTTAAGCTTCATTAGCCCAAAATGCTAAACAATGAATTCCACCATTGTAGGCCCTTATCGGTATTTATTCACATGCACCAGGTTTATTTTTTTATTGTGAATGAAAGAGGCTCAGTCTCAATAAAGAATTAATTAGGCTCTATTTCTGTTATGTTCCAGGATAGAAGCTGAAAAGAAATTTTAGAATGGGGGTAACATTTTTTCTTTTTCTTTTTCACATGCATTCACTATTAAAATACCTGGAGTTTCAAAATGAGAGTGTTTATATAGTAACTCTCATTGGTTGTGGGCATGCTGGCAGTGGATCAAAACCCCAGCCAAGTTTTGCAGCCGTAATTTTATTTTGATTTTAATTAGTATCAATTAGGACTAAAAAATAGACAGTCTGGATAAACAATGTGCAGTTGGCTTTAACAAGTAAATTAGATATTTTGCAGGAAGGAGAAGGGGGAGAAATCAAGGGAGACTCTACTTTCTTTTTTACAATTCCCTGCTCTTCCCCCATAGCCGCAGGCAACTAAGGCTTTCAGAATGATATCTATGCTAATATTTCAGAGACACCCCCGCATCTGTTTAGGGTATCAAAGTAGAAAAATTTACACATCTTTAGATTAAGGCTAAAGGGGCTTATATTGTCCCTGCCTCACATCTGAAAATCATTTTTCCCCTGAATTCTTCAAGTTTTGTAATCCAGAACCCACTAAGAAATTCCCTTTTCCTCTTCTCTTCCTGCAGCCTCCTGTCTAGGTCCAGGTTATCTTGTGAACAAGGAATTCTATAATTGGCATGGAAGGCACCTCCAGTAGTGTGCTCGTAAATGTTTAACAGCTGGCTAAAAAAAAAAGTATGCATGTATAAATACATAGATATTTATATGTTTATTAAAATGTTACTAATAAAGGGATATATAGTATATAATTTACAAACAATAAATTTTAATACTGTTTATCATAAAGCTCGTGTAGCCAATTAGCTCCTGGTATAATTTCATTCATTGGTTTTTACCAAACTCTTTTATCCAGGGCTGTTAAGAGAGGCAGTCTGTTCTGGGCTCCTGATATCCCTGCATGTCTTGCTGAGTATGCCTAACTGCAGGACACTGAGCCATTTTTGTAGCTAGTCATACAGGCAAGCAAGTAAGTGCAACTGACCATAGCGTGACTACAGGAGGGGGAACAGCTTGCTTGCTGCTTGCTAGAAACGGTGCTGCCTCTTTAACCCTGAGTTCCTCAGCTGTGGCACAGCTCACTGTATGCCCAGCCTCCACGTGGGTCCATCGTGTTGACTTGTGGTCCTCACTGATTAATGTTAAGCTCCCAATGTGATGTCTCTGAATGCAGTTAGGAAGAGATGATCTGTAGTACCCTTATTATATAGTATTTCCATTATGTAAATACAATAGACATAAATAATCTCAAAGACATAGTAATAAAATGTAGTAAAATAATTAGGACTGGATAAGTGGTAAGCATTTATTATTTTTGATTTAACTCAATTAATTAAATTGTAAGTTTGCTTAATTTAATTTTTAAAAATGATAATGTTCAATAATCAAGAGGTAAAAATTCCTGAAACTTTAGCGGTCATCTCTTACGAACCAATATGAGCCAGCCCCAGCACATCACTGAAGCCGTCTCAGCTTGGTGGCCATAGTGCCTTATCCACTTGACGCTGCAGGTCTTCAAGAGATCTGAAAATGAGGTAGCAAGGTAGCAAGGAGACATCCCAGAAATGGAAGGGGCCAGCCTGCCCCTTTCATACAGACCATTGGCCATAATCAAACACCTCCTATCACTCAAATTTTTGTGCAGTGGATCTTATGTAGATATGTGAAATATGATTCAAGTTTGTCTCTTTAGAGTACCATGTCTATTTTGGGGTTATTTGTCTTTGAGAAAAGGAAATCACAGGGAACTTGGAGTCCTAATTACTGATAATCAGATAACATTCACTCGTATCCTCTTCAGCAAAACTCCGTGAAGCCAGCCTTTTAATCAGACACCAATTCTCAGGCCTACATCAGAGACTGTACCAAGAGAAGCCTTCCCCAGCCATTGGCTTCTTACTTTTTTTATTTAAAAAAAGAAAAGATACAAAATACAAACAAAAATGCTTGGGATTTAAACTTCCTGGTTTCTAAAATAATCAGGTCCTCTTTATATGGAAATCCATAATCAAATATCATATATAGTATATGTGTGTGTGCAGCTACATCATACACATAGATTATATGTAGTATGTACAAATAATTTTTATTCATTTGCTTTTGTAGATCATCTACAGTATATTTATAAGCCAAGCTGCCTTTTTTATGCTCCATGTGACTATGCAAGGTCAGGGTTACATTTTTAGCTATTCAGTCTTGACTGAGTTGTGGCTATATGGGTTTATATGTGTAGAAACTTACTTTCAAATCACTGCAGCCAGAGTAATGCTCTAGATTCATGGTTCTCAACACACATATAGAGCTTTCAAAAATTCTGATACCCAAGCCACACCTCAGTCTAATTAAATCTCTATAGTTTTTAAAGCTTTCTGGGTGATTCCAATGCGATGTCAAGACTGAGAACTGCTGCCCTAGACAATCAATGAATTGATGTTACTAGTTCAGTGTATATTCTCTTCCACCCTTTTTTCTATGCTCATATAATCCTACACAAATATGTTCAAATTATAGAATTTTGATGAATTATGGCATAGTATACTATTATGCACAGTACTTGGTAACTTGCTGTTTTAAGCTAACAATTTATCATGGACATCCCTCCAAATCAATACATATAGTTCTAACTCATAGAATAATTTTGTCTGAGCAGGGGTGTAATGAAAGTATAATAGTATTTTGATGTCTCAGGAAGTGATCCTTCCCACCCAAGAAAAGGAGAATTTTGAGACTAACAATCTGGTGGTATTCTATAAGAAGAATTGGAGATTGAAAAGGGCAGAGACTTCCTCATAGAAGTCTACAAAATAGGTTAGAAATGAGAGCCAAGGGCTCAAACTAGAGAGATAGCAGAGGGGAATGGAAAGGGACACAGCAGTGTAAGAATTATCAGGAAGAAAGAACAATTTCCCTTAGTAACTGACTGGCTTAGGAGACAGGGAAGTGGGAAGAATTAAAGGTGGTTCCAGAGTTTAAGCTTGGAAGCCTAAAAGAATGATTTAGTAGAAAAGTAATCATGAGAGCAAGTTAAATGAGGACAGAAGGACTGGTTCAATTTTATACAATCCTCAAAGCCTGCCCTTTGGATTTCAGACTTGCCGTACCAGGCCCCACAATAGCAAAAACCAATTTCTTGTAATAAATTTCTTGGCATGCATCTCCCACTTGTTCTGTTTCTCTGGTTGAGCTCTGGCTGATATGGTAGCCTCCATTTACACAGTAAATAGAAGATGATAAAGGAAAGGGAAGGAGGAGAGATGGACAGAGGAAGGAAGGCAAGGAGGGGCTGAAGCAAAGAGAAATGGGATAATTTGGAACAGCCACTGGGAGATTCCTCAATAAATCAAAAAACAAGGTATGTGTTAATCTTACCTCCCTCATTATATTACCCCATTAGGGGTCAAACTTGTATATTCTATATTTATTTTGCAATTTTCCATTATACCTAGCACATTTGTCCCTGGATCAGTATATATTTGTGCTTTGCTGATTTCTCCCTTGCAAACCTGTGGATATATGTCCTTACCTCTGCTCCCTTGACCCATCTTTTAAGTAAAATCTAAGATTTAATGAGACAAGTTACACGTCTTCTATTGTCACAGATGGGAGAATCCTCTGGTTTTCTCCAGTTGGTTCATAACTCTGGTTAAAGAAGAAGAAGAAGAAAGAATGAATAATAAGAAGAAATTATTTATCGAATGCCCCAATTACCCAGCAGTAGAATTCATAGGAAAGCTATAAAAATGCCATCTTGAATCTTGACTACATGGTATGTACAGCTATCGCAATACAATGAAGTATTGACAACAAACCTATCTGTGCACAATATCCATCTGTCATTTTTTTACATGGATAATGGGAGAAATCTTGTCTCTAATTCAATATACAAGTAAAATTTATCATGGGCAACTATTGATTTTATTTTACCAATACGCTCACTACCTTCTTCTGGTCATGCCAATTCACAGGGTTGAATAAGACTTAAGCGAAGCCATAAACGTAATACCTTGTCCACTGGTTCAAGAACAAGGTACAAGATCAAAGTTAGCCAATCAGAATTCTCTGGAATTTTTCACTCTGGAACTAGGAAAGAGAAAAGGCTTTCCTTTCTCTCTTAACAGTGATGAAGCTACAGGCTGCCATATACCATCTGTGTGAGAAAGTCTGCCTACAATGGGAGAGAATTAGCCAACTGCCAAGAAAACTAGAGGAGGGATGGAGGAGGAGTGCCATTAGTATTGCAACTTTGTTTCAACTGTCCCCAGATGCACTCTGTCCTTCCTGGTTATGTCATCCAATATAGGCCCCTTTTTGCTTAAGCTGAGTCAAGTTGGCCTTTTATTATCACTTGTACCCAATTCTTAACTAATGCAAGTCATAACCAAGGAGAGAATCCCAAAGATTAGAGCTGCATAAATGGCACTGAATAGCAAGTTCTAGCATGGAGACAAGCTTGTAAACAGGAAGCAAATCTGGGAGTCAGGAGCCAGGAAGATAAGGAAAAGGTCAAGGATCAGTGCACAAGGCATGTTGTGCTGGTTTTTAAGCTATTGTCTCTTTGCTTCAAACCTACCCTTCTAAGATGCTGCTTCATGACACTGGGGCAGGGACTCAAAAACTCATTTCTCCTTGGCAAGCGGATCCTTGTTGGACTCTACCAATAAACTGTAAAACTAGAGAAGGGACTTTTTTCTTTCTGTTTACTTGCTGTTTCTCTAAGTGTTGCCCGGTAAAAGTGTTTCATCTCAGCAGAGGCAGTTAGTTCCAATAACAACTGGTCCAGTGTCAGGTTTTTCACACTCCCTTCTCACGGCCCCCTCAGCGCTACCAGCACCAGCTGAGCAGTACCCTTCTGCAGATGCACAATCCCAGCTCTGCAGGGTCGCCAGACCCAGCTTCTGAGGCACCATCAAGGGCAGAGCCCCCTCTCTAAAGTCTCAGTCCCAGCTTCATGGGGTCATTCCTCTAAGCTTTAGGTTCTAACATTGCAAACTCGTCTCTTTGTCCTCCCCAAGGGGAAGAGTCCTAGGGATAGTGGCTGCTTCCTGCAGTCATTATCTCCATGTTACCTCAGGGTTCCCTTTTGCCTTTTCATTCTTCCCATACCTGTTTAACAAATCCCTAACATTAAATTCTCTGTGTTTAAAATTCACGTGGGTTCTATTCTCCAGACCTACCCTGTATAGGATTGTGTCTATCAATGAAGGCAGTCATCAGAGCAACCTTAGCACAGGCTCCAGGCTCCTACCTGTCCAAGAATTTGGGGGGAAATCAATTGGAAAGGACATTTGAGAGAAGTTAGACTTTGTGCATAGGCTCTTGCTTGTTATTATTTGAAGGGACGAATGTCATGATTTTTCTCAACTCTTACTATGTGCTAAGTGTTTTGCATACATTATCTCATCTAATCTTACAAAGTACCTACTTCCACTATTTCACAGATTGAGCTGAAAGAGGTTGAGTAATTTGCTCAGTGTCACGCAGCTAGCAAGTGGCAGAAAAGGAACCAGAATCTAAATCAATCTTATACCAAAACTCATGCTTTCTGAATCTGGAACCTACCAGGCCCATAGCTTCAGCCACAGGACAACTGAAACCCACCTCTGATGCCCCCTTCGGGACAAGTGTCTTAGATGGCTGAGCCCTCAGTGTGCTGATTGTATGTTTACTCCAAGGCCCTTCTCAAGCCCTGACTCCCCATTCAGGGCATGCAGGAGTCTCCTGCATGATAACAGTATTTCATGAAGGGAACTGGGATGGTTAGCATCTGGAAAGGGTAGAGTTGGTCTGATTGAAGAGGGGGCAGGAGGAGAGAGTAGGAAGTAGAGGTAATTAGAGCCATAACAGTTAAACCAATTAGTAGAAGAGTAACTGTAACCTAATGCTCAATGAGGAACAAACCCACTTGTCCTAAATGTCAGCATACGCCTCACCACTATGCAATGTCTGCATCTGCCCTCAAGAAACAGTCTAACTTGTATAACAGTCGGAGCTTCATCCAGATCTAATCATGATTAGAAGCCGTTCATTGTTTTATAACACATTTTGCACAAATGTGGACCTTTTTTGGACCCTTTGACTTTCTGGTCTTTGTGGTTCAATCATTCTTTATATGAGCTAGCCATTGTCATTACTAAAGCAAACCGAGGGCTTTTGGATTGGAGTTCCTGGGAGGGAGACCAACCTTACTGCTTACTTAATGTATGATGTTGAACAAGTGACTTCACTGCTCCACTCCCCGAAGAGATGCTAATAATAGCCATCATGTGTTAAGCACTATTTGCCAAGCACTATGCTAATATTTGACATGCACTGCTTCAATTTAATCCTCACACAAAATCCTATTGCTATCCTGTTTTACAGATGAGGAAACTGATGCTTATAGATATTAATGACCATCCTAAGGCCCACAGATAGTAAGTACGAAGTCAAAACCAGAAAACAAGCTTTTCTGACTCAAATGCCTATGCTCTTGGCTTCCACCCAGGAGAAAATAACTGGTACAGGACTTGCCCTCCCTCTGTAAACAACAAAAAAACTAGGCAGAATACATGAAACAACTATTTTCAGACAGTAGAATACGGGTAGCACAGGAATGCAACCGTGAAAGAAGGGAAGTAGCAAGGTCAGCCGTCCGATGCCGCGTGTTTCCCCTAGAGGCAATGTCCAGACCGCTGCACAAGGGTGGGAACCCAAGCACAGGCCCAGGGTTTTACTGCATGGAAGAGTCAGAAATAAGAGTTCAGGTACAATAAGAAAGATGGAACTTGTGAGACAGAGTAAGGAAAAGGAGGAAATTATGCAAAGAAAGAGATCCAGAAATCTACATGAGTCCCTTCAAGTCTTTGGCTAACTACTAAGCTGTGCATGTGTGAAGTGAAACTCCACAAAGGAGGACAAAAATTGACCCATATCTAGGGAGCTATAAGCTAAACAATTCCAAAAGCCTAGGAGATATTCTAGTAGCTGTAAACCAGGACAGAGAGACCTTGTTGAATATGAAGGGCATTTAGGAAAGACATTAGAAAAGTCACATCTAGGTAGTATGGCTAAACCAGCACTAAAAATATAAAGCCTCAAAGGTACCAAGCTGATCTATAAGTAACTTAACAGCCTGCCAAAACAAACCTAAAGATTTTTAAAGAAAGATCACAACATGAAAATATTCAGCAATGTGTAACATTCATTTAATAAAAAATTACTAGACTTATAAAGCAGCAGCAAATAAGAAAATATGAGTCAAAAGAAACAGATTTGGAAATTACAGAGATAAAATTAGCAGACAAGGACTTTAAAATAGCTATTATATGATTTAAGTGAGGGATTTAAAGCAGGCACTGACAAACCTCTTCTGTAAAAGTCCAGATAGTAAATATTTTAGGTTTGTAGGTCCCGAATAGTTTCTGTTGCACATTTTTATTTATTTGTTTATTTTTTACAATCAGATATAATGTAAAAACCATTCTTTTTTTTTTCACCTGTTTCTTTTTTCCTTTTTTAATGTGGCAATAAAAAATTTAGAACTACACACGGGGATCTATTTTTTTTTTCTATTATACAATGTTGCTCTACCATAATGAACATAAGGCATAATGGTATGCATGTGTATAATTCCTTCAGATTAGTTTCTTCATTAAGATTGACACAAAAATTTTAAAGAACATTCTTTCTACAAGCCATAAATTGGGTATTTGGGGAATTAATGATAAATGTAAAATATTCTAAAATACATAGTTGTTTATTTTTTTAAAAGAGGCCTGAGGACTGGGGAAAGTGATTTTCCTAAAATCCTGAGAACTTCATTAAGCAGAGCATTAAAAAAATCTAGTAAGAAGAAAGGATGTTACCTTATTATTCATTCCCGAATTTCCATTCACCATGACTCTTTCATACTCTAGGCAACTTTATAAATGGGAAATGTCCACAACACTATTGTCTATTCAATCTGATTATCATATACTAGAATTGCTCAACTTGGCAATCATAGATATTTGGCAGACAGCAGAGGCCATGAGAATCAGAGGGGTTGCTGATGAGCTGCTAGCTAAAATGAGGTGTGTGCATGCACACTTGTTTGCCCTGTAAGAACCATTTTTAACTCACAGGTCATACAGAAACAGGCCATCAGCTGGATTGGACTCCCAAGCCATAGTTTATTAACCCTCGATTTAAAAGAAAACATAAACAAAATATAGAAAAAAAATGACAGATGAGAAAACAAAAGAACCACATGGATCTTCTAGAAATGAAAATTATCCTATCTGAAGTGATTACAGCATATTAAAAGATCAGTAAACTTAAAAACATAGCAATAAAAACTATCCAAACTAGTGCATAACAGAGAAAAAGAAACTGAAATAAAGTGAATGGAGTCTTGGTGGTCTATGGAACAACTTCAAGCAAGCTAATATAGGTGTAACTCAAGTCCTAGAAGAACAGGAGGAGGAAAGAAAAAATATTTGAAGAAATATCAGCTGAGACTTTTGCAAATTTGATTTTTAAGAAAGGCCAATTCACATCATAATCAAATTGCCAAAAACCAATGATAAATAAAAAAAGTTTAGGAGTATATATAGAAATAAAATGTATTACATTATCTAAAGAGGGAAAACATATAATTGATCATTATCTTATTAAAAGGGGGAAAACACAAATTCTATAGACTTCTTACCAGAAATAATGCAAGTCAAAAGACAATGGAACTACACCTTTAAAATACTAAAATAAGAGCCTTTCTTTACCTCTTTACTAATCTGCCTCAGTGAGTATAGTAATAACTTTTATCACACATGGTTTCTGTAAGGACTTAATGAAATTATATATCTTATTATAAAAACTAAATATAAAGTTTATTATACCATTATTGTTAGCATTGCTAGTATTATTAATATTACTATTTAAACACAAAGTGATCATGTTTTTATATCTATACTACAAAATCCCAAACTTATAGTACAGTAATCTGCCTTACAGGAGCTTTCAATTCATCTCCCACTTTCCTCGTAATGAATTTGCCTAGTGGATTATTCCCTGTTCTCTACACCACTGTTTTATCACTTCCAAGTCTTTGCACATACTTTTGGCTAATCATTTTCAAGGCCTATCTCAGTCCTCACTTCTCTTTGTGTCTTCCATTGTCATCCTTTCAGAAGTAATTTCTTTCTCTTTTATGTTCTCATAATATATTTCTTTATGCCAGTATTTCTCTAACTTTAATGTGCATATGAATCACCTGGAGTGAAGCCTGAGAGCTGTGTTGTCACAAGCTCTGAGCAGACCCCACTTTTGAGTAGCAAGGTCTTCTGCCTTTTCTTGTGGTTATATTTCTATTATCTCACTTTACTAGAATAACATCTGTTTCAAGAAGAGAACTGAGTTATTTTCACCTTAGTAACTACCACAGCACCTAGTACAGGGCTATGCAGCTGACTGATACTTGATGGCTAGAAGATAGATAGATAGATAGATAGATGATAGATAGAAAGAAGTATCATCTTAGCCAATCTCCTGCTTCCTAATCAAACCCTGACTTCTCACTTCTTGACACATAAGAATCTATATCTAATTTTTAAGTGTTTAGGGAAAGTAAAACCCCAGGTCTCTTTCAAGCCCTTATACCAATGTATAGCCCACGACACTGTGATAGTTACATAATGGTATGAGAAATTCACTGAAAATGATACTGCTGATAAAATCTTCACTCATTTTGCTGAATTTTAAAACTTGGATTTGCAGAAATTTTTTCTTTACACAAACACCATAAGCACCTTCTGTCTCTAGGGTAAAAAAGGAGTGCATGTGTGATATGTTGTATTCCGAGGAGGAAGATTGTTATAAGCGAAAACAGAAGAGCATTTCTTCCAGACTCTCCTAAACTTAATGGAGTCTCTATATTTAAAACGCTTCAGAGACTTTCTCTTCCGTTCCCCTCCCCCAAGCCCCATGCTCCAAAGGCTCCAAAGCACTCCCTTAACCCTACACTGTATCCTGTCCCATGCTGGACAGCATCAGCTATCAGCACCTCAATATTGTTTTGTACTGCAGGACTCAACATGTGTTTCCCCTTTGCAAAAATTACATCATGTCTCAGGAAGTCTCTTTTCTCCAACAGAACCAGCGGATGTTCTCAGCCAAGGCTTTGCAAATAAGAAAAGTAGATAAATGAATCCTGGTGCAGTTGTTTAAAATGCGCATGCTTCATTTCATAGTCCAGCCTCAGCCAATTCACCTATGCATCATGTCCCAACTGTCTCGCTCCCCACTAAAATGAACAAGATAAGGACAAGGAGGGAAGTTTGCACTTGTCTGCTCTGCATTTCTTTACATAAAGTGCAATTGTTTTCTATCCTTGGCCTTTGACCAGAAGTGAGCCAGATGATAGTTCGAAATCCACTCAGACAAATGCTTTAACTTGTTACCTAAAAAGTTGAAAACAACAAAATTCTGGGAATTCCATTACTTTCAAAATACCTTCTCCAGTTTCTCAGAGGAAAGCTAGCAAAATCTACTTGCCTTGACAAGCTTAAAAAAAAAAAACCGTGACTACTTTCTTCACTTTCCACCCAAAATATACTTGCCCTTGTTTTTCCATCTAAAATGCATTTCCTATATCTGCACATTATGTAAAAATCTTCCATTCTAATCCCTTTTGACAGGACTGGGTTTGTGTTCAACTCTTACTAAGCCCTATATATTCTCATCATTGTTGTTTGCCAAAGGTTGTAAGCAGATGCTGGAGATGGAGATAACATGGTTTCTCTTTTGTCAACACCCAGCAGAGCACCACAGATAATTTATAGCTTTTTTGATTATGACTATAATCCTAATTATCTCTTAAATTTTGACAACACCTACAAGTTTTTAAAAAATGGCTTCCTGTCTATGATATTATCATCCTCATTCTTCATTTATTTTACAAATATTTATTGTATATTTGCTCATCATGACAGTCACCTTGCAAGGCATTCATGTGGGTTATGATGGTGGATAAGACAGATAGTCTCTGCTCTCATTTAATTTATATTCAGTGGATGTTTATTGAGTTCTTATGAGGTTCTGGATACTCTATGCTGGTGATATACTTATAAACGGTTATAAATTTCTCCATTATGTACATCAGAAACTTGAGGACCAGAAAGATTAAGTGATTTGCCCAAGTCCACATAGTTAGCTCTGGGAACCAGAGCCGAGTTTGTCCATACCCATATCAGTGAGAATTAGCTTCCATACTGAGATAACAAATAAGCTATAATGCCCTGGCATACTGGAAGAAACATCCAACTAGCAATCAGGATATTTGGATTTGGCGTTCATCTTATTATTTCCTAATGCAATGAAGAAGGTTAGTAGTTTTCCAACAGTATTACTCAGAGTCCTAGGGTTCTAAGGAAATGACTTAGGAATCTTTGAGGATAGTAATGGAAGGATGATTTGGCTCTAAGCAATCTGTTCCAGATTTAATCAAAGCTTTGATCTGTTTTCTATATTGAGGTTCTGCATATCATTTTAATTTTAAAAAATGAAAACCATAAAAATAAAAATAATTTAAAAACCAATTCACTGGATGACTTTTAAAACCATTTTCAATTCTGATCATTTATAATTTGGTAAACTTTGCAAAATTGTCAGCTAAGAGTCTATTTCTTCTCTATTTGAGCTGGTTAACATGCGGCTCAGTTCCCAACAGACCAATCAGCATGGTGGACTCCAGAGTCTTGCTACTCAAAGTGTGGTTCATGTATCAGCAGCATCACCTTGAAACTTGTTAGAAATACAGAATCTCTGGCCCTGCTCCAGACCTCCTGACTTAAAATTTGAGTTTTACCAAGGCTTCCAGGTGATTTAATGAACATTAAAGTTTGAGAGGCACTGACCACTGATTTACAAGATTTTGCAATCTTTCTTGGTAGATTTATATCATTGGCTCCCATCACAGTCTCCTCTCCATGGTTTATAGCAGCAAGTTTAGAATGGCTGATCACTCCTGCCCTGTACCATGTCTCTATGGTTCCAAGGGAGAAGGTAGAGTCAGCATTTACCATTTTTGCCCATATCTTCACTTAAAACTTAACAGTGGCCATCTGCCAACTTATCCTTATATAAACAGCCTCCCAGTACTTGTGGCTATTTAGAATGTGAGGGATATTGAAAACAGCTCTTCTGCAGTAGAGCTGAGGCCCTTTGATGCAATCATCTTTCAATCCAGTCCAATCCTGAGACTCACTAATTTTATAATGCAGACATTCATAACAAAAACCTCTCAGATCCTTTAAAAATTGCCCCAGGCTTGTCCATGTGTTATTAAAGTTGGGCTGAGTAATAAACGCTATAAATGTCTTAGGAGACAGCACTCATGCCCAGTGAGCATGACATCCCATAATAGACCTATTTGGCTTGTTACCCTGGCGCCTTTCTCTACTCTGATCTCTGGAAACCAGAGAAAGGCAAACATCAGAATGTCAATCCAAAGCCATAGACATGGGTATAAGATGCTTTGCTTGGAGAGTTTTCATAAGATCATATTTCTGGCCAGATTCCTATTACTTCTGAGTTGTAGTCAGGAGGCGATTTTTTTATTAGCATTTCTCTTCCCAGAAGGAAAACATTATCCCCCAAATAAAATTCAAGTGAACTAAATCGCTTCCAACCTCAGCATCATTTCAGGTTTGGTGTCATTTGTGGATTCAGGATTAAGTCCTATTTAATCTGCTCAAGTTCCATTCCTAATAGGAAAAAATGCCAAGAAACAAAAAAAAGATGCATCCCATTTTCAGAGGCAATCACCTTCTATGTTTTAGACTGATCATACAGCAGTTCAATTTATCAACTTCTTACAGAGTCAGCTCTTTCTGGCAAAGTTGAATCTGACTGCATTCATTCTTTCAACAAACATTTATTGAGTGTCTACCATACGCCAGGCACTGGGACTGGCCACTACGGAAACAAAGACAGTTTTTTTAATCAAGAAACTCGTAGCTTACCTGTGAAGGCAAAAACACAAATCATTATTAAATCATATAATCAATATCTTACGGGTGGTTTGAACAAGATAATACGGGATACAGACTAGTAAGCAACAAGGGTCCAAATATGGGTAAAACTCTGTTCTTGCTTCCAAGGAAGTTTTAATTTTGGCAGGAAAACAAGAAAAATATACCCTAAAACCGGTAGGCTATTTGTGCTAAGTGCTGACTGTATAATTAGCCAAAGCACAGGCAGGGCTAACTGTTGATGGTTAATTTGTTATCATGGTGGGTTGTAGGAATCAGGGATGGGTGGAAGAATGAATGGATATAAGCTGACTGTAAAAAATGGGAAGAATTCCTCTTGCAGAAAAGAATAAGAAAGGGAATGTCTGAGCAGGGAAATTAATATGAACAAAGGCACGCAAGTAGGAAAGCACCCTATCTCCCCACCCTAGAGCAACAACAAAGCTCTCAGTCTGCTTAGAACAGAGCTTTTATGCACAAGGTATGTTCGGTGATAAATGTGAAATGCAGACTGGGGCCATAGTATAGAGTCTTGAATAGCATATATAGAAATATGGATCTTATTCTATAACCAATGAAGAGCTCGCAGGTGAATGAAAGGAAATCAGTAGGAAAATTACATTTGTGCTAGTTTGTAGCATAAATTGGGATAGGAAGGTACTGGTGAAAGAGGGGGATATTTGGAGGTAATTGTTATGAGCAGAATCCTATGACTACATTTAACAATCATTAATAAGCAGTCCTTATATTGGAGGGGAGGAGGTGTCCATGAAAGGGAATCAAGGTAAGTGCATCATTGTTTCTAAGGAGGGTTCCTTGTGCAAAATGTATTTAGTAGTTGAAGATCCTGGATCTGAACTTAAAACACCAGCTCTAGAACATTTTCTTCATTTAAATTTCTCAAGTCCAATGAACAAGCACTGTAGTAGGCACTAAGGGAGTATAACATCTAGAGTCCTACGACAAAGAGACTATTAGAGCTATAGGGAGCTTAAAGGCTTTGTCCAAAGACCTCATTTTGTGGGTATAGATGGAGCCCCCAGATGACAATAGCCAAAACCTGGAGTTAAAATTCAGGTATCTAATTCCAAATCCAATGCTCTTTCCACTACACCAAATTCTTTCTTCAATAACAGGCAATATGTCTCCCCTCAAAGAGCTTACAAGTGGAAAAAAAAAATCCAAACTATTTTTTATGCACGTAAGATATAAAAGCACATACTTGTCCCACTGTGAGAAAAATGTGATAATCTTTCCTAAAGACTTATAGAAAAACAAACCTCCTGTGCATAGGAGAATAAAGTTTCCCGGCAGGCTTAAAGGCCACATAATGAAAAGGCACATTTCTCTTTTGAGTTTCAGCTTCTGAACGCTGTCTCCTTTCTAAATGTTGGCCCCTGAAAGGCTGGACCAAAGGATTTGTAATTTGGGACCAGAGTATTAAGGGCCCAATTATTTAAATAGGTTCAAGAATCAACACAATATTTCAGAGCCCTCAAAGAAACATACTCATGGAATCTCAAATGATTAGTCATTTTCTTATCTGTTAAATCTTTTATGAGAAACTAAATACATTGATATTTAGGATGCAGACAGCAACAGAATGGAATCGTAATTGCTCATTAAAGCATCTCAACCAGGGGTCTCAACTCCTTCTTTTGGCCCAGCTATCATAATATGCATGGACATCAGAGAAGAGAGGTGGAGAGGTCTGACTCAAAAAGGTTTCTATTTTTCCAGAGCTCATTGAAGTATATATTATTTTATCCACATCAAATTTTCTACCTACAAATCTTTATGTCTGTTTCCTCTTTAAAACATCTTCCAAGATCATCAATTATGTGCCATAACATACTTTAAACAATTAAAATGTGTTTGTTTTATAAATACACTGAATATGAGTCCTAAAATTATGGGATGTTATAGTTTATTAAGATGTCACAGTATGTGAAGTCGGACCCTCCATCAGCTCTTACATCCCTACTACAGTACCTTATCAAGTGGCTGTTCCAGCTTCTATTCGAATATCACGGATGAGAGAAAACCTACTATCTATTCATTTTTTCCAAGGTCACCTATCCATTTTTATGCATTATCACCTAATGAAAGCCAAAATCTACTATACTGTGGCTTTGTGGCTTTGCATTTTGAGATAACAGAGATCAAATCTGTTCTCTCTTCCACATGACAACTCAAGTCAACAGAGCTTTATTAAATGTTTACCAGACACTGTGCTGGGGAAACACTGAATTCACTGAATGAATGAATGAATGAATGAGGCATGGTCCTTGTTTTAGAGACAGATGTGTACTACTTAATAGTATACTCGGAGTAGTCTAGGTGTTTAGATGTATAGAAAAGGACACAACCCAGATTTGGGGAGTTAAGGGAAGTCTTAAGCGAATTTTTAAGGACAAATAGGAGTTAGCCAAAGAAGTAATTTCCTCGGGCAAAAATTTAAGCAAAAGCACACAAATGAGAAATTATATGATATATTCAAGTAACTACAGATAGAACAATATGAGGAGGGAGTGGTAGGCAACGGGGTTACAGACATAAGGTAAGAATCGGATAAAGAGATTTGTATTCACACCTAAAACCTCTGAAGTGGTTTTAAAAAGAGAATAATAAATCAAATTTACCTTTTTGTTGGATCACCATGGTGACAGGAGAAACAAGGGTAGAAAAGGCAAGACCATTTAAGAAGTTACTTCAGAAAGCAAGGTAAAAAATGAAGAATACCTGAATTCAATCTGTAATATCATCTTAATAGATGCATTTAAGAGATATTTATGAAGCAAAATGGATGGGTCCTGAATAACTAATTAGACGCAGAGGGGAAAGGAGGGTGACAGCTCAAAGATGACTCCTTGGCTTCTAACTTGAGTAACTGGGTGACTGTTGGTATCACTGTTGGTACAACAATTTGGAGGCGCTAGTATAAGTTGAGGTTGGATTTCTTAAATTCGATAGAACTTTAAAATATAATTTAAGATGACTGGTTAGTAATTGGATATAAGCCTGCAGCTTAGAGGAAGACTGGTTTTGGAGAAATAAACTCAGCATCTAACTGAATTATTATGCACTTAAGAATATGTAAGATCACCCAGGTATAGAATATAACCTGAGAAGGGAGAAACATAAAAACAGGACCCTGGGGAACAACAACATTGAAGTTGATTTCCAATAGTTGGACATAGCCATTGTGTTACTCCTGGGTCTTCTCTTTTCTAAACTAAACATTCACAGATTTTTCCACTGTATCTTCTACTCAACTGCTTTTGAATATGTTTCACTTTGCTAATTTTCCTCCTAAAATGGGATGCTCTCAATTGATACTAACCCATGAGCAGCAGCCTGACCAGAAATGTGAATATCATCTCCATTCTGGCTGCCATCAGGGAAAGAGATGGCAAACAATTTACCTATAAGTGTAGTTTTACTCTCTTCATATAAATGTGTCAATAGAAAGCAGTTGCTCACCCAGGGATTATATTTCTCATCTCCCTTGCTAATAAAAAGTGAGAGGAAATGATGTGTGATACTTCTGGTCCAAGGTTTTCATGAAGCCGAGGTTCCCTTTCTACTCTTTATTTCTTCTTTAAGCTAGATGTAAATGACAGTGAGGCCAAAGCTTAGAGGACTTCTGAGCCACCAGATAGAAGGAACCCAGGACCCTGAATCCCTATTGAAGAAAATGACACATAAGACACGGAAAATCCATCTGACTTGGACAGTTTAGTGAGCAAGAATTAAATTTCAATTATGTTATGCCACTGAGATTTAGGGGTCTATTTTTTACAGCAGCTATTACTGTAACTAATACTATACCTCTATAAAAACAGCATTAAAAAAATAATTTTCAAAGGAGGGACATCACGTCAACATGTTATCAACTAAAACCCCTCATATTTACAAACTTTGTTTGAATTTTTGAATCCAATTGCATAATTTATCCCTATTAAATTTCACCTTCTAATTGGGCACAATGTACACTATTTGGGTGACAGGCATACTAAAAGCCCAGGCTTTACCACTACACAATTCATCCATCTAACCAAAAACCACTTGTACTCCTAAACCTATTGAAATAAAAAAAATATGAACTAAAAATATTTTTTCATCTTATTAGATTTGGCTGATCTCTGAATATTTTAAATATCTGAAATTTGATTTTGTCCATCTGGTATATTAACTATTCCTTTCAACTCTTTGGCATCCACAAATTTGATCAAGGGTTCTGATCTTTGAACCATTATTAAAAATAATTGAAAAGTTAGGCTTGGACTAACAATTCCAGAAACACTCTTGTAATTGTATTTTGTGCAAGTTCTCTATAGACCTTTCCCACCCTGCTGCTACCTCCATTAATTTAAGCATATTTCTATCATTCTATTCAACTACTGCCTTGAGTTTTGCAAGACTTGAAGATGAAAGAATTAAAAATAAAAATAAAATATAAACAAAGGAAATCTGTCCTCCTCCTTTCCATCCCATTAGCCCGAGCATTTCACGAGTTCCAAAGCACCCCTTTGGATGCAGTGGCGTCCCAACTGGCTTCTGGTCTTCCCCCAGGCCCCTTTATCCTCTCTCACACAGATCTTTCTCTCCAAAACCAATCTGCTCACATCACTCTTCTGCTAAAGACTTCCAGTGACTTCCACTAAATCCAAATCCCTTTGGTTGGTGTACAAAGTCCTTTCTGAGATGAACCCCAATACCCACACAGGCTCATTTCCCTTCACCTCCATCACAAACTTCGCATAACTCGCCGAATATGCTATGTCCTTTCACAGGCCCCCCTGCCTTGTAAATATTGTTCTTCAGCTCAGACTGACATTCCCCATCCTTTCCTAGCTCCCTTTTCCTTTGGACATATACCCAGTTGAGGGATTTCTGGATCATATGGTAGTTCTATTTTTAATTTTTTGAGGAACCTCCATACTGTTAATTGCCTTCTCCTCTATGTTTTCACATTTACTCTGCTCAACTTCACTGTTCACAAGTCCTTCTTCCTCCAGCCTGTGAGCACATTGAGGACAGGGCTATGGCTTTCACCTCTGTTTCCCCAGCTTCTAGCACAGTGTACTCTTCACAGCTGGTTCTCAATAAATATTTGTTGAAATAATGACTGATAAGAAGGAAACATAAACGGTGAGTAAGAAATAAAAATAAAATCCAAAGCTCCCCACCTGACTGAATGGACCCCCTCTTGGCCAAGGGGACTCAGAAAAAGCTTGAAACTGACTTCCTGCCCATGACAGGTCCAAGGTCAGACATACCTCATCATACCCCACCCGCCTCCTTAACAACCATCAGGCTTGCTTCCCTGAGGGTGAAACAGAACCAGCCCTTTGGAAAGACTCACACCACTGCTGATTTCATCTAACTACCTAACGCTGCCCCTCCCTTTTACGATTTTGACACAGCAACTGACCAGCATTCCTTCTTAATAAGAGAACACCAACAATGTAGTGCTTCTGGCCAGTCTACAGGGGCTGCGTACAGAGGGCCTTCTGTCCTCTGCTTCACCTTTTGACATCAAAGGGCTGAATACTCCACTCTGGGACCACACTAATGATGCCATTTTTTAAGACATGTAACCCATAAAGAGGCATGAAACTCAATTGCGCATGTGCATGTTTCTCCTTTCATAAATATTCATGAATCCTCCCACGGCCTATTAAATATGTATATTCAGCCACCTTGCTCAGCATAAATTCCTGTTCCCTTTACCTTTCCCTCCAGGTGTTTGCTTTTGGCTTCTGCCCCAGGCTACAATTCCCAGCCCGCAAGATGGCCACCTGCAGGCTGCAACCCTTTGTGAAAAATAGAGCTCTCCTTCCCAAATTTATGAAACCTCAAGATTCTTCAGTTGGCATGGGTAAATGCAAAAGGTGGTAAAAGGTGCAAGACACCCTTCTGACAAGGAAACAAAAAATTCAAATTGCCAGTGTTTATGTAGTGTTAGGAGAAACATACATGCATTATTTTTTTCCAGTTTTATTAAGGTATACCTGACAAATAGAAATTGTATGTATGTAGGGTATACAACATGGTATTTTGATGTATGTATACATTGCGAAATGATTACCACAATCAAGCTGATTAACATACACACAATCTCACATAGTTACCATTTGTATATATGTGGTAAAAACTCTTAAGATCAATTTTCTCAGCAAATTTTAAGTATATAATGCATTATTATTAACTAGAGTCACCATGCTGTGCATTAGATCTCCAGAACTTATCTTGCATAACTGACACTTTGCACCCTTTGACCACCATCTCCCCATTTGCTCTACTCCCCAGCCCCTGGCAAGCACTATTTTACTCTCTACTTCTATGAGTTCTATTTTTTTTAGATTACACATCTAAATCAGATCACACAGTGCTTGTCTTTCTCTATCTGGCTTGTTTCACTTAGTACAATGTCCTCCAAGTTCTTCCATGTTGTTGCAAATGGCAGGATTTCCTTCATTTTTAAGGCTGAATAATATTTTATTATATATGTAGTCATGCACCACAAAACAATGTTTTGGTCAATGACAGACTGTATATACAGTGGTAGTCCCGTAATACTGTAATACCACATTATTACTGTATCTTTTCGATGTTTGGATATGTTTAGATGCACAAATACTTACCCTTGTGTTACTATTGCCTACAGTACCACGCTGTACCAGTGTGTAGCCTAGGAGCAACAGGCTATACCACATAGACTAGGTGTGTAGTAGGCTATACCCATCTAGGTTTGTGTAAGTACACTCTCTGATGTTTGCACAACAAAATCACCTAATGATGCACTTTTCAGACAGTATCCCCATCATTAAGTGATGCATGACTTTATATAAAAGGAAATATATGTATGTTTGCATACATACATATTTATATACACATATACCACATTTTCTTTATCCATTCATCCACTGATGGACATTTAAATTGATTCTATATTTTGGCTATTATGAATAATGCTGCAATGAACAACGGGGTGCAGATATCTCTTCGAGATACTGGTTTTATTTCTTTTGGCTATATACCCAGCTGAAGGATTGCTGGATCATATGCTAGTTCTATTTTTTAATTTTTATTTATTTATTTATTTTTATTTCAAAATATTAAGAGGGTACAAATGGCCACAAATGTTTTAGGTTACATGGATCGTTTTTGTAATGCTTGAGTTCCAGCTATAGTATGCCCATCACCCAAATAATGTTCATAGTACCTATTAAGTTTGTTATACCCCTCCCCTCCTCCTTCCTCCCTCCTAGTGGATTTCCACTGAGTTTTGCTTCCCTCTGTGCACACGTGTGCTCATAGGTTAGTTCCAATTTAATAGTGAATACACATGGTGTTTGTTTTTCTGTTCTTGAGATACTTCACTTAGGAGGATAGTTTCCATCCAAATTGTAGCAAAAGGCATTAATTCATCTTTTTTATGGCTGAGTAGTACTCCATGGTATACATATACCACATTTTATTAATCCACTTATGAATTGATGGGCACATGGGTTGATTCCATATCTTTACAATTCTGAATTGTGCTGCTATAAACATTTGGGTGCAGGTGTCTTTTTGACAAAAAGTCTTCTTTTCCTTTGGGTAAATTCCCAATAGTGCAATTGCTGGATCAAATGGTAGGTCTATTTTTAGTTCTTTGAGGAATCTCCATACTGTTTTCCATAGAGGTTGTACTAATTTGCAGTCCCACCAACAGTGTATAAACGTTCCTTTCTCTCTGCATCCACACCAGCATCTATTGTTTTTGGACTTTTTAATAAAAGCCATTCTAACTGGAGTAAGGTGATATCTCATTGTGGTTTTAATTTGCATTTCCCTGATGATTAGTGACATTGAGCATTTTTTCATGTTTATTAGCCATTCGTCTTTCTTCTTCAGAGAACCTTCTGTTCATGTCTTTTGGCCACTTTTTAATAGGGTTATTTGTTTTTTTCTTGCTGATTTGCTTGAGTTCTTTGTAAATTCTGGTTATTAGCCCTTTATCAGATGTGTAGCTTACAAATATTTTCTTCCATTCTGTAGGTTGTCCATTTGCTCTGCTGATTGTTTCCTTAGCTGTGCAGAAGCTTTTTAGTTTAATATAATCCTATTTATTATAATAATTTTTGCTGTTGCCTGGATTGCCATTGGGGTCTTAGTCATAAATTCTTTGCCTAGGCCAATATCTAGAAGAATTTTTCATACATTTTCCTCTAGAATTCTTATGGTTTCATGTCTTAGGTCGAAGTCTTTCATCCTTCTTGAATTAATTTTCAAGAGTGGTGAAAAGTAGGGCTTCTCTTTCAGTCTTCTGCATGTGACTATCCAATTTTCCCAGCACCATTTACTGAATAGGGCTTCTTTTTCCCAGTGTATGTTGTTGCCTACTTTGTCAAAGATTATTTTTTTAAATTTTTGAAGAGCCTCCATGTTGTTTTCCATAATAACAGTACCAATTTACATTCCCACCAACAGCATACAAGGGTTCCCTTTTCTCCACATCCTACCCAATACTTGTTAGCTTTTTTTGATTACAGCTGTCCTAACAGGTGTAAGGTGACATCTCATTGTCATACAGACATTATTGTCCATTTCATTATCATGTGACTTTAAGAACCAACAACTTTTTCTTTCCAGAATGACTGAAGGTCACCATATGTGCACAGAGCTTATCTTTACAAGACCTGGACCTACACAATGTATAATATAATATAATATATCAAGAAACTAATTTTTTATGTCTAAATATAGATATATTTAAGAAATATGAAACTTCCTTAAATCCAGTATAAAGATACTGGTTCTAAAATCAGCACTCATACCTGATCAGGTCAAATCATTATTATTATTTATTGTTGTTTGTTTTACTAAAATAATAAAGAATACCAATGAAAAATGTCCAAATACCTAGAAATAAATTGAGTAGGAAGAATAAATCCACTAATTAGTCCGGGAGTACAAAGCAGGGTTGATTTCATTACATAATAGTTTCCAAAGGGAACTAGCTGTCTTCCTTTTGAATCTTGATTAAAGGTGTGCATAGGAAGGATATTCTACTCAATGTTCCTTGGGGATTTCTTTCCATGATTTGGTTTCCCTTGAGTAGCTGGTATGATTAACTGGGCTGGTTTCTTTCATAATTGTCCTGAAGCCCTTTGTATTTTCAAACTGCTTTGCAATTGTTTTTTCTTAGAATGTACTTAAAAATGAATCCATTAGGTAATGTAGTGGGGCAAGCACAGCTCAGGGAGGTTGTGGTTGGCAAAGCTAGGATAACATCATAGCAAGTCTTTCAATACTTTTTAGGATGCCTGAGGTGATTTTTTTTTTCAAAATATTTGAATTCCCAAAATTCAAACATGTCTAAAAGAACAGTGCACTTAGCTTTTCCTCCTTGGACTTCGCATAGGGTTGTCAAATAAAATATAGGATGTCCAGTTAAATTTGAATTTCAGATAAACAGTAAGTATTATTTTAGTATAATTAGGCCCCATGTAATACTAGGAATTCTAATACTAGGAATTCTGTATTTTTATTTGCTAAATCTGGGAACCCTAACTTAGGAAGATAATATTATTCATCCCAGAGCTGTATAAACTTGGGCAAGGAACTTAATCTTTCTGGGCTGAAATTTCCTTGTGGCTAAAAATAAAACGATGTGATACAAAAACTCTGAGTGCATTCAATTGATAACTAGGCTATGGTATGATATTTCTCCAACATCCAAGACTTACCTAGAGGTATAATCACAGGGTCACACAAAGGGTGTTGCATTTGGAGTAAGAAGACCTGGCTTTGAATCCCACCACTAACTGTGTGATCTCAGACAAATCAAATCCTCAAAGTCCCATATTCTTCATCTACTAAAATGGAGATAAGATACTTATTATAAGTGTCAAATTAGTTAATGTGTATAGAAGTGTTTTGGGCCTACGTAAAGTCATAAACAGATATGACTTTTAAGATAGTTACTCAGCTCCTACCAGAAGTTACTCTTAACAAATGTGAAGTGAGTTATTTATCGAAGCTTCACAGCCAGCTCCTGTTCTCCTATATGACTCAAAACAAATTTTCAAGCTAGGTAAGTTCGTAGAAGGTACCCACAAGTAATCATTTTATCATCCTTGCTTTTTGCTTTTCAAGAGACTTACATTTAAATGTTGGCTCTACATCTCAGTTTCCTCAAATAACAAATGAGCAAAATAATAGCCACTGCATGCATTTATCATGAGAATTGAATGAGAAAAAATATACAAACGCCTGGCACACAGAGTTTCCTACTAGAAGTATCAATCCCTTCTCTTCTCTATAGTTCTCTTGGATGCCTCAATTGAAGCCAGTTCCTAGCTGCAGACCACTGGTGAGTGGATGTGCCTAAGAAATGGGCCTCAGTTTCCACTCCCCTTCCCTTCCTAGCAGTCGTGTTGTCAGAGCCCAGCAGGACTAAGAGGGACCCTCCGATCTCCAAACCTCCAGCTGGGACAGAGTCTGAGATATCCCATGCATTCTATATCCTCGGATCTCTACAGACCCAGAAGACAATAATAACCTTCCCTAACCTCAACCAGATTCAAACCAGAAAGCAGCAGGAGAAAAGTCGCCTTGACCCAAAGGGGCATCCAGCCTCTCCCACACCAGACCCAGAATAATGCAATCCAGACCACACAAAATTCCCCGGGTTTGATGACCACTTCAGCCCTCCCTGCACCAGGTCGTCCAACCTCAGACACAGTTCTTCCTCAGCCAGATTTTTCGTGTCACCAGGCCAGTCCTTTTCAGGGACAGAGAGACGTCTGCACTAGGGAACTTCCGAGCTGCCCAGGGGATGTTGGATTAGCCCCTGGCAGAAGCCAACTTGGAAAGGGCATCATGGTGCTTTGCAAACACATCTATGGTACAATAGTGACCTCCAGTGGCTGAGCTAGGAGGAGAACACCGCCTGCACCACCTCTCTCCAAGCAACCCTATCTTCCAGGAATACAGGATGACAACCTCTTCATGGAACCACTTCCCAGGAAACCTATGCACAGCATCTAATTAAAAAAAAAAAGACCAAAGATACAACCCCATAATTATGGACCAGTTGTATCTAATTATGTCACTCCACCATTTACAAACCTTAAGTGGCCAATGGCCTCCACTGACCCCAGAGTAAAGTCTGAAGTCCTCAATACAGCAGATGGGGTTCTTTAGGATCTGGGCATGACCACCTGTCATTTCCTACAACTTCCTCATTCATTAATGCACACCAGACTGTACCCTAGTCCCTGAATGGCCTGTGCTGTTTCCTCCACTTGAAATGACCTTCTTCACATCTCTGCCAGGTAAAATTCTTTTTCTTTGTGAGGATTTCATATCAAAAATTGCCATGCCACTGACATCTTTACTATTATCTCTTCAGGCCATGGCAGAATTAATTCTGTTTTCATAACATACAGCAAGTGTGCCTAATACTCATACTTAATTTATTCAAGAAACAATAAGATATCTATCAAAATGCCAGTTATTGTGCTGGATGTTCAGGATAATAGATAAAAGAGGCATGGTTTCTGACCTCAGAATGCTTATAGACTAGTGGCGAATACATAGGGAGATCATTGCCATAGAGTGTAGTAAGGAGCTATGGGCAAGTTACACAATTGGCTTAAGAATGAAGGTCATTACTTCAGCCCACGAAAAAAGCCATCAGAGACCCTGCACCAATAGTGAGAGGCTTTGGCTGGGGCTGGAAGGATGAATAGGAGTTATCCAGGCAGATGGGAAGATTTAAAAAGAAGAAGGAGGAATGAAGCATATTTGAGGCATGAAGTAACTTACACAGCAGAATCAAGAATGTGTCGGGGCCAGGGAGCCCTCAGTATTGGCGGGCACTTGGGTTCTATGTTGCTCAGAAGAGAGTTATAGGGCCAGAATTCAGACTGGGATCTGAAGGCAGGACCAAGAGTTTAAAATGTTGTCTATGAAAATGAAGAGTCATTGAAGGCTCTTGAATGAAAACAATATTTAGGAAGAATAAACTGACACATAAACTAGTGATAGCTTAAAGGTCAAGCAAAAACAGATAAAAATCAGGTTTCTGCCTGTTATTGGTACTCAGAGACACTGGGGTGTCAGTCAAATCTAGTCTGAGAGGATAAGGCAAGGTCAGTGAGTGGGCAGACAGATAGGTCAGGTACAGGACATCAAAGGAGAAGACTTAAAACACAACAGTTACTTGATGTATAGTTGTGAACAGGAACAAATGCCAAGTTTTCAGAAAATGAGAGGTCCAGGTGGAGACATAAATCCAAATTCATTGCAGTGAACAGAATCTCGCTGAATCATGTTTTTTTAAAAGGGCTGGGAGGGGTCCTGACTGGTCAAGGGAGAGGGCCTGATGAAGCTGCCCTAAAAGGACTACTTCCGTGACTCTGGAGGGCTCACCCCCGCGGGGCCAGCAGGGCTCCACTCTTGGTTCAAATATGTGCCCTGAGCATCTGGAAGATGACAGAACAGGGCCTGTTCCTCAGCTTCCAGGTAATGAGTATGGACTGGGGGTCCTGTTGTAGGGTCTGTTTTGTGTCCCTTCTGGATATTTTATCATGAATGGGGGAAGACAGCTGTCCCTTGACATACAGGACAGG
>CM052438.1:102049692-102086671 GCA_028533085.1 Varecia variegata | reverse complement strand
GGCGTGAGCCACCACAGCCTGGCCTCCCAGAGACTTCTTGCACACAGATGAAGAGTCTCAGTCAGTCTGTCACAGGGCCTCTCTTGGGAAGGACGGCCAACGTGATGAGGAGGACAGTGCGGCACTCCATCCATGTCCCTGGAGCAAGCTCCTATTGTGACACCTGGCATAATGCACCTGTCTGTTCACGAATGTGTTTGTCCCATTAAAAAATAAACTCTTTGAGGGCAACAGACACATATTCCTCAACTAGCATAATGCCTGACACAGTGAGTGCTCTATAAATACTGGTTCAATTAAAGAATAAATAAGCAACCCTGACACGGGGAAAATGGGTTAAGAAGTTCCTGCAGACACCTCTGGGTTGTGCGGGAGCACCAGAAGGTTCTATGTCTTTCAAGATTTGTTCTTTATTCTCTTATAGACAAGGCTAACATGTATATTAGAAAAAATGGTAATTTTGGAAACAGATGAAAGTGACTTTGAATTTAGGTTGTTCCATTTCATTCACTTGGGAAATTTACTCAAATTGTCTAAGATGCAGTTTCTTGACCTAAAATACAAATATAGTAATAATTATTATTTCTAAAATGTGGTGAGAGTAATAAATTATACATGCAGAGCAATGTATGTGAAGCAAACAGGAGACCTCCAACAGTGGCTGTTGTCACTGGTGTGTCTTCTTGCAACAGACTTTGAATCAACACAAACATCAGAAGCTGTAGTAGATAGTCTTATCCAAAAAGAAGTTCTGGTGCAGGACTCAGGAATTGGAGAAGCCTTGGCACAACTGGAGTGCTTGTGTCCACAATTTCGTGGTGGGAACACACAGATGGGTCCTTGTGCACTCACCCGATATTTACAGGGGCTTTGCTGAGTGTGAAATAATTTCAGAATAGAGGGATGCCTGCATTCATACATCAGTCTGTTGTTGCTGGAGTTAGGGGAGGGACGCTATAAAATCCTCAGGACACCCATTGTGTGGGTGTCACACAAGTATTTTAACATCTAAGACAAGGCACTAGTACTACAGATCCAGCTCCCAGGATTCTAGGTGACAGAATAAAGAAGGAAAAAAAGAAAAAATTGACCTAACTCTTGGCTAATGTTGCTGGTAGCTGAGTGTTTTTAAGGTATGTTCAATACCTTAAAAATCAGCCTGAAGTTAATTTCATAGAAGTAGAGAGTAGAATAGTAGTTGCTAGAGGCTGGGAGGGTAGGAGGGAGGTAGTGGATGACCAGAGGTTGGTTAATGGATACAAAATTACAGCTAGATAGGAAGAATGAGTTCTGCTGTTCTATAGCACTGTAGGGTGGTTATAATTAACAAAAATGTATTATATATTTTCAAATAGCTAGAAGAGCAGATTTTGAATGTTCATAACAAAGAAATGATAAATGTTTGAGGGTATGAGTATGCTAATTATACTGATTTGATCATTATGTTGATCACTTGACTGATACATGTATATGTTGCATACATATATCAAAATATCACACCATACTCATAAATATGTACAATTGTTATATATCGATTAAAAATAATGGTAAAAGCAAAAAGGACAAGAAAAAAGATCAATCTGAGCACCCACCTGGTGTCAGCCACCTGCAGTTAGTGACATCAGAATTCATAGCCTAGCACTGCTTTCACATATGAAATAATTCCATTTGGTTGGATTTTGTTGCTTCAAGAAAGGAGAATGGCATCCAATTTAAGAACCCTCCTGGGTCAAATAGCCACATGTAAGACATTAATTTCAACCAAAAATGGCTTTCAGAGACACAGATATGCCTCCTGTGGACTTTGGCAATCAGGAGTGTCAGGCCCTGGAAGTCAGTTTGAGGAACCAGGGACCCAGAGAGGAATGATGTTTTCCCAAATATCTTTTGGGAGTGATGAAGTAAAACAATCTCATCCACTTTATGATGATAACTCTCAAATGTGAATCTGTAGCCAAGATGTCTCTTCTATTAATAAGATGCAGACCCTGTATCCAACTACCTACTGAACACATCCACTTGAATATCTTTCAGATTCCTAAAACTCAACTTTTCCCAAACTAAACTCGGCAACAACATGACTTCCCAAGCACTCTTCCTGGTTTGTCACTTAATCAATCACCATGTCCGCTTGACTCGTTATACTCAATGTGCACTATATTCAGCAGTAGGCTTGGCCCTCTACATGTGAATTAGTTTTTTATTGCATCTGTAACAAATATCTACAAAATTATAGGTTTAAAATAACACACATTTATTACCTTGTTCTGTAGTTTATAAATCCAAACAAGTCTCACTGGACTGAAGTCAAGGTCTTGGCAATACTGCATTCTTTTCCGGAAGCTCTAGAGAAGAATCAGTTTCCTTGTCTTTTCCAGATTTTAAAGGCCACCCACTTCGTTGGCTCATGGCTCCAAAGACACCAAGGTAACATCTCTCTGAACCACGTGCCATCACCACATCTCTTTCTGACCACAGCCAAGGAAGGTTCTCCACTGTTAAGGACTTGTGTGATTAGGTTGGAACCACTTGGATCAGGGATAATCTCCCCTCCATGGGATCCTTTACCTAATCACATCTGCAGAAGCCCTTTTGCCATGAAAGGTAACATAGGCTCGTAGGTTCTAGGGATTAGAACACTGACATTTGTCGGGGGCCAGTATTGTGACCACCACAACCTTCATTATCTCATAATCTTCTGAAGAATTCTGTGAGATGGCTACTATTATTATCTCCACCTTACACATGAAAACATAGATTTAGCTAAACTGCCTAAATTACCTAAAGTCCCAATCTAATAAGTCGCAAAAGGAAGAGTCATACTGAGGTCTGTTTGGCTTACTATACTGCATTCCTGCTTCCTCTGTATCTCTTGACTCAGTGGTCCCACAGCAACTGTTCAGGCTACCATATGAATGACTTAGGTTACTGGATTATCATAACTGCTCTCTTTCCCTCCAGTTTTATGGTCCTTTAGGCCATTATCCACTCTACAGCCAGAGTTTTCCTTATGAAGCACACATCTAATAAGGTCATCCACCAATGACAATCCATTCCTCATGATGAAAAGCCCAGATTTCTGGAGAAGGTATAGAAAAACCAGGAGATATACTGTCTCCAGCTTTACTCATCTCTCCCCATTCCTCTGCCCCAACTCCCACAATCCCAGTGAAGCAAGATAGTACTACGAATACTTTTCTAAATTTGTCATGCTCTCTCTTGGCTCCAGAAGTTTGCACATGCTAATCCTTCATGGGGTAGCTGGGTGGATTAGGTAAGATGCAAAGTGCTTATTATTGTCCTTTGAACATATAAGTCCTTAATAAAGGACAACTGCAGAGAAAGGCAATGCCTTGTATGACAGTGAACAATACATGAAAGATCTCACCAATGTGGATCTAAAATAAATTAAATAGGATGCTTAATGGAAATTTATCAAATCTGCTTCCTTTTTTTTTTTTCCATTCATTTTCCAGGGGTTGCCTCCAAAGATTAGTTTAAGTAGAGATAGGGGAAACGAAAGCAATTTCAAAAACAACACCCCTAAGAATTACAGAATAACTCATCCTCTCCATTCTGCTGTCTAAAACTATAAGCACACCAGTGGAACAAAAGTAGCAGATTCAAAGATTGAATCACAGCTTCATTTGTTATAAACTATAGCAAGTGCAGGGAATGGGCTGGTTAGTGTGAAGGCATCTTTGCTCTAGAAGCACTCTGTCCTGAGAAGCAGACAAAGGTCTAGGTGGTTTAAGGAACAGGGTGACTGATCTTCATAAACAATTTGCATTTCTATGTCAAATGGAATTTTTTATGGTATGACTTAGGGAAAATATTCAAAGTTGGGTCATATGTTATTCCAGACCTGCATATGGAGTAATCTACACTATTAATTCTATTGGCAAAGGCTGACTGCACATCTCCATGAATCGAGCACTGATACAGACGTAAATAACCCATTACCTTCTTTTAAGGAGCTCAGAGATTAGTGACAGAAATAGAAAAGGAGAAAACCATGAATATACACTATAAATATATAAATACATAGATAACCCCATGTGTAGGGAGTTGAGGGAGTTCAGAGAGCAAGAATCTCCTTCTGTTTTGGATGCTCAAGAAATCTTTGTTATTTTTCTTGAAAGGGAGGGTTCAGAAAAAAAAAAGAAATTATTACTAAAAGTGCCAAGTCCTGCAGAACGCTCAGGAATAATCCAGGCAGCATGTGCAATGACACAGGGACACAAAACATGATGAGGACACAGGGCTGAGGTAACAGCAGGATCTTGCAGCCCCTTGACAGTAATGCCAAGGAGTTTGAACTTGATCTTAAGTTGATGGAATCCCATGAACAATGTTAAGCATAGCAGTGACATAGGAAAATTTGAATTTTAGAACTATTATTTGGGCTGCCACGAACAGGATGAATTGGAGGGGGAAGAACTGGAGTTTTGTTTAGAGGCTGCTGTGGTAATCCAGGTAAGGGCTTTCAAGATGTCCTGAATGTTGATCAGCAATGAAAATGGAGACGAGGGGATGGAAGTTAAGAAGGAATAAAAAAGACTTGCTGACTAATTGACTAATTGACTAATTGGATGAGGGCAATGCTATCCTCTGACATAAGGAATTTAAGATGAAGACCAGTTTGAGGGGCAAATGATTAAATTTGGCCTGGATATTTCCAGTTTAGGGTGTCTGTGAAACATCTAAGAAGAGATGTGCAATAAATAGTTGGCTATCTGGACTTGGAATTCAGGCCAGAGGTCCACAATCGATATAAATTTGAGAATCATCACCATGACGTATTAGCTGGAGGCCATCAGAGGGAAAATTCAAAGGAACAAGAAAGGACCCTGAGAAACCCTGACATTTAGGATTTTAGGTGGATAAAGAGAAGTTTGTGGAGGAGACTGAAATGTAATCACCACAACAGTTGGAAGAAAAACCATAGGAGATGAGTATCACTGGAGCCAAGGGAAGACAGTAACTTCAGGAGGGTAGAACTAGCACAGCACCACCATGCAGGAAAGAAGAGGCACCAGGAGGAAGAAGGTACAGAGCCTCACCCAGGTAGTCTGCCCTGAACCCCCAACCTACATAGGCCACCCTCCCCCTCCCCTGCCTCCCTGCTATGCCAAGCGCTTTCTTTCTATTCTATTACCCTGAGTTGCTTTACTCATCACATAAATTCTAACTGAAAATATCTTGCTTATTTTTGTTTCCATTGTGTGCACCCCTCTACAGGCCTCATACAAGATGATTGCCATTGTCTTCATTTGAGTTTCACAGGGGCAGCCCTTGAGACTAGGATTCAGTGCAAGGAGTTTATTTTGGAGGTGAACGAAGAAAAGGTGAGTAAGGGAGTAGGGAAGGAAGGCAGGGAAGGAAAGGAAGACAATAGAGAGTATTTATTTAAATTTTGTGTTATTTTATTTTTAATTGACAAATAATTATTGTATATATTCATGGAGTACATAGTGATGTTTCGATACATATAATGTATAGTGATCGGATCAGGGTAATTAGCATATCCATCTTCGCAAACATTTATCATTTCTTTGTGTTGGGAACAGTCAATAAAGAGAGTATTTAAACCAGTTACCCCTGTGGGCAACTGGCATGGAATCCCTCTGGGAGCCTTTGTCCATCAGTGTGGAACACACACCTCAAAGATCTCTCACCCAAGGGCAAGGCAGAGGGACTTTCTATTCACAGACTCCCTCCCGTTGGTCACTGCTTGAGGAATGTTAGGGGTTGCAGTCTGGGGAGGGCTTTAATTTCCCAGCACTCCGACCTACCCTAGATTTAAGCAAAGTAGCTCCAGCAGCCAGAGAAAGCCCTCAAGCAAAACATCAGCAACAACAACAAAAACAAGTACTAGCAAATGCAAGTGGATGTAGGTCAAGGGAACAGAAGCAGGCCCTTAACAGCATCCACTATAACTCCCAAATCCCCAGCCCAGAGAATAGTGCTGGGTACATCATGAGCTCTCAATAAGTGTCTAAATGAATATTATGATCAATGAATGAAGGAAGGAATGGTCTTCTCAGCTTTGCCTCATGCCACTTTTCCTTCAAGGTCAATGTTCCATCCATACTGGATTTTTACCAATTCCTCGATTCAGGGCCTCCTCTCATGCCATTCTCATTGCCTGGAATATTTTCTAAATGTCACTTCCTCAAGAAATCCCTCTCAGACCTCCCTCCAAAAAATAGTTAATGTCCTCAGGTTATGCACCAACTCAGCACGCTGTCGCCGCCTTCCCGTCTATAACACTCACCACATCTGAAATCACTTGTGTCCTTAATTCATTACTGTGACTCAAATGCCCAGCATTTGGAACTCCTACTTGAGTTCCTAGTCAAATACCTAGCAAGTTCTCAATGCGTATTTATTAAATAATTAATGAGTTAGGGTTAGTGTCACATGATCATGGAGGGGTATTGTGCAGAAAAGCAAAGTACTGACACAGCAGCTGAAGGGAATGCAGCAAGTTTTTGACTAGAAACACATACAAAGACTCTGAGAAGCACCGAGGACCCAGAAGAGCTTAGAGATATTAATTGATTCTGGCACCTGGTCTTTGTGTTCTGTGTTGTCCCACAATTGTGCTTTGAAAAACAGGAGTAGGATCATAGATGGTGGATGGTCATGTTGACACAGCATTGTGGTTTTCTGAGGGCAAGACAAAGGGAAACCAACATAGCAGAAGAGGTGAGGCAATTGGAAGAGTTACTGAAAAGATGCCCTGAAGGTCTAAGTTGATCTCTAGGGGAAAAGTTGAGGCAGAATGGCAATGGGTATGTGACAAAGTCGGTAAAAAGGAGATAACGGATTCTTGATAGGAAGAAGGATAAAGATGTCAAGAGGTGAAAGCATATGAGACTGCAGTTAGAAAGTGGAATATTGAAGTTTATGATTTTAGAGATAGAAGACTATGGAAGTATGATAAGGAACATGGGCCCTTCAGACTCAGCATGGTCAAGACCAAATTTAGTTTTGGCTGGAGAGACAGGTGTAAGACAGATTGTGGATGTTGTGATGTTCTTTTGTAAGGTATGGATCAGTGAAGTCTCTTTTGATGATATCCCTTTGAAAACAAAGACTTTGTTTACATTGTTCACTGCTGTATCCCTAACGTCTATGACAGTGTTTAAAACAATGCAGACATTCAGTTGTATTTTTTAGTGGATACATAATAAACGAAATGGCAGAAATCTTGATCCATCTGGCTTAAGCAAGTGAAAAAACGTATTGGCTTACACCAGCTAAAATCACAGGGTAAGGCTTGCCTCAGGCATTACTTGGGTTATGTGTGAAATAAAGTAATCAGGATTCAAGTTCTCTGCATATCTGGGCTCCGCTTTCCACTGTTTTGTCCTCAGTCCTGGGCTTCACATGGTAATAAGATCTGGAAAGAGTCAATTTTCCAAAAATCTCAGCAGAATTTTCATTGGTTAACATGCCCATTCCCAAATCAGTCACTGTAGCCCAAAGAATGAGATGTTATGATTGGCTTAGGCCTGGATCACAAGTACCCTGAAGGCTAGGATGGAATCAGCCTCACTCCAGTCCCAGAGTTTAAGATTGAGAAGAAATGAAAATGTAATTTTTTAAAAAAGAGAGTAAATGGATACTGTGTGGCAAAAACAACAGGGGCTCGTGACAAAGAGCAAAGCCCACATTCTCTCAGCCAACAATGCTGAGCTGCTGAAAGATTTATCAAGAGCAACTTGGTCTGATTTGCATTTCAGAAAGATCTTCCTGGGGCAGCGTGGAAGACAAATTAGAGAAGGTCAAGGTTAAGGGGAAGAGAACATATGAGAGGACATCATTCAAAGTTAAAATCATCAACTATCAATGGAGCATCTTTCTTCTCCATCTGGAGACACAACAATGAACAAGACATAGTCCCCGCACTCAAGGGGTTTCTGGTCTAATGAGGAAGACAGACAATAGGCATTTACATACATAATGATAGTGCCATGAAGGCTTCCTCATGTACCATGCATGAAGTGTCATCTAAGATAAGGTCTGAAAGATCAGTATGCAATGGCATGATCTGCAACCAGAGACAAGGGGACATGATAGATGCTTGGAAAAGTAAGTTCAGTGTGGCCAGAGTATGGAGTTCCAATAATGAAGCAACGAGAGGAGGTCAGATTATTCAAAGTCCAGAATCTTGAGGAGTCTTGCAAACCCAAATTTAAGTGTTAGACTTCATCCTCAGAGCCTTGCAGAATCATGAAGGTTTTAAAGTTTCAGAGTGGCATTAACCAATCAGCACTTTAAAAAGATCAATCTGGCCATGTGGAATCTGGATTAGAAGATTACCAAATAATATGCAAGAGCAGCATAGAAGAGGCATTTGCAGTAATTCAGGAAAGAGACAGTAGTGCCCCTACTAAGACAATATCAATGAACATGAAGAAAAGTGGACAGATTTGAGAGAGTTTTAAAATTTGGAATCATCTGCACTTGGAAATAAAGATAAGGGAGGATATGAGGGAAGGTGAGAGAAAGGAGTTACTAATTTGTGCAACTGAGTGGATAGGGATGCTAGTCACAGAAAGAGAGCAGGGTTAGGGAGAAAAATAGTAAGTTTGTTTATGGACACACTGAGTTTGAGATGCTTGTGGGATATCAACGTGGAGATGCCCAGCTAGTTGCTGAATATGTGGATTGGGAGCTCAGGAGAGAGTTTGTAGCTGGAAACAAACATTTGGGAACCATCGGCATAAAAATGGTAGCTGAAATGTTGAAGTGGATACAGTCATTCTGTTACAGTCCAGTCTTCAAAGAAGGATTCTGGCAGTGAACGCCTAGGAAGGATATTTTAGAATGACCAAGGATTGGGAGCCATCAAAGGTGACCAGAAGAATAAGCCTGGGAGCCTACGATCAAAAGCCTGGTCTAAACAAGGGTTGCAAAAAAGTATTCCAATTACTTAAGATGCAAAATGAACAGAGCTTCTTAAGGCCTGCATGAAGGGAACAAGGGAAAGGAAGGAGTCAAAAATGATTCTCAAGTTCCTGGCTAGGGTGACCAGTTCACTGCTCAGAAGGAGAAGGAGGTTATTAGGTTCTAAAACAATTGTTGGAGGGGCCCATAGGATAGCCAGGAAAAGAACTGTGGACAGTCAGAGCTCAAGAGAGCATGCAGATAGTGGCCTACCTGGGAAGTAGTGAATGCAAAGATGTGATTTAACATAAGGGGAGATTATATGACCTTGAGGGGCTGTTAGTTGAGACAGGAGCCCCAAAAATACTCTCATTTAAGGAACAGGCAGAGGAAGAGGTACTAGCAAAAGAGACCACAAAGAAATTAAGAACAGGAAGAGCTGAGTTCGTCCTTTAGAAGAAAGCCTTCTTACCTGCCACTCACCTAGTGGGAAACTGGTCCTTGCATGTTATCCAGCCATCAATTTCCTCCACTACTTTAGGCCTTAAAAAGTCAAATGACACAATGATTCCACATGTCTTCTAAATTTATCCCAAAGCTTATCAAAGGTCCTAGGACCCATGAGGAGTTCTTTATAGTTTCCTAACTTGCCTTTGAATAAAGGACTTCCATGGGTTAAAAGAAGTGGACCACTTAATCCAGCAATGGCTTGAATTTACTTCCATATTTGGAAATACTTCAATCATTAGGGTTGAGCAGAAACACACAGCATCCTTCAAACACTGTTCCTCTTTCTTCACATGGTATTGTGAATGGCTCAGCAAGTGGGCCCATCATTTTCTTGCTAATTAATTTAGGTCTAATTGGTTTCAGCCCACACAACAGTGCAGGTTGTAAGAGAGGGCAATAGCAGTCATATTCCACCAAAAGTACCTGCCAGCATCAAAGCCTCCACCATTAAGCAATTCACTACAGAGGGAAGAGCTCTTAAGAGCTAAACGAAGTGAATTAATTCCCCCCCCCTCCCAATTAACTTCAGAAAAATCTCAAAGTGCTCAGAACTCTGTCAAAGCACCAGGAAACATTTCATCTTACTACCACCATTCTAGCATAACACAGTATTGCAAAGAGTTACCAAACATTTACCAACCTGCATGCTGTGTATTGTTTAGAAGGATTTCAAGTTGTCCAAATGACTGGTATCTCTGTAGAGGCCACAACTAGGACTAGTTTTATTCATAATTTTATCCCCAGAGGCTAATACAGTACATATAGATGGCATTCAACTAAGATTCGTTACACAGATGAATGAAAAAATTAGGAGAAAGAAGGAAGGAGGAAGGGAGGGAGGGAAGGAAGAATTGATTTGTGGAGTGAACACCAATTCAAAAAGTCATAATAAAAGAGCATTTAAAGCCAATGAGCCGGCCCCATCACCCATGAGCTGTGTAACAATAAGTAAGTCACTTAACCTCTCTGAATCACAGTTTCTTCTTTCATTTCATGGCAATAGTGTTTGCATTACATACTTTAAAGAGTTATAATAAAGCATAATAGAATTAATGAATCTGAAAGCACTCTGTAAACAGTAAAAGATAGATGTTGCTCTTAAGACTGGGAATCAAACTTCAAGCTGTTCTTTAACGTGCCTATAGTTAGATCACATATAATGATATTTTAGTCTGACTAAACTTTCATAAGACCATTACCATGATTTTATGTCCCAAGCGTACAAAGAAAAATGTAATTTAGTCTCTGTCCTTAAGGAGCTCACAGCTTGGGGGGAGACCAACATGAAAACAGAAACTATAACACCGGAAGTATTAACATGCAATGGAAACCTGTATAAATGAGTGATTGAAAGTCACAGAGGAGGGACAATTACTCTGCTGAGTGAGTCAGAGACTTGAGATGGGGGCGATATTGAACTGGGTCATGAAGAATAATAGATGATTGCCAGATGACGACAGAAGAGATTTTGGGTGCTTTATTTGCATAAATAATATTAATATTTGACCAATATATTTTTTCAACTTTCTTTTTACACAGAACACTGTGTCTTTTAGATTTACCCGTATAGTTGTATGATGCCTTCACAACTGTCTACGTGTTTTCTGGGTGTTCCCTATGTTTGAAATGTTCAATGATTAAAAAATGTTTCAAGGAAGCAAAGTTACATTGGTGGGGTAAAGGATACAAGGTAGTTAGGAGATGGGTTTTAGTGGGTCTCAGCCAGATTGAGAGAGATGTTGCATGTTGTAATGAGTTTTTTTGTATTTCATTGTTTGAGCAAAAAGAATCAACATTCAATTAATAAACAGGATTGAAATGATTTTTGTTGTCGCTGTTGTCAGAAAGCATAGCAGAAAATGAACAGGTTGACTGCAAGGAGAATGAGACTTGCCTCATTCTCACCTTTTGCTCACCGTTTCCATGAACAAAGCCCTCCAGGTTCTGTGAGTAAACCAGACAAGGGAAGATCATTATAATCTGGGAAACTAAGATACATTCGACATGTTTAAGATGGCCCTGGTGCTTTGAAGGCCAGTGTACAAGGCACGGGCTGACACGGTTAAAAGGCCTCTGCTTCATATCAAGGGAGGGGGAGGACAGAGCCACGCCAGGCATGCAGAAATATTTGTGTGTTCACTCTTACTTCCCCCAGCTTTACCAATAAGTCATCCTTGCCCCACCTTGTACCATATGAGGTCCCAGCCTCAGCCCCAGGATTGAAGGCCAATTGTGTGTTGCTGTGACAGCAAGTATTTAAAAGGAAAATAAAGAAGCGACAAGCTGCGACATGCTATCATTAAGTAATCATAATTTCCTCCCTATATTACGACAATAGATGTCACTCTCTCATCTGGAAGGCAGGCCACGTATAGAAACACCATGTCAAAAAGCTTTTCAGACAAAGACAGTGGGGGTGAGTTCGCTGAGTGCAGAATAGAATATTTTGATGGGTTGCATCCACCCAATTTCCCACCCCCAACTCCTACATGCTCTGATAAAAGTCAGATCTGTAAAGAGCTTCAAAGGCTCCCCAGTCTGACAAACAGTAATAAAACAAGAAATTGAAAAAAAAAATCTGCCAAAGTGCATGGAGGAAGCAGAGCTGACAAGTGCTATGATGGTTCTGTTTTAGTAATCAACACGCTAACTGCAGGGCACTTCCTCCTAGCGGGAAGCGGAGTCTGGGTTGTCAACTGTGAAGGAGTACAGAAAGGTCAGGCGGAAAAGGCATTCTGAAGGCCTGGAATAAGCGATTGCACATTCTTTCTGATTATTTTTCTTCCAGTCCACATCCCACCCCAAGCCCAAGCTTTCTCTGGCCCAACTGCTACCTCAACTATTCCCTCACCTCCTTCTTCCAAAGAGAAAGATGTGAAAAGCAAAATCAGCCAGCCAGTCTGGTCTCCCCTTCCCTTTCTCCATTTAATGGAGGGCCGGGGATTGGGGAGAGCATAAGACAAGGAAATAGCTCTGGAATCCAGAACATCTGGCTTCTATTCAGACACAATCACCATCCTTGGGAGCATATTGAAAGCATTTGGCTGTCTCAACAGTCTAAAAGGAGCTATTTATTTCAGACTCAACAACCAGCCCAAACATGTGCTTCCATTTGGAAACAATTGGAGGTAAGACAGAGTTTCTTTTTTTTTAAGGAGGAAGGTGGAAATAACACAGGACTTACAGTCAGAGGACGGACCTGCATTCCAATCACTGATCTGCCACTTGCTGAGACAGCTGTGCGACTTTATTTGACTTCCCTACTCTCTTTGCAATTTTAGTTTCTCAACTTTCAAGCCATGAATAAATTCTTCTCTGATGGAGTTATTGAGAGGACTAAATAACACAATGTATCCTAAAGACTCAGCACAGTGCCTGGCATATGGTTCCTTCTCTCTTCATACAAACCACTTAGCCACTTAGCCATAATTTATTCTTTGGGCATAAAAGTGCCTGTCTCATCTACCTCACACAGTACTCTGATAATCATATGGAGAGTGTATGTCTAAGTGTTTGGTAACTTTAAAATGCTTTGCCGAGATGAGAGATTACAGTTGGAATCATTATTACACCAATAATGTGTAATAATGTGTCAAAGCCAAATGCTTTGATTCCTAAGACCAATCCAGAAGGAACTGAAAATAAAAAGTTTCTAGATGACCAGTGGACATTTATTTGGCCAGGCTGGTGACTAACACCACCTGAGCATTAGCCCACCCACATGTCATTATCTGGTTTGTGATTCCTTCCTAGAAACTCCCTTCCCCATAATCCCTGTGGCTTCTGTTTTTCTGAACACCATTGAGAGGCAGCCATCCTACTGGCATGTCACTAGACATATCTGCTAAAACACAAAGCATGTGCTTGGTCCAAGACATGGTGAGAATTGCTTCTACCTCTACACCTCTATGTTTAGCCCACTCTTTAAGTGCTTTTGAGCTTAGGTAAAGGAAGAACCTGAGGCTATTTTACTCTGGGCAATTGGTGGAGCCCCATGAGAGCCTATAAGCTTGGCATCATTTCCAGAACATTTCTAAACCACCAGGTCTCACTTTTATAATCTTTAAGACTAAGATCTCTAAGTCCTAAGAATAAGAACCATCCAGGTATTAATAGTATTTTAGAATTTACTAACATATTCTCATTCCATCCTTACAATCACCCTGTGACTGTATTTAATATGAGGAAACTAAGTCTCACCTAAGTGACAGGTGAGTCCAGGGCTCCTTACTCAAAATCCTCTGCTTCGTATCACAGTTCCCAACAAGTCAGTATGAGGGAATCCCAGAACAGGAAAATAACCAGCAAGAGGCAGCAAGAGGTCCCCGGGAACCCTGGAGGTGCCCTAGCAAGGAGGCTTTATATGGCCTCAGAACTCCCAATTGAGAATTTTAGCAGGTGAAATTATTCCCCATTCTAGTCCCTACCAAATATTTTGCCCAAAACGAAAACATTACCCTCTAAAATTGTGGAGGAAGAACCAGACCTACAATTGAAATATCCAGCCTCCACGCTCAGCTTCAATGCCCTGCATCCCCTTCCCCATGCCCCTCCCCATCTCTGGCTCTGCCTTCTGCATGGGGCTCAACTTGCCATGACACGGAGTAGACCTGTTGACTAACCACCTGCCTCGAGCCCAGGTCATGCCTCAGCTTGACAGTTCCTAGATCTCCTGCTGCTTAACCAATCAAATCTTCTGGAAAGACTTTTAGTGTCACTAAAGTGTCGTGCAAGTCCACTGTGACTTTTAGCTAAGTGGAAAAAAGCAAACTAAAGAAGTATTTCTTCACCTCGATTTAACTTAGATGATGGGGGTGCTCTTCCTCCCCTGCCAGCCCTTCTCCCAATCTGAGTTAGGTGCCATGCCTCTGTACCTTCATGATACCTTCCAGTTTCCTCCTCGACAGCACTCATCCCACTGTATTGTCATCGTATGCATGTGTGTCTGTCACTGCCTCTACCTTGTGAAATAGGTATTCTGTCTTTTACTGCTATGGCCATGGTGCCTGAACAATGTCTTCCACATGGTACAAAGCCTAAAATAACTGCTATCCAGCCCTTTATAGAAAAAGTTTGTCCATCTCTACTCTAGAATGTCAGATACTACATCATAATTAATCATGAGCATCCTTGTTTCTCACTTTAATTAGAATGCTTCTGGTGTCAACTGTAGTGTAAAAGTCATAGGAACTACATAAATGAATGAATGTGATTATCATCTGACAGAACTTTATTTACAAGAACAGGTGACAGACTGGATTTGGCCTCTGGGCCATCATTTGCTGACCCCTGTTTTAGAGTATCTGGCCAACACTAATTTAGAAAAACAAAGTAAAAAGTATAAATATTGGAAAAAAGGAGATAAAATTACAATTTTTTGCAGCATGATATATATCTGTAAAAACCCAAAACAATCAATTGAAAAAACTATATAATAATAAGAAAATTCAGAAAGATGAATTTACATGATTGAAATACAGAAATGAATAGCACTCAAAAATATTAGCATTAGAAGATCTAACAAAAGAGTAACAATAGAAAGCTAAAATACCTAGGAACATAACTCTAATACCCAAGAAGCAATAATTGTGTATAATTTATGATGAAATTTTAAAATGTGCATGAAGACCATAATTTATTCTCCATATTTACTTGTGAACATGCAAAATGATGAAAATACAAAACTATATATTATAGTAGTGTTTGAAGTAGCAAAGTACTGCAAGCAATCAGTCCAGCAATAGAATACTGATTAAATTACTGCATATGCATCCAACAGAATATTAAGTATCCATCAAAGAAGAATGAGGGAGCCTTTTGTGTATTGATGAGGAATGTGTTTAAAGATATATTGTTAATTAACTTATGAAACATATTTATAATCTTCTACCATTTGTCTAGAAAAAGCAGGAAGAGGGAATATATAAAAACATATGCATGTAGGCATTTGCTAAAATGTTTGTGAAGAGATACATAAGAGACTGATAACATTATTTGTTTCTAAAAAGGGGACCTGGGTGGCTGGGGACAGAGGAGGGAAAGACTTTGTATCAAATACTCCTTTCTATGTTTTGATTCTTGAACCTTATGAGTGTATTAAGTATTCAAAACTTGAATATCATTTAAAAAATATTGTTGATGCACTAAAAATCAAATGCTTTTAAATCTTTTAAAACTTTTGTGGCTGGGTGCAGTGGCTCACGCCTGTAATCCCAGCACTCTGGGAGGGCGAGGAGGGCGGATGGTTTGAGCTCAGGAGTTCGAGACCAGCCTGAGCAAGAGCCAGACTCTGTCTCTACTAAAAATAGAAAGAAATTAGCTGGACAACTAAAAATATATAGAAAAAATTAGCCAGGCATGGGGGCACATGCCTGTAGTCCCAGCTGCTCGGGAGGCTGAGGCAGAAGGATCACTTGAGCCCAGGAGTTTGAGGTTGCTGTGAGCTAGGCTAACGCCACAGCACTCTAGCCCGGGCAACAGAGTGAGCCTCTGTCTCAAAAAAAAAAACTTCTGTGGGGGAAAAAAAAACCTTTTGTGGTTATTGTTTACTTTTCTTTACAAGTTTTCAAATACCAAAGGCTTTAGAGCCACACAGTTTGAACAAGCACATAGATCTATCACTCCAGATGGCTTGGATTTGAATCCCAGCTCTGCCAGTTAAGATCTGCATGATCTTGAACCAGTTAACATCTTTGTGCCTCAGTTTACATACCTATAAAACAGCAGTATTGATAATTCTGTCATAAGATAAATGAGATCGCCTCTACTCAGTATTTTATCCAGTGCCTTGATGGAGTATCTGTGTATCATAATAACGCTGTAGTGTCTATCAAGACAGACAAAAGATGGAGGAGGAATTGGAAAGGTAGGCATGTTTCTGAGGATATTTATTTTATAGGTTAGAGAAGCATAGTCTTAGACCTAAAAATGACCTTGAATTTGAGAAAAACTACTCATATATCCTCCTATCAGAGCTTTGCAATGCAGGATAGAATACCTGTTTGACTTTGTTTAAATCCACCTGTTAAATGCAGGTGTTTCTAAGCTTGTACGACATTGGTATCCTCAACCCACAGAAAACCTATTATTATCTCTAGGGAAACTTTTGTTTAGAGGAGAGCTTGTCAAACTTTAATATGTTTACGAAATGCCCAGATTTATTCTTTAAATTTAGACTCTGATTCAGTAGTCTACGTTGGAGACTGAGATTCCTTATTTCTAACTATTTCCCAGCTATTTCCCAGACGAAATGCTTTATAGAAGTGGCTTGGGAAATGCTAATGTGTATCATACTTTTAAGATTTATTCATGCACAAGTTTCCCTTCTTCTCTCCTTTTATTCAAGTGCATCATTTGTAAACTTGTTTTAATGTATTTTCACCTTTCACAGGACAGATTTTGTTAATTAAATGTGCCAGTTGGCTAATTATGCAGTCAAGGAAAAAAACAAACCTCAACCAACCCCAATCAAAGTGACAGATTTCAAAAGTTATGGCATAAAAGTGCATACATTTTGCTTCAAATGAAAGCAGCAACAAGAAAAACTATGCCATTGGATGGTGTAAAGGCAATATATGTAACCAAAGCATTTGTACCCCCATAATATTCTGATATAAAAAAAACTATGCCATTTTTAAATGACATTAGCATGACATTTGTTAATTGTACATTGCAGTTTATAAATCTTAGGATAGATGACAGAGCCCTGGACTTGGAATTGCTTACTTTTCTAAACTTTAATTTCTTCATCTATAAAATAAGGATAATAATTAACATGTCAGAAAACTAAGTAGAGGTCAAGTGATGTCAGCATGATGGCCAACTAGAGGTGCATGGTGCCTATCTTCCCCACAAAAAGGGTCAAAACAATGAATAAACAACAACATTTTGACTACAGTGTCTGAAAGAGAGTGCTAGAGTACAGCCAGGGAATGGTGGAATCCCCACAGAGCACAGAAACCCAGGATGGCAGCATAGAGAGGGGAGCAAAAGCACTTTGCCTCTGCCACCCCATCTCCCTCACTGGGATTGCCTGGGAGCCAGGAGTGACTTCTCCTTGTGGGAAAAAGGTAAGCAGGAGGCTCCCAGCAGCCCCCTTTACCACTGCAGACACCTGCAGTCATTACTACAGGAAAATCCCACAGTCCTCACAGACCCTGGGCTGTTTGGGAAGCTGCCTGGAGTTCACATGGCTGCACTGTTCCAGAGTAGAAGGCCACACTGTACACCCCTCCACTCCCTGTGACCCAAGCTGCTACAGCACAGCGCCATCTTGAAACCACAGCCACTGCTAGAGTGCATCTTGCTCTGGGAGCCAGTAGCCACTATGTCTCTCCATCCCTGTGGCTCCACCACTATTTTACCACATTCACACAGGTGAATGCAGTGCTCCTACTCAGAGCCTAAGCCCAGTGAAACAGCTGTGACTCTGGCACCTGAGCCCACATGGCACCCAGCCTCCAAAGGAACAAGTGGTCCTGTACAGTGGAGAAACCAACCCCTGGCTGGTAGACATACCACATGAACATGCCCTCAGCCTGAGAACTGGCCCAGATACCCGGCCCCCAGAGTCCCACCTGACCGACCTGCCATTTGTGTGCCTCCTTTACCTAACAACCAACCTAACAGCCCCACCCTCAGCAAGGCCACCTCCAAGCCAATGACCCCATTGTGCACATGCCCTCTTGGCCTGAGAACCAGTCCAGCACCCTGCCCCCAGCAAAGCCACACCATCCCCACCATAAATTCTCACAGCTTAGGCCACTGAGGCATTCACAGACATTGCTAACATGGATTATAGATGAAGAAACTGCATGGAGACTACACTACTGTGTCCACCAGAATCAAAGCCTCACAAACTGACAATTTCAGACCCATCAACATGAAAAGGTCTTTTCCTACAAAAGCTACTCCATAAAACTGGAATGGGTGACTATTTCACAGATGCACATACATCAACATAGGGACCCAGAAACATGAAAAAACAGGAAAACAAGACACATCCAAAGGAACACAATAACTCTCCAAAGAAATCCCAAAGAAAAGGGAATATTTGAAATTCCTCAAAAGAAATTCAAAATAATGATCTTAAGGAAATTCAATGAGATACAAGAGAATAAACAATTCAATGAAATCAGAAAAAAACAATTCATGGTATAAATGAGAAATTAAACTAAGAAATAGACATCACAAAAAAAAACAGAGATCTTGGAGTTGAAGATAAAGAATTCAAGGAATGAAATAAAAAATGTAATGGAGAGCTTTAATAACAGACTAGATTAAGCAGAAGAAAGAATTTCTGAATGTGAAGACAGGTCTTTTAAATATCCCAGTCAGAGAGAAAAAACAGAAAGAAGAATAAAAAGGAATGAAGAAAGACTACAGGACTTATGGGACACCATTAAGAAAACAAATACTCACATTAAGGAATTTCCAGATTGAGAAGAAACGGAAACTCCCCAAGTCTTGGGAGAGGTAGGGACATCCAGATCCAGGAAGTTCAAAAGCCCCCAAATAGATTCAACCCAAAAAGGTCCTCTCTGAGGCACATTGTAATCTAACTGTCAAAAATCAAAGAGAAAATTCTAAAAGTAGCAAGAGAAAAATGTCAAACTGAATATCAGGGAATCTCCATTAGACTATGAGCAGATGTAAATCAAGACAACAAAAATATAAATTGTATGGGGGAGTGCAAAAGTCTACAGTATTTTTATGAAACCAAAGTTAAGTTGTTATCAGCTTAAAATAGCCTATTACAAGCACAAGACTGTTTTATGTTAGCCCCATAGTAGCCACAAAGAAAAAAATTGCAGCAGGTATACAAATGAGAGAGAAAGGAATAAAAGTTTAGCACCACAGAAAACCACCAAACCATAAACATAAAGTACAGAGAAGAAGAAACAAACAAATGATCCACAAAATCAGAAAACAATTAACAAAATAGCATGAGTAAGTCTGTAGCTATCAGTAATAACCTTGACTACAAATGGATTAAATTCTCCAATTAAAAGAGAAAGAGTGGCTGAATGGATAAGAAAAATAAGACCCAAATATGCTACCTATAACAGAAACACTTCACCTGTAAGGACACACATAGACTGAAAGTGAAGGGATGGAAAAAAATATTCTATGCAAATAGAAACCAAAAGTGAGCAGGAGTAGCTCTACTTACATCAGATAAAATAGACTTTAAGTCAAAAATTATAAAAAGAGGCCAGGCGCGGTGGCTCACGCCTGTAATCCTAGCACTCTGGGAGGCTGAAGCAGGAGGATCACTTGAGGTTAGGAGCTCGAGACCAGCCTGAGCAAAAGCGAGACCCTGTCTCTACTAAAAAATAGAAGGAAATGATCTGGACAGCTAAAAATATATAGAAAAAATTAGCCAGGCATGGTGGCGCATGCCTGTAGTCCCAGCTACCCAGGAGGCTGAGGCAGGAGGATCGCTTGAGCCCAAGAGTTTGAGGTTGCTGTGAGCTAGGCTGATGCCACAGCACTCTAGCCTGGGCAACAGAGCAAGACTCTGTCTCAAAAAAAAAAAAAAAAAAAAGAGAGAGAAAGAAAATATAAAATAAAAAACAATTGTAGAAAGAGACAAAGTTCATGATGTAATAATAAATGAACATATTCGGCAAGAAGATGTAATAATTGTAAATACATATGAATCCAACACCAGAGCACCCAAATACATAAACAAATATTATTAGATCTAAAGAGAGAGATGGACTACAATACAATAGCAGTAGGAAACTTCAACACTCCACTTTCAGCAATAGATAGATTATCCAGACAGAAAATCAACCAAGAAACATTAGATTTAAACTGCACTCTAAACCAAATGGATCCTACAAACACTTAATGAACATTACACCTAACAGCAGCAGAATACACATTCTTCTCAACTGTACATGAAAAATTCTCCAGGACACAAAACAGGTCTTAAAATATTTGAAAAGATAAAGATCATATCAAGTATCTTTTGTGACCACAACAGTGTAACACTACAAATAATGACAGAAGGAACTTGGAAAACTTTACAAATACATGGAATCCGAACAACATGCTCCTAAATAACCATAATTCAATGAAGAAATTAAAAGAAAAATCAAAAAATTTCTCAAGACAAATGAAAATGAAAACCCAATATACCAAAACTTATGTGATACAGCAGTTCTAAGAGGAAAGTTTATAACAATAAATGCCTACATCGGAAAAGAAGAAAGATCTCAAATAAACAATCTAATGTCTGCCTCAAGGAACTAGAAAGACAAGAACAAACTAAACCCCAAATTAGTAGAAGGAATAAAATAATAAAGATCAGAGCAGCAATAAATGTAGTGGAGAATAGAAAAACAATGCAAAGGATCAATAAACCAAAGATTTGTTTTTTTGAAAAGATAAACAAAATCAACAAAGCATTAGTAGACTGAGAAAAAAAGAGAGGATGCAAATAAATAAAATCAGAGACATAAAAGGAAACATTACAACTAATATCACAGAAATACAAAGGGTTATGAGTGACTACTATGAACACTTACACACCAACAAATTCCATAACCTAGAAGAAATGGATAAATTCCTGGACACATACAACCTGCCCAGTTTGACTTATGAAGAAATAGAAAATCTGAACAGACCAATAATGAGTGAGAAAATTGAATCAATAATAAAGTCTCTCATCAAAGAAAAAGCCAGAATGGGAAGGCTTCACTGCTGAATTACACCAAACATTTAAAGAAGAACTAATATCAGTTCTTCTCAAACTATTCTAGAAAAATTGAAGATGTCAAATTTCCAGACTCATTCTATGAGATCAGCATTATCCTGATACCAAAACCAGATAAGAACAAAACTATAAAACAGTGATGCAAAAATCCTTAACAAAATACTAGCAAACTGAATTCAACACACATCAAAAAGATCATTCACTATGATCAAGTGGGATTCACCCCAAGGATGCAAGGAAGTTTAGCATATGTAAATCAATAAGCATGATATATCATATTAACAGAAAGAATGATAAAAACCATACGATCATTTTAATAGATACACAAAAATCATTTAACAAAATTCAGCATCCCTTTAAAACAAAAACTCTCAACAAATTAGGTATAAATCGTATGTGCATCAACACATTAAAGGTCATATATGACAAAACCACAGGTAACAGGATACTACATAGGAAAAAATTGAAAACATTTTTTCTAAGATCTGGAACAAGATAAAAATGCCCACTTCTATTCAATACAGTCCTGGAAGTCCTAGTCAGAACAATTAGATAAGAGAAAGAAATAAAGGGCATCTAGATTGGAAAAAAGAAAGTTAAATTGTCCCTATTTGCAGATAACATAATCTTGTATATAGAAAATGCCAAAGACTCCACCAAAAAACTCTTGGAACAAATAAACAAATTCAGTAAAGTTGCAGGATACAAAATCAACATACAAAACTTATGCCATTTGGTCCAGCAATCCCATTACTGGGCATCTACCCAAAGGAAAAAAACATTCTATAATAAAGACATCTGCACCAGAATGTTTATAGCAGCACAATTCACAATTGCAAAGATGTGGAAACAACCCAAGTGCCCATCAATACGTGAGTGGATTAATAAAATATGGTATATGTTTAGCATGCAGTTCTACTCAGCCACAAAAAATGATGGTGATCTAGCACCTCTTGCATTATCCTGGATAGAGCTGCAGCCCATTCTACTAAGTGAAGTGTCACAAGAATGGAAAAACAAACACCACATGTACTCACCATCAAATCTGTAATAATGGATCAACACTTATGTGCACATATAGTAGTAACATTCATCAGGGGTCGGGCAGGTGGGAGGGGGAGGATGGGATGGGTATATTCACACCTAATGGGTGCAGTGCTCACTGTCTGGGGGATGGACGTGCTTGAAGCTCTGACTCGGGTGGGGCAAAGGCAATATATGTAACCTAAACATTTGTACCCCAGTAATATGCTGAAATAAAAAAATAAAATATAATAAAAATCATACAAAAATAAGTAGCATTTCTGTATGCCAATAGTGAACTATCTGAAAAAGAAATCCATATAACAATAGCTGCACTCACAATAGCTACAAAAAAAAAAAAGATACCCAGGAATAAATTTAACCAAGAAGTTGAAAGATCTCTACACTAAAATCAATAAAACACTGATGAAAGAAATTGAAGAAGACACAAATTACTAAATAAATATCTCATGTTCATCAATTGGAAGAATTAATATTGTTAAAATGTCCATACTACCCAAATCAATCTACAGATTCAATGCAATTCCTATCAAAATATCCATGACATTCTTCATAGAAATAACAATCCTAAAATTTGTGTAGAACCACAAAACACTTCAAATAGCCAAAGCAATCTTGAGCAAAAAAAAAAAACAAAGGTAGAGGCATCACACTACCTGACTTCAAAGCTACAGTAACCAAAACAACATGGTATTGGGGAAAAAAAAAAAAAAAAACAGACACATAGACCAATGGAACAAAACAGAAAGCCTCGTAATAAATCAATGCATCTACGGACAAGTGATTTTCAACAAAGAACACACATTAAGGTAAGTACAGTCTCTTCAATAAAGGTGCTGGGAAAATTGGATATCTATGTACAAAAGAATGAAACTGTACCCTGTATTTTTCACCATATATAAAAATCAACTCAAAATGGATTAAAGGCTTAAATGTAAAACCCGAAACTATGAAACTAGTAGAAGAAAACACAAGAGAAATATTTAAGGACATTAAACTGGTCAAGGACTTTTTAAGATAAGACCTCAAAAGCAGAGGAAACAAAAGCAAAAACAGACAAATAGGATCATATCAAACTAAAAAGCTTCTGTACAGCAAAGGAAACAACACAGTGAAGAGGCAACCTACAGAATGGAAGAAATATTGTAAACTATACATCTGACAAGGGTTAATATCCAGAATATATATAAAACTCAACTCAAAAGCAAAAAATAATAATAATCCAATTAAAAATGGGCAAAAGACCTTACTAGACATTTTTCAAAAGAAGACATACAAATGATCAGTAGGCATATGAAAAAATGCTCAACATCACTAATCATCAGGGAAATGCAAATCAAAACCACAGTGATATGGCTTCATTCCAGTTAGAATGGTTATTATCAAAAAGGCAAAAAATAACAAGTATTATAAGTAACAAATGCTGGTAAGGATGTGGAGCAAAGGGAACCCTTACATACTGTTGGTGAGAATGTAAATTAGCATAGCCATTATGGAAAACAGTATAAGAGTTTCACAAAAAATTAAAACTGGAATGACTGCGTGATCCAGCAATCCCACTACTGGGTATATATCCAAAGGAAATGAAGTCAATATGTCAAAGAGATATCTGTACTCTCAGTTTATTGCAGTAGTATTTAGAATAGCCAAGATATACAATCAGCCTGTGTCCAACAATAGATGAATGGATAAAGAAAATGTGGTATATATACACAATAGAATACTATTCAGCCATAAAAAAGAATGAATGAAATACTATCATCAGTGACAACATGGATGAACCTGTATGAAACTTGAGTGTGCAGCAGAATTACCTGGAAGGCTTGTTAAAACAAAGAGAGAACCCCCAGATTTCTAAACTTGTTGGGCATAGACTGGTCCAAAAATTTGCATTTCTAACAAGTTATCAGGTGATGCTGATGCTGTGAGTAAAGAGTCTATGCTTTGAGAACTACTACTCTAGAAGAAAAGAGAAAAAGATGTGAGAAACTGTGTATTTATAGAGATGGCTAATATGATACACGGTGCTTTGCCCCAGTACTACCAATAGGACTTTGTGATACATGTGATTTTTTGGAACAAATTTAATTTCCTAATTTTGTTTAGTTTCAGCCCTTTGGATACAGTTTTCCTGAGCATCTAAAAAAATAAGAAGCCCAGAAGGGTGCTGCTTGACACTCTGTCAAACACATAACTTTAAAAATAAAATTAAATCTCTATTTGATTCTATAGTGTTCTGATATTTATGTGTTTTAAAATACACTATTCTATGCAGTGCTAGTAATCACCTGGGAGGTAGGCAAGGTAAGAATTTGTATCAGAATTTTACAGGAGAAGACCTGAGGCATGGAGGGATTAAACAATTTGTGCAAGAACACACAGCTTGTAAGTAACAGAGCCAGAGGCAAATCCAAGGATTCTGATTCCAGAGCCCAGACTGTTCGCACTGAGCCCTACTGACTTTAATGAGATAGTATTGAATTATCTCCCTTCATTCCTGTGCAATGTATTCCATTTTCCCCATCTTGTTATTTAGTTCTTATTGCGCCATAACTCACAGCCATAAATGTATATAATTGAGCCTTGGTATTCCTAAATTTCTATCAGGGTTAATTTTCCAACCATCACTTCTAACCTTGATATTTAATGTATACCACCAACGCACCTCCACCCCCAGTGATGATGACATAAAAAATGTATTCTATATAGGACTGGGAATAAATTTTCATATACTTCAAAACCCATCTTGTTATTTTAGTTTTTATTGCTCCATAACTCACAGCCATGAATGTATATAATTGGGCCTTGGTATTCCTAATAAGGTCACTGGGCTAAAACAGATTTTATTAGAGCATTCGATAATCACTTTCAATGGTATCCTGTAGGAAAAACAACAACAACAACAACTAAGAAGTATGAGTTTATAAAAAGAAAACTGAAGTGACATCAACAAGATGGCTAACTAGAGACACCTGGCACTTGATCCCCTTCCCACAAGAAAGGACCAAGGCAATGAACGAGCAGCTAAGATTCAACTGGAGGGTCAGAGAGAGAGCACTGGCATGTAGGGGGGAGTGGAGACTCACCTGTAGTGATCGGAAGTCCAGGAAGGCAGAGTGGAGGCACCCAACCTCTGCAGACCTGTCTCCCCCGCCCAGATCAGATCTGCCCAGAGTCAGGAGAGACTTCCCATTGGGGGGAATAGGTAAGCAGAAGAATCCCACCAGCCCCCACTGCCACCACAAACACCTACAGTCCTTACAACAGGAGAATCCCACAGTTCTCAAAAGCCCTGAGCCCACTTTGGAAAGCTGCCAGGAACTCATACAGCTGCATTGCCCAGGATTAGGAGCACAAGGTGTGCACTCCCTACCTGCCAACTACTCCCTGTCAGTCACACTGCAGCAACACAGCATCATCTTGAGATCAGAGCCACCTCTGGAGTGTGCCCTCTTCTGGGAGGCAGTAGCTACTGCACCTCTCCAGCACTGGTGCTACATCTTCATTCCACCAAGTCCACCTGGGTGGCTGAACGCCAGCTGGGCAGAGCCTGGCACCAGGATCAACTATGACTCTGGTCATGCACAGCAGGGAAACCAAACTCTGCCACCACACTTTCAGCTGGAAGAACAGTCTGGCAGCCCCACTCCAGGTGAACTCACCCTTGAGCTGGTCAAACTACTGTGCACCCTCCCCCAAACAAGAAAGGCCCCAAGCCTCCAAATAGTTGATACGTTCCCAGGATGACAAAGTGACTATGCATCCACAATCAGGACCTCAGAAACAACCCTGCAGCGTCCCCCTCCTGCAGATACACCCCTGGCGTGACCAACAGCCCTGCAGTCACAATCAGGGCCTGAGAAACAGTCCTGCAGACCACCCCTGGCAGACACACCCTCAGCACAGCCAAGTAGCCTTGCACCCATGTCCAAGACCTATAAAACAGCCCTAAGGGCCACCTCCTGCAGTAACACTCCCAAGCGAGCCAAGCAGTTGTGCAACCATGTCACAGGCCTGAGAAACAGTCCCATGGCCCATTCCCAGCTGACACACCCCCAGGACAATTGGGCAGTCTCACATCATGGACCTGAGAAACATCCCTGTGGGCCACCCCTGGTGGGCACACTCCTCAAGTCAGCCAAGAAACTGTGTAATCACATCCTGGGCCTGAGAAATAGCTCTGTGGACCATCCCTAGAATACACACCTGCCAGGCCAGCTGAGCAGCCATGCAACCATGTCCCAGGCCTGAGAAACAGCCCCATGGGCCACCCACAGCAGGCACATAAATAGTCCAGCTGAGCAGTTGTATGCCTGCATCCCAGGTCCACTCCTCCACTTGCCTCCAGGATAGCTGAGCAGATGTATGCCTGTGTTCTGGGCATAAGAAACAACCCCACAGGCTGCTCCTGGAAGGCATGCCCCCAGGCCTGCCAAGCAACTGAGCTCCATGCTCCCTGCCAAAGTAACAGTCCCATGGTTCCAATCCCAGTGATCCAGACCCCAAGTTAGCTGACTTACCATGTGCATGAATATGCTCCCACCTGAGAAATAGCCCAGTGAGCCCACCCCTGTCAAAACTGGGTCACTGCTGCCACAAACTCTCTCAGCCTGAACCACTGAGATACTCACAAACATCACTAGTATGGATTACAGCTGACGAAACTATGTGAAGGCTACACTACTGTGTCCACCTAGAACCAAGACCAATGCACCCCCTGCCAAACTGATACCTCAAGACCCATTCATATGAATAATTTTTTCCCTATGAAACCTACTCCATAAAATTAGAAAAGGTGACTTTTCAACCAGATGTGTAGAAATCAATGTAGTGATACATTAAACATAAAAAAGGAAGGAAATGTTACACCTCAGAAGGAAAACAACAATTCTCCAAGAATAGACCCAAATCATAAGGAAATATATAACATACCAGAAAAACAATTCAAAATAATAATCTTAAGGAAAATTAGTGAGATACAAGGGAATACAAATAGGCTGTGGGTGGTGGCTCACGCCTGTCATCCTAGCACTCAGGGAGGCCAAGGCAGAAGGATCACTTGAGGTCAGGAGTTTGAGACCAGCGTTGGCAAGAGTGAGACCATGTCTCTACTAAAAATAAAAAGAAATTAGTCTGGCAACTAAAATAGAAACAAAAAAAATTAGTGAGGTGTGGTGGCCCATGCCTGTAGTCTCAGCTACTCAGGATGCTGAGGCAGGAGAATCACTTGAGCCCAGGAGTTTGAGGTTGCTGTGAGCTAGGCTGATGCCACAACACTTTAGCCTGGGCAACAGAGTGAGACTGTGTTTCAAAATAAAATATAAAATAAAAGAGGACACAAATAGACAATTCAATGAAATCAGGAAAACAATTCATCATTTGAATGACAAATTCAACAAAGGAAAAGATATAACAAAGAACCAAACAGAAATTCAAGAGCTGAAGAATTCAATAAATGGTATAAAAAATATGATCAAGAGATTCAACAACAGACTAGACTAAGCAGAATTAAAAAATTTTAAACTTGAAGATAGGCCTTTTGAAATAATACAGGCAGAAAAAATAAATAAAAAATACAAAAGAATGAAGAAAGCCTACAGGATTTATGGGACACCATTATATTATTGGACACCATTAAGTGAACAAAGACTCATCTTATGGGTGTTCCAGAAGGAGAAGAGAAGAAGCATAGAAAGTACATTTAATGAAATAATAGCTGAAAACTTCCCAATCTTGGAAGAGAGATGGACATCCAGGTCTTAGAAGCTCAAAGAACCAATAGATTCAACTCAAAATGGTCCTCTCTGAGGAACTCTGTCACTATAGTCAAATTGTCAAAAATCAAAGACAAAGAATTCTAAAAGCAGCAAGAGAAAAACATGAAGTAACATATAAGGGAACATCCTTTAGACTAATACCAAATTTCTCAGCAGAAACCTTATAGGCCAGGATAGAATAGCATGACATATTCAAAGTATCAAAAGAAAAAAACAAAATCTGTCAACCAAGAATATTGTACCCAGCAAAGCTATCATTTAGAAATGAATAAAAACATCTTTCATAGACAAGCAAAAACTAAGGAATTCATCACCACAGGACTGATCTTATAAGAAATGCTCACATAAGTCTTATATCTGGAAATGAAAATATGATAATCACTAATATGAAAAATGTCAAACTATAAAACTCATTGGTAGAGCTGGTAAAGAAAGGAGAAAGAGAAAGGAATCAAATCTTATCACTACAGAAAACCACATCACCACAAAAATAAACAGGAAGAGAGGAAGCAAAGAAAAAAGGATATACAAAACAACCAGAAAATAATCAGGAAATTAAGAAAGTCCTCACTTATCAATAATTATTTTAAATGTAAAAGGATTAAATTCCCTATTTAAATGATACAGACTAACTTGCCTCGCCTGTAAAGACACACATAGACTGAAAGTGAAGAGACAGAAAAAGATAATCCACACAAATGGCAACCCAAAGCAAGCAAGAGTATATTTATGTCAGATAAAGCAGACTTTAAGTCAAAAGCTGTAAACAAACATAAAGAAAGACATTATATAAGTTATTCAACAAGGCCAGTATAACCCTAATACTAAAACCAAACAAAGACACAACAACAACAACAAAGAAAACTACAGGTCAATATCCCTGATGAACATAGATGCAGAAATTCTCAACAAAAGTACTTGTATACTGAATCCCACAACACATGGAAAAGATAATACACCATTATCAAGAGAGAATTATCCCAGGAGTGCAAGGATGGTTCAAACATATGCAAATCAATTACTGTCACACATCACATGGATAGAATGAAGAACAAAAACCATATGATTGTCTTAATAGATGCAAACAAATATTTTATAAAATTCAACATCCCTTCATTATAAAAACTCTCAATAAGACAGATACATAAAAAAATACCTCAACATAATAAAGGCCATATACAATAAATCCACAGGCAATATCATACTGAATAGGGAAAAGCTCCTCTAAGAAATTGAACAGAACAAGTATGCCCACTTTCACTACTCTTATTCAACATAGTACTAAAAGTCCTAGCCAGAACAATTAGGCAAGAAAAAGAAATAAAGGGCATCCAAATTGGAAGGAAGAAGTCAAATAGTCTTTATTTGCAGACAATATGATCTTATATATAGAAAAACCAAAAGACTCTACCAAAAAAACTTAGAACTGATAAACAAATTCAGTACAATTGCAAGATATAAAATCAACATATAAAAATTGGTAGCTTTTCTATACATGAACAATGAACTAGCTGAAAAAGAAATCAAGGTAATCTCATTTACAATAGCTACCAATAAAATAAAATAAAATACATATGAATAAATTTAACCAAGGAGGTGAAAGACCTCTACAAGGAAAAGTATAAAACACTGATGAAACAAATTGAAGAGAATACAAACAAATGGAAACATCCTATATTCATGGATCTGAAGAATTAATATTGTTAAAGTGACCATACTACCCAAACAATCTATAGGTTCAATGCAATCCCTATCAAAATACCAATAACTAATTCTTCACAGAAATTTTTTCAATCCTAAAATTTGTATGGAACCAGAAAAGACCCCAAATAGCCAGAGTAATCCTGAGCAAGAAGAACAAAGCTGGAGGTATCACATAACCTAACTTCAAATATACTGTAAAGCTGTAGTAACCAAGACATCATGGTACTGGCATAAAAACAGACTACATAGACCAATGGGACAGAACAGAGAATCCAGAAATTAATCCACAAATCTGTAGTTCACTTATTTTTTTTTACAAAGGTGCCAAGAATACCCTTTGGGGGAAGGGCAGTCTCTTCAGTAAATAATGCACAGAGGAATGAACCTAGACCACCTCTCACTCTATACAAAAGTCAACACAAGGCCGGACGCAGTGGCTCACACCTGTAATCCTAGCACTCTGGGATGCCGAGGCGGGAGGATCGCTCAAGGTCAGGAGTTTGAGACCAGCCTGAGCAAAAGCGAGACCCCGTCTCTACTAAAAATAGAAAGAAATTATTTGGACAGCTAAAAATACATATAGAAAAAAATTAGCCAGGCATCGTGGCACATGCCTGTAGTCCCAGCTACTCCGGAGGCTGAGGCAGAAGGATTGCTTGAGTCCGGGAGTTTGAGGTTGCTGTGAGCTAGGCTGATGCCACGGCACTTTAACCCGGGCAACAGAGCGAGACTTTGTCTCGAGAGAAAAGAAAAAGTCAACACAATATGAATCAAAGACCTAAAATGATAAAAACTATTAGAAGAAAACATAGGGGAAACACTTCAGGACATTTATCTGGGAAAAGATTTTATGAGTAACACCTCAAAAGCACAGGCAACAAAGGCAAAATAAACAAATGGAATTATATCAAACTAAAAAGCTTCTGCACAGCAAAGGAAACAATCAGCAGAGTGGAAAGACAACCTACAGAATAAAAGAGAATATTTACAAACTATTCATCTGACAGGGGATTAATATCTAGTGTATAGAAGGAACTCAAACATCTGAACAGAAAAAAAATCTGATTAAAAAATGGATAAATGACCTGAACAGACATTTCTGAAAAGAAGACATACAGGACAACAGACATATGAGAAAATGCTCAACATCACTAATCATCAGAGATATGCAAATCAAAACCACAATGAGGTATCATCTCACACCAGTTAGGAAGGGTATTATCAAAAGGACAAAAAAACAAATGCTGGCAAGGATGCAGAGAAAAGGGAACTCTTATGCACTGTTGGTGGGAATATAAACTTTTAATAGTACAGCCACTATGGAGAACAGTATGAAGCTTCCTGCAAATAGAACTAGCATATGACGAGCAATCTCACTATTGGGCATTTATCCAAAGGATAGTAAATCAGTGTATCAAAGAGACATCTGCACCCCCATGTTTATTGTGGGATTATTCACAAAAGGCAAGATATGGACAATCAAGGTGTCCAACAACAGATGAATGGATGAAGAAAATATAGTACATATAAATAATGGAATACCATCCATCCTTTAAAAAGAAGGAAATTCTGTCATTCTCAGCAACATGAATAGAACTTGAGGACATTATGTTAAATAAAATAAGCCAGAAACAGAAAGTTAAACACCACATATTCTCATTCATATGTGGAAGCTTTAAAAAGGTCCATCTCAAAGAAATAAAAGTAGAAGAGAGTATACTGGAGGCTGAGAAGGGGAGGGAGAAGGAAAGGATAGGGAGAGATTTGTTAAAGGATTCAAAATCACAGCTAGATAGGAGGAATAGGTTCTAGTATTCTATACCGCAGTAGGATGACTATAGTTAACAATAATATATTCTATAGTTTTAAATAGCTAGAAGGAGGATATTGAATGTTCCCAACACAAAGAAATGATAAATGTTTAAGATGATACAATAATTACCCTGATATGATCACTAAACATATGTATCAAAACATCATTATATACCACATAAATAGATACATTTATTATGTATCAATTTAAAAAATAAAATGAAACCATGGAATTGAAAAAACTAAAGGAATTAGCAAAGGTAGAAAAATATCAATGAATTTGTTTAATAAAAATGTGTACATTAGGTGGTTCCTGCTGGTAGATCCTGAGTCAACAAACGAAAATTACATTTAATGTCACAGGAACTCAAGATAGCTGCCTTAAATGCCATGGGAAACCTTATAAAGTCACTGTATTTTTGTAGATCAAAAAATGTTCAGATATTCAACTTAACATGTGAGGACTTGTCCCATCACAGCATCCCTGTTCTCAATCCTTTGATGTTGCTCAACTCTCACTGATGTCTCTACCAATTCCTCACTCCAGTATGCCCCATATCCACCCAACATTTTAGCCAAACTGGATTGCACGCTATTCTCCGAACATCCCACACTTCCTTTCTTCTGCATTTATTTATGCTACAGCCTCTAAAATTTCCTCCCTCTCTCCCATATCCCTCCTCTATAGGGCACACGAGGTTGGAAATTGACTCACAGTACACTCAGATGTGAAACAAAATAAAGCAACTTTGTGTCTCACTGATTCAGTGTTGTCATAAGCCCCTACACACTGGTTAAGTAGGAAAGCGTGTCTGTCTAGATTTAGCTGAATCCAGTACAGTAATCTAAATTGCCCCTTTAGGGAACACTTAGTCTCTATATGGAAAACTGAATGCCTGTTCCCTCAAAATGCTCAGTCTCCTGCCTGCCTCTCCAGCTCTTCTCCATGGTGTCATTTTAGTATATGGTAGGGAGGCAGGGAGTGGCTTGCTGAATCTCGTGGTAGAAGTAAAGACTCTGTGGTTCTTGAATGTCTCAACCTCAAGGGCAGGGAAAAAATGAAAAGGTAGAATCTGCCTTTCCCATAGCCCTCTCTCATTCTCTTCTTTTCCTTTGCATTCCTTATATAAGAATCCTAATCTACCTCTAGATAGATGGATACGTAAGACCAAAAAAAAGATCATGGGCTCAGAGTCTCTTAAAAAAAGAACATATATTAATACTTATCCTTCTTCCTAACTCCTTCATCACACTTTGCCATTGCTAATTGTATTGTTTGCATTGTTCCACTGTTTCTTATATCTCTGAGGAAAGACTCAGCAAAATGAAGAGCAAGGGGAAGTAGTGAGCCAGGCCACTCCAGCAGGGAAAGAAGCAGGTATGACAGGATGGGAAGGAGAAAAATGGGCAGTTAGTTGACTAGAAGGTTCAAGAGAAGAAGAAGGGAAAATAACACATGAAGCAGAATGCTTTGGCATAAAGAGCACATCCTCCAAGAAGCGTCTTCTGTTCTCCGACTTTGTATTGGATGCCTCTCTTAATGTGGTCTCACTGTGGCATACCGACAGAGGGTGGACCCAAAGCAGGGAAGTCCAAAGTTTTGGAAATTTTTCCCATGTTCTGCAGGTGACATGGAGACAGCAGGGTAAGGCCCTGAAGGGACAAACTCATGAAGACGTGAGCCACTCAGCAGACAGTTGGCTGGTAACCACTGACCAGAAGGGCCTCCCCAGTGGTTTACCACTGGGTGACCTTTGGACCTTTGTATGTTCTTGAGGTGAAGAACTTCCAATAATGACTAAGGTTTAATTTCCTGCCAGCAATTTGGAGATTTTGAGTAAGATGCAATTTGATTTTAAAAGAAATTAAGAAATCTGATATGTTTTGCATACCTGGGTTTGTACACTGCGATCCATTCCCACTATAATAGCTTAGCTTAAACAGAGGGAATTTTAGTTGGCCAGATAATTTCTTTTTATTTTTAGTAGAGACGGGGTCTCACTCTTGCTCAGGCTGGTCTCGAACTCCTGACCTCGAGTGATCCACCCGCCTCAGCCTCCCAGAGTGCTAGGATTACAGGCGCGAGCCACCGCGCCCGGCCAGAATGGATTTTTTAAAATGATCCAACTACATACTGCTTACAAGAAACCCACACTACCTAGAAAGACACATACAGACTGAAAGTATAAAGGGGTGGAAAAACATATTCCATGTAAACGGAAACAAAAAGCGAGCAGGAGTAGCTATACTTATATCAGATAAAACAGATTTTAAATCAAAAACAATAAAAAAGACAGGGTCACTATATAATGATAAAGGGACCAATTCAGAAAGAGGATATAATGATTCTAAATATATACGCACCCAACACTGGAGCACCCAGATTCACAAAACAAATATTACTAGACCTAAAGAAAGAGATAGATAGCAACAAAATAATAGTGCAGACTTCAACACCTCACTCACAGCACTAGACAGATCATTGAAGACAGAAAATTAACAAAGAAAGATTGGATGTAAATTGGACTTTAGACCAAATGGACTTAGACATTTACAAAACATTCCACCCAACAATTAAAGAATATACATTCTTTTTACCAGCACATGGAACATTCTCCAAGATAGACAATGTATTGGGCCACAAAACGAGACTCAACAAATTTTTAAAAATTGAAATTATACGAAGTATCTTCTCAGACCACAGTGGAATAAAGCTAGAAATCAATACAAAGAAAACTACAAAAACTATACAAATACATGGAAATTAAACAATATGCCCCTGAATGATCTGAATGATCACTGGATCAATGACAAAACAAAGACAGAAATTAAAAAATTTTTTTAAAAGAATGAAAATGAAAACACAGTACAGCCAAACCCATGGGATACAGAAAAAACAGTACTAAAAATCACAAATTAACCATTTAACATTGCACCTTAATCAATTAGGAAAATAAGAAAAAAATTAAGAGAGAAGAAGAAAAAACAAATATCAGAGCAGAACTAAAATGAAATGCGGACCAAAAAAAATATAAAACATCAACAAAAGTTGATTCTTCTAAAAAATAAACAAAATTAACAAACAGGCCGGGCATGGTGGCTCACGCCTGTAATTCTAGCACTCTGGGAGGCCAAGGCGGGAGGATCGCTTGAGGTCAGGAGTTCAAGACCAGCCTGAGCAAGAGTGAGACCCCATCTCTACTAAAAATAGAAAAAATTAGCCGGATAACTGAAAATAGAAAAAACTAGCCGGGCATGGTGGCGCATGCCTGTAGTCCCAGCTACTCGAGAGGCTGAGGCAGGAGGATCGCTTGAGCCCAGGAGTTTGAGGTTGCTGTGAGCTACGCTGACACCATGGCACTCACTCTAGCCTGGGCAACAAAGCGAGAGTCTGTCTCACAAAAAAAAAAAAAAATTAACAAACTACTAGCCAGACTAACCAAGAAGAGAGAAGACTCAAATAAACACAACCAGAAATGAAAAAGGGGTATTACAACTGATATCACAGAAATACAAAAGATCATCTATTATGTATCCATCCTGTGTGCACAAAAAAATAAAAATATAAAAAGAAACTATTATGAAGAACTATATGCTCACAAATTAGAAAACCTAGAAAAAATGGATGAACTCCTGAAAAATACAACCTCCCAAGATTGAACCAGGAAGAAATAGAACTCCTAAATAGATCAATGATGAGTAATGATATTGAATTGTTAATAAAAAATCTCCAACAAAGAAAGCTCAGGACCAGATGGATTCACAGCCAAATTCTACCAGACATACAAAGAACTGGTGCCCACCCTACTGATACTATTCCAAAAGATTGAGAAGAAGGTGATCTTCCCTAACTCATTCTACAAAGCCAGTATCACCCCAATACCAAATCCAGGAAAAGATGCATTAAAAAAAGACAACTACAGACCAGTATCCCTTATGAACATAGATGCAAAAAACCTCAACAAAATACTAGCAAACTGAATTCAACAGCACATCAAAAAGACAATTTACTATAATCAAGTGAGTTGCATCCCAGAGATGCAAGGATGGTTCAATATATGCAAATCAGTAAGTATGATTCACCACATAAACAAAATTAAAAACAAAAACTAGATGATTATCTCAATAGATGTGGAAAAAGCATTCATTAAAATCCCACTTCCCTTCATGATTAAAACCCTCAAAATCTCAGCATAGAAGGAATATACCTCAAAATAATAAAAGCTATATATTACAGGCCCACTGCCAACATCAAACTGAATGGGGAGAAGTTGAAACATTCTCTCTAAGAACTGGAACAAGACAAGGTTGCCCACTTTTATCCCTTCTATTCAACGTAGTTCTGGAAGTCCTAGCCAGAGCAATCAGGAAAAAGAAAGAAATAAAGGGCATCCAAGTTGGAAAAGAGAAAGTCAAATTATCCCATGTTTGCTGATGACATGACCTAACATCTACGAAACCCTAAGGACTCCTAAATTTGATAGATGAATTCAGCAAAGTCTCAGGTTATACAATGCACAAAAATAAATAGCATTTCTGTACAACAACAACAACCAAGCTGAGAACCAAATCAAGAACTCAATCCCATTTATAGTAGCTACAAAAAAATAAAATACTTATGAATAAATTTAACCAATTAGGTGAAAGGTCTCTACAAGGAGAACTACAAATCACTGATAGAAGAAATTGTAGATGATACAGACAAGTGGAAAAACATTCCATGCTCATGGATTGGAAGAATCAATATTTTTAAAATGACCATATTGCCCAAAGCAATCTTCAGATTCAATGCAATTCCTATCAAAATACCTTTGTTGGGGCCGGGCGCGGTGGCTCATGCCTGTAATCCTAGCACTCTGGGAGGCCGAGGTGGGTGGATCGCTCGAGGTCTGGAGTTCGAGGCTAGCTTGAGCAAGAGCGAGACCCCGTCTCTACTAAAAATAGAAAGAAATGATTTGGACAGCTAAAAAAATATGTATATAGAAAAAATTAGCTGGGCATGGTGGTGCATGCCTGTAGTCCCAGCTACTCAGGAGGCTGAGACAGAAGGATTGCTTAAGCCCAGGAGTTTGAGGTTGCTGTGAGCTAGGCTGATGCCACGGCACTCTAGCCAGGGTAACAGAGTGAGACTCTGTCTCAAAAAAAAAAAAAAACCTTTGTCATTTTTCACAGAATTAGAAAAAAATAACTTAAAATTCATATGGAACCATAAAGGGGAATAAATAGCCAAAGCAAGCCTAATCAAAAAGAACAAAACTGGAGGCATCGCATTACCTGACTTCAAATTATACTACAAGGCCATAGTAACCAAAATATCCAGAATCTACAAGGAACTCAAACAACTCATCAAGAAAAAAACAAACAACCCCATTAAAAAGTATGTATATGATATGAACAGGCATTTTTCATGAGGAGATATACAAATGGCCAAAAAACATATTAAAAAATGTTCAACATCACTAATGCAAATTAACACTAAAATTAAAATGCAAATTAATACTAAAATTAAAAC
>CM052438.1:102029480-102049592 GCA_028533085.1 Varecia variegata | reverse complement strand
TAGATCTAGCATTCAATCCTGGAATCCCACTACTGGCCATCTACCCAGGAGAAAAGAAATCATTATATCAAAAAGATACCTGTACTTGTATGTTTATTGCAGCAAAATTCACAATTGCAAATATGTGGAATCAATCTAAGAGCCCATCAGCTGATGACTGGATTAAGAAAATGTGGTATATATACCATGGAGTACTACTCAGCGATAAGAAAAAATGAAATAATGTCTTTTGCAGCAACTTGGATGGAACTGGAGGCTAGTATCCTAAGTGAAGTAACTCAGGAACAGAGAAATAAATGCCACATATTCTCACTTATAAGTGAGCTAAACTATAGCTACACAAGGGTACAATGGACATTGAAGACCCACAAGGTGGGAGGGAGGGAAAGAGTGAGGGATGAAAAATTACCTGTGGGGTACAATGTACACTACTCAGGTGATAGATACAAAAGCCCAGACTGCACCACTATACAAAATATACATGTATCAGAATTCAATTTGTACTTCCTAAATCTATTAAAATTTATAAAAAAGAAATGAGATTATTGAAATTAAATTTTTTTAATTTTAAAAAAGAAATCTGGCCGGGCGCGGTGGCTCACGCCTGTAATCCTAGCACTCTGGGAGGCCGAGGTGGGTGGATTGTTTGAGCTCAGGAGTTCGAGACCAGCCTGAGCAAGAGCGAGACCCCGTCTCTACTAAAAATAGAAAGAAATTATATGGACAGCTAAAATATATATAGAAAAATGAGCTGGGCATGGTGGTGCATGCCTGTAGTCCCAGCGACTCGGGAGGCTGAGGCAGGAGGATCGCTTGAGCCCAGGAGTTTGAGGTTGCTGTGAGCTAGGCTGACGCCACGGCACTCACTCTAGCCTGGGCAACAGAGTGAGACTCTGTCTCAAAAAAAAAAAAAAAATCTATTTTCTTTGATAGTCAAATTCTTAATCAAGAATAGTTTACCATTTAATGTGTTTTGTAACACCAGAGGAACCTCAATATCAGCACGTGTCTTTGGTTCAGAAAATTGCTGAGCTCGTTGAATTCTTTCTATTCTCTGATGGATGGCATTTTTCAAAGGCAAGCATGACACTACGTGTGAAGGGGCAGACATTGTAAGTGATTAAATAATTTGACAGTGGAGATTTCTTATATTTTTCACCTCCATTTTCACATCTATGATCTTCAAAACACTCACTGTACTTGTATTTGGAGTATGATTGTGGTCTACAAATTTTGTATTAATAAGTATACACTATCCATTTGAAAGGCTGGTATTGCTTAGCCATTGCAATTATATGATTTTCTGCTTTCTCAGCACCAGTAACAATTAGCTTTTAAACTTTTACCTTTCACTATTAAGTAACCTTGTAAACATAATTTATCTCAGTCTTTTTGCAAGGGAACAATTTCACAGATCTCTTCTGTTGTGTTGTAAGGAATACAAGAAGAAGGGATGATATTCAGCTTCCCTGGCATCAAATATGTATAAGTCAGAATTCTCCAAATAAACAGAACTAATAGGATATGTATGTAGATATGTGAGAGGGGACTTATTAGGGAAATTGGCTCACAATTATGGTGGTTTTAAAGTCTATGACAGGTCATCTGCAAGCTGGAGACCCTGGGATGCGAATGGTGTGGCTCAGTCTAAGTTCGAAGGCCTCAGAACCAAGAAAGCTAATGGTGTAATTCTCAGTCCGAGGCTGAAAGTCTCAGTACCTGGGGGTCTGCTGGTGTAAGTACTGGAGTCTCGCCAAAGGCTGGTGAGCCTGGAGTTCTGATGTCCAAGGCAGCACAAGCAAATCTTGTCCCAGCTCTCAGAGAGAGAACAATTCACCTTCTGTATTTGTTCTCTCTGGGCCACCAGCCGACTGAATGGTGCCCACCAACACTGAGGGCAGGTCTTTCCCACCTAGTCCACTCAAACTCACACACTAATCTCCTTTAGAAATGCCCTCACAGACACACCCAAAATAATGCATTACCGGGTTTCTAAGTATTCTTTAATGCAGTCAAGATGACACCTAAAATTAAGTTCACAAGTTTAGCCTTGTCAACTTGGCACCCATATGCATCACCTTAAACCATACTTAATTTCCAAATAATGATAATAACAAGGTAATAGTTCTGCTTAACATGATCAACTATCATGTGACTGTGATTTTCAGGATTTTAGACATCAGGAATGTTAGATTTTAAGAATTTAAACTTTAAAGATTTTCATTTTTAGGGATTTCAAGATTCAGAATTACAGTGTTCGAGATTGTGTCTTTCAGGATTATGATCCAAGCCCAAAGCCCGCCATACCTAACATATATGGCACTGTAAAAAACTTCATCAAACGTGATCTCATTTGATTCTCATAATATTCCTATGAAACTTGGTCCCTGTAGAATTCTTGACTTTCATGGGGCCAGGACTGAGGCATTGTGAACTAGATCACTAGCTTTCCTCTTTCTCTTCTTGCTTCCAGTATTGGGCATTGTCCAAAGTTCTGGACTCTGCCAGACATCCCTGAAATGTCCTCAAAATCACTGCTCCTGCCTTGCCTCAGTTTTTCCTTGGATGTATTCTCCTGGGTATTTTTCTCATATCTCAAATCATGGCTAAAATTGAGCTTGTTATCTGCTCCCACCACTGCCTCCTCCTTCTCCTGTTTCTGCTCATGGGACCAGCTCCCTTCCAGTCACACAAGTCAGCATCTCTCTGTCCACTTTCATCCTGAATCTTCCTCAACATTCAATCCATCCATTTAATTCACCCTGTCTTTTGTATCCATCTCTCTTTTCCTGCTCTGGAGAGGTTTCCTATGCCTATACCATTAAAACATCCTCCCAACAAACTTCTCTTCTACCCAAACTACCTGGTGGGAACAGACCCATAAAGCATTTGAGAGCTATGCGTCTCTACTGAATATCAATCCACTCTTTGTCCCAAATCCCCTCAGATTTATTTTCTGACAAGTTGTAATGGTGGACCAAATGCAACCCATCATCCTCTAAAACATGACTATAACCTGAAGTCCCTTTCAGAATCTGTGTCTTCACCAAATGTATGCAAACTATGGCCTGTGGCCCAAACTGGCCTGCTGCCAGAGCAAAGAACAGCTTTTACATTTTTAAATGGTTGCAAAAAATCAAAAAAAGAAAACTATTTTGTGTACAATAAAAACTGCATGAAATTCAATTTTCAGTATCCATAAATGAAGTTTTATGGGACCACAATCATGCCCATCTGGTTCCCTATGTCTATGGCTAGTTTCATGCTACAATGGCAGAGTTGAGTAGTCACCACAGAGAATGTACAGCCCACCGGAAATATTGACTAGTCCTTTACAGAAAAAGTTTGCCAATCTCTGATCTATACTATAATCTTGCCAATCTTGATTAGTAAAATTGTTTTTAAAATATTTCTGATATATATTGCAAATGTTTCTCAGTTTGTCACTTCCAATGTTAATTGTTTTTAACATCTATAAGTTTTTAATTTTGTGAGATCACCTTCACCAGTGCTTGCTTATACGGTTTGCTTTTGCTTTTATGCTTAGAAAGGTCTTACCTTTTGTCAGTATCAGTAAAATATTCATCTTTATTTTCTTTTCATTGTTAATGGTTTATTTTTAATTTTTTAACTTTTTAACAAATACAGGATTACTGTTGAGAAGTGCTGTGAATTAAAGAAAATCAACTTTTACCCAAACCATTATCCAATTATCCTAGCACCATTTTTTGAATATATTTTCCTGTTGATTTGAAAAGCCACCGTTAAAACACACTATGTCCTTAGGGCCTTGCCTGTCCCTGGACTCTGTATTCTATGCTACTATCTATTTCAGTTCCAGTGCCACACCATTCTAAGTGTAGCAGCATTAGATGTTTTACTACCTGCTAGAGAATTCCATTTATTACTCCACTTTTCAAATTGTCTTTAATATTTTCTCCTGTTTTACCTCCCAGGTGAAATCTAGAAGTATAAAATAATTGCTTTGTGATTTTGACTATATGTTAATTTTGGAAGACTTGCCACCCAAACAATGTGCAGTTTCCCCAACGCTAACCATGTACTAATACATTTAATTTCCCAATAATTCTATTAGGCAAACATGATTATTAATTCCCATCTTACAAACGAGGAAAGTAAGGCACGACAGTACTACAATTCAATACTGACACTAATTACCCTGAGATATCACAGACCCCACAGGTTAAGGGGCATAGTCCCCACAAACACTGCCCTTACTTCAGATGACAGCCACAGTTCAGGGGTCCTCAGGCCACCCATACTTCTGACCAACTGGATACAAATTCAGGGGTACCAACAACCTCCTCAGGTTTGATAATTTGCTAGAAGCACTCACAAAACTCAGGAATACACTATACTATGATTACAGTTTTTATTATAAGGATACAAGTCAGGACTATCAAATGAAGAGACTACAGAGCAAGATCTGGGAGGATCCAGAAAGCAGAACTTTTGTGCCCTCTCCCTGTGAAATTAGGGTGTGTCACCTTCCTGGTACATCCACGTGTTCACCAACCAGGAACCTCTACTGAGCTTTGGTGTCCAGAGTTTGTATTGGGGTTTCATTACATAAGCATGATCAATTGAATCATTGGTGATCTGATTGAACGAAATCTCTAGCCCCCGTGACTCTCCCCAGAAGTCGGACTAACATCATCTCACTCAAAGCCCAAATCCTCTAATCTAAGTTTGGTCTTTCTGGCATGGCCAGTTCCCATCCTGAATCATCTCATCAGCATTAACTTAGTTATGGTCCAAAGGGCTCATGAATAACAAAGGTAGTCCTATTACTTGGGAAATCTCAAGGATTTAGAATCTCCCTTTCAGGAGCCAGGGGCAAAGGTCAAATTCTTTATCATGACAATAAGCACAAAAAGATCAATTACTTGCCCAAGGTCACATAATTAGTAAATGGTTGAGATAGTTTTCAAACCTAAAAATTGTGATCAAGATCTTACATCTTAAACTTTATCTTTCAATAAAAATATTGTAGCTGTTTTCAAATAGGTCTTACACATTGCTTATTAATTTTATTCTGAGATAGCTCATTTGGGAATTATTTTGTGATTGGAGTTACTTTTCACTTTATTTCTAAATTATCTATGTTATACAGAAAATCATTGATTTAGTATATTTATTTAAAATACAGTCACTTTACTAAATTTTCTTATTAGCTCAAACAATTTTTCTTTTGATTTTCTTGGGGTTTCCAAAGATACAAATATTTCCTACCCTAACAGGAATTATCTTATTGCCTCTCTTCCAACTATTATACCTCATATTATCACTGATTACTTCTTCATCTTCTCTACTTCAGGCTATTTTTCCTCAAGCACTGGAATGTTGACCAAAAATCCCATCTGAATTCAAAGAGGAGATCAAGAGAGATCTTTTGGAACTCAGCAGGTTCCTTCCCAGAGGAGGGGACAGTTGAACTGGAGCTTGAAGAAGGAAGATGTGGCCATGAGAGGAGAAGGGGTGGAACACGACTGGATTGGAGTGAGCTGACAACTACTGGACATACGAATGCACCTGAAGTAGACTACACCTTATTTAGGTAGACTAAAAGAAGGTTCTAGAAGGTTCGAAATGCCATGTTGTGGAATTAGAATTCCATATAGAGAAGCTATTCATGAGCTTGGAGCAGAGAAATGGCAAGATATAAGATGAACTGATGGACAGCATAGGAAGCTCCAAAGTGCACTTGAAGATTCATCAAGGGCACATGGTGGGGGGAGAAGATGGGAATTTCTGTTTATATTTTTTATTTCATATTTGAACTTTTTCTAGTTTGTGTATGATTTATACTGTACATAATGCATACTGGTGCATTATGCACTTCATAAATATACACATAACAAACAGTAGATGCTCAAGCTTAATTTGCATCATCAACAGAGACAGCCTAAGACACATGGAACCACCAGGAAAGTATTGTGAAAACACTAGAATGAGGCAATTTACTCCTAAAACAGGAAAAGGTGGAACAAATGTGAGAACCCCACAGGAATCCTCAAGACTCAGAAACAAGTGAAATAGTGAGAATTTTTTTAAAAAGAAAATGTTTGGTTGAAAATGGGCCCTAAAGACAATTTTAAATATGGTGGTTTAAGTCCAAGTCCCTATCCTGAAACATCTCAGAGTCCTCAGATATTTATAAAATATTTACATGAAGTGTTTTAGACCGGTGGTTCTTAAATATCAATCCTTAGACCAGTACCAAACCTTGATAAATTTTTCACTCTTTTGTTAATAAAATTACAAAAATAAGAAAGATGTAATGATAATTCCATTACACCAAATATTCAATTAAAAGGTATATCCTTTTTTTTTTTCTCTTGGTAAAAATGAAAAACGCTTTCCCTTTCAGTGTGGGAATTTCCAAACACTCTTGAGGAGTTACAATCCTTTAAAGGTAAGATCGCCAAACATTGGTGCAATTTTTTAAAATATTATGGTAAAATAAAAAGTTGGCAACCTTTTATTAGCCTTATTTATTCAGTATTTTTATGGATTATTTTTTGTTTGCTTGTTTAATAGTTTGTTCTCGTTTTGCTTTATAATTCATACAAATCTGGGGGCCCTAGAGTATAATTTACAAACTGCAGGTGCCGCTTTGTCCACCAGATGGCAGAGCAGCTCTACACGTAACTTCTTAACGCGCCACTTTCTGCTACCTCCGCCCTTGGCAAAGAGCACCACCAGTTCGTCCTTTAAAAAATATCCTATTGCTTTTCATTAGGATTTTCCCCCAAAGAATATTTTGAGCTGAAGTATTTTACATCTCAGCCTAGAAATTAGTTTCCCCGACAGTGCTGTGTTTGGCCCCGTTTATCATTCATTATAAATCTCTACTCGTAAAACAAAGACCTAACCAAACAGTTCAGAGGTGCAGAAAGACGATACTTGGAAAAGGAGACGGAATTGATCCTAAACGTTTATCCTTCTCTCTTCTAAATCACTACCAGCAACCACCACACACAGCTGAAGCTCAGAATGTGCGGGGACGGAGACACAGGCAGCGGGACACGAAGGAAGGGTAGTCGGGCTGGCCCGGAGGAATATGGTCCTTAGGTGCGGAAAACACAGGATTGCCACATACGAGGCACAAAGAGAAACGCCGTAGTGCCACCCAGTGGTGGGGACGGTTTCTTTCTAGACTTAAGCAAACATTGCCCTGGTAGCTGAGATCACCCTCTCAAAGAACTTTACATCCCACTACTCCGCTGCGCCCACCAGTACCCGACGCAGGTGTTAGGATGGAACCAAGGACTCAGGATATTCACAGACCTTAGTCACGGAACCATAGTCCTGCCCGAATGCAGGGCACATGAGGACCTGCTCTCCAGACTTGCCTCTTACAGTTCCGGTTACTATCACAGTAGACCATTCAGGCACCTGGGAACCAAAGAATTGCCCTATTGCCCTAGGGCCCCGCTATCATTTGGGCAAGAGACTCATCAGCACCTTAATTTGTCAATTGTCCCTAAAACCTCTCATTTCAGGAAACTTGAGTAAATCTGGGATTCTCCCTCAAATGCTTAGCCTTAATGGGAATTTATTGGTTGCATAAAAAGTCCCCAATCTTCCCGCTATCACTTCCTTGTCCTGGCCTCTGGGCCAAGAGCAGAAAGCCTAGGAAAAGACCCAGAAAATGTCTGGGTGCGGCGCAAGGAAAAAAAATCAAGCCTCCGTGTTTCCTCCTTCTTCTTCAGTTTGGCCTAAGGAGATTTTTAGAGTACCTGAGTTTAGCTCCAGCAGCCTCCTTCCTTCCTTCCTCCTGTGTTTTTCTTCTACTTCCCAGAGCTCCTCTCTTATATTGACCTCCCTTGCTAGCTGGGCGACATTATTATACATGTTTCTGGAACCTTCTCTCTCATCTGTGACCGGAAGATAACACAACCTCACCAGCGCCCTCTGGTGGGGCTTCATTCTCTGTCTTACGTTTTCTTAAAAAATACTCGGACGTTTCCAAATTACGTGCCCTGCTCCTACATTCCAATCAAAACTCATTTTTCTTCAATCCTAGACTATGTCAGTTTTTAAGAAAGCAGGTTATGTGGAGTAGTTTACAACAATATGAAAATGAGTAATAACAGCCTGTCCCTCCTAGAGTCCTCTAATCTCATCAGAAGTGTGAAACCACCGAGGGTTGGACAGGGAAGGTCCGTAGGGGTCATCTGATTCAAATCCCATATTCTCCAGATGACGCATCTGAATCCTGAAGACATTGACCAGATGGCCCGAGCCACACAGTGTTTCATAGAACAGCCCAGACAAGAAGAGAATAGATGCAGGGTACTGACCTCTGCGCCGGATTCTTTCCAATATTCCACGCAGCCTTCGCAATTCTATTCCTGCCTCTTGCTCTTGGCTTCTTCCTGTTGTCCACCTCTGAACCCATGAGCACAATTTTCCTGTCCACCCCCCCTTCTTAATTATCACTATCTCACGTGGGTGGCAGAAAGGCTTCATTCACATTTTCCAGGCTTCATTGCTTAGAACTCCGTAGGGAATGGTTTCAATCTCTGCCTCCAAGATAATTAAGTGTGGAGTTATTTTGTAACAACAGGTGGACGAAATTTCCGGAAGAGAGAGACTTGCATGAGCAAAAGCATGTTGGTGTGGGGTGTGCACATTAGGCTCCATAAACACAAACGGAAAGGAAACAGAATAGCAGCCTAAGTTTCAAGTGCAAGAATGGCAAACAACTGATGGCAGGAAAGGAGCAGGAAGAAACAAAGAGGTTAAAAATTCAGCCGCTGGTCAGTTGCGGTGGCTCGCACCTGTAATCCTAGCACTCTGGGAGGCCAAGGGGGGAAGGTCGCTTGAGGTCAGGCGTTCGAGACCAGCCTGAGCAACAGCGAGATCCCGTCTCTACTCAAAATACAAAAATTAGCCAGGCATGGCGGTGCGTGCCTGTAGTCCCAGCTACTTGGCTGAGGCAGGAGGATCACTTGAGCCCACGAGTTTGAGATTGCTGTGAGCTAGGCTGACACCACAGCACTCTAGCCCGGACAACAGAGTGAGACTTTGTCTCAAAAAAAAAAAAATTTAACAAAAAAAAAATCGGCTGCTGAGTCTAGTAAGTCTACTGTGAAAGACTATCAGAAAGTTGGATAGCGGATGGGAAGGAAGAATCCTTGTGAGGAAGTGGAGAGAAAGGTAGCTTTATAAGGCATTGCCTCTCATCACTGGGCCTGCCCTTCCTATCCCCACTACCCTGGGGAAATTCATAAAATACAAAGGCTCAGGCCTTCCCAGGCCCATTAAATCAGAATTTCTGAGTGTAAGGCCTAGGCATTGGTAATTTGTATTCCAACATATTATTATGAAAAATTTCAAACCTACAGTTTAGTTGAAAGGGTTTTACAGTGAATGTGTACATATCCATCATCTAGAGTCCACCATTATTAATGTTTTTAATTTTATTTTTTTAATTATCATACAGTAACGTTGACTTCTTTTGGTGCACAGGCCTTGGAATTTGAACACACGCATATGTGCAGGTAACCACCCCTCAGCCAGGGTACAGAACAATTCCCTCACCTCAGAGCTTCCTCACACTCTGCTTTTATAGTCACACACCCTCTGCACTTCCAATCCTTGGCAACCACTGATCTATTCTCCATAAATACAGTTTTGTGTCTTGAGAATGACATATATAGGATTGCACATTATGTAACCTTTTGAGACCGGCTTTTTTCATTCAGCATAATGTCTTTGAGATTCATCCAAACTGTTACATGCATCAACAGTTCATTCCTTTTTACCACTAAGTAGTATTCCTTTGTGTGTGTGCACGATAATTTATTCTTTAACCTGTTGAAGGATATGTGGTTCCCAATGTTGACTGCCACAAATAAAGTGATTATAAATATTTGTGCAAAGGTTTTATGTATACATACATTTTTGTTACTCCAGGATAAATATCTAGGAGTGAGAATTCTGGGTCATATGGTGGGTGCACATGAAATGTCTAAATTTTTTTCCAGAGTAGTTGTACCATTTTTCATTTCTACAGACAATGTATGGAAGTTCCAGATGTCCTATATCCTTCTCAGCACCTGATATTCTCAATATTTTAATTTGAGCCTTTCTAGCATGTGTACAGAGGTATCACACTGTGGTTTTAATTTGCATTTTCTTAATGGCGAATGACTTTGAACATCTTTTCACAGGCTTATTTGCTATTCATATATCCTCACTGGTGAAGTGTCTATTCAAGTTTTTGCCCATTTTTAAATTTGGTTGTTTGTCTTACTGATGAGTTTTGGGAGTTTTTTATATACTCTGGGTACAAGTCTTATGTTAGATATATTAAAATATTTCTCCCAGTTTTGTTATTCTCTTAGCAAGGTCCTTGTTATTTTAAATGGAACGTTTAAATTATATCAACATGTAAGTCTCTTTACACACACACACCTTTATATCATAATTGTCATATATTACATCTACATACACTGATACTCCTTCAGGCAATGTTGTAATGTTTTTGTAATGTTTGCTTTTAAACATTATATTGTAAAGAACTGAAGAGAAGAATATTCTCTTATACTTACTCAGATATTTATCATTTCTAGTTCCTCTTCTTTCATTTCTGATGAGTCAAATGTCCTCCTGGTATTATTTTCTTCTTTGTCTATTGAACTTCCTTTAGCAATTCTCTTAAATGGGCCTTCTGGTGATGAATTTTCTTTTCTTAAATTTTTTTCTTTTTATCTAAGAATGCCTTGATTTCATCTTTATTCCTGAAAGACATTTCTTGCTATATTTGTATTTGTATTTTTTTTTTTTTTTGAGACAAAGTCTCACTCTGTTGCCCGGGCTAGAGTGCCGTGGCGTCAGCTCACAGCAACCTCAAACTCCTGGGCTCAAGCGATCCTTCTGCCTCAGCCTCCCGAGTAGCTGGGACTACGGGCATGTGCCACCATGCCCAGCTAATTTTTTGTATATATTTTAGTTGTTTGCCTAATTTCTTTCTATTTTTAATAGAGACAGGGTCTCGCTCTTGCTCAGGCTGGTCTTGAACTCCTGACCTCGAGCCATCCTCCTGCCTCGGCCTCCCAGAATGCTAGGAGTACAGGCGTGAGCCACCGCGACCGGCCTGCTTTTTAATGCTACGCTTTTCTTCCTCCCCTTCTAAAATGGCAATCACATGAATGTTATATTTGTTTTTGTCCCACAGGCCCCTGAAACTTTGTTCTTTCTTTTTTTCATTTTTTTTTCTTTCTGTTGTTCAGATTGGATGATTTCTATTAATCTTCAAGATCTGCCTCTTTTCTTTGGCATCTCCATTCTGCTATTGAACACATCCAGTGTTTCTTTTTTAATACATTTATTGTATTTAAAAATTCTAAAATTTCTACTTGGCTCCTCTAAATGTCTTCTATTTCTTTGCTGAGGGTTTCTACTTTCTTATTCATTTTCAAGAGTATTCATGATGGCCAGTTGAAGCAATTTTGTAAAAGCTGCTTTACAGTCTTTGTCAAATAATTTCAACATCTGTGACTTCTGAGAATCTCAGCATTGGCATCTGTTGTCTTTTCCATTGTAAGTTGAAATCTTCCTGGTTTTTCTTATGCCAGGTAATTTTGGATTGTATCCTGGACATTTGGGATATTATGTTATGAGACTCTGAATATATTATGTTATGCTTAAATCCAATGGAGAATGTTATGTTTAAATCTGATGGAGAATGTTGATATTTTTATTTTTATAGGCAATCAGACTAGTTAGGTTCAGGTCACTTCAGTGAACAGTCAGCAGTTTAATAGAATTGCTAAAGCAGTGACGAATTTTTTTTAAAGATGAAAAATGAAATCATAACTTCTGGTTTTAACATGGTCTAGAATAAATATGCACTTCCCCCTTTTCTTCTTGGAAATCACCTAAAGGTAACTAAGAGAATGTGAAACAGAGGTGGAAACCATTTTGAATAAAAGAAAACCTGAAAATACCTGTGAAAGGCAGAGAGAAGAGACTGAGTATGCAGCCTTGCAGCTGTTAATCTCTGTTGATTATAGAAACTTAAACCCGAAAGAACCCACTGAGACGCAACATGGGGTTCGGAGGAAAACCTTCTTGGAACAGAACAGTTTGTCCTCCACATAGTTGGTCTAAGAAGAATTCATCTCATTCAAAGATGAGTGATAATTTAAAAGAAGAAAGAACAAGAAACCAATAGATACTCTATTAAAGATACTGTAAGAGGAGATAGCTGAACACGTGGCAGTTCCTGAAGGGTGACATGCCCAGGGAGGGCACAGAAGCTCTGCACCCCTTCCCCCATAACTCACCCTACACATCTCTTCATCTGTATCCTAGGTAATATCCTTTATAATAAACTGGTAAGCATAAAAAGATACTATAAGAAATAAAGAAAAAATGACAAAACGATAGAAAACACTAACAAGGGGAAATAAAAGATCCTATCCTCTTAAACAACTCTTGGATCAAAGAGGAAACCACAACTAAATTATAAAACACTTTAAAATAATAATGAAAATATTACATAGAAACAGAAGGAATTATTAATATTAATAAAAATAAAAGCAGAAATTAATGAATTAGGAAATGTGGGAAAAATTATAGAATTGATAAATAAACCTAAAACCTGGTTCTTTGAAAAACAACAATAACAAAAAAAATTTAGCTAACCTGATTTTTTTAAATAAGTGGGCAACAAACACACAAAATAAGACATACTATTGGAGAAAAATTTTCCTCCTTACAGAAGAGATTGAAGCCACCATAGAGACTACTTTGCCCAAGACTATGCATATAATTTTGGGAAGTTGTATGAAATGGTTGACTTCTTGGAAAAAGATTAATTACCTAAACTAGCCTCATAAGAAATGGAAAATTGAACAGATCAATTACTGTTGAAGGACTGGAACATTTTTTTAATGTGCAAACTCTAGACCTGGAGATTTGCCAGAGAAATTCATAAAGCATTTAGGGAAGTCAATGGCTACTATGTAAAAGTGATATAAAGAAATAGATGTATGAGCATATTACTTAGAAATAGGAATGCAAATAACAGAAGAAGCAGATGAAAGAGCTCCATGGGCTGCCGCCGTGGAGCAGGGCTCTGGAGGGAGGAGAGATGGGAAAAAGAGCTGGTCTTTTTTTTTCTTTTTCAAGTGGGGACTGGTCTTTTTGACATAGCTTTTTAGAACTATTTGATTTTTAACTATGGACATGCACTACTTTGCTAAATATAAAAAATAATTAAATGTTTTAAAGGGTTCATTTGAAATAGGACAGGGGGTCAGGAAATCTATTATTCTGGGAGCCAAATGAAATGCCTGGGGAGGTCAGGTCCCCACGGCCTCAGATTGAGCTGGCTCTCAGGGAGTGAGCAAATGGCCGGTGCTGCTACAAACACTCCCCTTTGCTTAGAATGTCGATCGCGCTGGGCTTTGAAGCCCTTCTGACAGCCCTAATGTGGTCTCCATTCTTCTCTCCTATAGACTCCCTGCTCGGCCTGGTTAATGTGGTCTCTTTCTGTACATAATTCTCCTACTACCCCAGGGTGTCTGAATAATGCCTCTTTCTGAAATACCCGCCATGCCCATAGCATTTCCCCCCGTAACTTTGGATATAGCAGTATCCATAAGCCGCTTTACCTAGGTGATTTCACTTTGTGATGTCACCTGCCTTATCCCACGTCTTAGCTTCTTGAGACTTATTTACAGGTAAGGTACATTGATGTCTCATTGATAAGTTTAGCACTTGGTAGAATGCTAGGCAGCTAGCTGACAGCTGGCAAATGTTTGTTGAATTTTTTTCTTCAATAAACATTTTTCTCATGTGTTTACTCCCTCCAACTAGACTGGCAGGGCAGCTCAAGCGTAGTCACCCTTTTCTTCTGTTCATCTTATCCACAAGGTCACTCTGGCTAACTTACTTGGGTAGGGTAGGGAGTAAACCAAAATACTAAAACTGTGGTCCTTCTGGGGATGCCTAGAGTGTCTCTGCTTCATTTTTTCCCTCAAACTACAAAACAATGTTAGTAGGTGTTCTGTAAAAAAGAAAAAGCATTTTGTGGTAGGCAGCCTCTAAAGTGACCCCACGAATGCCCACCTGTGGTATTCATATGCTACGTAATCTCTTATCGAGTGTGATTTTCATTTATTCATTAACACCTAAGGAATAGAATATGGCATATAGGATACGATTTACAAGATTGGGTTATAAAAACACAATGTCTTAAAAGAACAAAAAGTCAAAACACTCACTTCTTGATTTCAAAGCTTACTACAAAGCTACAATAATCAAAACAGTGTGGTACTCGCATAAAGACAGACATACTGGCCCATCAAATAGAACAGAGAGTCAAAAATAAACCCTCACATACATGGTCAAATGATTTTCAAAAAGGATGCCAAAACTATTCCATGAGTAAAGAACAGTCTCTTCAATAAATCGTGCTGAGAAAACTGAATATTCACATGCAAAACAATGAAGTCAAACCCTTACTCTATATACAAAAATTAACCCAAAAATAATCAAGGACTTAAAATAAGAACTAAAACTACAAAGTTCTTAAAAGAGAACATAAGGAAAAAGCTTCACGATGTTAGATTTGGCAATGATTTCTTGGAAATAACACCAAAGGCATAGGCAACAACAACAACAACAAAAAAAAACTAGATAAATTAGACTCCATCAAAATTAAAAAGTTCTGCGCAGTAAAGGACACTATCAAGAGAGTGAAAAGGCAACCCACAGAATGGGAGGTGTAAATAAATATTTCTCCAAAGAAGATATATAAATGGCCAAGAAGCACATGAAAAGATATTCAGTATCAATAATCATTAGGGAAATGCAAGTCAAAATCACAATGAGATATACCACCTCACACTCATTAGGATTCCTATTTTCAAAAAGAAACAAAAAAAAGTGTGCATAGAGGGAAGTAAGTCTCAAAGGAAATCAAGTAGGGGGGAGGGAGGAGGAGGGGATAGATGAAAACCTACCTAACAGGTACAATAAACACTATCTGGGTGAAGGGGTAAATGGATATCGAGTAGACAAATAATAGGGTCTATGGTAGAAAGTAATGGAAGTAGCAGGAGAAATCCACCCTTATGCCCAGAAAGACAATTGAAAGTTCATGTGTACCTTGAACTGTATGTGCTCATAAAATAGTTAAATTACAAAACAATAAGGAAGCAGAAATTAAAATGTTTAAACCCAGCTGTGGCAGAGAGATAGATATTTGAGAGGCAGACGTAGAAGGCAAAGGGTTTATCATTGTAAGCTGAAAATCTCTCAGGAATCACTCAGCTAGGAAGTTCTTCTTTCCCTGCCAAAATGCAAACATTCTGAATATATCCTCACTTAACAACCTCAGAGGGTATTAACATGAAGCTGGAACAAACCTATTTGCATCTAAACAGAGTATGCAATCAGAAGAACAGACACTGCTAGGGAAATGTAAATCCAGGTGGTGAACTGGAAGCAGTTTCAGGATGAATAACCACGAACCCTTTGCAACTAGTATGTCAGAGTGATGATAAAAGGGAAATGGGTACTGTTGGAACACACAGAAGATAATCAGAGAATGACCACAAAAGGGGAGGTAGGATGGGAGGGACTTAACCGAATCGAAACAGATATTTTCCAGTCATTCCTGATCAAGAGTTTCATGAATGAAATAGGTATGAACCAATGACAAGCAGGTATGGGCCAGAATCAGTTCATGATGCTATCATTGCAATTGTTGTATCTAATAATAATTATTGAGCACATTCTATGGCCAGAATGAGAATTGCTTTGTTTACTTATATTATCTTTATTCTCACAGTAATTTTGCACATAAGTACTATTTTTCACCAAAACTCAAATGAAAAGAATAACATTCAGAAAGGTCTAGAAACTTGCCCAAATCTACATCAATAGTAAGTGGCAGATGCAGGATTCTGACTAAAATCTGTATGTCACCAAAGCCCAAGGAATCTGTACTCTATCACAAGCCCGTCTTTGGTCACTACAACACAGGCAATCTCTATCCATAATATTTTCTTTTTTTTTTTTTTTTTTTTGTGACAGAGTCTTGCTCTGTTGCCCGGGCTAGAGTGCCATGGAGTCAAGCTCACAGCAACCTCAAACTCCTGGGCTTAAGCAATCCTTCTGCCTCAGCCTCCCGGGTAGCTGGGACTACAGGCATGCACCACCATGCCTGGCTAATTTTTTTCTATATATATAATTTTAGCTGTCCAGATCATTTCTTTCTATTTTTAGTAGAGACCGGGTCTCGCTCTTGCTCAGGCTGGTCTCAAATTCCTGACCTTGAGTGATCCTCCTGCCTCGGCCTCCCAGAGTGCTAGGATTACAGGCATGAGCCACCATGCCCAGCCCATAATATTTTCTTATTTGCAGTTTGTTGAATAGATTTTAACTGCTTAGTAAATTCGGTTAGTAAAATCTTGTCTTCAACACTTCACTAACTATATAATCAGTTTACTTTTTAATTGAAAAGAACCTAGTGGCATAAGAACTTATTAGAGACCCTAAGTGAGAGCCTACAGAATCTTATAGACAGGTTTTGATTGGATGATTGACAGATATTATGTACTGCTTTGGTCTGAATATATGTACCCCCACCCCCAAATTCAATTGCCAAAATCCAACTTCCAAGGCAATGGTATCAGAAGGTAGGTCTCTTGGGAGGTGATTAGGTCATGGTGGTAGAGCCCTTGTGAATGGGATTAGTGCCCTTACAAAAGAGACCCCAGACAGCTGCCTTCCCCTTTCCATCATGTGAGGACACAGCAAAAAGTCTTCATCTATGAATGAGGAAACAGGTCTTCACCAGACTTTGAATCTGCTGGTGCCTCGATCTTGGATTTCTCAGCTTCCAGAACTCTGTGAAATAAATTTCCATTGTTTATAAGCTACCCAGTTTGTGTAACTTGTTATCGTAGCCCAAGAAGACTAAGACACCCATCATCTTGGCTACCAGGACCCATGACCAAAATTTTGATAGCTGTGGCTCTTTGAGGATCCTGGGATGAGTTAAGGCCAAAACCATTTGGTCAGGGGATTTATGACATTGTGTTGGTACAACAGACCATGGACATTAGGTAAGATTTCTGTTTCAGCCTGAATCACATAGAAAGGGGGCCTGTTTCCCATCTCAGTGAATCACAAACTTGCTGCCCACTGAAATCATCCGGGATCTTTAGGAAACCCTGGTAACTGACACCCACCCCAGACATTCTGATGTTATGAGGATGAGGTGCAGCCTGAACACTGGGGTTTCTAAAAGCTCCCAGAGTGATTCTATTATGCAGCAAACTGGGGGCTACTGAACTGTGTAGTTCTCCTTCTCAGGCATGACTCATGGGTGCCCACCTGGAACATGGCCTTTTGAATGGCAGACCTGAGCCAGGCCAGTCCCTTCAGAATGGAGCTCTTGTTGTCCCTTTTGCTAGTGTCTAATTCAGATTGTCATTCTGGAGAGAATACAAAAACAAGTAGGATTAAGTCAAAGCTAGAAAGTACCCTGAGCTGCCCAGCAAAAGAAAAGAAAAGGAAAAAAAGGAATTGAGCTCATGATTATATTAGCCTGTCAAGTACAATGTTAAAGCCAATATCTTATACATACAGGAAATGTTGACTTCAATCAAAACTCTATCATCCTCTTTAAGAGCACCTCTTCTGGAAGGCAACAGTGGAATCTACACTCTAAAAGTGATCCATGTATATCCCAGGAAGGTGAAAACCTTGTCCTAGGGTCATATGGTCAGTCTATGGTAAACCCAGAACCGAAAGAACTCAGGTGTCCTATGAAAATGCTTAAGCAAGTCAAAATTGCCATCAAAATTCTACTAAAATTATTATTGTATTAATAACTATGACTACCGCTGATATTTACGGTAATAATTTCCTTTGGCTGCAACACTGCCCACAAATAGGAAAATGATGATGACTTCTGGATAGCCTCTCTCCATAGAAGAATGCTCGTATTAACCTTCTCCATCTCTGTCATACTCCCTCGAGTATCTGACTGCATTTCCTGATGATGATACTGTAAGCTTTTCACTGGAAAGTGATGCATTAGCCTCAGTGACTGGGTGGTCCCTGAGAACAGCGACAAAGGCATCCAAGGTCATTTGATTTCAAGCACAGTCAGCCGCCCAGAAGGAAGAAACCTGTTGAGTTCCTAAATAGTGATGGACAACCTGGTATAGAGGAAATTAGGGAGCCCGAGCTTGAACCCCAGTTCTGGCTCCCCACTAGCAAGCAGTGTGGTCTCTGCCTGCGAGGCCAGGTCCCCATCTGGAAAAGGAGGGCCGTGGGCTGAATGATCTCAAAGGGCCCTTCCAGCTCTCAGATTCATGGATTTCATAATCTAACTCACAGAACAGCAATACAACTAGCTGCAGCGCCAGGCAGACGTGGAAATTTGCAACTCCCTGGAGTTCCATAACCTTAACTGAATAAGCTTCTTGGAGCGGACTCGAAGTTGTGAGAATTACATGCCTCATTTGTTGACAAAGAAATCTACATGTGAACAGAGAGGTGGTGTAATTACAGAAAAACCAAAAGTCCAGATTTTCCAAGATATTTCAAATGTTAACTGTCTAGTCATTCCCATTAAATATATCTTAGTTGTCAAACTATGGTCCCTGATAGTTGGACAAGAAAGCACAGTCTCTATTGACATAAACCTTTTAGACCTGCACAAAACACGCAGACTCTACAACTCATCTTTGACTTCCAACAGAGCAATGTGCACATTTCTTGCTCTTTGGTTTTAGTTCGCAGAGAGGAGACATCTATATATTTTGTCTCAAGAAATGCTAATTTATAAGGCACTTTCACATGTATTATCTCCATTTATGGATTCAGGGTCCTTATTCATCAACCCTTCAGGGAGGTTAAATACTTTGCTAGTAAATGTCAGAGCCTCTGCTGACTCAACTCTTGTCTTCCAACTTCGTTTCTTGTTCATCTTTCGTTTGGAACAATAACAGTTTCCATCCTGAGGAAACTTGATTTGAGGTCTGGGATTTACCAGGCATGAAACAGGCTTACTAGTATGAAACAAGGATCAAATACTGGCTCATGGTCAGAGTCAATGGCTATAGATTGCACTGGAAGGTTCAGAGTTGACTCAGGACTCAGCAAGCAGGGGCAATGCACAGATAAGCCCTGGCCCACAGACACTGACCTTCATGAAACTCTAAAACTTTGTTATGCAACTAAACATGGTCATTGATAGTAGAAGCCAGGCATCATGTTGGAAGCAGTAGTCTTTCAGGTTGACTCAAAATGGCATTGGTCTATATTCTTGCTACTCAAGTGTGATCCAGCAGCATGGGTGTCACCTGAGAGCTTGTTAAAATGCAGACTCTCCAGTACACCTCAGATAAGCTTAATCAGAATCTGCATTTTAACAAAGGCACCAGGTGCTTCATGTGCACACAACAGCTTGAGAGCACTTCTCTAAACTCCCCCCGCCCACAAATCCTGAGGTTCCACAGGCAATAGTTTTATAAGTGCAACTCCTGTGCATGTTAGTAAGTGGGGAAGATAGCGTAAGCCCACAGCTGGCATCCTAGACACCAAGTTTACATATTCACAGGTCCACAAAAGCAATTACAACTGTGGAGTATCCAGCACTATGCAAGGTGCATGGGAGCCACTTAGAAAGTAGCTTGTTGGTCCATTTTATAGGAAGAGTAATGAGGTTACCAGACCTAATTTTCCTCAAGTGGAACTTGAGAAGATGAGAGGTGAGCTTTCAAAAGCTGATGTCACTAATCATTCTTCTCATTGCCTGGTGCAGAGTAGGACGCAGGTTTTCTCCCTCCATCCTCCAGTGGCATTTCTCTGTCTCTCCCCGGCCCGCCCCTCCTTATTTCTCTCCCTTACCCAGTGTCCCCCGCCACCCCCAACACACCCACACACACAATGTTACATTTTCAAAGTTGAAGAAATGTGAAGAATCATCTCTTCTGATTAGGGCCCAGGAGAGAAGTTTCTGCAGAGACATTTGCATTAATTACCACATTAATTTTTTGTCCCAGAGAAAGCTCAGCAAACTTGAAAGCCTTCCTGCAGGCAAACACCTGC
>CM052438.1:101982565-102028980 GCA_028533085.1 Varecia variegata | reverse complement strand
GCTCACAGCAACCTCAAACTCCTGGGCTCAAGCTATCCTTCTGCCTCAGCCTCCCGAGTAGCTGGGACTACAGGCATGCGCCACCATACCCGGCTAATTTTTTCTATATATTTTTAGTTGTCCAGCTAATTTCTTTCTATTTTTAGTAGAGACGGGGTCTTGCTCTTGCTCAGGCTGGTCTTGAACTTCTGACCTTGAGCGATCCTCCCGCCTCGGCCTCCCAGAGTGCTAGGATTACAGGCATGAGCCACCGTGCCCGGCCAAGATGTATTTATCTTAAACCTCCTTTTTTCCCCCAATTTCAAAAATAGAAAATTATCTTCAAAGCCAAAAGGGCATAGCTGCTATCAAAAACAAAATGAATTGGTTTATTCATTCAATAAATATCTATGGAATGCTACTATGTACAGGGCAAGAACTGTAGGGGCTGAAGACACAGGCCTCGGACTCCTGATCCAGAAATAGGCAGAGGTGGCTGGGAATCCCAGCCCTGTGAGGTAACAAGCAGAGCCAGGCTCAGCAGAAAAAGGGAGCTGGAAGAGCTGTGACCACCACCTGGGGATATGGTTTGTGTTAAAGGTACCTGTGGTCAAGCCAGAGAAAAAAGAGAGGCTGAGAGGGAGGCACACATGGAACCTGGGCCAGGGCACCACTGGACCTGGGAAAATCACCCATTAGCACCAGTGGGGAGGAGCCCTGAGCTGTGAGGACGGGACCCCGTATCTAAACCAGAGGTTCCAAGGGAACGATTGGAGCTAGTTACAAAACTACCATACAGAGACAAATGTCAGCAAAAAGAAGGGGAGCTCTTACTCAGAAACCTGCATTTCAAATCACTCTAAGACTGTTCTATTATATACGCTTTGTGGAGAGTGATTTCAGCTTCCCAATATTGATTTTTGGGGGCTGTTTTTCAAAGCACATGAGGAAAATGAACAGGAAGAATAAAGAGCCAAGAAAATCAATCCTAATAAAATGTAAAAATAGAACAAGCCCAACGTGATTTTTAAGTAAGTACACTTAAAGCTTCAAAAAGACAATAGAAAGAATAACATAATTTAAAAAAAAAAGAAATTATGAAACAGAAACATAAATGAAGCTCATCCCTTTGTAGTAGAGAAAAAAAACAAAAGATACAGCTCGTGTGTGTGTGTGTGTGTGTGTGTGTGTGTGTATTTTTCCTGGTGTTTCCTCCCCTTTCTGGCAAAGGTTTTAGGTCAGTTTGGTTGCATTCCTACCTTCCCAGGAGGATACTACCAGGCCAGACCCGTTAGATATTGTAATACCAAGTAGGAGAAAGTAGATAAAGCAGACAAGAAGAAAAGAGTGAGAATTTGGTAGGGGCCAAAGCTGGGGGTAGAATATGAAAGGGGTGGGAGCCTGTCTGAGGGCAGCTGTGTGCAGTTAGAAGATGCTTTGCTGAAATCTACATATTCATCATCATGTAAGGTAAGATAGTTTGGTTCTTTTAAAACTATTTTAGTTGTTGCAGCGTATCTTTAGATCACAGAACTTCCCTGATAACTAGACCACAAGGAGGATGGCATTATATGCAAATATTACTTTAACTTAGTTATTTTTAAATTCATTTGGTGGAAATCTTTCTAGAATGTATTACTTACGTTTATATTTTCTTGAACTAAATAAACAATAATTTAACTTCTCTTCATGACTAGGGTTATATCAGAAGTGTTTCCCCATAAACAAAAGAATCCGTCTTACTGTTGGGGATTTTACCATTTCTTCCTGTCTGTGGCCCTTTCAGAGAGTGCTGCTGTAGGCCACACTTCACTGCCCTCCCTACTGGCATCTTCCACTTCAGGGCACCAGACAACCAAGTCGATCCACTTACATTTCAAACAAAATGTTGGAATCAACAGGCCTTGAAGGTGGTTCCATTTTTTGCTGAAGGAGAAAGGACAGGACACAATCTTTGTGAAATCTATCTTCTGGCTACTTTACATTGCTTCCTTCTGAGTTCACAGCTATGCTACAAATACTTGAGAATGCTACAAGTCCAAATGGGATGAGTGAAACATTACCGTGATGAGAGGACCTGACTACAGATTGTTCGTTCGAACTGGAAAAGTTTCATCCTGCCCTAGCGTTGGCAGAGGAGACACAGTCTACATTACAGAAGGGAGGAAAGTCCCCTCAACAATGTCCCTCGAATCCACTTCAGATCACAGCAGAAGCTCAACTGTGGACTAGGCTTTTTCCTCTGGAAAGGGGTGCAGATTGGTGTTGTAGGGTAGAGCTAAGGGCCATTATGCTGACCCCAGAGAATTCCTAGGTGTACACTCAGGGTACCCAAACAGATGCTAAGCAGCCAGGCAGAGTCACGTCATCCATCCATGGAGCCAAGGAGAACCGACAGCAGAGCCCTGCCCTAAACCCACCTTCTTTGATCTCATTCTTCCCACAAAAATTCAATTTATTGACACTTACTATGTGCCAGTCACTTTCCTAAGCACTGGAAGAATATGAAGTTGAAAAAAAAAAAATCCTTTTCTCCAGGTGCCCCAAGTTGAGTGGAGGAATACAGAGAAATGAGCAGATAACTAAAGAGTAAGACAGGGTGAGAGCAGCATAGAGATGAAGCAACCTGCTTTGGAAACACAGTAGGAACAATCCATTTTTAATAGAGGACCAAAGGAGTCTCACAGAGGAGGTGGAATTTGAGCTTGATCCTGAGGGAAGGGAAAGATTTTGATTCATAGAAAAGGGAGGGAGAGGCGTGAAGACCTGAGGGAGTGGCATGAAGAGAAGCCTAGGGCTGTGGAACTCGAGGGCGTGTCCATGACAGTCATCTACGGGCTGCAACCTGCGGTGTACGAAAGATGCAGGCATGGAGGGTGAGTCAAGTGGGGCATGTACGCTCCAGGGGACCCTGGATTTGGTCCTAAGGAATTTGAAATGACTCTGCAGACAACAGAATGCAAGGCCGGCCTTTGTGGAGGAGAGAAGTATCCTGTGTTCCGAGAGCCCAGCTGCGTGGACTGTGAGCAGAGGAGGGGAGAGGCTGGAGCTGTGTACGTATACGAGAAGATCATTTCAGAGATCCTCACAAGACGTAGTGCTGTAAAATACCAAAAACTTCCCTCTGCCTTTTCTGTTAGATAAAAGCTCTTGAAAGAGCCTCCACCTTACTATGAAGGAATAAGCAAGTGCAGCATATGGAGCCACAGTCTTGGCAAAGACTTGACCCAGGCCCACTTGCCCATGTTGGACTTTGTCCATTAATTCCTGGCCCTTCACTGCCTGCAAGGGAGTTTGCCCCACTCCACCCTGACCTACTCTATTGATCTCCACGGATGCACAGTGTTCAGAACAGTGTCTGACCCCCAACCAACACTACATAAGCAACTGTTGTGTCTGGCTGCACTCTCGGTCTCCTAGTCCCACTGGTGCAAGCTGTGTGTGAGAGCCTCAGTCCTCGGCTGCAGGCTGAAGTATTCCAGCAAGTTCCCAGTCTAAGCCAAATAGACCCCCATCTGGGCCAAGAGTTCCAACCTGACAAGCTGATTTGGGCTCAGGGGCCCCCAATGTCTGGTTTCTCTTGCATTAAAATAGGTTTTCAGTAACCCCATAGATACAGCCACTCTGTAGGCAACCCTGCAGTACATGAAGGACTCTCAGGTCAGAAAGAGCCAACAGGTTGCCCAAGTAATGTCTAGAGTCTCTTGCCTTCAGAGCTCAGCATTTCTTTCCTGCATGGGGCTAGGTATCTCTGTCTTCATTCTTCACCCCATGGCCAGAGTGATTTTCTAAAATGCAAATGCCTCCATGACATCCATATTAGTTATTGATTCTTGTGTAATAAATGACCCAAAACCAACAGCTGAAAACAATAACAATAACCTATTATTATTATTTCTCAGGGAGGTGAAGGTTGGCCAGGCTCAGCTGGGCAGATCCTACGCAAGTTCTCGCCGTGGGTGCATTCAGGCAGTAGCCAAGGCTGGGCTTATCTGAAGCCTTGTTCATGCCCATGACTGGTACCCAGACTGGGAAGACTCAAATAACCAGGGGCTCCTCAGGCAGCTCTCTCTATTTATGTGGTCTCTACTCATGGTCCCTCCAACGTGGCAGCTTTGAGGCAGCCAGACTTCTTACATGGTGGCCCAGAGCTCCCAAGGGAAGAGCCAGTTGGAAGCTATATTGCCTTTCTAGCCTAGCCTCAGAAATCATTCAGTGTCATTTCCACCACTTTCTGTTCCATAGAAGTGAGTCACTAAATCTGGCCCACGTTCAAGAGGAGGAGAATAAGACTTTACCTTTTGCAAGGAAGAGTGTCATAGACTTTGCAGACACATTTCAAAACTATGACACCATCCCTCTGCCTAACATCCTTCCATTGTCCCCATTGCCTTCAGGATGAAATTCAAGCCCCTTCGCAGGCTTTCAAAGTCCTTTCTGATCTGGGTCCTGTCTGGCCGTATGGACTGCAGGCTCATCCATCAGTCCATGCCCCTCCTCCTTGACTCCTCATACCTAAGCTCCAGTCATAGCAAGGGTCTTCAAAAATTCTGCCATGGCACCTGGAATCCAGACTTATAGCTATATATTCATCCTTATATATGGAAAAATCTTTCTGGGAGCTGCTTAGACACACTATATCTATATTAGTATTTAATCTGGGTTCCCTGGAAAACAGAGCCTGGTACTTTATTTGTGGGGTACAAATCTAGGGCAGAAAAATGAAGAAAAAGGAAAACAAGGCCGGGCTTGGTGGCTCACGCCTGTAATCCTAGCAGTCTGGGAGGCCAAGGTGGGTGGATCGTTTGAGCTCAGGAGTTCGAGACCAACCTGAGCAAGAGTGAAACCCCATCTCTACTAAAAATAGAAAGAAATTATCTGGACAACTAAAAATATATAGAGAAAAAAATTAGCCGGGCATAGTGGCACGTGCCTGTAGTCCCAGCTACTTGGGAGGCTTTGGCAGAAGGATTGCTTGAGCCCAGGAGCTTGAGGTTGCTGTGAACTAGGCTGACACCACGGCACTCTAGCCAGGGCAAAAGAGCAAGACTCTGTCTCCGGAAAAAAAAAAAGGAAAACAAGACAGGAAAGATTGAAGGCAATGTGTTATTATTCTGGCCACAGCTCATGACATGATGCCAAGGGACACACTAGGTCTTTGCAGGTGCATCCAGTTGGCACATGGGATAGCTTCAGAAAGGCCCCATAGAGAAGATGGCAGGGGAATGGGTCTACCCTCTTCCTCCCACTGCCTGCTTCCTGTTGGTAGAAGTTCACTTCACAAGGAGCTAATGCACCCTCACTTTTAAGTTACATCCTATTATCCTGTGGTAGCCATTTAGATTGCCCCACCCCATACCCTCTGGTGTGGTGTTTCTTTCAAATCCAGAAGTGCATTCTGAGTGAGTTTCTGGCCAAAAAGCATGGGCCAGGGGTTGGGGGGTGGCATCCCAGGCAAGAATCCAAAGGCCTACAGTCACCACACCCATGGGGCGGGCAGGGCAGGATAGGAAGCTGGCAGTGGTAATGGAATCAGAAAAGATGCCAAAAAATGTGTGTCGTATACATTTACAGGGTACCACAAAGTGCGCCATCAAGCAGCATACCTCAAACTGTTTGGTGAAACAACCAATTTAAAAATGTTTTCCTATCTATCACACTGATACTTTTGTAGCATACAATAAAAAATAAATTACTTGAAAAATGAAATTTTTGAAAACTAACAAAATGCATTCTGAGCAGTACAACTGCAGAACATATGAGTCACTCTTAGTGGGAGCAGGCGGATGTTTTATGGGCAAATGAATTCAAGAAACAGTGTTTGCCTGCTGTATCCTCCTTTCTGAGAGATTCTGCAGTGAAGAAACCTGTCCCCATGTTTAAGCCAGAGGTTATACAATGCATGTGATCATAGAACACAGTCCTCACAAAACAAAAAAAATAAATAAATACGTTAAATGTTATGGATTTCAGGCTATCACATTGATAAACTAAAGGTACTGGTTTATTAGGTACATGTGAGGAGTCAATTCAATCAGCCTACAAATCAATATTGAGAAAGTAGATGGTGCCCAATACTGTCAGGCACTGTGGTCATTACAGTCTTATAATAAGAGAAATAAAAGTGTTATGTATGAAACATTATAACTAGTACAGGATAACATATAGCCAAGGACTAATGAAAATAGCACAGAGTTTAAGTGTCCTAAAAGGATTTAAAAGACAACAGAAAAAATGGAAAATTTTATCAAAGATCTTCCCATCTAAAAAGCATGAGATTGGTGGTGTTGAAGGAAAATCAAAACTCAGTAAAATATTTCATCGAGGCTTATTCTGAGCCAATATGAGTGATCATGGCCCAGGGAAAACACAAACCCAAGAAGCCTTGAGCAAATGGTCACGAGGCAGTCGGACTATAGTTTGGTTTTATACATTTTAGGGAGGCAGATGTTACAGGCAAAGACATAAATCAATGTATGGAAGACATACATTGGTTTGTCCTGAAAAGGCAGGATATCTTGAAGTGGGAATTTACATGTCATAGGTACATTCAGAGATTGTTTAATTTGCAGTTGGTTAAAGGAACAAAGTTTTGTCTAAAAACTTGGAGTTAGCAGAAAGGAATGTTTAAGTTAAGATAAAGATGCAATGTTTGGGCCGGGCACGGTGGCTCACGCCTGTAATCCTAGCACTCTGGGAGGCCGAGGCGGGAGGATCGCTCGAGGTCAGAAGTTCAAGACCAGCCTGAGCAAGAGCAAGACCCCGTCTCTACTAAAAATAGAAAGAAATTAGCTGGACAACTAAAAATATATAGAAAAAATTAGCCGGGCATGGTGGCGCATGCATGTAGTCCCAGCTACTCGGGAGGCTGAGGCAGAAAGATGGCTTGAGTCCAGGAGTTTGAAGTTTCTGTGAGCTAGGCTGATGCCATGGCACTCACTCTAGCCCGGGCAACAGAGCGAGACTCTGTCTCAAAAAAAAAAAAAAAAAAAAAAAAAAAGATGCAATGTTCGGAGTCAGGTTGGCAGAGCAAGCCACAATATACTGGGTCAAAATGACCCGTTTAGCAAGATTGAAGGTCTGTAGGCTTGACTTAACTCTTGTCTTGCCTGGCCTTAAGTCCCGTTTATAATTTAGTATGTTATTGCCACAAAGAGTCTGTTTTGTCAGTCTTATGATCTCTGTTTTAACATTAATGCTGGTCAATTGTTGGGTCTAAGCTCCAAATGGGAAGGGATATAATGAGGCATGTCCAATTCCCCCTCCTGTCATGGCCAGGGACTTAGTTTTTAAGGTCCGCTTTTAAGGTCCCCTAGGGTCCCTTTTGCCAAGAGGGGGAACTGTTCAGTCGGCAGAGGGCTCAGGATTCTATTTTTAGTTTACAGTGGGAGTGTAAATTAGTACAGCCATTATGGAAAACTATGTACAGGTTCCCCAAAAACTAAAAATAGAATCTTCATATGATCCAGCAATCCCACTTCTGGGTATTTGTGCAAAAGATTTGAAATCAGTTTGTTGAGATGTCTGCACTCCCAGGTTCATTACAGCACTATTCACAATAGCCAAGTAATGGAATTGATCTAGGTGCCCATCAATAGATGAATGGATCACTCTGGGAGGCCGAGACGGGTGGATCATTTGAGCTCAGGAGTTCGAGACCAGCGTGAGCAAGAGCGAGACTCCGTCTCTACTAAAAATAGAAAGAAATTATATGGACAGCTAAAAATATATATAGAAAAAATTAGCCGGGCATGCTGGCACATGCCTGTAGTCCCAGCTACTCGGGAGGCTGAGGCAGAAGGATTGCTTGAGCCCAGGAGTTTGAGGTTGCTGTGAGCTAGGCTGACGCCATGGCACTCTAGCCCAGGCAACAGAGTAAGACTCTGTCTCAAATAATAATAATAATAATAATATTAATAAGGATAGCTTCATTACACATAAACAACAACATATTTTTTCCTACTAAACAATATGTTTTTTCCTACTAAATAAAAATCATATTTCACCCTATACAGGCTAAAAAATTTAGTCTGCCACATTGTCATGGATGCTGGCAGAAGACATTAGAATCCTGAGTTTCAGGCAAAGGACACGCACAGGAATCACAGTAGTCAGACTATTAGCATTTTCTTGTGACAATTCCCTGAGCTCTAAGGACAAAAGAGGGCCAAGTGACATCAGCACATGCTTTAGGTGGCATTACTAAAGAAAAACCCTGAGTTCAGGGAATCCGAATATTTTATACTAGACATTAAGCATGCATGCCCTTGGCTTCAGAGGAAGACACTATGTCTATCTTTTAAGGCTATTTGCTATACAAACATTCTTGAAAAAATAGTCTAGAACAAAGGCAAAAGCACTAGAGATGCATAAACATGAGTAAACCCTGGAGAATTGTCTCCCAATACTACTTATAGAAAACTTAAAATGTTACTTAGGGATATAAATGAAGATTACATAAATTGAAAGACCCATATTGTTGGATAATAACACCAAATATAATGAAAAGTCAAATTACTCTTAATCTACAAATTTAATGCTATCCCAATTAAAACACCAACAGGTGGAGCAACAGACACTCTCATTCATTGCTGGTAGAAATAGAAAATGGTACGGCTACTTTGGAAAACAGTTTGGCAGTTTCTTAGAAATCTAAACATAGTCTTACCATATGATCCAATCAGCACGCTCCTAGGTATTTACTCAAAGGAGTTGAAAACTTATGTTCACACAAAAACATGAACACAAATATTTATAAGTGCTTTATTTATAATTGCCAAAAATTGGAAGCAACAAAGATGTTCTTCAGTAGATGAACGGATAAATAAACTGTGGTACATTCATGTAATGGAATATTATTCAGCAATAACAAGAAATGAGCAGCCAGGCACGGTGGCTCACGCCTGTAATCCTAGCACTCTGGGAGGCTGAGGCGGGTGGATCATTTGAGCTCAGGAGTTCGAGACCAGCCTGAGCAAGAGCGAAACCCTGTCTCTACTAAAAATAGAAAGAAATTATATGGACAACTAAAAATATATACAGAAAAAATTAGCTGGGCATGGTAGCACATGCCTGTAGTCCCAGCTACTCGGGAGGCTGAGGCAGTAGTATTGCTTGAACACAGGAGTTTGAGGTTGCTGTGAGCTAGGCTGATGCCATGGCACTCTAGTCCGGGCAGCAGAGTGAGACTCTGTCTCCAAAAAAAAAAAAAAAAAAGAAAAGAAAAGAAATGAGCTATCAAGCCACAGAAACACATGGAGGAAACGTAAATACAAATTGCTAAGTAAAACAAGTCAGTATGAAAAGGCTACATACTGTATGATTCCAACTGTATGACACTCTAGAAAAGGCAGAACTATAGAGATAGTAGTAAGATCAGCTATTGCCAGGGGTTTGGTGAAGGGCCAGGGAGGAGAGATGAATAGGTGAAGCACAGGGGATTTTTAGGTCAGTGAAACTATGTATTCCATATGCTATCATAATGATGGATACATGACATTATGGGCCGGGTGCGGTGGCTCACGCCTGTAATCCTAGCACTCTGGGAGGCTGAGGCGGGCAGATGGTTTGAGCTCAGCAGTTTGAGACCAACCTGAGCAAGAGCGAGACCCCATCTCTACTAAAAATAGAAATTATATGGACAACTAAAATATATATATAGAAAAAATTAGCTGGGCATGGTGGCACATGCCTGTAGTCCCAGCTACTCAGGAGGCTGAGGCAGGAGGATCGCTTGAGCCCAGGAGTTTGAGGTTGCTGTGAGCTAGGCTGACACCACGGCACTCGAGCCCGGGCAACAGAGTGAGACTCTGTCTCAAAAAAAAAAAAAAAAAACTATGAGAAAGAAAATAGACCAAATTTAACTCTAAATTCCCATCTCAATAGGCTGATGGAAAATTCAATCTCAGACATTATTAGGGATTCTCTTTCCTTCTTAAGGTACACAAGGATCCAGAAGGCTGACATGGATCAAGAAAGAAACTTTTATATTCAGTTTATAACAACTGCTGCTAAATCTTAATTGTCCTGACCCACATGGTAATCTGAAGCCTTCTAGTTCTGATACTTACCTGCCATATTTGGGGATGAGAATCTAGGACACTTCTTGGGACCACAGTGCCTATGTTACAGCCCACAGAGCACCCCCATTCTACTCTGAGTTCCTTACAGCTCCACAAATCCCCAAGATAAGGAAGGTCTCAAGTCCTCATCCTATCACTTTCCCCTCCCTGGGCTTGATAGCTCCTCTGTTTTGACCTCCCCTCTCCGAAACATTGCTTCCCTCTCCCAGAGGCACCTATAATCATATAATGAGTTAAGATTTTCCCAAAGGACAGGATGGAAGGATGTTTTCAGGCAGCCTCTGCAAGCTAGTCCTGTAATGCCTACCTCTCTCCTTTAAGGAAAATGAGCATGGAGTGCCTGTCTTCCTGCCTATAATGGAGGAAGTGAAATTTTCTGGGGGAAAAAAAATTACTATCTCAATGTATAATCCTAATGAACCTACAAGGGCTATAAATTGGTGGAGAATTAGCCTCTTCCCAGAACATTGAGTCTCACCAGAGGCCTTGGTTTCAGAGAGATAAACAGAGAACTAAGTCTATTTTCTTAGAATCATAGCTGGCCCTAAGCTAGTGATCTTAAGTCCTAGTAATCCAAGTTGGTTCAGGTCTTCCAAGAAGCAGATGCCAAGACAGGATTAGACATGCAAAAGGTTTTATTGGTTTTTGGTTTTTGGTTAGTTTTTTTTAGGGAAAATATTTGTAAAGAAAATAGGGAGGGAGTTGGAGAAGGCTGGGAACAATGTCAGATGATGATTTAAGAAAGAGAAAGGGAGAAAAGGTTGGGTAGAAACATCCTAAGCTGCTATGCAGCTAATGGAAGTTTCAGCAAGTCCATCTGGAGGCCTTGGGCCAATCGGCAGGCAAAAGAACCCCAGGTGTCCCAGGACGAGATCTGCCTTAGTTAGTGTTCCTCACTCACAGTGAGTGGTGGGAGCAGTCCCAACAGATATGGTGATGGGATTTCAAGGGCAGCTGCTGAAACCCTGGGTCCCTTACGCTGCTCCCTGGGGAGGTCTCCAGGTGCCTGCCAATGACCACACCGACTGCAAACGGAAGGGCCTGGTGAGAGCACATGACAGCAGGACAAAGTGCAGAGTGAAGAAAAGGCTTTCCTTCTATATGTGTTTCATTGATCAGAAAATAAAAATGATATGGGTTTTAAGGGTTGTTTTAAGAGGCAGCTTAGGGTAATGGAAAGATCACTGATTTGGCAGTTAGCAGAAGCTCCTAAGACGGGACTTGGCAATGCCATGCTAAAATGAGAAACGTCCTCTCCTCACCGTGTTACTCTCCAAGACCTAGCGTTCCAAGACCCTCATGCTCCAAATAGTTTCAGAGTTTAGGATAAAACTGTTCTTCCCGTGTTACTTCACCTGGGACCCTGTCCTCCCATCCCCTCTGCTCCTGGGATATGGAATCCAAGGGGTAGGGTGAGGACAGTTGGAGTGGCAACCCGCTTCCCTGTCTGCCTGCCACCTTCTCCCTCAGGAGAACTGAAGGATTCTCAGCCTCTCATGCAAACAAGCCCACATGTCAGAATGCTAGGCCAGGAGCAGGTGAGTCAACTGCGTGCCTTCCTCTACATTCCCTCCACCAGGCAATGTCTCAATCTCTTCCAAAGGTGTCCCCCTTTGCCTAAGAATACTTTCATCTAAAGTAGCGAGATGGGAAGTCTTAACCAGGGTCCTCCGTGTGTCACTTCAGTGGACCTCGACCACAGGAGGGCTAATGCCCACATGCTGAAGAGTGCTGAGCAGAGACCGCATTGCTCCTTCCCCTAGGACCCTGGAGCAGCACACATTAGTCTTGATAAATGTCATATTTCTGAGCACCATCCACCTCCCACCTCAAGCATAAAAGTGCTTCTGGTCTCTTCCTGACTCTGGAGAACTTCTGCGGAGACTCTGTGGCCTGAAGGTTGATGACCTTCGGAGTGGTTTTGGCTCAATGTCACCAGCTGGAGCCTTCCGCTCTTGCCACCTAGACAGGCTTCTTCTCCTGCTCATCAGCTTCCCGCATTAGCTGGGCCCTGGCTCCCAGCACCAACCTTTCCAGAAATTCCACCCCAAGTTACAGTGTACAATGGTGCTGGGCTTTGGAAAGGCTGCAAATGGTTTAGACATCCCTCTTTCACTAGCAAAGGTGACCTGCCGCTCTGTTTTCCTACTACATTTGTTCTTATTTTGCTGCAGGAAGCTAGAGGCTGCTCTTCCTTTTTCCAAATTCCCAGCCCTTCTCGAAACACTTCACTAAGCGAATCCCTAGTAAGAACCTGCTTGAGGGGAGCCTGCTCCACTGCCCCATTTCTACCACTTTGTGAAACAGAGAGAAGGAAAAGAGGAATTGTCAACATACTCCCACAGTCACATACCTCAACAGAGTGAGACTCTGAAGCCAATGAACTTAGTAAGGGTCATTCCCTGAGAAATAGAGGCAGAGAAACATTCAAAGCTAGTGTCATTCTTTTGTGATGTTGGCAGGTCTCTCAGTTGAAAAAAAAAATTCCAAATACTTTTTAGCATCATAACAAGGACAATTATTTAAAGACAGCCACAGAGCTTCGCTAATGGGGAAAATATTCTTTCCCTGATATGGATTTGGACGGTACTGTCTCTAGACAAACCTAATGTTTGCCTTTGAGAGATGTTGTTATTTAACAGGTCAACTAGTAAAGGAATGGACCATAACAATTCTTCCCTGGAGGGAAGATTGGAAATCAACTGGACACCAACATTCACTGCCAGTCATAGCCCCCAAGTTCATCCTCCCCCTAGAATATGCAATGCTGGGCATACTTGAATTCATTGCCCATCTGGCTGAATCCCAGAGTGACACAGAGATCGTAGGACTCAGGAAGGAACCAAGGAGTAAGATGCCTTTCTCTGAAATGAAGTGAGCTTTCCCTAATGGATCTTACGACAGTGGCTTTTAAAGTCCTGTATATATCACCTGGTTCTAATCCCGGACACAATGACAGATCACAGCACCAGGATTCATACAGAACCCAAACAAAATACCAATATTTTTTAAACCCAGTAAGAGGTCAATCAGAAAAATCAGGGTCCAATAAAATACTTCTAACTTTTCCGCATTGCCTAACACAGCCCTTGGAATACAATAGATAGACAATACACATTCGCTATGCATTTCAGCTAAATAGCTTCCACTATCACTGAACATTAATTTATCTGGTTTTATCCTTATAGCAGATTTCCTCAGTTAAAAGTCCTGAAAAACTCTTTGAAAATGGAAACATCATTAAAATTTCACCCTATGGTTTTCAACTCCCGAGGTCAACAGTGCCAGTATTTTTCATCTTCTGCTCAAGTACAAATTAGCTCTTAGATCAGATGGCTGTTGCAGCCCTGTGCTCTTCTTTTCCAGAATAATCGTTTCACTGTGCTTGGAATCAGCACAGCGGCTGTCGGAAGGGAGGATGCCGGGAAAAGCTGTGAGGAGGCTTTGTGGGTTGGCAGATGCTATGGTTTTCCTCTCGGTGCGGCAGTTGTGTTGAGCTATACATTTTTGCAGACACATTCCTTTAGCAAACAGACTGTTCTTTTTGATTTAAACTTCCAACAGACTGGTGGCATTATGTGCAGGCAGGGAGAGGTGTGCTTCTCCAGGGACAGGAATCTAAGGCCTGTCATCAGAGCCAGCCCTAGGGGTGCAGGCCCCAGGAGAAACCACAAGGAGTCGCCTCTCTGCACAGGTGAAATCTGTGTGTGACAGTGTGTGGCCTGGAAGGCTGAGGGAGAGTGTGGCTGGAGTTGTGAAAAGGAGAGACTATTATAAACTGACTAAGCCAATTCAGCCTCCCACAAATCCTAGGTCCATTTGGAAGTTCAAAGAAGGTCAAACTTAGCTGCTCCCTTGCAACCTTGCTACCAGATCAAAATAAAGATAAGCCTCAAGTCAAATACATACAAAAGGCCCAGTGTGGTGGCTCATGCCTGTAATCCCAGCACTTTGGGAGGCTGAGGCAGGAGGGTTGTATGAGGCCAGGAGTTTGAGACCAGACTGGGCAACATACCAAGACCCCATCTCTACAAAAAATCAAAAGAATTAGCTGGACGTTGTGGTGCGTGCCTGTAGTTTCAGCTACTCGGGAGGCTAAGGCAAGAGGATTGCTTAAGCCTAGGAGTTCCAGGATGCAGTGAGCTATGATCACACCACTGCACTCCAGGCTGAGTGACAGAGCAAGACCCTGCTTCTAAAAAATATATAAATAAATAAATAACAAATACGTACAAAAATTTCTTAAGCAGTTATTAGCAAACTGATAGAGAACAATTCATGTAACTTGTTATGTAAACACAATGAACTCCCAGCTCTCCAAATATTCTACAAGGGAAGCAGACACAGCATTCCAAGGGAAGGGTTCTGTTACCCTGAGGGTCAATATTGGGGAAGCAGAAATCTTCCTAGACCAATAGCTGGACACAGGTCCACCAAGGGAGAACCCCTTTGGGAAGGAAAACAGGTCTTCCTCACACTCTCTTCCCCTGTTGTAGAGTGTCCACAAAGGAGGCCACCAACATTTCCTGCCAGGCCATCAAGAGGTAGAGTATAGTTCATTCCCTTGAATCTGGGCTGGTCTTGTGATTTGCTGTGACCAGTAGAAGCTGCTGGAAATGACACTGTGCCAATCCTAGTCCCAAACCGTCTGAAGACTGACAGCTTCTTTCATCCTCTTGGAAGCCAGCCACCATGTAAAGAAGTCTGGAGAAAGAGGCCACATGGAAAGAGGGGAGCCCTGGAAAATGAAAGATAAACAGAGACCCAGCCAGTCCCTGGCCACTCCAGCCACACTAGTTAAGGCACCAGTGAGTGAGGCTACCTTGGATCTTCTAGCCTTAGCTGAGCTACCCCAGCCAATACTACAAGGAGCAGACGTGAGCTAACCCTTCCAAGCCCTGCCGAAAGTGCAGAATCAGGAGCAAATAAATAGTTGTTTTTTCCACCCACTGAGTTTGGAGGTGGTTTATGACATAGCAATAGATAACTGAACATACCCCTTTCCGCCTGCCCCAGCACAAAGCCACTCACATACATAGGAGTAGCACAAAGATAAGCTAAGCGCAGATATCACTTCTTCCAAGAAGCCTCTCTTAATCTCTCAGACTTTGATGCCTCCCTCCTTATAATATGCTAATATCCTGCACATTGCTCTATTATGACTCTTCAAACATTGTATCATAACCACAATGATAAATGTACTATGTGCCTGTGTCTCCCCCATCCATTTGTCTTAGGGACAGGAAGCATGTTATATCCATGCTCATATCCTCAACGACTTAACTATTTATTGAAGGAATAACTCACAGAATAAATAAATGGAAAGTGAGATATAGGTCACAGTGTAGTCACCCCCTAGAAAGAACAATTTTACATAACTTTAATTTTATAAACCAACAACACAATCAGAAACAATCAAAATCCAGAGGCAATCCAAGCCAATGATACCATTCTTCACTCCCCAGGATCTGACCTGAGCCCCGAATCAAGGCAGACTTGAGTTTCTGTCTCCTCTCTCGGAGTCCCGTTAAGGAGGCAGCTAAAACCCTGGAAAGGTCAAGATGTAGCTGTCAAGAAAGAAGTGACTTGGGGCATGAGCTGTGCAAGCATGGGACAGCCAGCCCCTGGAGCTTGTTGGCCATGAAGGGCCCAGGCAGGCAGAGGTGATAACAGGGTCATAGCTAAGAACTGTGGGAATCACCACTGTTTGGTGGCCCAGTTGGTGTCACTAGAACACACCTCCCAGGGATGGTTCCAATGGGAAAGGTGTCCAGTTCCTTCCTGGTGTGAGCCAGCCCCCAAGGGAAGGACATTTTCTCCAAACCCTTTTCTCACATCCCTCCTCCCACCATGCACACACGTGCACACACACACACATCCCTCCCTGGACACTACCTGGACACTGTCACCTGCACTGTGAACAATGAAGACAATGACTTCAAAACCCAGGCCTCCATGAGATGATGATTTCCACAGGTTGGGACCTGGAGCAGAGAGAAAGGCTGGACGGCAATGCCAGGAATCCAGGGCTTTGCACTTTGCTGCATGACCCTGAATCTGTCGTCTTTCATTTTTTTGTGTGGTATAAACTCAAATTGAGGGCTTGTTCATTTGTTTTTTCATGAACTAGTCAGACAACTGAGAATCTGATGCTACCACTTAGATTTCCCAATACCAAACTGTCCTCCCACAAAAGAGAAGGCCCTTGTATCTACTCCAGGCTTTTTGAAATAATTAATCATTGAGGGCATCAGAAGCACCTGGAATTTGACGGGTTGAAATAATCATCTCTAGGTGGGTCATAAGATACTGTGCTGGTTTTGTACTGTGTCGACTTAGCAAAGCTAGAACTGTTTCCCAGAATCCCCTTGCCTGGGTGGTTCTGGATTAGGGTTGCCCTCCAGGGAAAGGCACATGGGGTCTGGCCGGTGGAAGGGAAGCAGCAGTGATTACCAGGAGGGTCGAGTGTGAGACTTCAGGCCATGCACCGGTTGGCAGGTGCTGCTGCTCACCTGCTGGCTTCTCCCATCAGCAAAGGCAGCAGCAGGACAGTGGCAGGGCTGCAGTTCCTCCAGGTCCTGCTGGATCACCCCCTTTGGGTCTTCGAGTTCTGAGCCAGGCATGTCTGCAATGCCACAGTGAGGGGAACCAGCCTCTTCCCACGTTATTGGGATTAGATGTGGTGGAAGGGGGATGTGGGTTCTACTTTGACTTTATGGGTAGGCTCAAATTTGTCCTCACGGGTTCCAGTTTATTCCTGTGGGTTCCTGTTAGTCCTCACTTTGCCCTGCCCAGCTTTTCTTCCCCACGGTCTGCCCTGCTGGGCTTGGGCAACCGGGAGCCCACCACCAGAGACAGGGCCTTCCGTAGACATCTTCACCTATTGTGCGAGGGCCAACCCACGTGATAGATCCCGTGGTCTATGTCACTTGTAGTAGTTCTGCTTGCCTGATGGGACCCCAACTGTTAATACTTATGTCAGTATTTTTCTGCCTCAAAAGTGTGGTTCTGTAGGTGAATGAATAAATGAATGTGGTATATCCATACCACATAGACTATTATTCAGCCTTTAGAAGGAAAAAAATCTGACACATGCTACGACATGGATGAACCTGGAAGACATTATGCTAAGTGAAAAAAAACAGACATAAAAAAGATGATTCCACTTACACGAGCTACCTGGAATAGTCAAATTCATGAAGAGATAAAGCAGAATGGTGGTTGACTGGGCGTGGGGGAAGTGGGGAGTTATTCTTTACTGTTAACCTGTACAGAGGTTCCATTTGGGGAAATGAAAAAGTCCTGGAGATGAGTGGTGGTGATGGTCACACAACAATGTGAATGTGCTTCATGCCACAGAACTGACACTCAAAAATGGCTAAAATAGGAAATTTTATGTTATGTATATTTTATCACAATTTAAGATGTAGTACTTATTTGATGATTTGACAAATGAGAAAATTCTCCTCCCCTGTCCCCTGTTTTCCTACACCTCATCTCAACTTCCCCCTAAATCTGAACATTTGGCACATATGTGCCACCTAGTATACTAGATGTAGGTCAAAGATGTCACTATTTACAAAGCCAGAAAGAGAAAAGCTTGCTGCCCCACAGTGTTTGCAAGGTGGCAGCCGGGGGATAAACTTTACAGACACTGTACTTCCAGTACAGAAGTCACAAGGGTCAGGTGCGCAACTGGCACACAAGCACGCTGTCCCTGCCAAGAGAATCAGTTGGGTTAAAAACATTAATTATTTGAGTAGGTATTTCAGAACAGCTCTAGAGGGGGAAAAAAATCTATGACTAAAAAATAGGTCAAAAATAAAAAAGCACTGATTTCGTGTTTCTCTCTGGACTTTCCCAGTGACTTTAGACCATCCGATCTGATTCTGAGCCTCCACTTCTTCCCTAAAAATACCTTATCTTCATTCACAGTCTCTTTCCTGAACCTCTCACTCTGTCCCATCGTATAGTCCACTGCCAGTCTTACTGAATTTGTACTTTAGATCTCATTTTCTCACCTCACCATTGGATACTTGCACTTGGCGTCACCTACCTGCCTTTGGCATTGCTTTGGTTTGGTTTGGGTTTTGCCTTTTTAACCACAACTTAGTTTCCCCCAGCATTTGGCCACCATGACCTGGGCTTTGCTAGTATCTCATAGCTAGTATCCCAGTGGATTCCCCCCAACCTTGCAGACACTTGGCATATTTCCTGGACCATAGCTATTCTTGCAATATTCCCTGCTCCTTACTAGGAAGCTTAATTGAGTGGTGGATGTTAGGGACGTGGAATGAGCAAGATATGCCCTCACGAAGCTTCCATTCTAGTCTGAGAGAGAGAAGGACTATAAATACATAATACGACTTAAGATAGAGATAGCAGAGTAGGGGAATGCCCTGCACCAGGGATGGGGGGAAGGAGTCTGGTAGTGACTATTTTTAGATGAAGAAGACCCCTCCAAAGAGGTGGTCTTTGAACTGAGACTTGAAAAGAAAGAAACTGCCTTGAGAAAATCTGAGGAAAGAGTATTCTAGGCAGAGTGAACAACGAATGTGAGGTCTTGAGGCAGGAGCTGGCTGGGAACGTGAGGAGATAAGGTTAGAGAGGCTGCCAGGCCACGTCAAGGACTTTTTGTTCTGGGAGACCAGTGGCAGGTTGTGAATCCGGAAAAGACAGGCAGATTAACCTTTCTGAAGGATCCTCCCTGTGAAAAGAAAATAGAATACGAGGGGGAGAGCAGAATGGAAGCAGAGAGACTGGTGAAGAGGCAAATGCAGAAGCCCAGGTGAGAGAGAACAGTGACCAGAGTGTGGCCGAAGGGGTGAAAATGAGGGAAGTGATGAGAAGTGGTCAGATTTGAGACATACTTTGAAGAGAGAGATGACAGGAACTGCTGATGAACTGGGAATGGGAGCTTGGGAACAGAATGAAATCAAGAATCTTAAGAAATTTTGCCCTGAGCACTGGTAAATGGTCTGAGATGGGGAGATTTGGAAGAGGAGCAGGTTTGAAAGGGGAAAATGAAGAATTCTGCTGTGGGCACACGAAGCTTGTGGGGTGCAGTGGGCATCCACATACAGAGGTTGTAACGGTGAATGACCTAGAGAAAAAGAAAAAAAGATTTTCTTTCTCTTTAAAACTTCCCTGACTCTTTTTGGGACCTGCAGCCTGGCCTACTGATTAAGGCTTTTGTTAAAACTCCCAGGTGGTGGTGGCAATGTTGCCAGCCCCCCCACCCCCACCAGGTGGGCAGCTGGTGGAGTTCACAGGCTTTGACTTTGGCAGAGATGGGAGGATTAGAATAGTTAACCACTGTAATTGCCTGAAGCTGAGAACCCTCCCTTTAAAAGCTCCATTTCTGCCTATGTTCAGGAAATTTGGGATTTTGAGACAAGAAGGTCTACCATCTTTCCTCCTTTGCAAAGTAAACTCTTTTTCCTTCCTCCCCAAACTGCTTGTCCTCATTCTTCTGATTCGGCCTCATGGACAAGTGGTCAAGTTTTTGGTAATAAGGTGATGTGGACAATCACAGGTAAGATTCTAGAGAGGAAGAGAGAAATTCAAACCAATAATATAAACCTGGAAGTCACAGCCAGAGAGAGATCAGTTAAAGCTGTGAACTAAAACAAAATCTTAAGGCTCACCCCCCCCCACCCCCGACTGAATGGGCCCCCTCTTGGCCAAGGGGATATCCCAAAACTAAATTGCCTGCCACAAGGAGGGAGGTCAGACGTGCCTCATCATGTCCGTCCCCCTTCTTGGAGACACCCTTTGTAACCCATTAACAGGCCTTAAGGGTATGCAAGACAAACCTGCAGGTCTTCAATTATATGTCTGGTGGCTTATCTCTGATAAACAGCTTCTTATCTGAAAACATTACAAGTCTTTAGACAAAGCTTCATGTCTTTAACCAATCACAACTCAAAGAATCTTTAAACCCACGTATAACCTGTGAGCTCCGCCTCCCTTAGAGATGGACCACCTTTTCGGGCCAAACCAATGTATGCCTCCCACGTATTGATGTATGACTTTACCTGCAACCCCTGTCTCCCTGAAATGTATAAAACCAAACTGTAACCTGGCCACACCGAGCCCCCTTGCTCAAGACTTCTTGAGCCTGGCTCTAGGTCATGATCCTCAAATTTGGCTCAGAATAAATCTCTTTAAAATTATTTTACAGAGTTTGGCTTTTTTTTTTTTTTTTTCTGTTGGCAAAGCCGTGAGCCTGACAGTGGTCACCTGAGCTCAGCCAGCCTGGCCAGCGTGGACAGAGAAGGACGCCTGAAGGAGCCCAGCAGAGCAACAGGGCACCACAGTTACAGGCCAGCCCTGGGAGGGACATCAAGAGAGTGGGGTGTCCTTGAGGCCAAGTAAAGGAAACAGACAAATTAGAGCCCAAAGCAGAGGAAATTGTAAACTCCCCTTTTATTTTACAGGCTCTATTTATAAAGCAGATAGAAAGTTTTGACAAGGGGGTTGGTCTCCAAACCACCTGTAAACTTACCAGAACACCTTGGCTACGATGAGAACACTGTCTCAGAATCAATCCAACTTCACATACAATTGACTGGTGTTCAGATTATCTCAGATCCAGAAACATAAAGCAAATTGTTTCACATTCACCAATATAAAGCCATTGTCCCTAGAAAGGGTCAGCCTTTCTGGGAACTTCAGAGTAGTTACTTTTAAGTATAGAACCAACATAGTCTATGGATAACAAATAGTTCATGAGCAAAACAGCAAAGTTTTCTTTGATTTTCTTTTTTAAAACAAGTCATATAATTTGCCTCGGTATGCAGAATGTTTTTGTTTTGGGAACCAAACTCTATACTCCAAAAAAAAGTTTTTTTCTTTTTTTATCTAATATTTTTCTGAAATTCAATTTAAGTCCCTTAAAGACTTTTTGCCTAAGGCTTCAAACTGGGTCCTGTGTGCATGACTTTTAGGAGGAGGCCCTGGAGCAGTGGGTTAGCTTAGGAGTGGAGGAGACCTATGTCCTATTTCCTTCTGTTCTTATCTCAACGTACCAAGGGCATCTTCAGCCCGCCAAGGGCACTGGCATGGTTAAAAGAAGGACAAAGTATTTGAAAGTAGATTTACTTCTAAAAGTTCAAACTGTATTGTTGCCATAAGTATAAGAGAACGTATTGAAATACAACAAGTTCTTGCTCAAAGGTTTGAATTTGGGGGAAAAAACATACTATAGCACCAAATGAAATTTTCAATTGAGTCTAAGGAGAGTATTTCTGAGAACACAGTTTATTTCCTATGTTGCCAAGGTAACTGGAACATCAGCCCCACCAGTTTTAAGTGCACACCACGTGGACACAGAAGCAGGACAGTTTGTATGTAGACATGTTTCTGCTGGGTTTACCATGTGGCAATAACCATCACAGGTGTCTGGGAGTAACTTTGACAAATTAGACATGTCACCATGCAATCCTGAAAAAAGACTTTTTTTTAAAGCTAAAGAACACAGAGGAAATGGCCTTATACCAGAAGAAGTAAGACACATGTGTAGAGGGGAAAAAAACTTAATCCACATTGGGAGGCAAGTAGACCTCTTTAACTACAAATGTGAGAAAGGAAATAGAATTTGGGGAAGATAGGCAAAAAGAGTCCAGTCCCTATGATAAACAAATTCAGATCTGAGTCAATGATCCAGTCTAACCCGGGTAGGCAGGATAATAGATACAGGCACGGACCTGGAAATCAGGCATTGCTGGAGTCCAGCCCCAGCTCTGCTGTTCCCGGTGTAGGCAGGTTATTAATCCCCACTGAGACTCAGTTTGCTCAGCTGTGGTAATAACACCTCCCTCACGTGTTCAGGAGAATTAGAACAGACAACATATGGAAGCAAGTCATCACAGTGCCTGGCACACAGCAAATTCTCAATTAATGAAAATAATCATAATTATAGCTAGTTCCAAGTGAAGCACCAAGTGAAAATTCAGTAAGAGAGACCTGGAGGACAAAGAGATTAAAATTATATCAGATAATGAACTGAAGTTTTTATCATGGAAAAAAAAGACTCAAGAACTATCTTTTTGTTTTTTGGAGACAGAGTCTTGCTCTGTTGCCTGGGCTAGAGTGCTGTGGCGTCAGCCTAGCTCACAGCATCCTCAAACTCCTGGGCTTAAGCAATCCTTCTGCCTCAGCCTCCTGAGTAGCTGGGACTACAGGCATGCGCCACCATGCCCAGCTAATTTTTCCTATATATTTTTAGTTGTCCAGATAATTTCTTTCTATTTTTAGTAGAGATGGGGTCTTGCTCTTGCTCAGGCTGGTCTTGAACTCCTGACTCGAGAGATCCTCCTGCCTCAGCCTCCCAGAGTGCTAGGATTACAGGTGTGAACCACTGTGCCCGGCCTCAAGAACTATCTTAAAAAAAAAAAAAAATACAGGGCCTAGTCCTGTTGCACAGGTGGGAGTGCAGTGGCTATTCACAGGTGGGATCCTAGTGCACTGCAGCCTCCAACTCCCGGGCTCAAGGGACCCTCCTGCCTCAGCCTCCTGAGTAGCTGGGACTACTGCAGCAAGCCACCAAACTCAGCTCAACAGCTATCTGGAATCTATGAGGGGCTCGAAGCTATGATGGGCTGTCATATGGAAAGCAAGTTTAAAAGTGTTTTGTATTCCTCCAATGGATAGATTTTAGATCAAAGATGAAAGATAAAGGGAGATAAACTATGTCCCTAAATAAAGAAGACTTTCTGTCTCAAGTGATGCCTTGATAAGCAATGCATTCCCCAGGACAACAGCGAAGGGGGAATGACCTTCTGGCTAAGGGGGAATGACCTTCGGCGGGGCTGTTGTTAGGGAGTTCAGACCTAGGCTGGATGCTTGCAAAGCTTCCTTGCAGCATTGCAATTCTGGTCTGCTTCGTTTGATTTCTTACTGTGAATATATCAAATCTTTATTGATCATCTCTTGAGCATGATGCTGGGGTAAGAAGAGAGAAAAGGGGAAACAAAGAAGTAGAGAACACAGTCCCTTTTTTTGAAATTTTTCTAGTACCCTTAGGTAAATAAGATACACAATTCAGCTTAATTCAATAAATATTTATGAAAGCTGACTTTATGGTAAAGCCTAGGCTTGTTTGGTAGGAATTCAAAGAGGAACTGAGATAGTCCCGAGAATTCTGGAGAAGTATATATGATAACAAGTAGTATAAACCAACAAGGTGGTGTATGCAAGAGTTAAATGAATTTTTTGCACTCTAGGTTCTATATGAATGCAGAGGAAAGAGAAATACTTTACTTTGAGCAGGAGAATAATTATATATAATCAGTAGTGCCCTAGCACATCTTTTGTACATACAACTCTCCTGACTAATCTCAATAAAATATGTTTATATCTTCATTTGAGGACTTGCTACAAGCAGAGTCAGAGGATAGAAGCAGCCAGACTTCAACCACAAGAGGAAAGGCTGGGGCCTTCAGCCTTCCTGCGTGGAGATATTAAGGCAGGAAGGCAGGAAAACAGGACACAAGCAAAGGGTCCTCTCCCGGCCTAACGATGAGCCGAAATGGTATCATTGACTGATTTTTCATTTTTTAAAATGTGGTTGTTTTAATATTTAAAGTGGCTTAAAGATTACTCAATCCTTCGGTAAGCTCACAGCTCATCTAATGTGCCTGGATTACATCTTTAGTCATTCTGTCTTCCTTAGAAAAAGAAAAAATGAATGGAAAAAGAAGTACTATTTTATGAGCCTCTACATCAGATTCTTTATATACATTCTCCTATTTTCTCCTAAAAAACAATTTTGTGAGTATTATCACTTCCGGTTTATCAATGCAGAAATTAACACACAGAGTTGTAAGTAACTTGCTCAAGGTAACACAGTGGAGAAGAAAGAACTCAAATTCAGATCTCTCTGGCTCCAAAGCACATAGTTTTGAACTACCTTACACTGTTTTTCCACTGTGCCTTATGGTATGCGCACCTATTACGTGTTGATGGTGATGATGATGATGGTGGTGATGGTTCATGGACCATGATGATGATGGGGAGGAGGAGGATATTGATTGCAATACACTGATGAACTCAATCACAGAATCAGGTTCTGATGGTTCCAGGAACAGAAGCAAGACAATGTTAACAACCAACACAAGAGGGACCTGTAACACTGGTCTACAGGAGCAAAGACCGTGTTTCTAAAGAAAGCCTACCCACTCTTGAATCCCAGGAGAGAAGCAGTCCTGTGAATACAGTTGCTGCCTTCAATATAGCCAGTTGAGTATTACATTTTTATCCTTAATTGATTTAAAAGTCAACCATTATACCTTTGGTTAAATTTACATGAGTCTGTTAAGACATTAAGATGGAATTTTGCATCACCAATGAAACTATACTTGGCTTAATCAGACATGATTTTATTTATTGTATTTTATTTAGATGTATTTGATATTTAGATTCAATACAGAAACTTCATTTTCATGAAAAATTATTTTTACTTTCTTTTTTTTTCTAGTTCTAAAATGTTTTAATTGATATTAGGTATTATGAAATTATTGATAATTTAAAAGATAAAAATAACTCATGATTTGTAATTTTTATTTTTTGGATAAGCTTTGGAATTTTTTATATTTGCTTATTAGAATTTCTTCTTTTTATTTTTTATTTTATTTTATTTTTTTTTGAGACAGAGTCTCACTCTGTTGCCCAGGCTAGAGTGCCGTGGCATTAGCCTAGCTCACAGCAATCTCAAACTCCTGGGCTCAAGCAATCCTTCTGCCTCAGCCTCCCAAGTGGTTGGGATTACAGGCATGTGCCACCATACCTGGCTAATTTTTTCTATATATTTTTAGTTGTTCAGCTAATTTCTTTTGATTTTTAGTAGAGATGGGGTCTTGCTCTTGCTCAGGCTGGTCTCGAACTCCTGAGCTCAAATGATCCGCCCGCCTCGGCCTCCCAGAGTGCTAGGATTACAGGCGTGAGCCACCATGCCCAGGCGAAAAATTATTTTTAATTAAACCATCAAAGATGCCTATTTTGAATGGAAACAAGGAACTTTCTAGAATAATCCCAATATCAAATCTGGCATTCACATTAAAACAAAGGTAGTCAAATAAGGTCATTATGCTCCCAACTGAACTGCATGTATTTAGAGGTGGGAGAGGAGAGGAGAGAATGTAAGAAATCCAGAGAAGAGGGGGAAATAGAAAGAGAAACAGATGGTCTCAAATTTCTAAGCCGGAAGCTTTTTTTTCTTTTTGGGGGGTTGGTTGTTTACCATTTGTAATCTGAACCCAAAACAGGAGACAGATACAGTTGCCTTCTGGTGACAACTCACACAGCGGTGGTGACTGGAAGTACTCAGCCCTATCCACGGTGTGATGAGTACAGGGGCCCCTAGGTCTGGAATGTGCTGGGTAGATGATGTGTCTTCTGATTCTAAACAGAAAAGTTAATATCTTTCAAGTTCCAGCTTCATATTTCCAGTTTGCTGCCACTCCACTTTTTCAAATACAACATATCCAAAGTTAATTTAGCAAACTTCTATCCTCCTGTCCTAAATAAGTTTCTCTTCTTGACTAACCAATTTCTGATAATGGCATTACCATTTTCCTAGTCCTCCAGACTTAAATAAACACTTCTCACTCACCTCCTGTATCTAAGTTGTTCCCAATCCTCTAGAAGGGGCAGCTTTACTTCCAAAATATCTCTCAAGCCTGATTTTTCATTTTCAAGCGCACTGCCAATATCCTATTCAAAACGATTTCTCACCTGGGTTTTTGCAACATCAAAGTCAGTCCTTCTTGATCCCAAAAAACAATTTATGCTTTGTACAAAAGTTTTCCTTGAGAAATGAATGGATACGATTTAAAGAGAAAAATACCCTAAAAAATAAAAAATTCACTTTATTATGACATCATTTAAATATATACAAACATAAAATTAGTTATGAATACATTTTACATACCATTCTTATACTACCATATAATTAACACATTTTACATTAAATTAAACATACATACAAAACTAATAAAGTTAAAATACATTAATTTAAGTCATATTAATTTAAGTCATGGTGTGTAGTTTTACTAAAACTAGTAGTTTCAGTAGTTAGTTTAGGCATGAGTTTAGTAATAAATACCAAATACGAAATATTAATCAATAGTATTAGAAAGGTGAATTCACTTGTTTTGTGTTTCACTTGTTATTAACTTAATTCTTTTGATTTTGGGTTGGGGTAGGTCATTTTTTGAGTTACTGTCACAATGTATGTTTAACAATGAACTTTTACAACTGTCCTAAGTTATTTTTAATACTGTACCCCATAATTCTAAAACAAATTGTAATACTTTATTGCATACTTACGGTGTTAACGAACAGTTGCAAGTTACTATGCACAAAGACGGGATACTCAGGAAACTCTCATTCCTAAGATGTGCCATGGATCAAACGTGTTCTTCAGAATCTAGGATGCCTATACTTCCATGTGCCAGGTACGAACTCAATTTCTTCAGTCATTAATTTAACCTGATTTGAAACCTCTGTTTCTTTCTGGCACTGTGACATCATGTTGCCTTTACTTGGTGTTGATGCCATCAAAAGCACAAATTCAAACATAAGAAAGTAAATGCACAAGGGCAGGATTCATTTTTCTTAGCTTTTTATTGCTCAAAATATTAAGCATACACAAAGTAAGGAGAATAACACAATGAATCTCTTTGTACCCTTCACTCAGCTGCAACAATCAACAACTCCTAGACAATCCTGTTTCATCTACATCCCTACCCACTTCCCTACACCCACTTCCCTCCACCCACTACCCCACTGGACCCTTTTGAAGCAAATCCCAGATACCATGTCAGCTCGTATATAAATCTTTTAGTGTGTATATCTAAAAAATAAGAACAACTTTTAAAACATAGCCACAATACCATTTTTATACCTAAAAAATAATAACTTCTTAATATTAATAAATATCCAGTTAGTGTTCAAATTTGTGGAAGAAGACTTTTGTCTGTTTTGTCTACTACTGGGTACCCAGTACTTAGAACAATGCCTGGCACATAGTATGAGTCCAATTAATATATATATTTTTTGAGACAGAGTCTCACTCTGTTGCCCAGGCTAGAGTGCCGTGGCATCAGCCTAGTTCACAGCAACCTCAAACTCCTGGGCTAAAGCAATCCTTCTGCCTCAGCCTCCTGAGTAGCTGGGACTACAGGCATTCGCCACCATGCCTGGCTAATTTTTTCATATATTCTTAGTTGTCCAGCTAATTTCTCTCTATTTTTAGTAGAGATGGGGTCTCGCTCTTGCTCAGGCTGGTCTCGAACTCCTGACCTCAAGCGATCCTCCCGCCTCAGCCTCCCAGAGTGCTAGGATTACAGGCGTGAGCCACTGCGCCTGGCCCAATTAATATTTTTTGAATGAAAGAATAGATATTGAAGTTGAGTGACAAAATGCCAGTATATAATGAGTCCATTCAAATATTCCAGAATCATATATTTTAAGATTCTCATTAAGATAAAAATACATAATTTTATAGAACTATCATATAGTCCAGCAATTTCACTTCCAGTCATATCCCCAAAAGAACTGAAAGCAGGGTCTCGAAGAGATATTTTACACCCGTGTTCATAGTAGTGTTATTCACAGTAGTTAAAATGAAAGCAACCCAGGTGCTCATCGATGGATGAGTAGATGAACAAAATGTGGTATATGCATACAATGGAATATTATTTGGCCTTACAAGGAAATTCTGCAATATTCTACAACATGGATGAAACTTGAAGATATTATGCTAAGTAAAATAAGCCAGTCACAAGAGGACATGTACTGTATGATTTCACTTATATGAGGTTCTTAGAGTAGTCAAATTCATAGAGACAGAAAGTAGGATGATATTAATAGTTGCCAAGGGGTAAAGGGTAAAGGAGTCAGAAGTTATTTTTTTGTTTTTGTTTGTTTGTTTGTTTGTTTTGAGACAGAGTCTCACTCTATTGCCCGGGCTAGAGTGCCGTGGCATCAGCCTAGCTCACAGCAACCTCAAACTCCTGGGCTCAAGAGATCCTCCTGCCTCAGCCTCCCAAGTAGCTGGGACTACAGGCATGCACCACCATGCCTGGCTAATTTTTTCTATATATATTTTTAGTTGTCCATATAATTTATTTCTATTTTTAGTAGAGACGGGGTCTGGCTCTTGCTCAGGCTGGTCTCAAACTCCTGAGCTCAAAGGATCCACTCGCCTCGGCCTCCCAGAGTGCTAGGATTACAGGTGTGAGCCACCGTGCCCGGCCCAGAAGTTATTTTTTATGGGCACAGAATTTCAGTTTTACAAGATGGTAAGAGTCCTGGAGATAGATGGTGGTGATAGTTGCATGGCATTCTGAATGTATTTAATGTCACTGAACTGCACACATAAAAATAATTAAGGTAGTAAATTTTATGTCATGTGTATTTTACCACAATAAAAACATCTGGAAAAAAATGTGATTTGAAAATTATTGTAGAATTCTCAGAGCACTAAAAATATATCCGCAAACCCCAATGTGAGTAACACCGGCATGTAGATACCACTGCCAAATTAATCCTCAAGTTCTTGTCATGACTCTTCTGATCTTAAAAACCTTTAGGCTCCCCCATGACTTGCGGAGTTAAATCCAAATCCCCCAGCCTGGTATTTGGGGCCTATCTTAGTTTGTTTATGCTGCTATAACAGAGTACCAGATACTGGGTAATTTATAAAGAACAGAAATTTATTTCTCACAGTTCTAGAGGCTGGGAAGTCCAAGATTAAGGCGCTGGCATCTGGTGTCGGACGAGGACCTTCTTGCTGTGTCCTCACGCGGAGGATATAGAAGAGCAAGTGGGGACAAATGCTGTGTCTTCACATGGCAGAAAAGCAAGGGAGAGGGCACCCACTCCTGCAAGCCCTTTTTATCACAGCACGACTAGAATTAAATAACAGTTCCCCTTAGGCCCCGCTCCCAACACTGCTGCATTGAGCATCAAGTTTCTAACACATGAATTTTGGGGGACACATTCAGATCATAGCAGGAGCCTGTACGCTGGCTTCAACTGACCAGGCTTATCTCTCACTATGCCCCTCCCCCATGCTGCTAGGAACTAGTCTAAGGGGCCGTTTCCTGCTCCCCTGCTTGCCCTCCCCTTCTGCTCCTGACCTGACCTCTCTTCCTTGCACTTCTCTTTTTTTGGAGACAGAGTCTCACTTTCACCCTGGGTAGAGTGCAGTGGTGTCATCATAGCTCACCGCAACTCCAAACTCCTGGGCTCAAACGATCCTCTCGTCTCAGCCTCCAAAATAGCGGGGACTACAGGTGTGTGCCACCATGCCCAGATAATTTTTTAACTTTTTATAGAGAAAGGGTCTCATCATGTTGCCCAAGCTGGTCTCGAACTCCTGAGCGATCCTCCCACCTCAGCCTCCCAGAGTGCTAGGATTACAGGCATGAGCCCCCTCGCCCGGCCCCGTCCTTGCACTTCTCATGACTGCTGATTGAAATCCTTCCCATTCTTCAACACAGCCTCAAGTAGCACCTTCCTCACGAGATCTTTACTGATGCTCCAACTGAACTGGCTTCCTCTCTTTCTTGAATTCAGCTAACATTTTATTGTACTGCTGTTACCATCGTTTTAAAATTCTACCTGATTTGTTTTCATTTTTATCTTATCCCTCTTTCTAGACCGACAGGTTCTTAAGGAAAAGTGTTAGGTGTTCTTTTATGTGTATTCCCTACCAGGTTTGGCATAGAGTTTTGTGCACTTCCTTTTAACAGATGTTTATTGATTGAGCAGAGCTAGCAGAAGCTGGTTCTCTCTTCACGCTCATGCTCTCTTTCTTTATTTCTGCTTGATTCCTCATTCGCCTCTGTTTGAGTTTAAAACCCTTCACTAGTTCCCCATAGCCTTCAAGGCACAGTCTAAACTCCTCGACCGGACTTAGAAGGACTTAGCATGATCTGGCTCCTGCCTACTTCTAGTTTTACGTTTTCCCATCTCACTAGCCAGCCCGTCTTCCTTTGATTACTGAAACTCACGTACTTATTTGCCCCCTGTATTCGCACATTCCATGTCTTTTGTTTGAAACGCTCTCTTTCCTAACCCTCTGGATCTCTTATAATCATCTAGTTTTGGGCTTAGATATTACTTCCTTTGGAAAGTCTTCCTTCATCTCCTAAATCTCGCATAGGTATAGGTGTCCTTCCCATGAGTGCCCATCAAACTCAGAACTTCACTAGAATAGCACTTATCTCTCTGCACTGTAATTGTTTGTTTGCCTGTCTGCTTTCAAGAACATCAGTACCGGTCTTAACGGCCGGGGCCTTGCATCGCTCATCATCACACTGAATTGGAGCTTAGAGTATGTGTATTACTGGTGGTGATGTGGGTAGGAGAGGTGTTAATTGCATAATGTGAGATTGTAGAGAAAAACAGAGGCCACAGTGAAGAGGGGCTTGAATACCATCCTCCTGTGGTTGAATGTCCCCTCCAAAACTCATGTTGAAATTTAATCGCCATTGTAATGGTATTGGGAGTTTGTGCCTTTAGGAGGTGATTAGGTCAGGAAGGCTCTGCCGTTGTACATGGATTAACGCTTTTATCACAGGAGTGGGTTAGTTATCATGAGAGTGGGCTTCTGACAAAGGTATGAGCTGATTTCCTCTCTCTGTCTCGCTCACTCACTTGCCCTTGACAGACGCCAGAGCTGTGCTCTTGGACTTCCAGTCACCAGAACTGTCAGAAAAAAATTTCTTTTCTTTATATTTTACCCAGTCTATGATATTCTATTATAGCAGCATAAAGACACATGTCAAAGAATTTGGCTTTATCCTGAAGACAGTGGAAAACACTTTTAGATCGTTTTTAGTTTAGAAAAGACATGAGTACATTTCCAGATCAGGTTGCAGAGACAGCACTTCACCTATAGTGTTGAGGATGGATGAAGACGGCCCGTACTTGCCCCAACCCCACATTTACCACTCTCACCAGTCTCACCCTGCTCCTAGGGCACTCCGGATTCTGGCACACCACGGATTCTGGACCCCATGCCAAACTGACCAGCATGGGTGCTTATGCTTTTGTTTGGTGACAGCAGTTACATAACTAATTTGCTAATGTGCTAGTAGGGCCATAGACTACTACACTAGTCCTTCTAGATATGGAAGTGTGGTGCAAGGGGTTAGGACCCCTGTAGGTAATTTTTGTTTTAGTTATAGTCAGCCACAGGACCTTGGGTCCCCCAACCAGGGCTCAGGTAATGCTAATTTTTATTGTTTTGGTGCTCTTTTTCTTACACTCTCAGCAGACCAAGCTTTTATGAGTACACACACTATTATTTGCAAGACCATTCCTAACTTAATTGATAACAACAGCCCTTTTAAAAATAATACTCCAGGCTTACTCTGATTAACTTAGTACAGGTATTTTTTTAAAAAAACAAAAAACCTATTTTAAAGTGTACTAATTTGTGAATAGTTGTGCTCATGCTTGTTCTAGTGGGTTCTAAGTCACATAGTGACATTTTCCGATTCTGTCTTTTTGTCTCATTCAGAGAAGGGAAGGCACTACCACACTGGGACCCGTGGGCCTCTGCATACCTCATTCTCTGCATTGGGCTGAATATGGAAGCCAGACACCTTCATTTACTCACAAATAGTTGTTAAGTGCCTCCTCAAGTGCCCAAAGTGCCAAGGGATGTTGTAGTATTTTCTCAACAGCGTGAGTTTGGATTCCCTTGAAAAACCAAAGGCAATGTTTGGGTGGCACAGGGATAGTGAAGGGGTAGTTTATATAGAAACTCTCCCAATATTTCATAGAAAATTCTTACTCCAGTTCTGTTAAGGTACGAATTTTCTTAGAGAATTGTTCCCCTTGCCCCCTGTGCATACTCAGCCCCTCTGCCTTGAGACAGACATAAAAGAGAGGGAAAAGGTCCAAGATTTGGAGTCAGAATCCCCAGCACTTATGAACTGTCAGGCAATCTGTTAGCCTCATGAACTGCAATCTGTATAATGGGGATAATGCAAGTAGATGCTGTTCTGGAAGGGTCACATGGTATCACGGATGTAAAGTGACTCTATAAAATGCAACTTGGTGTTCACATGCTTGGGATTTTCTCATTATTTCTTCTTTTTCCTCTTCTCTCTGTTAGCATAGCTCAAGTGCAACTGAGTTGAAAGGAAAAGAGTTTAAGAACGTGGAGGACTAGGAGCCCCGGGGCCATCAGAGAATGTGTCTGGGAAAGGTGTTAGCCTGAGCAGAGTAGAGGCTGAAGCCAGGACAAGTAGAAAGAAAACCAACCCTTGTCCTTTGTTCCTTCTTTCTTCCCCTCCTGCCCTCCTCCCTCCCTCCCATTTAGCCTCACTTGAAGGAAGCTATCAAAAGACTGAGTATGCATTGTCTCCTCCTCCTACCTTTCAGGTGACAGAGGACAGAAGAAGCTGGTTTGCAGGGATGAGCTGGGCAGTGAATGGTGCTGCAAGTTGCCTGGCATCAGTGGACACCCCAGTGGAGACCCTGACGTCCACTAAGTTGGAGATGACTGGAAAATGCAGCTAGGCTGCAGGGGACAGGGACAGTGCGGACCTACTGGGTGTGCTGCTCCGGAACTCTGTCCTTCTGGAGCTCTATCCCACCATCCTGCCTTCTAGTCACTTGTAGAAAACCCCAAGAATAGCTTTCGTGTGTGCACACTGCAGGTTGCAAGACATTTCATTTATTTTCAATAGCTTTATGCTCTGAGTAATATCATCTCTGTTTTAAAGGTGAAGAATCTGGAGCCCAGTGGTTAAGTGACGTGCCCAAAAAATAGAAGCAAAGCCAAACGCTAAGCCCAGTGATTACTGCAGGACACCAAACCTTAAACACTGATCTGAAATCCTTGGACTTGCAGAGGAGGAAGCTGTCCTGATGGGAGGGGAAGATAGTCTTATTTATTCTACCACTCCCTTAGCTCTTTCTCTCCTCCTCCCGTCCTCTGCTATGTCTCTCCGGAGTATCCAGCGACCCACGCCGTCCCCCACCAGCTGCAGTTCTTCTTACGACCACAAAACACTTCCCACTTTCTATCTTTCCACAGACCTAGAAGTGCAAAAGCCACCACCACAACAGGAAGCAGTTAAAAGAGCCCATCCCTCTCTCCTCTCCTCTTTCCCCCTCCCCCTCCCCCTCCCCATGCCCTCCTCCACTCCTCCCTTGTGAGTACAGCAAGCCTTTCAAACCCCTTCAGACTAACAGCATGGGACAACTGTTAGGGGGCTTCTTGAACTGCGTTCTCCCCGCCTGGTGGGCCTAGGAGATTTGCAGTTGCCAGGCATTTCAGGATATTTACTTATTTTCATTCCTTACAGATCATTTCTGCAAAACCAGCTCCAGCTCTCATTTTGTAGCTGTTACCCCAGGGAGATTAGGAACAGGCAAAGAGCCATCCTCCCCAGGTTTTAATGAGTAGAAGCAGGAAAACTCGGGAATTTGGAGGTAGATGAGCCTGCACTCTGCTTTCACCGGTATGTTTCCCTTTCCCTGCCCCCTGTGAAGGACCCCTCCTCACAGCAACCATGTGCCCATTAGCGACTGACTTTATGCATTGTGTCTTAGTGTCAGGTCATGTGAGCTGACGTTGGGTTCAGAAAATATGGTCACCTCATTTGTAGGTGGTCACATACCTTCCCCAGGGGCTGAGCAAGGTCTGCTTCATACCAGATGTTTCTTGAGGAAGAAAGCCCGCTTGACTGTGTCCATCTTCCTCTTATTTTTGTAACCTGTGTTTAGCACCCCCGTGCAAGCTTACAGGAACTTTAGCAAAGGGGAGCGATAAGAAGATGAAAGACACCCAAGCAGACACCCACAGCCAGAGCCCTTACCAATGACATTCTTGCCCTCAAGGTGTTCTCACCTTGCAGTGGAGACAGGCAACTACCCGGAATATAGATGTTGTCATTTTGGGCACGGTCAGTAAAGGTGATTCCTGATTTCCTCATCTGTAAAATGGCAATAATACTACCAATTTGCCAGGGCTCTGTAAGACAGTTAACGTGATAAGTGAAGAGCCCCACACAAATGAGAGTTACTCCAATCCATCGATTCTGCAGAATGAATGAGGAAATAAAGGGACGTACGCATGAGGGAAGGAAAAATGAATGCAGCAGTTTATTTTCAGTCTAAATGGAGGATTTTGTAGTCTGCAATGCACTTTTATATACTACCTCATTTTAATCTTCACATCCCTTTGCACAGCACTTTTAAAAAACCTTTTTGCAGACAAGGAATATGAGATCCGGAATTGCCTGAAGGGAACTAGGTCAGAAGTAGCAGAATCAGAACTTGAACTCAGGTCTTCTGCAGCTGAGCCTGACACCGCCACCATTTCCGTCCGGCGTGTCTACCTCCTGAAGAACGCACGTCACCCCCTTGCTGCAGCTTCCCTGTGCAGTCAGCTAGACTGCCTTCTTCCTTCACTGTCTTTCCCATTCATCTATTTTATTTTCTTCACTTCGTCTATGATTACCATGATTTGACAGCATCTTACTTGTTATTAAGACTGTAAGCAATTCCATGTTCCAGGCTCTGTGCTGAATTTGACCTCCAATCATATTTCATAACACCCTTATGAAGATAGTATCATTCTTATCTCTATTTTATTGAGACAGAAACTGAAGTTTATAGAGTTTAAGTTACTTTCCAAGTTTAAACAGCAGCAGCTGAGTTACTCTAAGTAGAACAGTTCAGAAATCTGACGGCAGCAGTCGCATTTTAAAATACTGTGCTAGTCTCCTAAAAGTGCTGTATAATTACTTTTCAGGATGGGGGTGCTATTTTTTTTTCAGAATTAATGTATAACTTCTGCGGCATCTTTTAAGAAAATTAGCAGCATCCTAGTATCTACCAATTTCAGAAGGATCGAGGACTACTGAATCAATGATATAATGGATGGGTGCAATAAAGGAGTGATTCGAGTTTATTTTTCAGACTAATGGAGACAAGCAACAGTATGGGCCTCATTAGTATCTGGCTTGAAAAGGCGTGTTGTTACTCTTCCCAACAGATTTCACTGAAAACCCTTTCACCAGGAGCATCTGCTGCCTGGTCAGAAAGGAGAGATAGCCCAGAAGAGCATTTGGGGATGACAGGAAATTAACTTAAAGCTGCTGGCTGTCACCTGTCAGGACAGGTATTGACTATAAATTACTGGAGAGAGTAGACAATAGTGGAAAGATCATGGATTTCAATTTCTGGTACTTACTAACAGTGTGTTTGGAGTAAATCTCAACTCTCTGGGTCTTGCTTTTGTCATCTGTAAAATGAGGAAAATAAAACCTTATTTACAGGGGTGTTGTAAGGATTCAATGAAACAATTCATATAAACTACCTGTAACTTTAGTCTCTTTCCACTATCCTTTGCTCATAATGATTTACTAGTCCATATATGAGATATTATGATATAAAGAGCAAGATCACTATTGCAAATAAACATACTAAAATGCATGCCGCCCCCAGCGTAGCAGTACATCCTGGGAAGCTACCCACTTGGCCCAACTCCGCTGTGTTTACTCGAAACATTTTTGGAATGCTTCTGTCTACCAGTCAGACCCCCATGCAGAAGGCTTTCGCAGGAAATGAAATCAACGATGTGTTATTCATCTACCATGGACTGTTACTCATCCTGAACAACTGAATGAGTGATTATTTTCAAAACAGACCAACAGATAAGAGCAAGCCACAACACTAGCACCACTTTACAGAGTGGCCATTCATCTCTCAGCTTCTCAAGCATCATTCAGCTTCCAGAACTTGTTCCAGATGTGCTCAGAGGCACACTTGTTGGCAACTTCACCAGGAGCCACTTTCTAAATGGGGAAGCTGATTGGCTTGGAGGAGCATAGTGGATTAGTCACAGGGGGTGAGGGATGGTGACATTCCTGAAAACAAAGGAGACCAGAAATAGAATTACAAATATCTAGGACACTCTCTTCCCCAGAAAAAGGTTTTAAAACACTAGCTCTAATGAGGGGCGGGGGAGCCCGTGATATGTAACAAAGCTAAAGTGGGAGAGAGACAAACCCATTTCAGGGAAAAGCACTTCCCTGGAGATGGTCTCAAGAGCGTTTATTTACAGAAAAACTTGCTTTGACCATGAACATCCTGAAGAAGAGCCACTTAGATTTCAAAGGCCAACCGTGTTGATGCTGTTAACGTGTGATTACTAAGCTGGGTCTGTGGATTTACGAATAGCCTGTGTGGTGATGTGACAGAGGAAAAGTCCAAGAACCAAAAGGCAAGCAGCTTGGACCGTTCTGGGGCTTTGGGGCTGTTGCCGCTGCCCATGCTGGGGATTGTCTCATAGAAGTAAGACCACCCACCCCCTGTTCAAGTTTGGCATCTTCCCTGCAAATGCATCACCACCACTGGAGAGAAACACAAACTCCTTTGTAACTTGAAAGGCCTAAATGCAATTTTTTAATTTTTTAAAAGAATTTGAACATTTTCAAACCTACAGAAAAGTTGAAACAATAATATATCAAATGCTCTTATGTTTCCTCACCTAGATTCTCCAACTGGCAAGTTCTTGCCATACCCACCTCACTTCACTTTGTCTGCATGTACGTACACTCTTCCCGTTAGCTGCACCATCCAAAAGTAGGCTTCCCATAGCATGACATTTCACCCCTAAACACTTCAGTCTGCTTCTCCCAAGGACAAAAACACTCATAATCACAGTACCATTATCACATCTAAGAAAATCAACATTAATACAATAACAGCGTCCAACACCAAGTCCATATTCCCATTTCCCAAACTGTCCCGAAAATGTCCTATTCACAGCTGATTTTTTCAGATCGAGGATCCAATCAAGGTTTAAGCATTGTATCTGGCTATTGTCTCTCTAGTTTTCCCCCATATCAGACACTCCACCATCTCTGATATCCATGACATTGAGTCCTTTGGCGAGTCAAGGCTAGTTAGTCATCCTGCAGATGGGCCCACATTCTGGATAAATGACTTTGTCTTCAGAATGAGACAAGAACACCACATAGGGCAGGATGTGGACCTTCTCCTGTGTCTCATCTCAGGAGTCACATATCAGGTTAACCCACGACTGGCAATGCCAAGTTCGAGCACTTGGCTAAGGTGGTGACCACCAGATCTCCTTGTAAAGGCAATTTTCCCCTCTGTAATTAATAGATAATCTGTGGGGTAATACTTTGAAACAATGTAAATATCCTATGCCTCAACTTTACCTTTTCACTCAATGGAATTAGTGGTTTTTAACTGAATCGGTTATCACATTGAGGGTCACAAAATGGATATTTCTAATTCTATCAGTTTCTATGCTTATTTGTTGGCACTCTTTTGTAAAGAACAGTTTTCCTTTTTCTTTCCCCCTTTTTTCATCTTTTATCTTTTATTTATTTATTTTTGACATAGGGTCTTGAGCCTCTAATTCCTGGGCTCAACTCCTCCTGCCTCAGCCTCCCCAGGATGTGAGGGTGATCTGGCTGCGACATCTGTCACCCCATTGATCGCCAGGGTTGATTCGGCTGATCTGGCTGGCGCGGGTGTTCCCTTCCTCCCTCACTGCTCCATGTGCGTCTCTCCCGAAGCTGCGCGCTCGGTTGAAGAGGACGACCTTCCCCGATGGAGGAGGACCGTTCCTCGGTCAAGCGTATACAAGTAGCTGTGCTCCCCTGCTAGAACCTCCAAACAAGCTCTCAGCCTCCCCAGTAGCTGGGACTATAGGCATGTGCCACCATCCCTGGTTGATTTTTTTATAGAGATGGAGTCTTGATATGCTGCCCAGGCTGCTCTTGAACTCCTGGCCTCAAGTGATCCTCCCGCCTTAGCCTCCTAAAACACTGGGATTACAGGCATGTGCCACCACACCCAGCCTCCTCTTTTTATTTTAAAGTATCACTATGGATATATGGATTTTTTTTTTTCATTTAATCTGTTACAACCCAATAAAATCATTTGGCTGCAGGGCAGTTGCAGGGGGAGGACTGTTCAACTTGGATTTGGCTATGGGAACTCCTCCAAGCTAGCTCCTATGACCTTTTGATGTAATACCGTTAGTCTTGGGGCAACTCTCTACTTTCTGGCACAAGATATTCTAAGCCAACCTGTGCTTTACCTGCCTCTGACCTGGAATCAGCAGCTCTCCATGCAACCCTGGTTCCTTTTAGTAGGAAACCAAAATCTAGGTGCTAGGTGTGCCCTCCCTGTAATTTTTAAGCACAACTTATTTTTTTATTTTTTTATTTTTTTTGAGATAAGGTCTTGCTCTGTTGCCCTGGCTAGAGTGCATTGGCATCATCATTGCTCACTGCAACTTCAAACTCCTGGGCTCAAGTGATCCTCCTGCCACAGCCTCCCGAGTAGCTGGGATTATAAGCACACGCCACCACACCCAGCTAATTTTTCTATTTTTAGTAGAGACAGGATCTTGCTGTCACTCAGGCTAGTCTCAAACTCCTGAGCTCAAGTGATCCTCCTGCCTCGGCTTCCCAAAGTGCTAGGATTACAAGCATGAGCCACCACACCTGGCCTTAAACCCAACTTTAAATCAATAAATTTCTAGGTCTCTGTTGCTTGTCCCTGGATTACTGAGACATGATAAGGGTTACAGCAATACCACATGACTCCAGAGGATAGTTAAACCTTCATCCTGAAAGGATGTCTATTTTAGGTGCCTTTCAGAGGCTGAGGGACTCATCCAAGCCTTCACTTGGCCTCACCTGAGAGACTCACCTACACTGCTTTAAGAAACTTGCCATACCCTCATAAAGACTACTAAGTCATAAGACATCTTGGAGCCAGCCCAAGAAAGAGAAAAGAACATTAATAGTATGGGTTTGATTTCAGGAAACTGGATTTAAACACTGATTTACTCTCCTTCATCACTATATGAACATGAGTAAGTCACATAATTTTTCTGAGCCTCAGTCTTTTTTTTGTCCCCCCAAAATTGTATTTGTGGTAGCTTCCTCATGTTCTATTTTCTTAGGGAGATAATATTAATAATTAAAGGTATTATGCCTGAAAGTTCTAGAAAATTGTAAAGAGCTACTAAGTAGGAACAAGATGGTGGCATTTTAGCTGAAGTGGCTTAGATATTTGAAGTCTGAGAGCAATCTCAATCCCCAGCTCATTAATGAAAGCCTCTAAAGGGCCAATTTGAACTTGCTTTTGTTCTCCTCTCTTAGTTTCCCTTTACAGGAGCTGCTAACAAATGAGCAGAGAACCTCCCATGAGGAAGGTTTTAGGGGTGATCTGGAGGCTCCACCCAGGCTCACGGTGGACACAGCCACAGGAGCACCCATGCTTAGCCTGGTGTGTGTTGGGGGACAATGACTAATGTAAAAGCCAGAGCCAACAAACTGAAAGAACAGAGTCTCTTGTCATCTAGACATGTGTTTTTCATACCATACTTCCCACTGAACATTGCAGATTTGCTCAAATATCACCTCTCTTGCTGGTTCAGGCCAGCCCATTCTAGAAGGGTCATTTTCCCCCTATACCCCCATGCCCCAAGCTTCCAGTCATTCTTGCTCTGCTTCTATTGTGTGTCCCTTAGACAGACCTTTCAAGGACTGCCTTTGAAGAGAATCACTTTGGGGTTGCTCACAGCACTCCGCATCAGAGACACAAGATGGGGATGAAGGTCTGTCTGATAACCAAGGAAATGCAGGCGGGGAGGGGAAAGTTTCTGACCAAGGCTCTGAACAAGTCCAGCCAGGGCAGGTCTATGGGGTAGAAGAGAGTCAGTTGGCTTCAGTCTCAAAACCAGGAAAGAGAAGAAATGCAGTTGCACTTGTGCTATTAAAATGCCTCTCATCTTAGCTAAAATGAAATTCAAGTCAACTCAACAGAAATTTATTAAGCCCCTACTGAGGGCACAGCTACAGATAAGGCACATGGAGCCTCACTGAGCTCCCATTTTACCCTGGAGATAAGCATTTAAGTAAATGAAATGCGTTTCACTATGCTTGGCACTATAATAAAGGGGGCACAGAAGACAAGGGGGTTGTAGATTCCGTTCATGCAATGTGGGCAAGGAAGGGTGGTGAAGTCAGGCAAGGCCTCTTAAAGGAGGCCAGGAGAAGGAAGAGTTCCAGGAAGAGGGAACAGCATAAATTGAGGAGAGTGGCCTTTTCCAAAAGGGCTGAAAAAGTATGATTTACTTACTCATTTCCTGTCCCTCCCCATGATCTGTCTCCTCCCCTTAACCTAAGTCATGATGTTAAAAGAGCTTCTCCTGAACCTTGAAGTCCATCCATCCTTACAATTCACTGCTCTAGGGAATACTAGCATAGTAGGCCCAATAATGACCACCTGGAGATAGCAGGTCCTAATCTCTGGAACCTGTGTCACCTTACAAGGAAAATAAATAAGGTCTTTGAAGATGTAGTGAAATGAAAAATCCTGAGATGGAGAAAGTATTCTGGGTTATCTGGATGGGCCTCAAATGCAATCACAAGGGTTCCTATAAGGAAGAGGCAAAAGGAGATTTCAGAGAGATACACACAGAGGAGAAGGTGATGTGAACACAGAGCAGAGAAAGGCTCTAAGATGCTGCCTTAAAGATTGGAAGGATGTGGCAACAAGCCAAGGAATTCCAGAGTCTGGAAGAGGCAAGGAATAGAGTCCCCCCTAGAGCCTCCAGAGGAAGCTCAGCCTTGCTTACACCTGATTTCACCCCAGTGATACTGACTTAGGGCCTCTGGCCTCTAGAACTGTGAAGGAATAATTTTTGTTACAGCAGCCACAGGAAACTAATACGAGCAGATTCCTCCAGAGATCAAGCATCTCTTTTGCCCATGATTGTTTGGGAAGGAGGGAGAAGAGAGAGAAAGAGAGTGATCTGTTCCTTGCTTTATTAATTTTGCTTTTGTTTTTCAGCTGGTGGCCTGGCCACCCATCCCCAACAGGGTGGATGCTGGCCAACATGGGCAGTATCCACTCCAGAGAGCCACACCGTGTAAAGGCTTGTCCTGGGTTTTCAAGGACGACTAGGCTGACTATGTCATCTCCTCTTCTGGGCTTTTTCACACACTACCCACTCAGAGCACAAATTTTCAAGCAAACCTACATTACCACACTCTTCAGGCACATGCCTTGGTTCCAGCCAGCTGGGACCTGATAATCCATTGAGTATTACGTCCATCAGTGACAAATATTTAACGGGCTCACATGGGAGGTAAAAAGAATATAATGATAGTGCATAAACCCCGCTTTCAAAAAATTTAGAATTCACTTGGCTAGGCCAGAGCATTGACCATAATTTTACTTAAAAAAGATGGAAAAAAAAACACATTAAAATGTTACAGTTCATCACTTTTATTTGAAGCAACTATTTTTCATTCTTTCTATTTGGACATTAACTTTATGATAAAAATACTTTTTGTATTTTTACTGTATTGTTCTATAATTGTGTCTATAATAGAAAAGCATTTAAATTTCAAAAAAGACAGTAAAAAAGTAAAGGGAAAACAAAAGGCAGTATATTCTAGGAGATTTTAGAACTTAAAAAGTACTCTGAGAGTTCTTAGTAGCTGGGGGTCTGGGAAGGGTTCCTGAGAAGTTCAGGACGTTTTTAGACCTTGCAGAGTAAGCAGCATTTTGAGATGCAACTCTGATTTGCTGTTGTGTCTAAGTGGTTTTGGATTGCTAGCCCAATCATTGGGTAGTGATGCATTTCTCAGTAGTCTAGGCAAAGCTGGGCAGACATCAGCGGGGAAATATCACCTGTAAAGAAGCTGGTTCTTCAGTAACCCAAATTCTGCAACACTGTGTCAATTGCCAGTGGCAATTCCCCAAGCCCTCATGGTTCTGCCATGTGGGTCTTCAGAGGTGACTTGGTCTCTCAAATGTCTGGCTTTTGCACGTGATGTTTCCTCTGCCTGGAGCACCCTTTCTTTCTTCCCTTCTCCTTCTGCTCAATCTTGCCCTATCCCTGCTGTCCCATTCCTCATCTAATTAACTTCTACTCATCTTCCAGTGTCCAGCTGAGACATTACTCTCTCTGGGGAAGCTTTCACAGTCATCCTCCCACCATCTGCCCCTGTAGCAAGTTGGGCAAATGTCTATGTCTCTTAGTCATCTTGTTGTGTCATGGTCTGGTCATTTCCGTCTCCTGTTAGACTTTGGTTCTATTTATTTATTTATTTATTTATTTTAATTTTTGATAATTTTTTTAGAGACAAGGTCTTGCTATGTTGCCCAGGCTGGAGGGCAGTGGCTATTCACAGGTGCAATCATAGCACACTGCAACTTTGAACTCCTGGACTCAACCAATTCTCCCACTTCAGCGTCACGAGTAGCTGAGACTGCAGGTTCATGCCACCTGCCTGGCTTCCTGCTAGACTTTGCACTCCTTGAAGCCATCCCTATCTTTGAGCCCAATACCCAGATATAGTAGGTATCCAGTTGTTACAAAAGGGAAGAGGGAAGAATGAAGAATCTTATTTGTTATTTACTTGTTAGTCACCTGGAGGACTTAATTTTTTGCTTTGTTTTGGTAGAAACAGGGCCTCACTATGTTGCCCAGGCTGATCTCAAACTCCTAGCCTCAAGTGATCCTCCTGCTTTTGGCATCCAAAACTGCTAGGATTATAGGCATGAGCCACCACACCTGGCTAAGCTTGATGGGATTAAAAAGGTTACCTGAACACCGGATCTGCTACAACCACTCTCTTTTACCCACATATCTTCACCAAATAGTCCAGACCTGTGGGTTCAAGCAGTCCTGTGGTTCATTTAATGGCATATTCAAACAAATTATCTACCGAAATGAGTTGACTATTAAAATATTTAAATTGATCTTAATTAATTAAAGTTAATTATAATGTGCCCTGAACTTGGATTCAGATATATTAGTTTTCTTTTCTTTTCTTTTCTTTTTTTTTTTTCTGTTTTTTGTTTAATGAGGAGAAGGAAAGAGGAGTTTATTAATTTGCCTGCAAAGATATTTTAGTTTTCAACACGGGTTCTACTGATTAGCAGCTGTGTGACCTTGGGCAAATTTATATAACCTCTCTGTATGTACTTCAGTAGGTTTACCAACTGTTCTTATAAGTATCTGCCTGACAGTGTTGCTGATGGTATGAAATAATCCTGTGTGGAAGTCCTAGCACGTAGTGACCACTCAACATGTTCCTTTTCCTCCAAGGATCATCATGAACAGATTGTTGTAGGGTAGGGAAGCTATGGAGGGAATATGAAAATTGGCAGGAGCAGGCAATCAGCCTTTAATCACTGAGCAATCATCCCGTGCACTGTGCTTTATGGGCACGAACTCGTTGAATTCTTGCAGCAACTCTTTCATATTAGATGCTGAGAGAGTAACGAACTCCGTCTCACTTTTTTCCACACGTGTTCGGTAGTGTGCTCCTCCCCACCCCCAACTCTCAGGGACAGAGAGAAGCCCCAAGGAAGCATTTGCCAGTGTCCACAATGCAAATACTCGCACATGACTAATTTCAAGCTACCAGTGGTTTGGCTCTGGGCATTCCTGGAAAATTTAACAATGGGCTCTCCCGCCAGCTACTTGAACTGGCTCTGGCGCACCCACCCACTGCTTGTCTTCATTCTCCCTCCCTCACCTTCTTTTGTTCTTTTGAACATTCTCATCTTAGAACCTTTGCATTTTCTGTGCCCTCTGCCTAAAATTCTCTCCTGCATATCTTCATTTGGCTTCGTATCATTCAGATCTTAGCTCTAATATTACCTCCACATAGGGAACCTCCTCTCTCTTATTTTGGTAAAGTAGCTTCCCACCCTCAGTCACTCTTTAGCACATCACCCTGTTTTCCTTTCTTCATAGCACTTATTGTATGGAATTTATATGTACTCATTTATTGTCTGTCTCTCCCCGCTAGAATGTAGGTGTCTTAAGAGCAAGGACTTTATCTTATTTATTTCTCTGTTCCCAGCACATAGTAGGTGATCATTGCATAATTGTTGACTGAATAAATGAACTTGTTCAAGGTCACATGGTTAACAAGGAAGAAAGGATTAATAAGTCAAACATAGGAGACTATACTCTTGCACTTCCTATGTTAACTTAATCCTCAAGTGGCTTGTAGAATAGTCCAGAATACAGAATAATTATGTAGCCACAGGCAAATACAATGCAAAGAAAATCTCTTATGTGCTGCTGGTGGGAATATAAATTGTGTTAGTACTTTGGCAAACATTTTTGCATTACCTTCTAAGTTGAAGACGGCCCAGCAATTCTAGGAATATCTCAAGAGTAATTCTTGCACATGTACACCTGAAGACATGTAAAGAATGTTCATAACAGTGTAGTCATAAGAGCAAAAACTTGAAAATAATCCAAACATGCATTCATGGGAAAGTGAAATATTATATAGCAAACAAACCAATGAACTACCCAATATTCTACAGTATGGATACATCATAGCCATGTATTAATACTAGTAAGCAAAAAAACTAAATCCCAAAAGATTACAAACAGCATTATATAATTTTAGGATTAAAACACTAAGAATTTTTGGTATATTTTTGGAATTACTTATAGATTCAATAAAAACTATATGAAAAGAAAACCAAGGGAGTGATGAACACAGGGTACGAGGTCTTCTGGTTAGATTTAGGTTTTGTTTTGTTTTTGTTTTTCTTTTGAGACAGAGTCTCACTCCATTGCCCAGGCTAGAGTACCATGGCCTCAGCCTAGCTCACAGCAACCTCAAACTCCTAGGCTCAAGCGATCCCCCTACCTCAGCCTCCTGAGTAGCTGGGACTACAGGTATGCACCACCACACCTGGCTAATTTTTTCTATTTTTAGTTGTCCAGCTAATTTCTTTCTATTTTTAGTAGAGACAGGGTCTTGCTCTTGCTAAGGCTGGTCTTGAACTCCTGAGCTCAAGCGATCCTCCCGCCTCTGCCTCCCAGAGTGCTAGGATTACAGGCGTGAACCACAACGCTGGCCTAGATATAGGTTATTGTCAAGGTTCTAACTTTTGTTTTAGGTGAAAGATTTGTGAGTGCTTGTTATATTATTAAAAATGAACTGAATAAGTAACTAGCTAAATAACTAAAAGTGAGCCATGTATTATGAATCTAATTCTGTGGCCTCAAGGTCTAATTAACTGCATAGGCCAGGGGCGGTGGCTCATGCCTGTAATCCTAGCACTCTAGGAGGCCCAGGCAGGAAGATCGCTGGAGGTCACGATCCTGTTCGAGACCAGCCTGAGCAAGAGAGAGACCCTGTCTCTACTGCAAATAGAAAGAAATGATCTGGACAGCTAAAAATATACATAGAAAAAATTAGTTGGACATGGTGGTGCATGCCTGTAGTCCCAGCTACTCGGGAGGCTGAGGCAGGAGGATCACTTAAGCCCAGGAGTTTGAGGTTGCTGTGAGCTAGGCTGAGGCCATGGTACTCTAGCCCGGGTAAGAGAGTGAGACTCTACCTCCACAAAAAAAAGAAAAAAAAAGAGAAAAACAAAGAAACTGCACAAATGTCATGAGAATGGGAAGGTGAGTTGTGCACAGAGAAAAAACCATTCTATTAAGCCCTCAGCAAGCATGGGGCACCTTGCTTGGAACTTTCATATTCATAATTCATTTAACTATGGTAAAAATCCTATGAGGTAAGCATTTCTGTTTTCATTTTAAAGATGAGGAAATTGAGGTAAATTATTGCACTTACTTTCCCAAACCTATAACCCAACCCTAGAATGGGACTTGTTATAAAGGATGACTAAACACTTTTTAAGGATTTTTTTGGGTAGGGAATGGGACCGACAGTGGGTGAGGGAAGTGGGGTCATTGGCACTTTTAATTTTTCAATTTCCAGGATGAAGATGAAAGAAATATGACTTTTTCCAGGGTACTTGGAAATTCTACCTATGGCGTGGCAAAAAGGAATTTTCCCAACTTGTATTTTCATAGGTCATAAGTTATTTAGGTTTACATCATGTACATGCATGAATTAGAAAACTATATCTAACAATACGCACAGTTCCACAGAGGTTCATTAAAATGTATTTTACAAATTTTTTTTTAATTTTTTGTTTTTTCTTTTTTTTTTTTTTTTTTGAGACAGAGTCTCGCTCTGTTGCCTGGACTAGAGTGCCGTGGTGGCAAGCTCACAGCAACCTCAAACTCCTGAGCTCACGCAGTCCTTCTGCCTCAGCCTCCCGAGTAGCTGGGACTACGGGCATGTGCGACCATGCCCGGCTAATTTTTTTCTATATATATTTTGTTATAGTATGAATGTCATGCCAAAAATCATTAACCTGCCATTCTGCTTTAATCTGCCATTTTGCTTCTGTAAACCTGCTTGCTCCTGCTTGCTACCCCCAACACAGAAATTCCTGAGTACAACACCCATGTTTTGTGTAAACAAG
>CM052438.1:101961885-101982065 GCA_028533085.1 Varecia variegata | reverse complement strand
TAAGGCCCAGAGCCCAAACTGCCCAGGTCATGGTACACCTAAGATAGGAAAATGATGGCTCGGAACGAGACCAATCAAGAGCAGGAACGATGGCCTGGAACTGGACCAATCGGGAGCCAACACGATCAGCAACTTTTAAAGAAGCCAATGAACTAAGGGGGGAGGGGGGTGGTGTGCCCAGCATGTCATTGGAAACCAGCGTGTCGTGTGTAACCTGCAGCAGGTGTTGTGTGAAACCTGCAAAAGAGTATAAAAGCTTAATTTTACCCCAGGGCGGGGTCCTAGTTTGAGGAGAGGCCACTGCGTTGGTGCTCCGGGACTTGGACCCTAGCTCGAGCTAGTCAATAAACTCCTTTGCCGTTTGCAGCCTCGGTGACTCCGCCTCTCTGTTCCTGGGGCCGAGGGGAACCGGCTCTAACAATTTTTAGCTGTCCAGATCATTTCTTTCTATTTTTAGTAGAGACGGGAGTCTCGCTCTTGCTCAGGCTAGTATCTCGAACTCCTGACCTAGAGTGATCCTCCCGCCTAAGCTTCCCAGAGTGCTAGGATTACAGGCGTGAGCCACCTCGCCGGCCTATTTTATAAAATTTTAAAGTAAACTTATGCTTAGGTCTTACAACCCCTGAGACCACTCTAAATTTTCAAGTGGGGAAAATGATCTTATAATTATCTTGTTTTGAGTTTTTTAAATTAAGGGGTTTTTTTTCTTGTCTCATACCTCGCTTTTTATAGCTACTCAATTTTATTCTGTTTCTTAGAAATAAAATTTATCCTTATGCTGCCAGTGCATTTCCTTTTGTATGCAAAAAAAAAAGTTGTAGGGGAGGAAGAAACTTTTTTTTGTAGCTTGTACTGTTTATTTCACAACACATCTATTGTTATGCAGCAAATCAGGGCCCTAGACCCTGAGGCAGTAGGTGGGGTGGGGGGAATGCGGCCTTTACCAGGAGGAAGCCAGGACAATGGAGTGTCTCCTAGGAGCCTTCCAAAATAGACATGCTGGGATGTGTGGTCAGAGATGGGCAAAAAAGCAATAAAAGTAGCCTACTCCTGTCTCTTATTCTTCCTTTGCAATTGAGAGAAAAATCTTAATTTTTTCAGTATGTGAGGAAAATATAAGCTTTCTATTGGTTTAGAGTGATGCTGCAAACTTTTTTCAGCCTGGGCCTTTCCTGCTGTGTAACTTGGCTTCACAGATTAAAGAACCCGTCAACAATCAAGCAAATGTTACTGTGATGTGCCCAGCACTGCGCTGAGTCCTAGGGACAAGTTTAAGACTATGAAATAGTCCTCAACCTTCAGGTCCTTAGATTTGGGATAGTCGTGCTTGGGGACCGGGTAGGACCAACGTGACCTTTTTAAGTCCGTTTGCTCTGAACACTCCACCTGTTGGGCTTTTCCCCCCATCCCACCTCTCGCTTGTCTCTCCCTCCCAGCGACCTCTTTCTACACTGGCCAATCCCACTCTGTCCTCCTTTACTTTCCTTTTATTAAATTATGGCCTATCAAAATGAAACTGAGCATTAAAGATCATCTAGTTCTGTTTTTCAAAATTCAAAAAAAAATTTCCAAACCCTTTTCCCACAGAAAACCTTCCGTAAAACTCCCAAGACACAGAGCTGACCAAGTGGACTTGTTATGAAGAGCAAGAGAGGACGCGTTACCCACTCAGTCTTCAGTTGAGTAACCCCAGCCCCTGCCCCCAAAAGTTCCTGAGGGTCCCTTGACAAAGACCTAAGGATCCGCAGCCTAAGCTAACCCCCTCAGGTGGCAAATGAGAAGGCTGAGGGCCAGAGAGGGGCAGCACATGGTTTCAAAATCTCCTGGCCATGAAGAATGCCCTTGAAGTCTAGGGGCTAAGTCATTCCCAGCGGTTCCCAAACTGCCTTCGTTCGACAACATTCCAGCCATCAGGACTAGAGATATTATGCAGACTTTACTGCCCATGCTTAATTCAGTCACTTGACCTTTCCTCAAGGACAGAGAGAAGGAGAAGGAAAAGACATAGGCCATGCTTCCAAAATCACGAGTGCAGCCCCCTGGGCCCATCCTGGGCATCCCCATGGCCATCTCAGAAGGTCTACCATACCGAGAACGTAGGCCGGCCAGTGTGGCAGAGTTAAACCATGCTCACGTGAACAAAATGAGCTTTGTGGCTTCTGACATGACCGGGCACAGGGACAGGACAACTTGTTTTCTCTTCTGAGGGAGCAGCTTCATGCTGGTGTGTCAGCTCCATGACTGCGCAAGGCCCTACTCCAGCCTTTCCCCTCCCCACTGTCGTAAGCTACATTGTCAGGGCCCGGCGAGGTGGTTCACGCCTGTAATCCTAGCTCTCTGGGAGGCCAAGGTGGGCGGATGGTTTCAGCTCAGGAGTTCAAGACCAGCCTGAGCAAGAGCCAGACCCCATCTCTACTAAAAATAGAAAGAAATTTGCTGGACAACTAAAAATGTATAGAAAAAATTAGCCGGGCATGGTGGTGCATGCCTGTGGTTCCAGCTACTCGGGAGGCTGAGGGAGAAGGATCATTTGAGCCCAGGGGTTTGAGGTTGCTGTGATCTAGGCTAATGCCAGGGCACTCTAGCCCGGGCAACAGAGTCAGACTCTGTCTCAAAAACAAAAAAGATACATTGTCAGATGAACACTGTCTTCTCACTTTGTCATATAAAAATACAGACATTGACAAAGCTTCTCCTAACTTTTGAAAGTCAATACAATTAAAGCACAATGCATCTTAATTGCCAGCCCCCCCAACCCTGTGCAGAACAAATGGCAGCAGTCCTAAGTAAAATGAGTGCTGGCACCCACCTCAAGAAGGGTGGGGAAGCCAAACTGGGCTTTCTGTAAAAGTGCCCCAGACAAAATAGTTCGCACCTAAGGTGCCTGATCCACCTAAAACTATCTTTATATCCATCATTTCCTCTATCTCACAATTTGCCTAGAAGCAGGGAAAAAGACAATTAATTCAATTTTTCTGGGGAAACAGACGTCCAGCAATTCTATGTCAAGGAGTATAGGAGGAGTCAAAAAGCTATCTTAAAGGCTAACACCGTCGTATCTTCATAACAATGACGGTAAGTGGTTGTCTGGTCAAATGTTAAGGGTTGAAATCCTGGCTCTGCCACTTAATAGTCATGTGACATTGGATGATATACTTGACCTCTGTCTGCTTTAGCATCTTTGTTTGTAAAGTGGCTGATAATATGGAAGTACCTACTTCATAGCCTTGTCAAGGAATTAAATGAGTTACACGTGTAAGATGCTAAGAACAGCACCAGCATATAGTAAGTACTCAATAACTTTGAGTTATTAGTATTTGTGTAGTGCTTTATGGTTTATGAAGCACTTCCACACACATTATTATCTCTTGACTAGGATCCAGATCACTTGACTCTCAGCCCAGGCATTTGGAAAAAAATCAGATTATTGAGTAAGGTCCAGCATGCTTTACTGAACACTCCACAGAGGCTAGTCTACTAGGTGATGGTGTTTCCAGTCCAGTCCTGTCTTTTTGTTCCATGTCCTGGAATAGTATTCTGCAGGGTCCCCAGGACATCTCCCTCTGCTCTGGAAGAAGCTCCCACCCAGGAGGCATAAAGTTTCTTTCATCCTTTATAGAGCAGGAGGCAGAATTATGCACATTGATGCTTAAGCTCCAGCTGTCTTATCTCCTTACTTCCGAACACCACTGAATATTCTTTAAAAAGCCAATTCCGGGCTCAGGGAATTAAGCTGTATCATTTCCCCTGGTAAAACCTTTAGACGCCTTATAAAGCAACATCAAAATCTACTCCATGAGTGCTGGTCACCATCCTTCCCCCATACTCCAAGCAGGGAAAGGGTAAGGGGCTAACATTTCTGCAGTACCCAGTGTGTAATGAGGCTAGGTTACCATGATCAGATCCCTACAAATGAGGAAATGGGGCTGTAGAGGGGAGAAGTAACTGCTCCAAGGCACCACAGTGGATAAAAGCTCTAGCCACACACTTACCAGCTCTATCATCTTCCTCAATTTCTCTGAGCTGAATTTTCTCATCTATAAAACTGGGATCGAGGCCGGGTGCGGTGGCTCACGCCTGTAATCCTAGCACTCTGAGAGGCCGAGGCAGGCGGATCGTTTGAGCTCAGGAGTTCAAGACCAGCCTGAACAAGAGCGAGACCCTGTCTCTACTAAAAATAGAAAGAAATTATATGGACAGCTAAAAATATATATATAGAAAAAATTAGCCGGGCATGGTGGCGCATGCCTGTAGTCCCAGCTACTCGGGAGGCTGAGACAGTAGGATCGCTTGAGCCTAGGAGTTTGAGGCTGCTGTGAGCTAGGCTGACGCCACGGCACTCACTCTAGTCCGGGTAACTGAGTGAGACTCTGTCTCAAAAAAAAAAAAAACTGGGATAATGATTGTACACACCCCACAGGGTCATTGTAAAAATTCAATGACTTAATTCATTCATTATACTTAGCACAATGACTGGCATATACAATAGCCCAGTACATGTAAGTTTTTATTATCATTATTACCTAAAAAAGAGGATCAGCTACGATTCACTCTGTGCCTCTTTCATTAAACCAGGTGGGGCCCTTGTCTCTGACTGAGGACAACGACTTTGTGTCCAAATGACAGCGCTTTAACATCCCCCAGCCAAGTTCATGGTGTGGGGCATGGGGTATGGTCATAGCTATGACTTCCACCTTCTTTGCAGTGGGAGTTGTTTTGTCCAACCTACAATGCAATTCACTTACCATTCCTGTGCAGTGGTGAGTCAGTGTTTCTTTGAATCCTTTTATTGAGAGGATACTCACTCCCTCATGAAAATCAGCCTATTCCATTTTGAACACCTCTTATAATCAGGAAGTGTCCTTTCTCTGTTCCTTTTTCCCTCTGCCCTCCCAGCCCTTCCTTCCTCTCCTTCTTCCTCGTTTCTTTTTCCCTTCCCTCTTCTCCTCTCTGCCCTGTCCTCTCCCTCCCCCCCTCTCCCCTCCCAGGTCCTGCCAGTTCAGAGAACCTGAGGTCCTGCTTTTCCCCCTGAAGACACTGTCCAGTCCCTGACCAGTCAGGAGAGCGTGGTCAGTCTTTAGTGTAGTCACTTAGCCGGCTGATGGGAACTCAGCTCCAATGGTCCTAACAACCCTCTAGGCTTTGCAGAATCTTTCAGAAGCAAAACCTTTTTCCTGGGCCTTATGGCTTGGCCTTCTGGTCCATTAATGTCATCCATCGGTTCACTTGATTTCCATTATTAACCCCATCTTGAACCACATGAAACATGAAATGGGCTGATCTGGTGTCTTGAGCCCCGGCTGGGCCGATATGTAAGCCAGGGAGAGGGCTGGGGCTCTAGGGGAACCGAAGCACGCAGGCAGCCTTCACTGGTTGAGATCCTTCGCCCGGGGCAGCTGGGCTCCAGCTCGTGCCTGGCCGCGACCAGCCTGGGGCGGCGCTGCCGCTTTAAGAGAGGGGCGGGGCCCTGTGGCAAGGCAGGGCCAGCCCACAGGCTCCTTTTCCTTTTTGATCCATTCAAAAATTACTCATTGCAAATTCCCGGACTGCTAGGAGCGAAGAAGGAAGGGGGCGGAGGAGAGAGGGCTGCTGCGGGCGCAGTGCTGGGGGCACTCGGGAGCCGGGGCGGCTGACGGCCGGTCCCGTAGAAGCTGCGGGCCGCGCTCCGGCTCCGGTGGCCTCACCAGGAAGCGTCAGAGTCTCGACACGGGGAAGCTCGGAGCGCCGCCTCCGCCGCCGTCGCCTCCCGCCTGGCGCTCGGTCCCCGAGCCCCCTCCCCTGCTCCAGCCGGACTCCCGCCTCCTTCCCGGACGATCCGGCTCGGGCGCCCTCCCGGCGATGGCTGGCCGCTGAGCCATGGCTCAGTACGGCCACCCCAGCCCGCTCGGCATGGCTGCGAGAGAGGAGCTGTACAGCAAAGTCACCCCCCGGAGGAACCGCCAGCAGCGCCCCGGCACCATCAAGCATGGATCGGCGCTGGACGTGCTCCTCTCCATGGGGTTCCCCAGAGCTCGCGCGTAAGTGGCCCGGGTCGCAGCCCCGGGCGACCCCTCCCGCCCCGCGCGGCCGGCCCTCGGCTTCGCTCCGGCTCGCTTCCCCGCTCCTGGCTCCGGGGCGGCGCGCTCCCCGCTGCCCACGACCTGTTGGGGGCGGGATGGGCGCGCGGGCAGCCCGGGACTCATCTCCCGGCGGGTGTGCAGGAGAAGACGCGTCGCGGGAGCGCCGGGCTGGGGGCTCGCCTTGGGATGTCTAAAGCTGGGGGCGAGGGCACCAGATTCGAGTCCCGGGTGGGGTGTCCGGCTCCCAGCTCCGGCGGGTGGAGCTAAGCTGTTCTCTCGCGCGCTCCCCGAGGTCTCCAGCGCCGAGCCCCTGGAGAGGCGGGGCCCCACAGAGGACTCTGGCACCCTCTCTATCCCGAACGCTGGGCTGGCTTAAGATCCCCTGGTGGCTGGAAAACGACAGGGGACTGCGGGGCAGGGAGGCCGGAGCCCCTATTGCAGCCGCTTCCAGCTCCGGATGTCTGTCTCTGGTTCGGTCTCCCTCCGGAGTAGGAGGAGCGGGAGCGTGGGTGTTGCTGCGTGTTCACTGATAGGGAGGTGGAATGGGAAGGAGAAGCGATCCCTCCAGGGGACCTGGGTTCTCGTCAGTGGTGACGGCAGCGCAGAAATCTGTGGGTGCCTGAGAGTAAGGAGGGGGAGCCGTCCTCCTTCATCCTTCTTCCTCTTGGAGAGTGGGATAGGGAAGGGCGGAGAGAGCGCAGGTGGCTGTCCCTGCAGCCTGCTGGGGAGAGGCCTGGTTGCCAGCACAGGGCAGCAGCAGCAGGAGTCGTCTTAAGCCGGTCAACTCAAGTCTGAGGGGCTGGAACCCTGCCGAAGAGGAAGCCAAGGCCAGTGGCCAGGCTCTTCTCCCTAACGTTAATCCCTGGCGTGCAGATTTCTTAGGCCCGGGAGCCTGTGAGGGCGCAGCTTCTTTACATCTTCCAATTACATCACCTGAATAGGAGACTTGGGCAAACTTTATCAGGAAGGGCCAAGTAAATGAAAGTCCTTTTTTTTTCCTCCACCTTTCTTCAAGTGATAGCTTTAGGTTCCCCTTCCCCTACCCCTGGCAAACCTTGTTTATTCTTTACTAACTTGGTTACAATCTCTTAATCAAAGCAGACCCTTAAATTTATCATTACCCATCCTGTGGGACAGCTTGGAGCAGCTTTAGAAGGCTGCAAAATGGACTGAGGGTTTGTGCCTCCCTCTGACTTCCAAACACTAGGGCTCCAGTTCCTGATGCCAGAATTACAGGGAGAAGTTGTGAGCTCGGCAGGGGTGTGTCAGGTGTGGATGCTGCAAGTTAGGTCCTTTGTGTGGATGATCAGTGTGCGTAGCTCTCCTTAAAAACTGGAGGTAGGAGCCAGGAAGTCAGCTGGGAAATGATGCAGAATTAGCATAGTTCCAGGCAACTGCCTTTTCTGAAATGAGGCCAACATGAAAGACCTAAATTGCTTAATTAAGGGAAGAAATACTTAACTGAACTCCTCAGACTATCATATTTGCTATTCAAGCCAGCTTTAAGGGGACATCTTTTTTCATGCATGGAGTCCAGGAGGCCTTGCCTGTGTCCTGACAGATTAGTATGATAGTCTAATTTGGGCTTGCTCGACTCCTGAGATCTCATAACAGCTAGCATGTATTGAGTACTTACTATATACTTCCTTTTTTTTCTTAACTGATAGAACATAAACTATGTCCTGTTCTAAGCACTTTATGTTTATTACCCACTTTATCCTCCCAGTAACTCAATGAAGAAGGTACTATAGGCCCATTTTATAAATTGGAACACTGAGGTTTGGAAAGGTTATATAACTTGCTTAAGGTCACAACAGTAAGCAATGAAGTTGGGATTCAAACCCAGGCATTGTGTCTGTATAGTCCAGGCCTCACATCATCCAGAGCCAGGATGTAAATGATTTAATGTGGCTAAAATGCTTAGAACAGTTCTTGGCACATAGTGTGTGATCATTAAGTGTTAGCTACTCTATTACTTTCCTGTGGCTGCTGTAACAAATGACCACAAACTGGATGGCTTAAAACAACAGAAATTTATTCCCACGATTCTAGAGACCAGAAGTCCAAAATCAGTATGGGCTGAAATCAAGGTGTCCACAGGGCAGTGCTCCCTCCTGGAGGCTGTAGGGAGGAATCCATTCCATGCCTCTTCCAGCTTCCGGTGGGGACTGGCATTCTTTGGCTTGTGACTGCATCATTCTATTCTTTGTCTTCATGTTGCTTTCTCCTCTCTCTGTGTCAAATGTCCATCTGCATGTCTCTTATAAGGATACATATGATTGTGGCTGGGTGCGGTGGCTCATGCGTGTAATCCTAGCACTCTGGGAGGCTGAGGGGGGAGGATTGTCTGAGCTCAGGAGTTCAAGACCAGCCTAAGCAAGAGCGAGACCCCGTCTCTACTAAAAAAAAAAAAAAAAAAGAAAGAAATTAGCTGGATAACTAAAAATATATATAGAAAAAATATAACTGGGCATGGTGGTGCATGCCTGTAGTCCCAGCTACTTGAGAGGCTGAGACAGGAGGATCACTTGAGCCCAGGAGTTTGAGGTTGCTGTGAGCTAGGCTGATGCCACGGCACTCACTCTAGCCCAGGCAACAGAGACTCTGTCTCAAAAAAAAAAAAAAAAAAGGATACATAACATATGATTGTACTTAGGGTCCACTTGGAGAATCCACCATAATCTCCCCATCTCAAGGTCCCTAACTTAATCTTATCTACAAAGTCCTTTTTTTTTTTTTTTTTTTTTTAACCAGATAAGGTAGCATTCACGGGTTCTAGGGATTAGGACAGGGATAGCCTTTGGGGAGTCATTATTTATCCTATCACAGCTACTATTATTATTATTTTTACCAAAGAGGCAACAGAGAGGAGGCCTGGAGGGAGGGAGGTTGGCTGTGCTGCTCAGTCTTTCTTAAACTCTCTGCCTCGAAGGAGGCCCAGCCCTCGAAAGTTGCCTGATCTAGTTGGACTCCCTGCCCTGGCCCGCTTCCCTCCTCTACCTCAACTCAGAAAGGCTGCTGCGGTTGGCCTTCCGCTTAATAACCTAACAGGCCAGTCGGAAGAGGGGCCATTGGGGATTTCAGAGAGCAGGCTTTTGACTTCATTTTGGGGAGTTGAGAAGAAAGAGAGCAAGGGCATCAGGTTTAGTTTATGAGAAGCCTCTTTCTTCAGCCTTAAGCCTAGCGGGTGGAGCATGACGCAAGTCCAGAGCGGGAAAGAGCAGTCATGGTCTCCTGGGTTCAGAAGACTTGGATGTGGTGCCTCCAGAGGGGATGACACAGTTGTCTCAAACCTGGCGCTTTCAAGAGTGGCAGTATTTAGGGCTGTCAGCTCTGATTTCCCCTATGGGTGTAACTGGGTCTGTGTTACTCGGCAGCAAGAAGGGACACTTCAGCTGGGCTCTGAGTGGGCCGAGGCCAGCAAGGCCAGGTCGCATTCCAACCCATGCTGTGCTGTGCTCCAGTCTCAGAAGTCACTTAACTGCACGGGGCCTTGCTGGCGTCCTCTTAGGAGAACATGATTAGTAAGTGCATGCTTGTTAAGTGCTTGACAGAGCTAAGAGGACCTGCGGCTGCAGGGCTGGCTCAGGAAGGGTGCCCTCAGGGTGTGTTCTCTCTAGCTCCTTACTCCCCCTGAACTAGGCTAAGTATTTTCCATCCCACCATAAGAACTTGGGTCCAACTTAGACGCTGCTGTAGAAGAATCTGCCACATGGAGAAGGGTGGAGAAGTGGTGATTTCAAGTGTGTGTGTGTGTGTGTGTGTGTGTACACATGCAAGCACAAGGAGAAGGAGGTGTTAGGGAGGCATCAGGAAGGAAACTTTCAAGGGGCCAAAATGGCCTATCCCTTCCTTTTTCTTTCTATGTCCACTTACACTTCCCTGTTCCAAAAGTTCTAAAAATAAAGGTCCAGCTTCCTCTAGGCAAGAGAAGTTGGTCAGAGGGAAAAGGAAGAGTGTGTGTCAGGCAAAGGCCTGAGGAAGAAGAGGCCTCAGAGGCCAGGACGAGGCTGAGTCTAAGCCTGGAGAAGGCAGGCCAGGACTTAGATAAGAGCTGTCACTTTGCACAACCAGACTTGATGTCAGAACGCTAACATCCCCCAGCTGAACTCTGCGGTCTCTGGGGAGAGAGACTCTCATCGCTTCTGTAGCTCGGGGCCGACTCTCGGACTTGGAGCAAGCCACTGAATAATTGAATTTGAGGAGTCCTTGCTGATATAACTCTGACCTTTTTTTTTTTTATTTTTAGTTTTTGAGGCCACCCGTGGCGTGAACTTTCTTTGTCTACAGCAAATGGCATTCAAATGTTTCCTGACAATTGAGAGAAAATAATCTTGGGAAGGACACTGCAGCAGGGGTCAGAGGTCCTGAGCTCTGGTCTAGCTTCTAACTAACATATGAAGCTTCTAGGTCTTCCATTTAACCTTTTCCCCTCAACATCCTGATCAGCTTCTGTACAAGGCAGTATCTGTCATGTGTGATGGGCTTTGCGAAGACAAAGTGAGATAATGGACGGGGAAGGAGTTGGGAAAGTGAAAAATAGGATCTGGACACAAGATGTTATTATGACATTATTGTGTTGGATTGGAAGGACAGAGAGAAGGGGAGACAGTGGTTGAGGTGTCTGGCATGGAATTACACGTCCTATTGGCTTGTCCTTTGTTTCTACTGAGAATATGTGAACAATACCTAGCTAAAGATCAGGGTAGTGGCAGAAGGAAAGAGCTGGAATGAGCTCCTTCGACTTGGCGTGGACAGTCAGCTGTGTTAGCTATGCCTCACTGCCCAGAGATAAAAGCAGCTCAAAGTTGGCTGCACGAGGAGTTGAGAAGCATCATGCGGAATCCATGAATCAAAAAGTATCTGGTTTCTCTGGCTCTCTCTAGCTTACCTGTTGGTTGACATTGGATCCCGTGAAAGCACTTGGCCAATCCAGCATCTCTGAAATGTAGCTGACTCCAGGGTGGGGGCTGCAGGGGCCTTGGATAGAAAGAGAAGAAAAACCAGAGCCTACTTGCAGCTGAAGGGCTCTTATAGATGGGCAAGGCAAGGAAGTCTCTATTCTACCTCCTGTGACCGGGCGCCCACACAATACTCCCTTACATCGGTGTGTTATTGTATAGTTTAAAATTGCGCTCACATGCATTAAATACCCCACAGCAGTCCTGTGAGGTGAAGCACATGATGTGTGCCTCGTTTTAAAGATGAGGACATTTGAGGCTCAGGGGGCTCAGGGACCTGCCCAGGGTCACACAGTTGGTGCCTGGGGGCCATGTTGCCATAACAGCCTCAGGCTTAGACTGCAAGTCTAGTGAACTTTCTAGGCTACACAGAGGTCCTGGTCAAAATAAGAAAGTCTTGACATGCTTTATTTTTAGCTTTGTTGAAGTATAAGTTATGTACAATAACTAAACCGATTTAAAGACTGATGCATGTTGACAAACCAGTGTACCTGTGGGATCACTGCTACAAAACACAGAACGTGCATCACCCCTAAAATTGCCCCTTTACAGTTAGTCGTCCCTCTGCCCCTAGCCCTGGGTGACCACCAGTCTGCTTTCCGTCACTGTAGATTAGTTTGCATTGTCTAGACCTGTATATAAGTGGAATCGTGCAATGCATGCTCTTGTACCTGGCTTCTTCCTTCACCATAACACTTCTGAGACTCATCCTGCACGCATCAGTACTTTGTCTCTTTTTATTGCTGAGCAGACCTTGAGGTATTTGGATAGTAGGGTAATCATAACCCCTTACACACAGCTTCTATGAAAATTCCCCCTGATGCCCTGATTTCTAATAATACTTGAGGCTTTTAGACGACTTTTGCGCTTACAAAGCAGATTCATGTAATAATCACTCTCAGGTCTCAGACACTGATAATGTGATGAGGAAACTGAGATTCAGAAGATTAAGTGGCATGAAATTGAAGGGCATCCTGCCTTATGGCTCTATCCTGTGGTTTTTGTCACTGCCCAGCTCCCTGCCTTCTGCCAACTCAAACTCCAGCTGCCTTTCAGTGAGTGGACAGTAATTCTCAAAAGTAAAGGCTTTGCTTTTCAGCGAGACAGCAAACCTTGGGAATTGTGTCTCCCACCAGCTTTGCAAAGTGCAGCTGGTGACGGTATGGTGGTGTTGTCAGTACCTCCCCCATCCCACAGGCATTGGTGTGTGTTAAGGTGGTGTCCCTCTACTTGGTATCCAGACACTGAAGAGCCCCCATTGTTATCTGCCCTGTCCCTCCTGCCCTGTTAGAAGCCTGAATTTGTGGCAGCTGTGCAGATGGCTTGGGTTTGAATCCCAGCTCTGCCCCTTACTAGCTGGGTCACCTTGGCTTAGCTGAACACACTACGCCTCAGTTTTCCTGTCTGTAAAATATTGACAATGACAGTCCTTACCTTGAAGAACCATTGTGAGGTCCAGCAAACAGCTGGAGAGTGCCTGGCATTCGCCAGACCTTCAGTAATGAGGTAGGTATTACTGCCACTGAAGTGGCGATGTTACTCGCCACGGCTCCTGATGTCTTCTGGTTCCTTGGTTGCCCTCCACTTTTATGTTTCCCCGCTCCTCACTGAGCTGTGGGCACAAAGTAGTGAGGGGGTGAGAGGCCAGCTGGTGCGTCGTCTCTCGATACTGCATTCTGTTCCTGTGTACTCTCATTCGCTAGAGTGCCCACAGGGGTGCCAGGGCTGGGTGGAAGCAACCCTGAGCAGAACCAGTGCCGCCCAGGCTGCTGACTGTAATAAATGGCTGGGGCTGGAGTTGTGAAGGGCTGCCATATGGTTGTCTTCTGATTACTCTCAAATGGAATCAGACTGGAGCCCTGGAGGGGGGAGAGATAGAGAGGGGGAGAGACAGAGAAAGACAGAGAAAGAGAAAAGCTCTCCAGAACGGATTGTCCTTGCACTGTGACGGGCACAGCCCCAAGCAGGATGCAGAGTGAGTGTTCGGAGAATGAGATGCCTTTGGTCCTCATCAGACTGAACACTCTGGTCTCCTTCCTGGGAGCATTCTCCCGGGGGCCACTGGGTACTTGTCTAAAGGCTTATGAGAGAATCTCTGGCTTTTCTCCTTTTCCCTAGAGGATGGGTGGAGTCCTGGACCCTTGCCAGTGACTCAGGGTACGGGATAGATGATCCCTTTCTTGTTCCATCTTGCTCACATTCCCATTGTCCTGATGTCTTTGCAGTCATGCTCTTTGCCACCTACTATTTATGAGGATGGGGTCTATGGTGAAGTGTCCTAGATGAACATGCAGAAACTGAGCTCTTCCTGTGTGCACGGCATCCTACTATGTTCTGTGCAGTCCTCAGGAGGAAAAGGCAAACGTCAAGTTTTACCACCTGGCTCTCTGAAGCCAGCCGCTCTCCCAAGCTGGCTGCAGATCCTTCACAGGGACCCTCCAAGAAGTAGGTCTGCCTTTTCTAGGCTCGGGTGGATGAAGGCTGATAGATACTCCAAAGGCTCTGGATTCTGTTCCCAGCCCCCAGGTAGCTGGTGGTAACACACCATGGGAGCAAACTAGGTCTACCTTTCTTTCAGATCCTGGCTTTGTGCTCTCACCATCCTCTCCCCTATTGGCTGCTTGGACTCACATACATCCTTTTCCTTCCCAGGCCTCAGTGGTCCCAACTGTAAAAGGGGTTGAAGTCAAGCACCTCTAAGGTCCCTTTGCAATTCCAGTGACTTCAGGGTGACATGGACAAGTGTTTCTGAACAGCACAAGGATGCTTTCACTGCTTCGTGTGTGCTTCTCTGTTCCAGAGCATTTGGCGTTTCTGTTTTTGTTTTTGTTCGGTTTTTCTCAGTGCTTTCCTGTCAAATTCTTCTTCTCTCCCTTTAAAGAAAACTCTTCAGGACCGTTGATATTCTAGAGATTAAATAAACAGAAAGAAAGAAAGATACGAGGCAATTACAACGGTGGGGAGTCATTTAACTAGGAGGCATTAGTATAATTTTCAAATTGGTACATAATGTGCTTTCTTGCAAAATATAACCAAAGTGCTAGTTCAGTAAGAGAGGAGGTTAGTGCCTTGAGCCCAGCACCTGGGGCAAATAAATGGCTCATGGGCACCTTTTTCATTAAAGGGACATCTTCCCTTCTGCAGAGTCACCAACTGTTCGTGTAACGCTTCTCGTCGTGTTGTTCCCTCACCCCTGTGGAAGCATAAACATTCTTGTACATAAAGCAACCGTGGCAGCGCGCTCCGCCAGGACTGGGGCTGTTCCCACACGGAGCGGGAAGCTGAAAGACGCACCACCGTGGCAGCTCACAGTAGTCCGGAAAGTGCCAAGGGGAAGCTGACGGCACAGATGGCCAGGGGCAGCCGAGCGCTTCCAATTTCTTTCAGGTTTTGTTGGAGGAGCCTTCTCTGTGAGTCAGGTAGCAGGATTGTTTAGAATCCTGCTTCCGGGTAGACCGTGCCCCACTCAAAAATATTTACCGAGAGCATTCGTTCTCTAAATGTTTATGCTTTTAGCTTGGGTAGGAAGCACTTAGAGAGTAGGAAAGAAATCTGCCTCTGTGGCTGCGTCTGTGTACAGTCCGTTTAAACACACACAAACTCATGCGCAGGGTCGCCGGGGCTCTCAGCCGGTGGCATCTGCACTGTCCTTTCTGAATCCACCTCTCCTTAAACTGCGTGCCTGCCGTCCCCTCTCCTCGTTTTGCCTAATGGGGCTTTACCTGTTCTGGAGAACTAGTTCAGCCAGCACACATCAGGCTTCCCCTCCCTTCCTCTCTTTTCCTTTCTCTTTTCATCTCTTCTGCCTCAAGCCTTATGAAGCTTCCCCCCATGAAGCAAGCAGAGCACAGGAGATCATTTCCAAATGACCTAGGAAGAGGCCAAATGATCTTCCAAGATCCTCAACCACTTTCCTCCATGACCGCTTCCCTGTGTAATGCCATTCTTTTTTTTTTTTTTATGTACTGTGTAGACACTTCAGCATGCATTTATGGGCAACTATTATATCCTATCATAATAGGAGTCGGGAGTACAAAAATAATTAGATATAATCTCCACCCTCGGGGAACCGGCAATCCAGTGTGGAAGATGGAAAATTATGATAATGTGTGGTAAATGCAATGCAAGAGACAGGAGAGGCATCTGCGTGAGAGGAGGAGGGTAACACAGCCAGACAGGGAGCGCTGGATTAAATTTGAAGCACAAATAAGACGAGAACAATGCTCTGCTTCAGTTTGGGAGGGAGGGATTTGGAAAGGCTGGTAGACAGTTCGAATCATTTCATATTATGCCCAAGTGCAGCATCCTGCTTGGAAAAAACCTTCAGAGGTAGACTCTCAGAAATACATAGCTGGAATTGCTAGGAGAGCTTGTTTAGTCCAATACCCTCTTTTTGCATGACCTTTTCAAGATCCAGCAGCTCGTCTGTGACAGAACCAGAGCTCAGGCCGGCTGACGGGAGTCTAGATCACAGTTTCTTTTTCCCCCATCAGGCTACTTCCCTGAATCCAGGCTCCAAGAAACAGCTTCTAATTGACTCTGTTTTCTGGAGGAATGGGCTGATCTGTTAGTCTGTATTAGCCCTTTTGTATTGTTTTTCTTGTCTTTTCCTTTCACTCCTCTCCCACTGCGGCCAGTTGTTTGCATCTCAGCCGATAGAAAACGAAGCTAACCTGTCGATAGGCCACTTCTGAGGAGGAGGGTGGGATGGTTGCATGAGGAAGTGCCACTCACCCCAGGCAGAGGTGTTGGAGGGGATCCATGCTTGTCTCGGTCTCCACCCATGGAGGTAAGAACAAGTTATATTCTGCTACGGCAGAAAGAACGTTGGCTTTAGAGACAAAAGACTGGGTTCAAGTTCTAGATCTGTCACTTTCTGAGGATGTGGTTTTGAGCGAGTTATTTCTACAGGTTGGATGAAATTAAAACGAGGCAATGGATATAAAAGTAATGAAAACCACAAGAAGTCATGCACATGCAAAGCGATACTATTATCTGTCAGCAACCGTTGGGTCCCGGTACTTTGAGGCTCTCCCAGAAAGTCCGTGAACTGTTGGTTTTGTGCGGTGTTGGGCGGGCCATTCTAGTCGTCTTCCCTCGCCAAGCTCTGTTGTTTCAGAGAGGCTGATTCCATCAGGGAGAGGAACATGAGGAGCCACTCGAGAAACCACTTCCACCCAAGTGAACACTTCCTTCTGGAAGCTTAAATTGACACTTCATCTCTTTTGGGAAGTAGGGACATGAGTCATAATGAGTTAGCAAGTGGCTTTTGTGAAATACAAGAGGTTTTGTAAAATACAGCAAATATAGCCAAAGATGTGTAGTAGTTTCATATTGCTGCTATAAAAAAATTACTAAATGCAGTGGCTTACAACACAGATTTATTCTCTTAAAGTTTGGAGGTCCGAAGTCCGAAATGGGTATTGCACGCTGAGGTCAAAGTCAATAGAGCTGTGTTCTTTCTGGAGGCTCCAGGAAAGAATCTGTCCCCTTGACTTTTCTTCTAGAGTCTGCCTATATCCCTTGGCTAGCAGCCCTTTCCTCTGTCTTCAGAGGTCATCGGTCCAACCTCTGCTTCTATTGTCATATCTCCTCTGTCTCTGCCTCTCCTGCCTCACTCTTGCCCCTAGAAGGATGCTTATAATTGGATCTCTCCTGCTCAAGATCCTCAGCTGAATCACATCTACCTGCAAAGTCCCTTTTGCCATGTGAGGTCACATATTCACAGGTTCTGGGCATTAGGACATGGCCGGCTTTGGGGGCTACTATTCTGTTAACCACAGCTTGTGTGTGTGTAAGCACTTGGTCTGCCTGTCTCCTTAGTTCATGACATTTCTCACAGAAGAGAGGTCTAGTAGTTGCTAACTCCTCATTTGTTGTCTCGTCACCCTTACCATTCCCAACTAAGCGCTCATAGCTAAACTTCACTGAGTGCCTACTGTGTGCCAGACAATGTTTTAAACACTTTATATGTGTATCGTTTATTCCTCGTAACAACTCTGTGGGATAGGAACTATTATTGTCCCCATTTTACAGATGGGAAAACTGAAGCACGGAGATTTTAACTTGCCCAACATCCCACGGCTAGTAAATGGTAGAGCTGGGGTGCAAACCCCAGGCAGTCTGACTCCAGAGTCAGCGTTCTTAGCCAGAACCCTCAGTATTGATATCCAGCTGGTGTTTAGGAAAGTTTGATGAACAGCAGAAGGAAGGAAACTTGAGGTCCAAATAAATGATGTGATGTTCCTACATTACACAGCATGGGGTTCAAGAGAGCAACCTGACTTGCCCATTGGTTTGGTCTGTTACTGGGCCCCAGCTAGCTGCAATGTGGTTAGCCGTCTGGTGATGTGATCTGGAATTGCAATGATGTTATCACCCTTTCTGGACACTTGTGTGTGTGTGTATCTGCATTTGAGTGTGTATGTGTATATACACGCTACCCATCTCAGCTCCCAGCAGTGAGAAGATGGACACAGGGTTGTACTCAGGAGTCACAGAACACCAAGTCCCTGCCAACCACCTATTCCAGCCTCCTGCTGCTGCAAACAGAACCTCCATGGTAGAACTAGGAAGCATATTCCTGTTCCTGTGGCCCAAGGAGGGGCTCCTTGGGCAGGATGCATGGTGGTTTGTCTGGTACTTGAGTCTGTAGTGCAACTGACATATGTTCAAACTCCACTTTGGTCAAGTTACTAAACCCCTCTGAGCCTCAGTTTTCTCATCTGTTGAACGATGATAATGATACCTGCCTCAAGGAATTGTTATGATGATTAGGTGAGATGATACGTATAAAAATGGTCAGCGCAGAGCCTGACCCTTAAGTGCACAATCAATGATGGTGGTTAAGGTTAAGGCATGGTGGTTAAGGTCACTATCTGTAGCATCCCAGTGTTGAGTGGGGTGCAGAAGGGCACTCGGGGTGTAAGTTAATAAGCCATTCTAAGGCTTTGGCAAGCGTGTATTTCCAAGCCCCTTCCCCAACCTCTTCAAGACTTGGGGACTGGGGATAATTTAAATAGCGTTCAGTTGGTCTGCTGAGCCCTCTAGGGAGGGGCAAGGAGGTGGCTTAAGAGTGTGGAATGGCTCTCTCCCTCAATGCACAATAGGAACCACACCACTCCTGCCTTCTGCCTGGCCTCCCTCCCTAGCACAGAACTGCTGTCCTCCTTGTCAAGAAGAATCCATGACACAGCAGCAGTGCGGTGATAATGGCAAGGAGCCCTATGGGAGTCAGCTCCTAGGTAGGTCTTAAAAATCAACTGATCAATCAAGATGAGCCACGTGGGGACCTCAGGCCTCGGGCCTGCAGCAGCCTTTCTGCATCAGGATGGAGGAGAATGCCTGAAGTTCTTATCTTCCTCCAAATGTAAGATCACAGGCTCACAAAAGGAAGGCTAAACAGACAGCCGGCCCCCTCACTGTCTGGCTGCCCCAGGCACCACCCATCTGCCAGTATCACCTCATCCGTCAGGCCCCTGCAAGGCGGTGGCGGTGGCGTGTAGGGCTGTCCTGTTCTGGCCTGCTGAGGAAGGGGAGCTGGACGCCAGGAAAACTGCCTCAGCGGGGTGGCCTGAGCCCTGTTTGACTGGTGAAGCCTTCCGGGTGGGTCGACACTTAGGGGGCCTCGTGTAAACAGAGAAGGCTGCTGTCGGCATGGCAGCTAGCTGGCACTAGCCCTGCATTTCTGAGTTGTCCTGGGAGACAGGTCGTGCAGGGCTACGGATGTTCAGTCTGGGAGACATGAAGAGATGGGGAAGGTGTAGAGGTAGGGCAGAAAGAGGGGCTTGTTAATTCAACAAAAGTTTATGTGAGCAATGACTTAGTGCCGAGGGAATTGTCTGAGTTCTGGAGGTACAAATATGAGTAAGACCCAGTTCCTGACCGCCGGAGTTCCCTGCCTCTTGGGGAAGACAGACTCAGGCAGATGGCTTTGATATATTGTGATATGATGGAGACGGAAGGAGGGTACCTCTCCTCTAATATTGGAAGGGCTGTCACATGGAAAGGGGACGCTTACTTTGTGAACTTTAATGGGTGATTATAATCGCTGGGGGCAGGATCAGATTTCAGTTCAAGAGAAAAAACAACTTTTGGAAACCAACGTTCCAACTGTAGACGCACTGCCTCCTCAGGTAGGGTTTCCTCTCGCTGGTTCCGATGAAGTGCAGCAGAGCTTCCCGACCAGCCTCCTCGGAAGGACCCAAGGGTCCTGCGTTGGAGTCAGGAACATATCTGAAGTCCCTGAGGCACCAGGCAGGGCCAGCCTGAGATCTGAGGCCTGTGGGGGGCAGGGGGGCACAGGGCATCTGAGGGCGTCCTGTACGGACCAGCTCCTGGATAGCTGCTTTCATGGGCATGATTCCCAGGGGTGGTTAGGAATGCGTCATCCATACCCAAGGGCTGAAGTGATGAACTGATGGGACTTGAGCATCACTTGTTGGGCAAGCACTCACCTGTGTATCCTAGCCATTGGCTGGCCTCTAGGCATGTGGCAGTGAGTTGTGACCAGCGTTTGGGGGAGGGCGTGGTGCTCAGGCAGCAGCAAAGGAGATGGCAAGTGAGTCCAGTGTAACCAAGCCAGGGCATAACAGAACCTTAGGAGGAAGCAAAGGAACTGGTAAGCTGGAGAGAACAGGAATACAGGCACTTGAGGCTCCTAAGGATCGCTTTGAACTTGGAACAGACAGCTGACATTTTTAGCAGTAAGAGGAATAGCCTTAGGTTAGCCTTTAATTCCTTTTTTTTTTTTTTTAATTGAGACAGAGTCTCGCTCTGTCACCTGGACTAGAGTGCCCGTGGCATTAGCCTAGCTCACAGCAACATCAAACTTCTCAGCCTCCCAAGTAGCTGGGACTACAGGCATGCACCACCATGCCCAGTTATATTTTTTCTATATATATTTTTAGTTATCCAGCTAATTCTTTTTTTTTTTTTTTTTTAGTAGAGACGGGGTCTCGCTCTTGCTCAGGCTGGTCTCGAACTCCTGACCTCAAGCAATCCTCCTGCCTTGGCCTCCCAGGGTGCTAGGATTACAGGTGTGAGCTGCCATGACTGGCCTGCAACACTTTTGTGCTAAAGAGTCCAAGGCTAGGCCGGGCGCGGTGGCTCACGCCTGTAATCCTAGCACTCTGGGAGGCCGAGGCGGGTGGATTGTTTG
>CM052438.1:101915450-101961385 GCA_028533085.1 Varecia variegata | reverse complement strand
GCCTGAGGACTGTAGGAGGGGGAAGTCTGTGCCTTCCTGACTTCATCTGTGTCCAGGGAGGACCTCCTCAGCCAATCCCCCAAAAGGGAGCCCCCATCTCTCCTCTTTAAACTCTCTGGCAAGGAAGCTTCCCAGCCTTGCAGTCCCAGGCTCCCAAAATTTATGCAGCAGATATTTGGGGTGGGCCAGGGCATCCTCTGTATAAACCCTGGAATTCTTAATCATTTCAGTGCTTAGGGAAAAAAGAGGAGAGCCAATTAGATCCCATTCACAAATCCATCTCCTTCCTTCCATTTTTCCTTTCGTCACTCTCCAGCCAGGTGGATCCCACCACAAATTCTCAATGACCCCTGAGTCCTAAGTGGGCTCAGAAGACTCAGAGTAGAGGCAAGCGCAGGGCAGGGTGTGGAATGGTAAGCAGGTGGGAATTAAGGCACGGAAGGCGGTGCACTGGCAACCTTTCAGTGCTTCCGAGGACACACGCCAGGAGTACATATGCCTGTAAGTCTCCTGAGCATGCTTTCCAGGCACTTCAGCCCAGCCTTGGCCTTGTAACTACCTCCTTCTGCGTAGTGGGCACAGATGCACGTGGGGAAAGAATCCAGGTTTCCACTTGATTTCCTGTGCTTAACTTTGGGCAGAATCGTCTGCTCTCCTCGGGCCTTAATTTTTCCATCTCTAAAATGGGAATACTAATCCTGCCTTTGATGTCCCCTTGTCTACACACAGCCCTCAGAAGGACACTGTGAACAAGTGAGTAAAAGCAAAGAATCTTAAGGCTAAAAAGAAGCCTGGGGTTCATTTTGTCCATCCCCCTACCTCCATCCAAGCTCTCTACACAATACCCATACCAGACAAAGGAATGTGCCAGGGCATGAAGACCACCTAGGAAGGGGAACCCACAGCTTCCTCTTGGTTTGAAGCCAAGTTGGAAGTTGTCATGCCAGCTTTTTTGTTGTTGTTGCATTGCTGTTCTCCATCAAGTAATTCAGGGCATTGGAAAAAAAAAAAAAACTTCTCTGAAAATGAGGGAGTGATTTGCAGCATCTGTTACTTCCTTTTTAATTGAATCTGTTCTTCTCAAATACCAGGAGCAAGTGCCAAAGTCAGCAGCAGAATTCAGCTGTGTACATTTTGAAAGAGCTGGAAGATAAGTTTATGTGCACTATACGGATGCAGATCGTACAGAAGCCAGATGGCCAAATTGTCCTCAAAGTCCTCTGGAGGGTGGTGGCCGGTACGAAGCTCCGGGGTGAGGAGGTGGGAGGTCAGTTAACTTTCTTAAGGGAGATCTGCACCCAGAGTGGACTCGGACTCTTCCTTGGGGGGTAGGGGAGGGGCGTCACATGAGAGGGGCTTTCTCAGCAGCCTAAATGGACTTGGAGGCTGTCATGCTTCCTTCCATCCTGCCCCCGAGTGACAGTTTGGCACAGCCAGGGTCCTGTTGGTCCTAGCTTCTTTTCCCTTACCTTCCACAACCTTGTTGAGCACCAGGAGAGCTCCCAAGGGAGGCTACGGAGTTTGCTACCCTGGAAAGTACGCAGACAGCCCTGCCCTAGCTGGGGGGCTCCAAGAGGAGGACTCAGCAGGCTTCACAGGTACCCTCCTGCCAATGGTGTTAAAACACAAACAAACCCTCACCCTGAAGCATATAGAACTGTACTAGCCTCAGGTGCACCTTCTTAAAAGCACAGTCCTTTGCAGGAGAAGTGGAGATTTTGCTCCAGGACGCCTGGGCGATGGAGGTGCAGGGATGTACACTTCTGAGCTGAGATGCAGAAAGGTGACTGGATGTTCGTCTTCCTTCTCTGAGAGGCCTACTTTCTGAGCTTTTGTGACTGTGACTCGGAGATTGTGATGTGCCGACCACTCAGCCTTTCTTGTGCCTTGAGGCCAGGCAAAGTAGCTTGGCGTTAGTGTTCCTCATTGTCAGGCAGGGACGTTGAGGCTCACAGGGGGATAAGGTCTTCCTTAGGGCCCACAGAAGGCGCATGGTAGGTCCTAAGACCAGCGCTGTATGAGGAGTGAGGCCTTGGTTTGGGAAGTAAAAAGCCACGCGGTAGGCTGACTGTGGCGTGAGACGAACGCGTGTGAAAGCGTGAGCCCGAGGAAGGCGGGAAGTTACATGAACCGTGGTAATAGATCTGTAGATGCAAAAGCCCTGGGAAAGGAATAGCCTGTGGAAATGGAAGGAATATTACAGCTTTAGCCTCTGTGATTTGCATATGTGAGTTGTTCAAGGAGATAAGCTTTTTGTGAGAAATGTAAAGAAACTACAGGCATCTTGCAGTTTTCTGAGACCCCTGCTCAAATTCTTTGTAAGACTTTTTCAGAAAATCATAGTATTTTATTTGGTGAACCTTAAAGCTTATTTATCCCGGTCACTCCCAAATCTGGCTACATGTCACAATCATCTGAGGAGTTAAAAAAAAATATATAGATGTTTTCGGTGTACCCCTGAAGATGCTGATCTAGTAGGTCTTAGGGAACCTGGGAGTCTGAGTTTTTGCTGAGCTCCACCAGTAATTCGCCTATGCAGCCAGCCTGGTGACCTAATCTAGTCCAATCTTCCATCAGATGCTTGCATCCCACGTCGGGCTAACTTAAGCAGAAAAGATTTTGAGTAGCTCACAGAACTGATCAGGAACCTGGATAACCGGGTTCTAGAAATAGGCAGGAACCAAGGGTACTGCTACCAGACACTTGGCACAACCCCTACACTTTTGGTCACTTTCTTAAGGGTCCAAATTTTTAATGGGAGCAGCTGATTAGCTGAGTCCAGGTCATATGCCTGGGTGTTATCTGCAGGAAGCTGCGAGAGAGAACATCTGCCCCAACAGCTTCCTTAGTGAGGCCCCCCCCCCACTCATGGCGGGATTCCCCTTAAATAAGAAGCGTACTCAGATACTGGACGGACAAAACTACCGTTGCTCTGTACAGTGTTGCAACAGTCATCAAGACAGTGCTTGAACTCTTCCACCATCGGGGAGCTCACTACCTTACATGGCAGTGCATTCACTCTCTGCTCTAGTTATATTCGATAACTAGGAAGTTATTTGCATGAAACCTAAATCTGCCTTCCTGAATTGCTACCCACTAAAGCTTATATTTATGGGACATTGAAGAAGAAAATCTTCTGAGCTTCCTCTTTTGCCTTTACTTTAAAATCTGAAGCAACTGAGAGGCAGACCCCTTCTTCCGGGAATGTGGTCGAGAGGCAGTGTGATAAAATGGAGAGAGCACAGGACGGAACTCGGTCTTGGCTCTGAATCCTGGCTCTGCTGCTTCTTAGTCCTGCGACTTTGGACAAAGTGCTTAACAACTTTGACCCTCAGTTTCCTCATCAGTGAAACTGCAGATACTAATGATGGTGGGAATTAAGCCCAAACACTTTACAAATGTGCTTCCCCCTTCCATCCTGGCTCCGAGTGAGGCAATGCCAGCTGTGACGGAAAGGTAGGGTAGGACAGTGGAGAACAGAGGTGTCAGGCAAGCCTGCGTTTTGAGGCCGGGTCCCACTCACTGTCTGCATCACCTTGTACAAATTATTGGCCTTCTCTTTTGCTCATCTGTAAAGTGGGCACAATGATAGTACCTTCACCATAGAGTTGCTCTGAAGCCTAAATGAGATATTAATAAATTCTCACCTAGCACGTGGCACACAGATAACACTCGAGAAATGTTACGTGATTGGCATTTGGGGGTGCGACTCCACGGTCTGCACGGGCCTCACGTTACTGCCATCAAGGGGAGGGCACCTCTGTCAGAACGGGCGCAGTGCTGCTGTCGGCGTCTATTAAGAATGAGGTGGTGCACGTGCTGCCTCTGCGCTTCTGCAGAAACCATCCAGAAAGCTTCTGAATCAATAAAACCTCTGTAACTGCTGTAGCTTCTGCAGAGCTATCATCTTTTAGAGCCATTTACCCACCCCGTCGCCGGAGAGACATGGCAGAAATTGCTGGAGAAACGCTGATCAGAAAGTGCCTAGTAGTGCCTGCTACTCCTCTCCTCCCATCTGTTCCCCCACTTCCCTCAAAGCACACATAGACACACACCCCTTTTTTCTCTCTCAAAACAGGGAATCATTAAAAAAACCAAAATCCAAACATCGAGCAGAAGTTTATGCTTGAGTCTCAGCACACAACATATGGCGCCGCAGCCGTTGCCAGGTTCTGCAAACCACAGAGACAGAGGTCTTCAGCCTCCGCCGCGGCCCCCTGGTTTTGCGACTGCTGACCGAGGCAGCACCCCTCCCTCAAAGACGAGAGGGTCATGGAGCTCAGCCCCTTGAATATCAGTCAAAATTATAATGCATTTTCCTGTCTTTTGAAAATGTTCCAGAAATAGGGGTGACTCAAATGCTTCCCTTCCTCTCTGTGCAGCACTGGAGTTAGAGGCAATGGGTGATGTGGAGAGAGGACTCGGAGGTGGCATTTTCTGGTCATGATGCACCGTCTCTCTGCGGGGGACGGAAAGCCGTGTGGTGGTAGCAGCAGGCTGGGGCTGGTGAGAACCCCCAGAGGAGGGGGCGTCTTGGCACCAGCGGAGGGCTGTGGCATCCCTCGCGGGGGTTCTGTCTGCTCAGAGCTTTCAGTCTGCACCGCTCTCTGCAAGGAGGTTTGGGTTTTTAGACGTGTACTCTCTCCACCCACGATCAGATAACACAACCACGGTATTGCCCTTTTTGATAAAATTCCTGTCTGAGCAGTCCAGTTCTGTTACCCAAATCTTGAACGTCAGACTGAAGAGGGGACCTCCAGAAAAATTTGCTGGAAGGAAGAGAAGGAAGATCCTTCCCTTTGCTCCCAGAGGAAGACTTTGGGCATGGCTCCTCTGGCCTCATGATCTGTAGATTATATAATACAGGGACAGAATCGTGTCGATGCTAATCTCATCTCCCCTTCTCCCCTCCCATCCAAGTATTGACACAGACCGGTGCCTCAATTTCCCGTAGCATAGCGGAGGCAAAAGTGTAACAATCTGAATGATACTTGACTAATGGCGCAGCAACAGGGCAACTCTTAGGGCCAGCTCATTCTCATGGGGTGGCTGGCTGCCTCCATGTGGCAGAAACCTCTGTCCTCCGGGTCCCAGAAAAGTCCTCAAGTATTGCCAGACTCCCTGGAGTCAGCATAAGAGAGCGAGGCCTGGAGACGCAGAGATACTCTCTGCCTGTCCCATTGAGGTCTACCTTCTAAATCCTTGTTGCCTGCACAAGAAGTGCCACATCCTGGACTGACTGATGACCAGAGGGCCAGGTCCCCGCTGTACCCCTAAGGAAGTGATCGTACCCTATGGCCCCCCAGATAATCACACCAGAAGATAATGGACCTGTGGCAGTAGAAGAGATTTCCTGGCAGCAGCTGAGACCAGGCGGGGAGAAGGGTGTCCTTGTCACACCCAGGCCGCCTGGACCCTGCGGCCTCCACCACACACAAGGCGTGGCTGTGGCTACAGATCAACGGGGAAGAAGCACCACAAACAGCAGAGGCACTTGTAAATGTCAACTGCCCTCAGTGGGGGTTGAAGAGACATGGCTATAATTAGTGTCTCCAGTACCCTGTGTGCCGCAAAGGGGGAAACGGCCCCCCGGAGAGTGTATATTTTTCTGCTGCTGTACCCCATGATGTCACCACAGGTGGCTTCTGGCTGACCCCAAGCTTCTTGTTGTTCTCCAGGAACTGCTGTGACTGTTGGTGGCAGTTCTGCAGCTCTGAGAAGTCACAGGGGGCCTGGTCAACCACCAGCAAATGACTTCCTCTTCCCTTCCTCTACTGTCCCCTCCCCCACAGCCCAGTCCCGTGACACTAGGCCAGCACTTGCCTGGTGAGAAGGAATTCAACTGTATGGGAATTTCTCACCTGGGAGTTAAACACATCCAAGAAAGTAGATGCAAACACACCTAGTATAATGTTGAAAATACAATTCACATAGAGTGTTTCTTGTTCCAAAAGCACCTAACATAAAGTCCCACAGCCTAACGTTCCCGGCAAACTGCTCAGACATTAGTGTATCGCATCCTGCATGAATGTTCAGTGCTGGGCAGACCTGTGGAAGGCTGTGGGGTCTAACAGACTTGGATTTGAATCCAGGCTCTGCCACCTTCAGCCATATGACCTTGGGTGAGTTGTTTAACATTTGAGCACTGGCTTCCTGGCCCATAAAATGGGGGTGGTTAATTGCCTTATAGGATTGTGTGAGGATTAAGTATGAGGACATATGTAAAAGCAGATTAACAAAGTTCTCAGCAGGTCTTCAATAATAGTACCTTTTTTTTTTTGAGATAGAGTCTCTCGTTGTCACCTGGGCTAGAGTGCTGTGGTGTCAGCCTAGCTCACAGCAACCTCAAACTCCTGGGCTCAAGCGATCCTTCTGCCTCAATAGCTGGGACTACAGACATGTGCCACCATGCCCAGTTAATGTTTGTATTTTTTGTAGAGACGGGGTCTCGCTCTTGCACAGGCTGGTCTTGAACTCCTGAACTCAAGTGATCCTCCCACCTTGGGCTCCCAGAGTGCTAGAATTACAGGCGTGAGCCACTGCTCCTGGCCAATAGTACTTTTTATATTAATAGTAATATTAATAGTATGGAATAAAGAATACATATATATATATTTTTTGAGACGGAGTCTTGCTCTTTTTGCCCTGGCTATAGTGCCGTAGCGTTAGCCTAGCTCACAGCAACCTCAAACTCCTGGGCTTAAGCCATCCTTCTGCCTCTGCCTCCCGAGTCGCTGGGACTATGGGCATGCACCACCATGCCTGGCTAATTTTTTCTATTTATATTTTTAGTTGTCCAGCTAATTTCTTTCTATTTTTTAGTAGAGATGGGGTCTCACTCTTGCTCAGGCTGTTCTTGAACTCCTGAACTCGAGCGATCCTCCTGCCTTGGCCTCCCAGAGTGCTAGGATTACAGGCGTGAGCCACCGTGCCCGGCCAAGAACATATTTTTGATCGAAGCCAAAAAGAGATAATAAAGGGGCAGACATGAAAAGCTAACTCATAGAGTGTGTGTGTTTTGTGGTGGGAGAGAGAAGGTAGAATCATCTTCTTTCCACTCCAATGTGACAGAATTCGTCTGCGTGACTTGGGCAATGGAAATAAAAAATGACACTATTGAGCATTTTTTTCCACGTGCCAGTTACTGTTCCAAGAATCTAAGAATGATTATCTTAATTCTCATTACAACCCAAGGTGGTGGGTATCATTACAACACCTGTTTTACAGATGGATTAACCAGTACATTGAGGTTAAAAGTAACTTGCCCAGGACCATACAGCTAATGATTGGGAGAGCCAGGAAGTCAATCCCCTCTCTGAGCTTCAATATTCTCACCAGGGAGTTGGTTTAACTACTCACTGATGTCCACTGATGCCCAAAGTTCTATGTCTGTGCTAAATTTACCTGGGAAACTTTGCGGAGTATGTGGGAACTTGGGGGTTATGTTAGTGATGTTTATGATAGAAAAGAAATGGTTTAGGAAACTTAAAATAACCTGAAATTCTTCAAAAGCCTTACATTTTCTCTTGCCACTTACTTTCACTACGCTCTCCTTGTCCTTCTTCTTCTTCCTTAAAATAAGTCTCCAGGAGGAAAAAACTCGTAGTAGGCATCATGAGCTCATTAGAACCAGGCATCTATCTATCCCATGATAAGTCAAGGAGCCTCCCAGCAAAGGTAGTAGCAGTCAGGCTTAGTAGTTTGAAAGATCATTTCATCTGTTTCTTTTCTTGCAAAATTTAAAGCATTGAGACAGGGAATCTGCCCACACACATAGCTCACCACTGCTACAGCCTACAAACAACTAGCAACTGAGAAAACCACCACACTAAGGATATCTATAACCAAGGCATCCATCCAGAACCCAGATCACCATCAAAGCACCCACAAGCAAAGCCACGGGTCCTTATCCAACATACATTACAGATACAGCCTTATGAGTGTGTGTGTGTGGGGGGGAAGCCCCATCTAAACAAAAGAAAATCCCAAAAAATAAATAAATAAATAAGAAACAACAGCTGCTCCAGATGAGAGAGAATCAGTGAAAGAACTCTGGAAGTATGAAAAATCATGGTAAAAGGATACTCCTAAAGGGGAACACTAGCTCTCTAGCAATGGATACCAACCAAACTGAAAATATTGAAATGACAAATAAAGAATTCCAAATATGGATTGTAAGGAAGCTCAATGAAATCCAAGAGAAAACGGAAAACCAACTCAAAGAAACCAGAAAAACAATTCAGGAAATGAATGAAAAATTCACTAAAGAGGTCAACATATTGAAAAAAAAAAATAGAACTTCTGAAAATGAAAAATTCATTTAAGGAAATACAAAACACAGCAGAAAGTTTTAAGAATAGACCAGCCCGGCAGAAGAAAGAATCTCAGAGCTTGAAGGACAACTCAGTCAATCAAAATAAAGAACAGAGACTTAAGAGGAATGAATGAAGCCCTACAAGAAATATGGGATCATGTAAAATAGCCAAATATGAGAATCATAGGCATCCCTGAGGGTGAAGAAGACAATGGACAAGAGCTGGAAAACCTATTTGAGGGAATAATTGAGGAAAACTTCCCTGGTCTTGCTAGAGATTTAGATATCCAGATACAAGAAGCTCAGTGAACACCTGGGAGATTGATTGCAAAAAGAAATCACCATGACACATAGTCATCAGACTGGCCAAAGTCAACACGAAGGAGGAACTCCTGCGAGCTGTGAGGTGAAAACATCAAGTAACATACAAAGGAAAACCCATCAGGCTAACTACAGACTTCCCAACTGAGACCTTACAAGCCAGAAGGAATTGGGGCCCCATCTTCAGTCTTTTTAAATAGAACAACTCTCAGCCTAGAATTTTGTGTCCTGCAAAACGTAAGTTTTATATTTGAAGGAGAAATAAAGACTTTTTCAGGCAAGCAAATGCTGAGGGAATTGATCAAGACCAGACCTGCCCTGCAAGAAATACTCAGGACTGCATTTTATACATGGATCAGCACAATAGATACCCACCAGTGTAAAACCACCCAAACTAAAGCTCAGAGCTCATATAAAACAGTAGCACAAGAGGTAAAACTAAGCAGTAAGATACTATCCAACAGGATGAACACAGCAGCATCCCACATACCAATTCTGTCAATCACCTGGAACAGTCTGAATACCCTACTCCAGAGACACAGGCTGGCTGAATGGATGAAAAGATACAACTGAAGTATCTACTGTCTCCAGGAAACACATCCAACCTACAACAACTTGTACAGACTAAAGGTGAAGGAATGGAAAGCAACATTCCATGCAAATGGAAACCAAAAGAAAGCAGGTGTAGCCATTCTCATATCAGATAAAATTAACTCTAGATCAACAATAGTAAAGAAGGACAAAGATGGTCATTATATAACGGTAAAGGGAGCAATTCAACAAGAAGACATAACAATCATAAATATTTATGTACCTAACACAGGTACACCGAGATTTGTAAAGAAAACCCTACTAGGCTGGGCACGGTGGCTCACGCCTGTAATCCTAGCACTCTGGGAGGCCGAGGCGGGCGGATTGTTTGAGCTCAGGAGTTCAAGACCAGCCTGAGCAAGAGCGAGACCCCGTCTCTACTAAAAATAGAAAGAAATTACATGGACAGCTAAAAATATATATAGAAAAAAATTAGCTGGGCATGGTGGCACATGCCTGTAGTCCCAGCTACTTGGGAGGCTGAGGCAGGAGGATTGCTTGAGCCCAGGAGTTTGAGGTTGCTGTGACCTAGGCTGACGCCATGGCACTCTAGTCTCACTCTGTCTCAAAAAAAAAAAAAGAAAAAAAAAGAAAACCCTACTAGATCTAAGCAAAGAGATAAACAGCAGGACTGTAATTGCCAGCCACTTCAACACCCCACTGATAGAACATCCAAGCAGAAAAATAAAGAAACATTGGACTAAAACAGGACTCTAGAACAAATGGGCCTAACAGACATTTACGGAACATTTTACCCCAAAACTACTGAATGTACATTCTTCTCAGCAGCATATGGAACATTCTCCAAGTTGGTCATATCTTAGGCCACAAAACATGTCTCAGCAAATTCAAAAAAATAGAAATCATACCATGTATCTTTTCAGACCACAGTGGAATAAAACTAGAAATCAACTCCAAGAAGAACACTCAATTCTACACAAAGTCATAGAAATTAAACAACCTGCTGTTGAACAATTATTTAGTCAATAATGAAATTAAGATGGAAATCAAAAGATTCCTTGAACTGAACAACAAAGGGAACACAAGCTATCAAAATCTATGGGACTCAGCAAAAGCAGTCTGAAGGGGAAAATTCATAGTCTTAAATTGCCTACATCAAAAAGACAGAAAGATCACAAATTAACAATCTAGTGACACATCTCAAGGAACTAGAAAAGGAAGAACAAGCCAAACCCAAAATCAGCAGAAGAAAAGAAATAACTAAGGTTAGAGCAGAACTAAATGAAATGGAAAAGAAAAAAAATACAAAGGATCAATAAAAAAAGAAGTTGGTTCTTTGAAAAGATAAACAAAATTGATAGCCCTCGTGCTAGATTAACCAGGAATAGAAGAGAAAGGACCCAAATAAGCTCAATCAGAAATGACAAAGGAGATATTACAACTGATAACACAGAGATACAAAATACCATCTGTGAATACTATGAAAATCTCTACACACGTAAACTCAAAAAATTTAGAGGAAATGGACAAATTCCTGTAAACACACAACCTTCCAAGACTCAATCAGGAATAAATAGAACTCCTGAACAGACCAATAACAAGCAATGAGATTGAAGCAATAATAAAAAATCTTGCAACAATAAAAAGCCCTGGACCAGATGGATTCACAGCTGAATTTTACCAGACCTATAAAGAAGAGCTGGTTCCTACACTGCAGAAATTATTCCATAACATCAAGGAGGGAATCCTCCCCAACTCATTCTTTGAAGCCAGTATCACCTTGATACCAGAGCCAAGAAAGGACACAGCAAAAAAAGAAAACTATAGACCAATATCCCATATAGATGCAAAAACAGAATATAGATATAGAATACAGATTTTAAAAATCCTCAATAAAATGCTAGCAAACAAAATTCAACAGCACATCAAGAAAATAATCCACTATGACCAAGTGGGCTTCATCCCAGGGATGCAAGGGTGGTTCAACATATCTAAATCAATAAATGTGATTCACCACATAAACAGAAGCAAAAACAAAGACGACCATAAGATCATCTCAATAGATGCATTTGACAAAGCATTTGACAAAATTCAGCACCCTTTCATGATAAAAACCATCAACAAACTAGGCATAAAAGAAATATATCTCAAAATTATAAAAGCAATATATCTCAAAATTATAAAAGCCATACATGAAAAACCCACAGCCAGCATCATACTGAATGGGGAAAAGTTGAAAGCATTCCCATTAAGAACTAGAACAAGGCAAGGGTGCCCACTTTCACCACTTCTATTCAACATAGTGCTGGAAATCCTAGCCGGAGCAATCAGGCAAGAGAAAGAAAGAAAGGGTATCCAAATCAGGAAAGAGGAAGTCAAACTATTGCTTTTTGCTGACAATATGATCTTATATTTAGAAAACCCCAAAGACTTCACCAGGAGACTCCTGGAATTGATAAATAAATTCATCAAAGTCTCAGGTTACAAAATCAATGTACACAAATCAGTAGCAGTCCTATACACCTATAACAGTCAAGCTGAGAGTCAAATCAAAGACTCAATACCATTCACAATAGCTACAAAGAAAATAAAGTACCTAGGAATACACTTAATCATGGAGGTGAAAGATCTCTACAAAGAGAACTATGAAACACTAAGGAAAGAAATCAAAGATGACACAAACAAATGGAAAAACATATAAAAAAGAAAAAAATTAAAGTGTTAAAACAAATGGTTTAACAGTAAAACTTTTCAAAGAGTCAGTTGTCTGTGCTGGCTGTTTCCACTCCTATCCTCCTTTTCTCTTTTGAGCTTATTACAATCAAGCTTTTGTCTCACATCCTGCCAAAGCTGCTCCATTGGATGCAGGTGATCCCTCCTCTCTTGATGCTTCCTTGAAGATACTTGGTTTCCAGGAGTCTTTCCCATCTTGTTCCTCCTATCTCCATGGCGGTTTCTGCTCTGACTCTTTTGTGGGTTCCTCATCATCTCACCTCTAGATATTGGAGGGCACGATGGACCCCTGTTCTTTTCTGGCTGAACTCACTCCTATGGTCATCTCATCCAGACTTCTGGCTTTAAATATCATCAACATGCTGACAATTCCTAAATTTACATCTCCAGCCTCGTTTCTCTCCTGTTTTCCAGACTTCATATTCAACACTTCCTTATGGATGTCAAATAGGCATCTCAAATCATAGCTCCTCCTACAGTCTTGCCATCTCCAAGTAGGACAACTCCTTCCCTCCAGATGTTGACATCTAACCCCTGGAGTCGTCCTCAGTGCCTCACTTTTTCTCATATCCAATCCATCAGCAAATCTATCAGCTTCACTACTTTCACAGGCCCAAATCCGTGGTATTGCAGTTGCTGCCTACTTGGTCTCCCTGTTTCTGCTTTTGCTTTCCTACAGTCTACTCTTGTCAAAATAGCCCTAGATCTTTTCAAAACATAAGGCAGATCGAATCCCTCCAATGCTCAAAATGCCCCAGAGTTTTCCCTATCACAAAGTAAAATCTAAAACCTTCAAGCCCCTACTTAAGAGTGTTCCTGTTGCTACCTCTCTGAATCCTACTTCCTATCACCTTCCTCCTTGCTCATGGTCTACTCTTTGTTCCTTGAATACACTAAACACGCTATTGCCTCAGGCCTTTGTACTTGCTCTGCCAGGAATGCTCTTCACATAGACATCCCCTGGGCTGCTCCTATCCTTGTGATTATCTTATCTGATCTTGTCAAATAAAATAGGAATCACCTCCAACCCTTCCCTACTTTATTCTTTTGCAAAACACTTATTGTAAGGTGTTTGCATTTATTTATTGTCTGTCCTCTCCCCTGGAATATAAACTCATGAGGTCGAAGGTCTTTGTATGTTTTGTTCACATACATATCCCCAAAGGCTAGAAAAATGTCTGGCACATGGTAGGTGTTCCATTTATATTTGTTAAAAGAATGAATGACTCTAGGTCACTTTCTACAACAGATTTCAGGGGACCAGCCAAGCTCTTTATGGAATTCTGTTCACTTAGCGTAAGTGAATCCTGCACAACACTGTTGGGCCTGGGAGTGGGAACACAGGGCTGGGAGGATCGATAGAACTTTTTACTCTAAATTGCTTTTCCATAGGATGGTATTTACCAAACCAGGATTTCAGCTCTACCTCAAAGCTTGCCTAAGGATATTTTTCAGAGTGAACTTGCCTGAGAGTTCAACAATTCTCAAGAATGGTTTCCCTGAAAGGATCCTTGTTCGGATACCATCCCTTTAAAAGCCCTTAATCCAGACTGCCTGTTCTGCAGACATTCTCAGATGCATTATTTAAAGTTATTTCCAGTGGTATGTGGGTGGGAGGTGGGAGCTACATTTGTTACTTAGTGGTTTCGAAAAGCCTTCCAGGATCTCTTTCCTTTTCACCCTAGTGAGGTTGCTCGTTTTTAACCCTTCTTTCCAAGTCACCTAACATAACCTCTTAGAGTTGGTAGCTCATCAGCAAATCCCATAGTGCACTTCATCTGCAGTTGAGTGAAATTTAGAAATATGCCACTCCCTTCCTTGAGGATGTCTCTTAGGAGAGGGAGGGTTCTTTACCTTGAGGAGTCAAAGAGTGACGTTCATAGAGGATCCTGTTTATTGGATGAAGCAGTTGCACAGACTTTCAATTCTTTGGAGAATGCTCCCGTCTGTGATACAATGCATTAATCATCATACTTTTGAAGAATAAAAATGATGCATTGTATTTGCGTGGCCTTTCTGCATGCCCTGCCACCCTTCACATCTGTTATTTCATTTGTCACTCGCAAAGCTTCCTGCTGTAGACAAATTATATCACATTTTACAGATGAAGACAGAGGCGTGGGGGCGGGTGTAGTGACTAGCTGAGAGCTGCTCTTGGTTGATTGCCCAGTTGAATCCAGAGCTCAGGCCTCCTGCTCTCTCACTTCCTGGACGTGCAGGACTTTAACTTCAGCATTTTGCCACCCCTGACCATTGGTAGATGTCCCTCCAGTTCTCCCCTGTGCTCCAGGAGCCCAAGTACTGGTCTCAAACACTCGATGATTGCCTTTTGCTGCAGGATTCCATTTCTAACTTGCAACATCTTGCTTCTGGTTCTCCTGATTCTGCCAGGTTCTGAGAGAGACAGGAAAGGTCCACGTGTCTCTGTGTGTTTGGGACTGTTCTCTTTCTAGGAGAATGCTCAGTGGCTGAAGGAGCTATCTATATATCCATGGAGAGCTTCCCTCTCTGAGTTCATGGGTATCTAAGCTCCAACTCGGTAGAGAGTTGGGCTTCTCTTCTGGACATCCATAGTGAAGTCATATCCCTTAGGAATTCTCCACTTGCAATTCACACCTAATAGGTGTGGCTTGCTGTCTGGGGGATGGGCATGCTTGTAGCTTTGACTCGGGTGGTGCAAAGGCAATTTATGTGACCAGAGCCTTTGTACCCCTGTAATACTCTTAAATTAAAAAAAGAAAAAGAAATTCTCCACTTGCAAGCCACGCAGCTCTAGCGGTTATCTTTTAAGCACATTACTCAGACCTGGAATTTCTTTCACCACAGTTATAATAATGCCAACCTTTGTACAGTGTTTTAGAATTGTGGCTATGTTTCAGAAACACCCAGAAGGTTTCTGAAAATATGAATTCCTGGACCCCTCCTCTGGAGATTTTAATTCAGGAGGCTTAAGAAGGATCCGGAAATCTGTAATTAAGAAAAAAAATTTTTTTTCCTTGGCGATTCTGACAATTAACCAGGCTTGGAAACCACTGTTGAGATTACAAAGCCCTTTTGTATATAATATTTCATTTGTTCCTCACAACACATGAGGAAACTGTTAACCTCCTTTGCAGATGTGACTCAAATACGGTAAATAACTTATTCTAAGCCTCTAAGTTCGTGAATGGCAGAGCCAAGTCTCCGGCAGAAGGCCTCTGTCTCCAAACCTGATTGCCTTTCCACTGCAGTCTCCCTTGGAGACTCATTCTCCCGTTTCTCTGCTGCCCTGGGTCGGGGGTGGGGTGATGGTTTCCCCTCGCCCTCTGATTGCTCACCAGGGAAAGGCCACGTTCAGCTGCTCTTCCCTGAGAGCAGCTCTGAGCAGGTTTGGAGAAGACAGTGGAAAGACAGGCCCCAAGGAAACAGTTCAAAAATCCAGCCTTGTTGGTTATCTGGGCCCATCAGGCAAAAAATGGCGTGCGGGCTCTACCCTGGAGGAGTCACCGCAGTCACCAGGCCAGCAGGCAGGGCCTGCAGACCAACCTGCGTGCCTGAGTGGGTGTTTCTGCCCAGTTCCAAGAAAGAGTTCTAAAGAGCGTAGGGCAGAAACCACTGGCCACTGGCGTAGAGAGTTAGTGGTAAATCTTTCCTCTTTCCATATGCATTGGTTTAGGGGCTAGATCATCATGAAGAAACCTCAAAAATCTCAAGTTTCATTGTAATAGGAAGGATGCAGGGTGGCCCTGGGGGTGGCTATGGGAAACTCTGAGTGCATTTTCTGCTGCTTCTGGCCGAGACGATGTCAGCGTGTCAGAGTAGCTGGAGAGCAGGGCTCTTTTGTTCTAGCATGTCCTCTGCCACTGGGAGCCCCCTGGGTTGAAATGCTTATGCTGACTTGGGTGGGTGCCCCCTCAGCCCAGGTTCCCAGTGTGGCTGCTATTCTTGGAATTTTAGAAACTGGAACCTGGTGGACCTTTTCCTTATGAATGGGAGTTTGATTTCTGGTTATTTCATTCTTTCGTTTATTTATAGACATTATTACACAGTGATTAGAAGCCTGAGAGCTCTGGGGGTAGATTTCCTGGATTCCAACTCTGGCTCTGTCATTTACTGGCTTTGTAATTTGTGTCCCTGTGCCTCAGCGTACTCATCTGTAAGACTATGATAACACTAGTACTTACTTCTTCGGGTTTTGGTGAAGGTTAGATAAATTATTATGTGTGGAGTGCCTAGAACAGGGCAGGCACATAGAAGGTGCCGCGTAAGTGCTGGATGTCACTACTGCTCAGCGAACAGCCAGGGCAACAGCCAGGACCGCGCCTTGTAGGAGTTCACAGTTTCCTGGGAGGCAGGCACGAAAACAGACCACTGCAATGCCAAGTTGCCTTGTGACGTGGAGAGAGCTGCAACAGAGGAACACTCAGAGCACTGTGGGAACATAGACAAGAGGCCACTGCGGACCACGGAGGGGCTGGGTGAGGCCTGAGCTGATGTCTTAGAGGAGCTAGTAGCATCCGATCTGAAAGCGTCAGTAGGAATCCTTCAGGTGGAGAAACAGGGACAGGCATTCCAGGAAGGGGCACCAGCACTCACTGGACCACAGAGCCACGGACGCTCTGGCGTGCGCAGGAGTTGAAGCGAAGTGGAGAATGGGACGCATGACAAGGAGGTGGGAGGTGAGTGGGGAGGTCAGGGAGTGCCGTGGTAAGAATCACTGACACCAAGGGACGTGGACTTCAGCTGAAGGAAGGGCACTTGGGACGTATCGTGGGCCCTGGAATGGTATGCTTAAATTTGTATTTTAATAAAACCACTCTGGTTGCTGTGAGAAGCATGGCACAATTAAAAAAAAAAAAAAGGAAACAACCAAACCCATGACTGGAGTCTCTCACCCTCAGTAAACGTGAGCGTAGATCACCCACCAGTTCCAAGAGGGCTCAACGTCAACTGTGGCCAGGAGGCAAGGCTTTGGAGAACTGGTGTCAGTTCTACCCGTGACATTCAGGGTGACCTTGAGAAGGGCCCTTCAGGTGTTGGGACTCCCAGTTCCTTAGGTGCGATGGGGATATCAAGCTCCCTCCCATATCCCATCTTTAGATAATGCAGGAGCACTGTACTATATTCTATTCCGCCAGAATGTAGCCAACTCACAAGGAAAAGTGGGGCTCCATAGCTTGTTTTATTTTTCTATGGGATAATTTGCATTTAATTTTATCATTGACTACGTAACATTCTCGTGGTTCAAAAAGCACAATGATAGAAAAAGTTACCCATCGACACAAGTTTGCTGCCACCCCTGCGCTCATCTACCCTGTCGTCCGCAGCCCTGCCACGAGAAACCACGCTTACTAGTGTCGTGGGTTTCCTTTTAGCATTGCTTTACGAGCAAATACAAATACAGACTTATGCTGTACCCCTTTCTTGTGTAAGTAGAGGCACTTTTGGAATAGGTATCAAGTGTATCAATAAGGTCTTTGAAAACTAAAAATCAAACTGGTGAAAGGATTTTTGACTAGTCTAGTTATTTCTTCTAGAGTGAAGAAAAAGAAAGCAGAAGCTTGGCCGTGCCTTTGTTTCCCTGCTCTGTAAAATAGGGACAGTATTCTGTCTACTCTGACTCCCATGTGGGAAAGCTATCAGTCATTTCACATTCATCAACCTCTTTGAGTTTTCTGGCAGAAGGGATTCTCGAAGAAATACTTCCTACTTGGCCCCTGGTCCCAGGACCTATTTAGAAAAAGAATCCAGACTGCTGATTGTTAACAAGTTGTTGGGTTTTTTTCTCCCCTCCAGCTCTTCCTCTCAAAACTTCTGAGCCTTAATTGGCAGCCCCAGTCTCTGCCAGGGCCATGTGCGTCTGATTTTAAGCAGCATCCTGCCGGAGACGCCTGCTGCACACATGTGGCTGCAAGTGCCTGGTATCTGCTGCAAAGTTCTTAATTTTTTTTTTTTTCCACCACATGTGCTGAGCCACACAGAAGCTTTAAGGCTCCAAATCACAGCGCAGCAGTCAGCCAGTGCTGGCTGTAATTAGCTAGAATTGCAAACTCCTCCTGGTCATGAAGACCTTGTGTCTTCGCTTACCGTGGAGAATTTCCTGCATTCTCTAAGGGTCGCTGGAGAGGCTCAGAGGAAGGAAGCTGTCTATGCTTGGAGGAGGGGCTAGCCTAGCTGATCTCCAAGATGCCTGCAGTTCTAAAATTACACTGTAATGGCATCTTCTTCAGGGCCCAACATAGGGAGGTGACCATTATGCACAGTAAGCTCAGTGGACGCCTCCGGAGCACACCAGGTGACAAGGACAGTGGGGCTATTGTCTGGAAACCGCAGAACCTCCTTAATGTTTTGAAAGGGATTTGGGTTTTGTTTTACTGGGAAGCTTCCTGGCAGTTTTTTCTGGAGGGAGGGTGTTTAATCTGGTTTCTCAGGTACAGCGCAAGGCCATTTTGTCTCAGACATGGGCTTGGCAATACGGAGCTCCGTTCTGGGCCGTGATTCACAACCTCACCAGCTTTGTGAATTCAAGAAATCCTTGTGCCACCCAAGGACCCAGAGAGATTTTCAACAGTCTTTTCACCCTGCCCCTACAGCCAGTTCAGGACAGCAACCAGTGGCATATTTCCCATTCTGAAGGCTGACAGCCCTCACCTAGAGAAAGTCCACCTTAAAGAGGACCCTCCCCTGCCCTGCAGTTTTAGTCCGTCTCGAGGCAGAACCACGCAATTGTTCTAGGTTGCAGAACCGTTGAGTTCATGTAAGGAACATTTAGCAGTCTGCGTCATTTCTACATGCCTCCCTCAGGGAAGACTGACCCTGGAAAGCGCTGTAGATGCTGGCTGGGAGATAGTCCTCTTTGTGAATGAGCACAGACATCTTTCTGCCCTTTCTTTTTGCTAGGAGCACTCTTTACGGTGTTGCTGTTGAAGCAGGCGGGGGGATTGGGAGGAAAGAATAGCTGGTGGCCAGTGTTCAACTTGAGGAGCAGGAAACCTGTAGATTGGAGACACCAGCCCAATGTCTGTATCTTAGATCTGAGCTGTTAAGACTCATAGCCACTTCTCTACAATTAGTGAACTCTTCTTCTCCATTGAACAGCTCCCTATTTATTTATTTAGAATAAATAATATTCATCCAGGTTGGAGTGCAGTGATGTGGTCATAGCTTACTGTCACTTCAAACTCCTGGGCTCAAGTGATCCCCCTGCCTCAGCCTCCCAGGCAGCTGGGACTATAGGCACATGCCACCATGCCTGGCTAATTAAAAAAAAATTTTTTTTTTTTTTTTTTTTTTTTTAGAGACAGGGTCTGGCTAGGTTGCCCAGGCTGGTCTCAAACTCCTGGCTTTAAGCAATTCTTCTGCCTGGGCCTTCCAAAGTACCTGGATTATAGGTGTGAGCCACTGTGCTTGGCTCTAACTCACTATTTAAATGTTAGCCTCTCCAGGGAGATATGTGTGATCCCTAGCCCAGCATAGCATCTGGCTCATGTGGATGTTCAAGAATTGGCTGTTGGATTGGATACTCCATTCAGCAACATTTATTGAGTGCTTACTCTGTGCACTGCAATGTGCTAGATTCTGTTGATGCCAAAATAAGATATGACTCCTCCCCATAAAGAGTTTATAATCCAGGAGAAGAGGGGTCTGTGTATTCCCAACGCCCAGCATGGTGGCAGAAACAGAGACACTGGTGGCTTTTGAGCTCAGTATCATAAAGTGTCAGAACTGGAGGGTCTTAGGGATTGTTGAGTCCCTTGCTGTCACTTCAGAAATGAAGAAACTGACTGGGGAGAGACTTGCGCAAGGCCATGCCATCAGACAGGGACAGAGAGAGTGCTCAGCCCGCAGTCCCCACTTTCAGCTCACTCTGTCACCCCACGCAGCGTGGGTTTGGCCTTTAACTGAAAAGATCAAATCGTGGAAAGTAGAGGCAGTACCAGACGGAGCAGGCGCCCACTTTCATTGCGGGTCTGCTGTGGCTCGGTGACCTAAATCCCGTAAGGACTGGGAAGCTCTGGGCAGTGGCTGTCGGGCTTACACTGCAGAGATCTACACAGAGGCGGCAGGGGCCCAGCTGCCTGCAGTTCCCACCGAGGCTTCACTCTCAAGAGGCCAGAGTGCCCACGAGCGGAAGGCTCATCACTTCTGACCCTGTGGCCCCGTTCAGCTGAGGTGCCAAATGGTTCTGGTTGAGGGTACGGTATGTGAGAGGTCCTGGTACTTGAACCACAAACAAGGGCTTTTCATCCTGCTAACATCAGGCCGGGACCTTGTTTGACCCCAATTCAAACACTCTAACAGTAAAAAGACATTTTTGAGACAATCATGGAAAAATGAATGCAGATTTGATACTTGATATTAAGGAATGAGTGTAAATGTTAGATATGGTAATGGCAAGTGATTATATTAAAGAGGAAACAGTCCTTATCAGTTAGAGATGCACACTGATGTCTAGATTGTTTTAAGATAGGAAAAAGACCAGGCCTGGTGGCTCATACCTGTAATCCCAGCATTTTGGGAGGCTTGCTTGAGGCCAAGAGTTTGAGACCAGCCTGGGCAACATAGCAAGACTCCATCTCTAGAAAAAATAAGAAATTAGCCAGCTGTGGTGGTGCATGCCTGTAGTCCCAGCTACCCCAGAGGCTGAGGCAAGGGGATCAGCTTGAGCCCAGGAGATTAGGGCTGCAGTGAGTAGTGAATCCTGCCACTGTACTCCAGCCTGGGCAACAGAGCAAGACACTTTCTCAATCACTCAATAAGTAAATACATAGATACATACATACTCAAGCGAGGGAGAAGAAATTTTTTTTTTTTTGGTAGAGACAGGGTCTTGCTATATTGCCCAGACTAGTCTTGAACTCCTGACTTCGAGTGATCCTCCCACCTCAGCCTCCCAAAGTACAGGGATTACAGGTGTGAGCCACTGCACTCAGCCAAAAAGAAACTTTTATAAGTGTTGTGGGGTGAGATGATGTATCTAGGATTTGCTTTAAAATATTCCTGAAAAAAAGTTGGGAAATTTTAGGTGAACAATTTGGCAAAACATTGATAATTGTAATTATGGATGCTGCATGATGGCTACAAGGGAGTTTGTTACACTATATTCTCTACTTTTGTGCATGTTTGGAAAATTCTACAATAAAAAGTTAAAAATAATAGGGGCCTGGGTCTCTCCCCTTGCCCTCCGTGCCCACCAGTGAACCCTTCCAGAATGGTGAGGACTTGCCCTGCAACGGCAGAGCAGGTGAGGACGATACTGCTGAGACCCTGCGGGAACCAGCTCAAGTCTCTGGCTATCTTAGAGGATACGTGGAAGGGCAGGAACACTCCGTGTGAGTGCGATTATTCAAGGACCTGTGAGATGTCACCCACTGCCTGGTAGTGTCTGTGGAAGCCACCTCTCCACAGCCAGATGAACCCAATGCCATCCTTGGTGTTTCCTTTCATATTGTTAGTCCATATCTGTTTCAGGCCAGCCTGGCCCAGAGTGGTCCATCCGAAGCCAAATCTTGCCTGAGCTGTGACACAATGTATTGCCAACACTGCACACTGTTGCATGATGGAGCTAATCTCTTCCACCCTCTGTGATGCCCATATTTGAATCCCTATTCACCATCTGTCCGTGTCTGTCCTTCTTTTGTTTCCCTGCCTGAGAGTGAAACCATTACTACATCTACCTGCAGGTTCTGTAGGATCCGAGTGACCCAGCCTCTGTGACATAGAGCTTTTACTCTTATAATGGTCCCTCATTATCCTCAGGGGTTACTCCCAAGACCCCCAGTGCATGCCTGAAACTACAGATAGGACTGAACCTGATTGTACCCATCAGATCTCATGTCTTTTTTTTTTTTTTTCTTTTGAGACAGAGTCTCACTCTGTTGCCCAGGCCAGAGTGCCATGGCATCAGCCTAGCTCACAGCAACCTCAAACTCCTGGGCTCAAGCGATCCTTCTGCCTCAGCCTCCCAAGCAGCTGGGACTACAAGCATGCACCACCATGCCAGGCTAATTTTTTCTATATATTTTTAGTCGTCCAGCTAATTTCTTTCTATTTTTTTAGTAGAGACGGGGTCTCGCTCTTGCTCAGGCTGGTCTCGAACTCCTGAGCTCAAACGATCCGCCCGCCTCGGCCTCCCAGAGTGCTAGGATTACAGGCGTGAGCCACCACGCCCGGCCCAGATCTCATTTCTGACAAATTTAAAGCCTTTTCCATCTTAACTAAGCACTTATCACTCACCGTGGCTGAAACTTCTGCAGTTTGAGGTGCGACAGCAAAACTAGCGTGAATTTCTTCTACCTTCCTCACAATTTCACAGATAGAAGACTCATTTTTACCATACAGCTTAGCAAGCTCAGAGTACAATTTTTTTTTTATTTCCTTATTAAGTCGAGAACTTTCACCTTTTTGCTTAATGGAACCATTTTCCAGCTTCCTTTTGGCGTATTTGAGTTGCCAGCATGACTACTCTTGTGCTTTGGGGCCATTATTAAGTCAAATAAGGGTTGCTTGAGCGCAAGCACTGCGATGTTACGACAGTCAGTCTGATAATGGAGACAGCCGCTAAGTGGCTAACAGGTGGCTGGCATAGACAGTGTGGGTACGCTGGACGAAGGGAGGATTCGTAACCTGGATAGGATGGAGCGGGATGGCATGAGATTTCATCCTGCTACTCAGAACAGTGTCCAATTTAAAACTGAAGAATTGTTTATTTCTGAAATTTTTCATTTAATATTTTCAGACTGCCATGGAAAGTGAAAACATGGATAAGGAGGAACAACTGTACTGGTTCATTTCCCTTTTTTACTCTCTTGTCATACTCATTTATGAGGTTTTTATACCCAGCCCTGCCCTAGGTGTGGTCTTCCTATGGCCATGCCCTTTAGTACGGAGTAAAGAATCTTTAGATCCAAAGAGACATGCTTACCTGGGGCTGTGCTTCCCCCTACCCCCACCTCAACACGCACATGGACACACACGCATACACACCATGCTGTGGGTATTAGGAACCCAGATGACTAGGAATCTGCTGCCTGGGTCTTGCCCCCATCTGCAGTCTCCCAAACAGACACCCCTAGCCTGAGGAGAACCAAGGAGCCTCTGTTTGTAGGTGTGTGGACAGAACTTGGACATGCTCCTGGGGGATCCTGACACAAGCGTGTGAGGCCCCTGGTACCCAGAGGAGCCAGGGTGGCACATGAAGCAGAGGGGTCAGACCACAGGTAGAGAGATCAGAGACCACCAGCTGCTAGCTCTTCCCAGGCTGCCACTTTCTGGCACAGAATGCCAAGGAGTCTGAGCATCAAACCGGGGCATTGTGAATGTATATTGGTTGAAGTAGGAGGCTAGGACGTACCTGTTGGTTGGCTTGTTTTATTACTTTTAAACATGTAGACTTTAAGGTATGTGAGCCTCCCTGTATATTCTTGCCCAGGCCCTGTACATTTTAGGTATCTATTTCCTGATGGAGACACAGGAATTTTGCTGTCGCCTTAAGGAAGGCTCGTGTTCTCCCATGGTATTTCCTGCAACTTGTAAAATACGACTTGTAAAGTCCTATTGTAGCACCACTTATTTCCTGTGTTTATAATGGAAGTGAAATCATGGTTTGTCTTTCCATCCTCAACAAGCTTCAATTATATAAGCTAACAAGCTAATTAAAAATAGCCTTAAAGTGGGAGGGGGCACTTGTGTAAGTCAACAACTTTATCATAAAAGGCTTCTCCTGAAATTTCCCATGCTCATTCAAAGGGACTGGCTGTGTTCTAGACTCTATTCAACAGATATTAGCCATAAGAGCCAAAAAGTTAAGCTATTTTTAAAATTATAGTTTCCCAAATGGCTCCTCCTATTCAAACAGTGGCAGAATCCCATCAGCCTCCCTCCCTCCAGTGAAGTGTTTCCATCTCTCTCAGTGAGTTATAGGCACCATCGCTCTACCTACATAGTATCAAGCAGAAAAGTTTTGAAGGCATTTGGGGTATCAGAGCAAAGGTCTCCCATCCATACTGGTTATGTAATTGGCCTTTCTCTCTGTAAAGACTCAAAGCCCTTGCACTAAATAGAAAATGCAAAAGAATTTTGGATATGGGGAGTTGAACAAGTAAGTGGCTTTGTACACAATAGAAAATGTGTTCCTCCTTTGCTCTAGAAGACTAACCTTAGAAGCTCCCTACTCCATCTCAAACCCCAATTAAATTTTAATCCAAATCATCATGAATGCAAAGTGCTTTCTTCAAGCTCCATTATTTCTGGGGCTCCCTAGTGCCCAGTTTAATAAATGCTTCAGGGAAAGGTGTCTGGCAGTGCCTGGATGAGGGTATTGGCTTTGGAAAGGGGAGTCTTAACGTCAACAAGTATGTCAATGATAAGTCACTGAAAACAAATCCCAGCCATCCAGTTTGCTTGGTTATGTGGCTCAGGTGCCCTGCATCAAAGCTTGGCCCAAGTCCAAGTTTCACGTTGGCAATTCCTGCCATTCAACATGTTTGGCTTTTGTTTCTTAATGGGTGTTGACAGACAAAATCTACTTCCCACAATCCTCCTCCATTGACACATTCATTCCATAGACATGTGTTGAGTAGCCCTGGAGTCCTTGCCTTACACCCACCCACGGGTATGTCAACAGATTATTACATAGTATTAATAGTAATGATAAGAGTATGTGATAATAGAGGAATGCATAGCACGGTGTGAACTCAGAAGAAGTAGTGTCTGGCCGCCTGGAAGAATTGGATGAGATATCTTAGAGAAGGTGACAGTTGACATAGAGCTTGAATGATGTACAAGAGAAGGTACAGCTGATTTAGGTAGGTGAAATTTAATGTCTCTTCTCTTAGGATTTGTGCTCCGAAAGCTTTTGGTTTTCATGAGCACAGAAAGAAGGTCAGTGGCCTGGTGATCTGCAAAGGGCCTTTTGAGAAGTACAGCAAAGAGAAAGAAAACTGAAAGGAGCTTGGTATGGCTGAGCCAGAGGAAAGGTCTCTGCCTGGGCAGGTGGGGAGGAACAGGGGGAAAGGGGGAGGCTCAAAGGCTGTCCCACTATGCTCTGACCCCACCGTTTTGCTTGGGTGGTGTTCATAGATCTCCCACTATGCTCTGACCCCACTGTTTTGCTTGGGTGGTGTTCATAGATTTCCCACTATGCTCTGTCCCCACCGTTTTGCTTGGGTGGTGTTCATAGATTTACTAGGCATTGATGGCTTCCAGTGTATCACTGGGGTGGGAACTGGCTGTCCAGAAAGGCTAGTGGGAACAGCTGTGGGCACACTTTCGTCTGGCTCAGTCTTCATCCTGAAGACATGGCACGCTTCACAGACAAACCTCGCTGCGACGGCCGCCTTGATTCACTTCTTGAAATAAGTCCTCATCACTGGACGAGTATTTTAAGATGCAGCTTTCATCAAGAAGTTTCCATTAAAGCAATTCCAGTAGAGCGAATAATCATTTATCCCCCTCATCAGACATGCTTATCTTATAGAATTATGATGAGTTCAAGTCTCGCATTTTTTAGCCCTATCTTTAAAAAAAAAAAAACTTAGAGAAATGATCCTGTATCTGTATCAAAAGTTTCCCTCTCCATTTTCTGTGTCACCCTTGCTCTTTATGGATTTCCTTATCACAGTTTTTTCTAACTTCCTGTTTCCTAGCAAACTTTTTATAAATTCATTTTGGTTTGTGTTAAGCCATTCAAGAGTGAACTTTTCCTTTTTTTTGGAGGCCAGTACTTTTTCTGGACCTCCTTATTCATTGTACACATTGAAGGTCACAGCTATTTCAAATATTTTGACAACCTTCAATTATTTGCACTTAAGGGGTTGAGTAGAGAAGGGGAACTGCATAAATTTACCAGCAAAATGACATTAGAGCAATCACATGGATAATACCCCATAGCATATATTCCCCATTTGTTTATTTGCCCTTGGAATGCACTTAAAATATTATTTTTACCACTCTAAACTCCTTCATTTGCAATTCTTATTCATATACTAGATAGGCAAAAAAAAATTTTACAGTGAATAACTCAGAATGTGTGGGTAACCAAACTAATGAACTAACAGGAACAGCTTGTCACAAAAACAGTCTAAATGTGCAGTCTTCTAGTTAAGGAAAGAAATGCAAAGTTGGGCAGACAGGAAGGCCTGTTCCACCAACCTTATTCATATAGGCCTAGAGTTTATTCCTTCAGTCATTCATCATTTACTGAACACCCTATATATAATAGGTGCTGGAGAGTCAAAGAAGGCAAAGACATTGACATTGTCTTCTTTGGGTTCAGTAAAGGAAAACACAATTTGACAAATGCCCAAATAGATTTGTGAGTCCCTAGTAAGAACAACTAATTCCACTATATTTCACAGAGAAATATTTGATCTGGATATAGAAAAGTATGTTGCAGGTATTGAGGGAGCGGGAGTTCAGGATGGTGGGATGCAGGGGCCATGGGAGGGGTACAGCAGGGTCAAGCCTAGAGAGATGGATTTGGGTACCACCATGGAGCACCTTGGATGCCATATGAAAAGGATTTGATCCTGTGGGTAACAGGGAGGCCCTGAAGGTTTAAGCAGAGGTAATATGGTTGACTCTTAAGTTGTAGAATGATAACTATGACAGCAATGTGTGTCATAGTGTATAAGGCAAGAGAAAAGACAGGAAACCAGAGTATACTTGCCAGGTTATGAGACAAAACTATTCTGACCCAAGACAGTGGAGATGCAGATAGGGCGAAGGAGGTGCGGTTCAGTCCCACTTAGGATGCTTTGGTACCTGGCAGAGGAAGGGGCAGGAGAAAGATGGGGAAGTCAAGAATGCTTCCTCATTTCTACTTATTTCAATATTGTGGCCAATTTTCCGAGTGCACAGATAAAAATGTCTATTGCAAAACCCAACTCCTGCTTCCTCTCCATGTTCTTCCATCTCCTTTCAGAAATGTGTAACTCACCCCTAGAGTTTGTCTGGGACACAGCCTCATTCTACATTCTGATGCTTTTAGGTCTGATGACTTGTAATGTACAAGACTTGGACTTCTTCCTCTTTAATTCAATGAACACCACTGGCATCATGTTGGAAGATAAGGCATGCACAATGAAGACTTGGTCCTCCTCCAAGAAGCTCATAAGCTTACGGAGGAAATAGTAACCCAGGAAGAATGAAAACAAAGGGGTGGGAAACCATAAAGAGAAGGCTGGGAGAATTCAGGAGTATTTGGCATAGAAGGTGGTGCTTAAGCGAGGCTGTTCATTTTTATTGAGCATCTACCACATGCCCTGTACTACACTTGACCTTGAGAATAACAGTCTGATACATACACATGATAAGAAGGAAGACACACATTATTTTTTTTTTTTTTTTGAGACAGAGTCTCACTCTGTTGCCCAGGCTAGAGTGCCATGGAGGCAGCCTAGCTCACAGGAACCTCAAACTCCTGGGCTCAAGCAATCCTTCTGCCTCAGCCTCCCGAGTAGCTGGGACTACAGGCATGTGCCACCATGCCCGGCTAATTTTTTCTGTATAGTTTTATCTGTCCAGATCAGTTCTTTCTATTTTTAGTAGAGACGGGGTCTCGCTCTTGCTCAGGCTGGTCTCGAACTCCTGACCTCGAGCAATCCTCCCGCCTTGGCCTCCCAGAGTGCTAGGATTACAGGCATGAGCCACCACGCCCGGCCAGAAGACACACATTAAATAAGTATTTAGTCACAAGCTGAATGAATGCTTAGAAAGAGAAATGCAGGGTGTCATGAGAATGTGTAACTGGGATCAGGAAGGTGGGCATGGTGACGCACACCTGCAGTCCCAGCAACGTGGGAGGCTGAGGCAGGATGATTGATTGAGCCTGGGAGTTCAAGTCCAGCCCGGGCAACATAGCAAGACTCCATTGCAAAAAAAAAAAAAAAAAAAGTGTAATAATAATAATAAAAGACCAGGGAAACCAAATGAGAAGATTAAAGCCGAGATGTGAAAGGTGGGCAGACATATTGGCGTAGGGGAGGGGAAGAGAGTTTCTGAAGAGAGAACTGCATGAGTACTTGCTCAGTTGTGAGAAAATGCGGCATGTTCAAGGAACTGAAAGAAATCTAACGTGGCTGGAGCACACAGAGAAGGGTGCGGTGGCCTAAAGTACGGCAAAGCAGGGGCCAGAAAATAGCGATCACGTAGGCTGGTTAGCCGTGCTGAGGTTCTGGAACTTTATCTTAAAGGAAAGAGAGAACTACCCAGATGTTTTAAGCAGAAGAATGTGCGGTGACTGAATATTTGGAGAATAAGTTGGAAAGGGCAAAACCGGAAGCAGGGAATCTGTCAGGGAGTTGTTGGAACAGCCAAAGTGACAGGTGACGATGGCTAAAGAGAAGATGAGGGATTGAAGAGAACCAATATGTAAGAAATTCAAGAGGCCGACTTGGACGGGCCTTAATTAGTTATATACAAGAGGTGAGAGAAAGGAAGAAGTCAAGGGTGGATCTGAGGTTTCCAGCTTGGGAAACTGGGTGGATGGCGTATCAGGAACCAAGAGAGTCTGGAGAGAAGCAGGATTGGAGGGAAAGAAGGTGAGTTCATTTTTTTGAACACATGAGGTTTATGCAAGCAAGAGAGTCAAGTGGAGATTTCCAGTAAGGAACAGGTTATGGAAGCCCAAAGCTTGCAAGGGAGAAATTGGTGGGACCTAGACATTAGGGCCTCATTAGCAGGTAGAGGCAAGAGGCATAGCCATGGGAATAGCTGAGACCCCCTAGAGAGAATGAATAAAATGTGAAGAGAAAGACTGGACAGGTTCCTGAGGAATACTAGCAATTAAAGTGCCTGTACAGAAATCAGAGTTTACAAAGGAAGTTGAGAATAAACAGCTGGAGAAAACAGCAGAAGAAAAACCGAAAGGGTATAGCACTGTGGTCCCCAGTGGACCCAGTGGACCCATCGTGCCCTGTTAGGGAATGGGCCACAGAGCTCTGCCACCCCCACCCCGCTGCCCACCTCACATCCATGGAAAAATTGTCTTCCATGAAACTTAGGAAGCTGGGGGGCTGCACAGCAGGAGGGGAGCCAGCGAAGCTTCATCGTCTGTATTTACAGCCGCTCCCCACCACTGATCACCTGAGCTCTACGTCCCCTGCCCCAAGTCCATCTGTGGAAAAATTGTCTTCCATGGAACCAACCAGTCCCTGGTGCCAAAAAGCCTGGGGACTGCTCGTACAGCATCAGGGAAGTACAAGTAGGGAGCAAAGGTGGGTGGTAATGGGAAACGCTGTGCAGAGGTCAAGAGAGAATGGCATTCAAAAAGCCCATCAGAGTATAGTGATTTGAATTCTCACTGCTACTTACTGAGTGACCTTAGACAGGTTATTAACTTTACACTGAGCCTTGGCTATAAATTGGAATGATTGTACAGTATTTAGATCAGCAGTATTTAACTGTTAAATAAACTTTTAAATAACTTAAATACTGTAAGTATTTAACTGTTAAATAAACTTTACCCATTATTATTCAGTAATAATACGATGAATTTAGTGACACGATAACTTTAGGGACTTTAGGGGAAGCATTGTTGGAAGGGAGGTGATGAATTAGAGCGCCTTTTAGCAGGAGGGCAGAGTGACATTGAGGATTTGGGAGGGATTGTTTAAATGCAAAGGAGGAAGAGATAGAAGATCCAGGAGATGGATGGATGGATTGGCTTTCAATGGTACTAGAGTAAAAGAACACAGAAGGACAGATACGAGCCGAGGAACCCAAGGTATGGAGTCATACAGTGTGACAAGGGGGACATGGTCAAGTGTGATGGTCAGAGGGTGGGCACAGTGGCCTAAGCATATAATCCCAGCATTTTGGGAGGCTGAGGCTGGAGGATCACTTGAGCCCAGTAGTTTAAGACCAGTCTGGGCAACATAGCAACAACATAAGCCTATAGTCCTAGCTACTGGAGAGGCTGAGGCAAGAGTTTGAGGTTGCAGTGAGCTGTGACCATGACACTGCAGCCTGGGCAACAGGGCGAGACCATGTCTCAAAAAAAAAAAAAAGTATGATGGATGATTGGTGATTGGGAAGATGCAGGAAGAACTAGGGTGGGAGTTGAGCCCGTAAAGAATTTTAATTAATTAATTTAGACATTTGAATTTATTTGAATTTTACTCTGTGAGTTTAAAGGAGCCCTTGACAGTTTTAAAGGAGTGGAAAGTCTAACTCAATTGTTTTAGGAAAATTACTCTCACAGTAGAGAGAAGGATAAATGATAGGGAAGAAGACTTAGATAAGAGCCATCCACACTGGTTGCTGGTGGAGGCATTTCAATGCAGAGCAAAAAAATCACTTGTAAGCATTTGACCTTGGCTAGGTCACTTCACCAAGACTCAGTTTCTCCACCAGTAAAAGGGGGATAATAACATTTGTGTCTGAGATTCTTTGGGATATTACATTTTATGTCAAGTACCTAGGATGGTGCTTGGTATATAGCACCATCAGTCAGTATTATTCCCATCCCCTAGATCTTCCGAAAATTTTCAAAGAGTAGGGCTAAATTTTCATCTCTGCTCACTTCCTGATTTAGCAAATTGGCCTAATTTATTTGCTGTGTACCAAATTTTCTTGGCACGAGAGTTTCGTGTTTGGGGCTGGGCAGTGGCTTAAAAGTATCACTTTCCCATTAAGCTTTTAAGGCATTTACCTATAAGATGGATAACTCATCCTTTCTGGACAGATGGCAAACCCCTGAAGCCAGTCCCTAATTTCTTCTCCAATATTCTCCTTTCATCCTGTCTTCCATGATAGCTGCTTTGGTTAAATTCTTTTCTACTCAGAAATAACTGGTTTCTGAAAAGGCTCTGATACGGGTTGTATTGCTATAAAGCCATATGCTCTGTACATCCTCACAGATGCCATTTCGTTCCATTTTGTTTCATCCATTCAATACACATTTACTGAGTGTTTGCTTGGTGCCTGGCATCTGCGGTGCAGAGAATAATAATTCAGTTCTGTACTTTGAATGATCCCACATTTTGTGGGAAAGCAGGATCTAAAGACATAATTTCAGTAGACTGTGGCTAGGTTAAGTCCAAACTACCAACTGGCTTTAAAGTGGGTGGGGACTGGGAGGCCGCAGGGAAAAGTTTCAGCATATCTGGCATTTGTGCTGCATCTCGAAGTGCGAGCTGGATTCTTCCAGGTGAAGAAAAGGGAATGGGCTTTCCTGATGAAATAACACGTACTTGAAAGAGAATGGCTGGTTCTGAAATGGGTGAATTGTGCATCGTCCTGGTATTAGGATGCCAGCAGCTATGTGCTGAGAGCTCAGTAAGTGCCGTGCATGGTGCTAAGTGCTTCTTGTTCTATTTCACTTGGTACACATAGAACAACCGCATGAGCTAGGCCCTATTGTTATTCCCATTTTACACGGGATGTAACTGATGCTTAGAGAGATTGAGTAACCTGCCCGTGATCACACAGTGGCAAGCTCTGACTTGAATATGAGCCATCCCGTACACCAGAGCCCGTGCTTCCAAGCCACCCCAGTATACCAGATGTGTGGACCACAGCACAGAGCATGAGGGGTGAGGGGTGCAAGCTGAAGGCAGAAAGGTAAATTGAGGCCAGCTTTGAGGTACTGAACACTAAGATAGGAGTTGTTGTAGACAAACATCATTCCATGTATTTTTTTTATATTGTAAAGTGAAGTAGAACCCATTATTTAGATTAATTTTTAGCAGAAGACCTGCTTTAGTGGGATATAATTATGTAAATAAGACAAGAGAACTGGGATTAGTAATCTCACTTAAAAGCAAATTGTTCTTAGGGATTTTGATTCCTGCTTACTTGAATATGCACACACATATGTAAATAGATTTTCAGTCATCAAAGTAAACCCCAATATATAAAAGTACTACAAGTTATTAGCCCTTTACACCTTAAAAACGATAAAATTTATTTTTATTAAAAAAATAAAGAATTCAGAACTTAACTTCAACTGGTTTAAGGACTAACATTGTGATGCGATTCAGATTTTATAGGAACTTGCACAGAATGAAATATCTATTCAATTTACTTTGGGCTCATAGAACAATTTTATGTTCTGGTGTTTTTTTGTTTTTTCTAACAGCAAATTTCTAAAATCTTCAATTTGATCCTAGTACAAACATATCCACGACGTATTTCAAACAGCAAATACAAACCCAAACCAACAAAAAGATAAATCAACACAAATAGCACTCGTGTTGGCTATTTACTAATAAATGAACATTCGGGTTAGAATTCAGTGAATGGGCATAACTGGAGACCATGTTTGCTTCATCTCAAACTTTTCCCTTTAAGATCTAAGTAGGTTCAGGCCGGGTGTGGTGGCTCACGCCTGTAATCCTAGCACTCTGGGAGGCCGAGGAGGGTGGATTGTTTGAGCTCAGGAGTTCAAGACCAGCCTGAGCAAGAGCGAGACCACGTCTCTACTAAAAAAAATAGAAATTATCTGGACAACTAAAAATATATATAGAAAAAATTAGCTGGGCATGGTGGCACATGCCTGTAGTCCCAGCTACTCGGGAGGCTGAGGCAGGAGGATTGCTTGAGCCCAGGAGTTTGAGGTTGCTGTGAGCTAGGCTGACGCCACGGCACTCACTCTAGCCCGGGCAACAGAGTGAGACTCTGTCTCAAAAAAAAAAAAAAAAAACCAAAACGATCTAAGTAGGTTCACATAGTGGTCGTTCAACTTCCCACTCCATAGCAACTGTGTAAGTAATCAAATACTCCAAATCCAAAACCTTCGCGGGGCTCCTGGAAGGAAGGCTGACCCATTTGGATTATGAGGCCCAGTGGTGCTTGGTTTGGAAAAGCACAGACCAGGAGCAGGGAGTCCAGCTGCTCTCCTTCCCTCCTGTGAGGCCCTCACGACTTCCAAGCACCGAGAACATGAACTTTCTGAACTTGGGTGACCAGGCTGCTTCAGAGCCTCTTTTGGAGTCAGCAACCCTGTTTTGCTCTTCCCCCTCCCTCCCACGGGTTCTGCTTCCTGGACCCTTTTGCTGACCAAGGAAGTCAGCCTTGAGCAATTCCTTGGTATTTCACCCAACCCAGGCAGTCCAACTCCCTGAGAAAGGCTCCCCTCCCCTTTTGCCAGATCACTTCTGAAACCTGGGGCCCCTCATGAGCTGACATTTAGCCTCCTTAGTCTGATGATGGAGCAGAATCCTGAGAGCCCCTCCCAACCTCTCAACAAAACTAGTTCTGCAGCAGCGACTCTGGTGTTGGATGCGGTCCAAGGTCATCTCAAGCATCTGCTTCCTCCGGGCAAATTCTTCCTCACTTGTCAGTCAGTGAGTTGGTCACAATCTCTGACCTCAGGGAGCACTTAAGCCTGGAAGGGTCAGGAGAAGCTTTTAAGAAAAGGGTGGGACTTGGAGAAAGAGAGATTTGGACAGTACTCCAGACAGGAGAAGCAAAGCCGAGCCAAGAAGAGCAAGCAATCCTCCCAAGTGGAAGAGTCTCTCATTTCAGTCCTGAAGATCTCCAGGAAAGGAAATTCCAGGGCTTCCCCTGAGTCTAACCCATCCCTTTTCCTATGACCTCCGATGTTCTATTTTGTAGGTCCAGGCTGTTAAATATGTAAAACCCAAAAGGAAGGGCCGGATAAAGGAGGAGGTCATGGTCTGCAGAAGTGCTAGCCTGGCGGAAAAAGCCTGTCTGGGCTCATTTTGCGGGTCCGCTCTTGTCTCCTTGCAGCCGCATGCGTGGTATCACTAGATCGTATTCTCTTAGGCTGGTTTGGGAGGGTGGCCTGCCAACACCCCTACTCGATCCTCCAGAACCCGCTTTGGCAGGAATACAGCTCAAAGGGCTCCCTCGTGGCTTCACAGGGTTGAGGCCAATTTCCTTTGCAAGGTCACTGCTGCAGGAAAATGTTTTTAATCACTTTTCTCAGAGAGAGGGGGGAAAAAGGAAGTTTCAGAAATGTCATTCACCCCCAGAAATGTCATCTCACTATGGCCTCCCTTCTATCTTTTCTCTGTAGGTTGTGGAAATTGCCTCTGGCAATTGAAGTACATAAAGGGAGCGACCTCACTCCTGAACTGCTCAACACCCCCCCACCCCCCGCATTGAACTTGAGCTAGGGTTTGTTCATGTGTGTTCGTGGGCATGCATGTGCGTGCACGTGTCTGTGGTGCAGTGTGGTGTGTGCAAGAGATGGGGCACAGGGAGCACCTCCATGGCCCACATGGGGCTTAAGTGACCCCAGCCTATGGCAGCTCTCATTCCTTCTCTCTTTAGTCTTCTCTGCTTCCTACTCCCTTCTCACCATCGCCTTTTGCTCTAGTGTACCTGGCCGTCTTAGGTACACTCTGTTCAGAGCCAGGATGGGAGACAGGGGTTGTGACTTGAAAATGGAGAGTCGGGATCGTGAAGTCTACTTCTGGGCCCCTAGAACAGGTGACTTAATCTCTGCTCTTCCTCATCTGTAAAACGGGTATATTGTTAACCTCATAGAGCTGCCACAAGGATTTCAGGCAATGCTGGTAATGAGAAAACTTTGTAAAACACAAAGTGCTGCAAGGTTTGAATATTAGAAAGCAGGACCCTGACCTCTTTCGATTTGGAGTGTGGTGGCAGGGTGGCGGCAAGGCACAAAGCAGACCATTTCCATTGCAAAGGAGTGTGACTGTGTAAGTAGCTAAGGACCTGCACAAGTTAGTTCGGGAGGGCTCTGGGGAGAAGTGATTTCCAAAGAAGAGGGGCTCCGTATTGACAGACAGGAAGGTGTAGGGTGCTCCCTTTTCCTCACAGAACAGCCCCGGCTGAGGGAGAGGTGACAGTGGATCTGGGTTGCTGCATCACATGAGCCGTTCGAGCTTCGCAGCAGGACTGACACTGCTCAGGAGCTGGGCCAAGTCAGGGCCTCTCGCAGCCCAGCTCCTCTGCCTGCGGAGGAGTCGCACACGCCAGGACATGTCCCTTTTGAATCCAGCCCGTGCACCTGGGCCCCTTCACAGCGGTTCTCACTTCACTAGCACCTCCCCTCCCCACACAGGCTTCCTGTTTTGAAACCACCAATGGATGGAAAATGTGAGTGCTGTCACTTGAACAGCTCAGGCTCTGTGTGTGTCTGGGTGTGTGTGAGAGCCGTGAGAGCTTGTGTTGTGTGAGAGAGTGTGTGCGTGCATAAATGCGTATGCAGGTGTGAGTGTGTGAGTGTGACAGCATGTGTGTATGCAGGTGTGCATGTGGGTGAGCGTGTGACTGAGTGTGTGTGTGTTGGGTGAGTACATGGGTGTGTGTCGTGTGCAGTTGAACATGTGCATCTGTGTGTGAGTGTGTGTTGTGACTGATCATGTGTGTGTCTCTGTCAGAGTGCTTGTGTGAGTGTGTGATCGTGTGTGAGGGTGCTTGTGTGTGTGGTCATGTGCACATATGTTGTATAAGTGTGATCATGTGCATGGCTGTGTGATCAAGCGTGTGTGTGTGTGACTGAGCATGTATTGTGTGAGTGTGATCACGTGCATGATTGTGATTGTGTAACCTGGTGTGAATGTGTTGTGGGTGATCAGATGTGTGACTGTGTGAGCATATATGATTGTGTGTGTGACCAGGTGTGAGCGTGTGTTGAGTGTGATCACAAGTGTGACTGTGTGATCGTGTGTGTGTGAGACTGGGGCTGAGCCTGAGTGTGCTGCGCAGCCTGAGGAAGGCCCGCTGAGGCTGAGGCCGAGGGCTTGTCCTTGCAGGGGACCCGCCTGGCATGGGCAGGGGTCTTGAGGAGCCCTGGCCCTCCCAGGAAACCTGTCTTCCTGAGCGGCAGGAGGGAGGAGCACGGTAAATTAGCATCTGCAAGCATGTCCTGCAGGGCTGCCTGAGGCCTTTCCTCTCAAAGCTGAAAAACTCACCCCTCAGCTTGTACAAAGGTCTTTTTTTCCCTCAAGCTTCAAAACGAATAATTTCTTACCCCTTCAAAAATGGCTTCCTGAGAAACCAGACTCTCGGCCCTCCCGGCTTGAAGGGCCGCACGGCAGCCAGTCCCTCTCTTATCCCCAGGGCCTCGCACAGCTCCTGGCAGCTGGCAGGGGCCAGTGAACTCATTCAGCAGGGATTTATGGGGAGCTGACTGTCCCCCAAGGATCATTCCGGGCTCTTGGGGTTCAACACAGTTCATAACGAAGTCTCTGATCTCGGGGGGTATATGGTGCTGGGGGGACCACCACAGCTCCCTGAATACGTCCGGTGCTGCAAATGCTGGATCGGTGATCTTGCCACAGCTTTGAAGACGAGGCCTTGGCCTTTTCTGGCTATCAGCAGGGGGGAGGCCGTAATCAATATGCCTTTCTTTATTTACAAAGATACTATTATTGACCCACAGGCTTTTGAAAGCAAAAATTTTCCCTAGTGAGAAATACCAGGGGACAAGCTCAGTCTGCCCTCCCTCCCCAGCCATGGCGGAGCTGTAGCTCCTGCACCCTGGCTCCCTCCCCTCCTCGCCCATTCTGTTCCCTCTCCTTGTCCAGATGGCGCAATTCCACTCATCCACCAAGGCCCAGCTCCAACCCTGTCCCTGCTGTGGGCAAAGTCAATCTCTCCCTCTTGGTGCTCCGCCTGCGCGTTCTACATGACTGGGGAGCGTGTGTGTCACAAGCGTCGGGATTATTTGCTCCCTGTTTGTCTCAGCTAAGCTCCTTGAGGCCAGGGGCTATGTGTTGTCTATCGCTGACTTTCCCAGAGCCTGGCGCAAGGCCGCCTCCTTAGGAAGACCGCATGGGTGTGTGGGCAGGCGAATGGCTAGATGAAGGCTCCATTGCCCGCGTTGACGTGATGAAAGATGCACGCTATGGAGATGGCGGTGAGGACCACGCAAGGGACAGAGTTTTAACAGTGGCGGATGCTGAGTCTGGGCTGCTTTTGCATTTTTATAGATGATCTGGAAAAGGAAGTTCAGAGCGAAACCCTCACATCTGTGGGTGACACCGAGCTCTTTCGGTAGTGAGGTTCCACACTAGTAGGGTAGACCGGGGGAGGATCTCCCGAAATGTGAGTGGGCGGACAAGTGGGAGGTGGCTTCAGCGAGAGCAAAGTCACAGGCAGAGGTTATCTGAGGTAGGAGATGGTGCCTTTGGGAGATTAACATTGGCAACAAGGAGCGAGGATCTGGGAGTCACTGCATTCAATCAACGATTTCAACACCTACTGTGCGCTGCGCTGTGCTCAGGCCTGTACCTCCCACCCTTGTAGATCTCAGTCTCATAGAGAAGATTACTCTCAATATAGTGGGAAAAAATAGACATAGAAGGAACTCAGTAGACAGAAGATGGGCCAGTGCTAATAGAAGAGTTTTACAAAGTGCTGTGCGACCTCTCTGCCGTCTGGCGTGGGGACGACCGGGGAGGAGTCACTCATTCTATGCTTATTTCATGATTATTTCAGGGCATTTACTGTGTGCTCAGTTCTGAAGGCACAAAGTTAAACAGAGCCTTATCTCCAAAGAGCTTCCAGTCCACTGGGGGAGATGGATTAGTAAAGTGTGGGAGGGGCCACGAGGGGCGATTTATGATTCAGAAAGAAAGTTCTCTGAGGATTTCGTTGAGGAAGTGAAGTCTTGGCCTAGTCATCCTTGAAGTTCATTAGGCAGAAAAGCGGAGATGCGGACAATCCCAGCGGAAAAAAGCAAAGTGGGCAAAGGCTCAACAGCGAGAATGCCAGGGTGTGTTTGGGCAGATGCAGAGGCTCCTGACAGAAGTGGGGGCTGCATGGTAGGGGGTGGCCGCGGGAGAGGCAGCCGGGCTGGTGGGAGCCGCCACAGGCTTGGCCAGCAGTTTGGGGAGCCTCTGAAGGATTTCAAGAAAGACAGGGGCATGATCCAGGTTACTATTTTAGAAAGATTAGCTAGCTAGGCACAGTGGAGTGTGCCTGTAATCCCAGCTATTTAGGAGGCTAAGGCAAGAGGATTGCTTGAGCCCAGGAATTCCAAGCCAGCCTCGGCAACATGAGATGCTGTCTCTTGGAAGGAAAGAAAGAAGGAAGGAAGGAAGAAAGGAAAGAAGGAAGGAAGGGAGGGAGGGAGGGAGGAAGGAAAGAAGGAAGGATAGATATTCTAGTCTTGGTGACGAATGGGAGCAAAAATGAACCCAGAAGCTGGCAGAACCTCTAAAATCAACGAAGCAAGAGTTTGTGCCTTGGGAATAGAATAAATGAATAGATCCAGAAAGAGCAGAGTGGAATTGTCTTGTGACATTAGCCAACAACCTTTGGGAAATGTCATTCGCTCAGTGTAGGTGCAGGGACAATGCCGAGCTCAGGACCTAGATGCAACATTAGACAGGAGGGGGGAAAAGCGCACCAAAGCCCTGGGTCCGGAGCTGGGCATGGCTCTGTGACCCTGGACAATTATCTGACCTGCCTGAGCCCCTGCCGGGACTGCTGTGAGAATGAAGTGAGATAACATTTTTAAAAGCTCTTTATAAACAACAGGGTCAGCGGCTGGAGTGACATTGGGTGGTTTGGGCTCCTGCACATTGAAAGATAAAAACCAAGGCTGGAGAAGGTCCAGAGAAGGGCACTGAGGTGATTAAGAGGTTGGAAAGTTTTCTCTAGAGAGACACAATGAAAATATTAGAGCTATTCAATCTGGAAAGAACAAAGAGAGGGTCCCAAAGTTTAGGCTTCATAGCACAGGCGTGGAGAGGGACTCTGGAGTCAGACCGCCTGGGTTCGAATCCTGCCTGTACAACCTAAGAGCCATGTGTTGCCTTGCGATGATGATAATGAGCTGATTGTTGTGAGGATCGACTGACGTAATCATGACCTAGCTGTTGTGAAGATGAAATGACACAGTGCAGGTAAAGAGCAAAGTGCACTGAGTGACACATGATATGCATTTCAGTCACCAGCAGCTATGACATTATTAACTGGGAAGAAGGTTTGCACATTTAGTTCCAGGTCCTGCAAAAGGAGAGCGACACCACTCTCAAGAAATACATTGTAGCAAATAAGAAAAGGTAGAGTGATTTCACACAGTGGCTCAAAACCCATGAAATCTATCATTCCTAAAGAATCCTGTGGACAACCCCAGACTGTCATCCTGCCCATCAGCAGTAGGCTGGAGTTGGGTAGCAGCTGCCTCCTTTCTTTCATTGTTTTAACTTTTTATTGGGAAAATTATCAAACATCCACAAAAGTAGAGGGAATAGTAGAATGAATGTCCATGCGTCCTCTTCCAGCTGTTAATATTGACTGTTAATACCAGAAGCCAATCTGGTTTCATCCAGCTGCCCCCTGCAGACGGGGCATGCACCAGACCGGGCAGCAGCCTCATTCTCCTCCTTGCTTGCTCTTCCCTGAGTGAAAATGGAAAATGTCTTGTTAAATGTCATTTAATCTCAGTTTAGCTTCCTTTCCATTGGGCTAAACCATTTAAGTTTATGCAGTTTATTATCACAAAGCATCTCTTGACATTTTTATCTTTTCCTTGATTCTTCTCTGAATACTTCCGTTTCTTCCTTGCCCACAGTGGAATTTGAACCCAGAACCAAACACAAGATTCTTGTGCGGGTCGATCCAAGGATTACAGTGATGTGAGGCTCAATGCAAGGCCCACTCCCTCCTCCCAGCTCTAAGCTCCCAGCAGCCCCAAACTGTGTCATAGTCCTGAAGTCCCTTGTACACACTATTGGTTAATCCTGATGTGCTATTTAACGAGTCTCCTGGATGTCAGTGAGGGAGCGAGTATGTGGAAGGAAGAAGGAAAGGAGAGCTCTCAATTTTGGCTGCACCTACCTGGAGAACGTTTTCACAGTTAAGACAGCCTAGGACAGCTGTGTGTCCTGATCCCAGAACGGTCCCTGCATACTGCACACGCCAGACTGACTACACATGGCAATATGTGTATTGTCACTGTGAAAGGAAGAGCCTTCTGCTGACACATCGAAAGTACTCAGATCAAATCCCTTGTGGCTTTGGCTGTCATCAGAAGCCCTCCCCTGAGATACAGCTGAATCATATACTGCATATCGTTAGTTGGTGTCTAATTTGTGGGGCTGGCAGCCTGGAATATAGTGATTGCAAATGATACCAATCTCTGAGCTGAATTCCAGAGTGAAACTGCTTCTAAGAACTCCATAATTAAGTGCGGCAGAGACTTATTAGGCATTTACTATATGCAAAGCACTTCATGTGTTGGCAACACTTGCCAAAGCCTAGAAAATAATCACAATTGTTTGCATTTGCATTGTGCCTTGCATCTGACATCTGTAATATTAACAGAGGAAGTTTATTGGGTGCCCGCTGTGCACCAGGCACTACGGCAGCAAAAACCTCCAGACAATACTCCATGCATTGTTACCACTCTCCATTGTAAGATGAGAATCCAAAGGTTAGCTATATTCAGCAGATTTCCCAGGGTCACACGACTAGTGAGCAGTGGAACAGGATTCAAATCCAGGCCTGTCCATCTCTCGGGTCAATGGGTTTGATGTCTAATTCACACTGTCTTGTAACTCTAACAAAGTAATCATTATTTGTGAGATAATCATTATTATTCCACTTTTATGGATGAGATACCAATGCCCAAGGAGATTTTCCCCAAATGGCAGCTGGTGAGTAGCAGAGCCAAGGCTTCCCCCATGTGCAGCGTCCGAGTGGCCCGTGTGACAGGAGCGGGCTCATCAGCGCAGGCTGCCCAGTGTTGAGGTGGCTCAATCGCAGGGACCCAGCCTTTCCTTACTGCTGGCATAGTGCTCAGGCTGGTTGGGAGAGGCTAGGGGTTTTCTACACTCACAGGTACAATGTACCCCCAGTTACCCTCACACAATATTGTTGCGCTTTTGACCTAAACCCCCAAAGCTATGAAGGCCATCACTCAGCCAATACCACGTGTGCTAAGGGCACTGGACTAATTATTTCACCAGCATGAGGTAAGGAGCCAAGTCCCACCTACGCTTTTATAGGACAGAGAAACAGACAAAGCATCCTTCTCAAAGGAGCCTCGTGGACTGATTCGGGAGAGGCTGAGAGACTCCCCCTGCATCCCACCTAGTGGTGGTACTACCAGTTCTGCCTTTTCACAGTGTCCATTTTCAGCAAAGCATCGAAGGCTGACCTAGTGGGCTCAGGACCACAATCCTGACTGCTCGCGTTTTAAGATCCTACTCCAAGCACTACCTCTGTCAAGGAGCTGGGGACAAGTCACTTGAACATGTAGACCCCCTTCTCTACCAATAAGATTCAAACACTACTCACCCTCCTCATCAACCTCTTAGGAAGATTGGAGAAACAGACAACTTTGCGAGCATGCTTTGAGATCCTAGGAGGAAAGATACAGAAACTCATTGTCTATCAGCATCACTGAGAAGGGCACATTAAGCGCTGACACTGTGATAACTGAGATAGAATTGGGTGAACATCCATATTTCAGTGCCTGACAAGAGGGACCGACACCTGCAGGTAGGCAGGAAGAGCTACACTAGGAGCCCAGGTTTTGGACCATGTTGTTCACAAAGTTCCCCTGCCTCTCACTTTTTGGGAAAGTGCATAATCTATTGCAGTGCTTGGCCAAGAGCAAAGAGCTTTTAAGTTACACCTGGCAGCATTTATCTCATCATAATCCTATGGATTAGGTACTATTCTTCTCTATAGATGAGGCAACTGGGTCCCCAAAAAGTGAAATCTTGATTCTCATGCACTAAAGAGAATCTTCCCCTCCTTAGTGTTTCTAGAAGCCTCTGGGATGCTCCCTGGGAAGATGCTCTTCACAGCCCCGGGAGCTAAGGAGCAGCGAGCTGTGTCCATCTCTGCCCGACTCCTACCCCCATAGTCTGTCCACAGGAGGCTCATTCCAGTCTGAGAGGGGCTGTGGCTGGTTGGGGAGATGCTGGCAGCCTGGCCGGCAGCTGGCTTCAGGGCCACCAACAAAGCCCACCTCCTGGCTCCCGCTTGCCCTATAATTAGGAGCTTTAATTGGGCGCTCTGTTTATACTTGGCCAGAAGTGTTGTACTGGCTGAGGCCTCACTCGGGCCACGCTGCCTGGCTACAGCCCTGCCTCCTCCCATCTTCTCCCGCCCCCGCCCGAGAAGATGGGTTTATTATGAAGGGGACAGAGTCTAGTGCCCCGTATCCAGGCCTTCTGCAGTAGATTGGGAGCCTGGGCTCGTCCTCCTGGAGAATCGGGCTGATCATGGTGCTCCACTTTTCCCTAGAATGCTGCTTTTAAGAAACTGGGCTCCACATCACACCTGTCATTGCCATGCCTCACCCCAGCCCTATCAGCCTTTCCAGTGAGAGAAGCCTCTAGATGAGTAGTGGAGTCCCAGAGGTTGGATCCAGGGTGAGACCAATCGCTGCTACCAAACAGAGTCGGATCTCCAAAGTAAAGCTGCCGGCAACTAAAACGCCGTTCCTGTGATTGGGCTGGAATTCTGTCAACCTGAAGTATAAAAAAAAGGAGGAATGAATTAATTATTATATCTTCTTAGACACAAGTATTTGAAATTTTTATACTCAACAGGGAATCCATGAAAGGAAAAACATAGTCCTCCTATACAAAGCTAGTTAAACTGTCTTTTCAAACGGAATTTTCTTCTGGCTTACCTTGCCTGCTGTCTGTCTGGCCCCAGCTAAACCCAGGCCTACAGGGTCAACCATCCTGCCCCATTGCCAGGTGCCCCTGAGGTGCCAAGCACTGCCTAAGCACAATCACTCTCTTTGAGTGCTGTGCAATATTATTGAGGAGCTAAGACACACAAAATAATCCCCCCTGGGAGAATATCTTACAATGTGCAAAGCAAGGCAGGCATTCAGAGTGACAGAGTTGTTGGAGATTGGAGTTAGGGACAAAATGAAGTCAAGGGAGCAGATGCAATTTGCAGGGGTGGAAGAAGGAAAGGCATGGGTGGGGCCTGGGCATATTCATAACAGGAATCAGGCTTACCTTAAGAAGGTCCTATATGATCATGAAATAGCAGCTTCCTAAGCAAATGGGCCAGGTGATAGTGCCAAATACTAGAAGGAGTTCGGTTTTGATCCTATAGGCAGGAAGGAGCCATTTTAGTCTTTACAGCACAGGAGCATGATCATAGTGATATTTTAGCAGAATTATTTCCTTGGAGGTGTGCATGATGGATTGAAGTAATAATCCCAAGGCAGGGAGGCAGCAGAATATTCTCCAGGATCATGGCAGTGAGACTCAGCAGCAACGTTAGGACAAGGTCAATAACACAAATTAACTCTTTCGAGTTTCTAGAGTGCTTTCTTACATTATCTCATGTGATTTATTCAAACAACCCCTTGAGGATAGTATTATTACTCTCATTTTACAGCTGAAGAGATTAAGACTCAAGGGGCTAATTGCCTCCCCTTACCTGCCCTTCTGATTGGAACCTGGACTAGAACCTGGGTTGTTTCTTTCCTGATCCTCTGTTCCTTCCAATACATGTACCTGCCTCTTCTCTTACTGTTGTTTTTCATAACCCTCTTAGCACCCAGCCTAGGGGAATACCAATGGATGCTCAAAAATGAATACTACAAAAAAACCCTGAGTTTCTTAGAAGAAACCTCCTATGTAATTCTGAATGATCAACTTGTCTGTACTGATACCACAGTATTCTCTGCCCCATCTAATGTGTCTATCCATCAATTCCATAAATGCATTAAACAAATCAAGTGTTAAGTATCTGCCAGGCACTTCACTAAGTAGTTGAGATCTAGAAATGAGCAAGGCAAAGCCCTTGCCCTGGTGGAACTTGCATTCTAGTGCAGCGATGTCCAGCTGAACTTGCTGTGCTGTGGGAATGTTCCACACCTGCGCCGTCCAACATGGCAGCCACCAGCGCCTGAAGCGCGGCTGGCGTGATGAGGAACCGAATGTTTTGTTTTATTTAGCATGTGGCCAGCGGTTAGCATTTTGGCCAGCGCAGCTCTAATGGCTCATGGAATGGTTTTACAGACAATAGTGAGGGGAACTCCAAAGGTTACCCTCAATTACTAAGACAAACTACAGGGGAAATGAGTCTTTTTGTGGGAATAATGGAGGCTGCCATGCTGGCTGATTGCTGCCACTCTAGAAGTGAAGATGGGCCTTCAGCCTTCTCTCTTCTTCTGTTCAGGGAAATTGCCTTTCTGATAAGCTAAAACTGGCACCTCATTTTCCTGAAGAATTATTCTCTTTGGATCTTCATTACTGAACACAGAAGAGTGATTGGGGATCCCAACCTGTACTGCATCTGGGAGATCAGCTGGAGGGGTCAGGCTGCGCATGCGTGGCTTGGAGAGAGAGTATCGGGTCCCTTCTTTAAGCAGAGGGAGGCTTGAGGCTGCCACCAGGAGAAGGGGCTGGAGTTTGAAATGGCTGCTTTACGAGGCATTGGGTGCTGTAAGTGTGACTCCTGCTTTGGTGTCTGGCATCGGCTCCCACTGACGATTCTCCGTGACCCCTCCCTCCCTGCGGGCTGCTCTGCATGATTAGCCCACGCCTCTGTTTGCCCACTCAGTGTTATCTGGGGTTAAGGAACCAACCCAACTTCCTCCCTGCGGTGGGTGGGAGGAGAAGAGGAGATGCAGCACACAGAAACTCACAGGCTATTAGAACAGGAAGGGGCCTTTGAGAGCCATGTGAGCCCCTTTTCATTTTCCACGATTGCTGCAAAGTTGGGGGACTTTCCTAAGGCCACAGAGTTAGTGACAGCCAGGAATACAAACCACGCTGCACCACCAGCCTGGTCTTTCCCACAGTCAGTCAAAAGAGGTAGGAAGAAGGCACAGGTTGGAGCGGTGGAATAGGCACCTGACAAGGATTTGTAAGTCTTGGGTTCTAAGGTAAGCCCTGCACCAGCTCACCATGACCTTGAAGAAGTCATTTTTCTTCTCAAAGCCTCGGTTCCCTGCACCATGCAATGGAGAAATCAGACTATATGATTGTCCCCCTTTCACAGTTCAACACCAAGTGTCTCTGCATGGGCTTCGGGGGAGCCCCAGAGCTCTTAAGCATATGCAGTGAAAGGTAACCTCACTGCCAAACTGCACACCACCATGAATTCAGTGTAACACATAAGCACAAGGACTGCACAGCTCCTTTCCTCTCTCTCAGGGTCTCAGTTTCCCACCTTGTCCATAAAGAAGACTCAGATGACCCAGGGGGCAATTGGCCTGTTGGCTTATAGTCTTCTGGGGAAAGGACCTGAACATTTTATACTTTTTTTTTTTTTAAGGAAAGTGAGGATGAGGTTATGGGGTTTGAGGGGGAGAAGGAACAACTGGGACCAGAGGGTGTGGCTACTTGCAGTGCTGATCTGCCACCAAGGGGCTCTGTCCAGCCAGCTCCAGAAAAGCCTCCAACAGGAATGAAAATGATTGTGCAGAAGAAGGCAAGCCCTCTGCCCCCAGATCACACCACAGTGGTTCTCAGCCCTGAGCTGCTTATCTTTGCCTCCCGCCCCTCGAGCAGGCCTTATCTGCCAAGGAGGAAGCAGGGTAGGGGAGAAGTGACTCATTTAGGATCCTTCTCTGAACTGGGAACACAAGTCAACTTAGGCTTTGTCAACTCAGGCTCAAGGTCCTATAATTCTGAGACTGGATTTATACTTAAAAAAAAAACCAAACTAGAAAGCACTTTTATAAATCTCACGGCTAAAAACAAACCTGGCATAAATATAGGTAATTAATTATAATTGGCTTTGCTTTTCGTTGCTTTGGTTAATTTGATTCTCTGTTTCCTGGGGCTTGGAGCTAATTACAGCAGTCTTTTTGTACCCACACATTGCAGAGTGTCCCTCTCCCCGTTACCATGGGGGCGCTGGACACAGGTGTTCCTGGGCAGGTCATGAGCTGGTTACGGAAGAGGGGCGAGTCATTAGGGTGGAAGGAACCAAGCCCGATTTAGGCATAAGCACTACCATGTGTTGGCCTAACAGGAACCAGGGCTGACCGCCTTCAGGGGTGGCATTCGAAGGTGGCAGAACTGTGTGGAGAGTTCTCAGAAGTGTTTGGCCTTGAAACCCATGCAGAGCTACCCAGAGCCGAGTCAGGTCCTCCTTGCACTCCAGAAATGTGGAACTGTGTCTTGACACTTGGAGCCAATGACTGGACTGGATTCCT
>CM052438.1:101845514-101914950 GCA_028533085.1 Varecia variegata | reverse complement strand
GTCTCACTTTGTTGCCCGGGCTAGAGTGAGTGCCGTGGCGTCAGCCTAGCTCACAGCAACCTCAAACTCCTGGGCTTAAGCGATCCTACTGCCTCAGCCTCCCGAGTAGCTGGGACTACAGGCATGCGTCACCATGCCCGGCTAATTTTTTTTATATATATATTTTTAGTTGGCCAGATAATTTCTTTCTATTTTTAGTAGAGACAGGGTCTCACTCTTGCTCAGGCTGGTCTCGAACTCCTGAGCTCAAACAATCCTCCCGCCTCGGCCTCCCAAGTGTTAGGATTACAGGCGTGAGCCACCGCGCCCAGCCCTAAGTATCACATATTAATGCACATACCATTATCAGATCCCGACTATCTTTGCCTACACACACACACACACAGACACCCCCACAACTTGCTATCACACTCAGGGGTGCCTGATACAACACTGAGGATGTTTCAGTAGATGTTGTGGATTGAATGTTCATGTTCCCCCAAAATTCGTATGTTGAAATCCTTACCTCCGAGGTGACAGTAATGGGGGAGGCCTTTGGGAGGTGATGAGCTCATGAGGGTGGAGCCCTCGTGAGTGGGACCAGTGCCCTTATAAAAGGAACCCCAGGGAGCTCTCTCATCCTCCTTCCACCATGCGAGGATACAAGGAAACGTCAGCAGTTTGCAACCTGAAAGAGGGTCTTCCCCAGAACCCCACCACACTGGCACCCTGATCTGGGACTTCCAGCCTCCAAAACGATGAGAAATAAGTTTCTATTGTTTATAAGCCACCTAGGGTATGGCACTTTGTTATAGAAGCCCAAATGAACTAAGACGGTATATATCTGATAAATCTCCACATTTCAGGCAGTGTGGCATTAGACAAATGGCTGTATTTTCTCAACCCATAATGTAAAATTAGTAATTGCCTTTCGGGCTCTGTTTCCTTCCCTACTAGGGCATTGAAGGAGGAGGGCTCTAAGGGGTAAGGATTCTAAGTGCTCAGAAGTCCAGGGGGAAGACAAGACCCTATTTAAAAACTTAGCCACTCCTTTGAGTCGAGGCTTCCTTGGGCCCCTAGTCTGGCGAGGGCTTCAGTGTGTTTGCTGCACGCCAGAGTTCAAGTTGCCTGACTCCCTGAGCTCTGGGAGCTGAGGCACTGAAGAAAGAGGTGACAGGAGGGGACAGCCTGGGGGACTGTCGTTGGGCTGGCAGACAAATGGCTGCCTGGGGAATTTCAGACCCTCTTACTTCCTGGCGTGTTTGGTAAAGTCCCATTTATAATAAATAAAGTACCCCATAAAAGGGGAAGCAGTAAATCATTTCAGGAGATTGAGCCTGGCCTCTCTTAGCAGCTTAGCAGTGTTAGGACAGGCAGGGTAGAATTTCCTGGGATTTCAGCTGCAGAGTAAACCTCCTAGAGCATCAACCAAGAACTGTTTTACCGAAAGGCTTGGTCCAGGAGAACCCCAGAGCAGGCCTAACCTTAGGGTTGGGAAAGCTGGGGAGGGTGGTCAGCGGGGGTGCTGAGGGGGAACCCGGCAGCTGCAGAACACAGACCCTGCACCAGGCTCTGAGCGGGCCACCTCTTCAAGGACATGTCACAGAACCACACAAACCTGGGTGGTCAGCCTTAGTTTACATATGCAGGGACTGAGCTTAGAGAGGTTCTGTCTATCTGCTGCTGATGTTGTCTTCCCTGCCACTCTGCTCTACTCCCCTTTCTGAATTCACCAAGCCGTAACTCTTGGCCTAGAATGACCCAAATCAAGTTTTAACTGGTGGCAGGAATGAGATGCAATGTGTTCATGATGAAGGAGTCAGATCGGCCTTCCATCCCCGGCATGTGATGCCTGGGTAGCCCTTCTGGCCCTTCCGTGCTGAGCTTGGTCACACCTGCTCATTTCAGCTGGTGCTCAGTCCATGTTTCTTTCCTGCCTGTTTCCCCTTTCCTGAAAACCTGGGTGTATTTGTTTTTTTATTACTCAGTATTAAAAACTTAGTGGCTAAACACACACATTTATTATTTCCCGCATTATTATCTCTGCAGACCATGAGTCCAGGCCTGGCTTGCCTGGGTTCTCTGCTCAGTCTCACACGGTCACAATCAGTGTTGACTGGGCTGCGTTCTCACCTGGAAGCTTGACTAGGATCCGCCTCTAAGCTCACTCAGGTCGTTGGCAGAATTCATTTCCTTTTGTTTGTGTGACTGAGAGGCCCAGCTTTTTGCTAGGGTGTTGGGCAGAAGAAGCCACCCTCAGGTCCTAGAGAGGCTGCCCGTAGTTCCCTGCCATGTGGCTCTCTCCACAGGCTGTTCACAGCATGCTAGTCCTGTATATGTGTCATAGTGGAATCAGAGAAGTGACACACATCTCCTCTGCCATATTCTGTTGGACAGAAGTTAAGTCATGGGTCTCACGTACACTCAAGGGGAGGGGATTACACAAAGGAGATTATACAATAGCAGAAGGCAGGATCACTAGGGTGCACCTGAGGGTCTGTCTGCCACACTGGATATGTATAGCTTTAGCAAATACTGTGCCAGCTACAAAAACAAGAAGTGGTCTCTACTTCAAGCAAGCAGTTTATAGTCTAGTGCAGAAGACAGATCATTGTAATATAATTGGAAGGTGCTATGGGACAACTACCTGGCTGTTACGGGTGCCCAGACCAGGCAGGGACAGCTTCCTACAGGAGACAAAAGCCAAGAGGAGTGTTAAAGGATAGGCAGGAGCTAGCCAGGTAACTGAGGGTGGAGTTGACTTTGTAGAAAAAGGAACTGGCAGGAGAAAGGTTTGATTGTGAGACAAAAGCTGGGGGGGACAGGATGTTTGAGAGTGATGCTGAAATGGGAGACAGGAGTGAGGCCATGGAGGGCTCCGTGTGCCACGTTAAGGAGTTTGCAGATGCTTTTAAAGATGAAGATCTTTACAAATAGGATGGGAAGCTTTATGTTGTTGAATCCTGGATGGCAGCAGGTATCTAAACTACACAGTCTGCTCTACTCTGAGTCCCTGCAATGCTCACTCCTCTTTCTGCCCCATCCTGTCCCACACATAACTGTACTGGTGGACTCCCAAGACTACTCAGTTCTTTTGCTAGCCTGGATTTTGGTCTCCATGGATATGTCTTGAAATAAGTGATGAGCAGAGCGGGATTTGACTGTGCAGGAGGTTTTGCAATGATAGTCTTTCCTCTGGTAGAATTTAATTTGACTTATATTAATGATTTAATCTGGAAGAGGTTCAGATCTTTGCCAGAGTGTCAGTCGGCAGGCCTGAAGCGGCAGAGGATGATTTTTCTCTTCAGTGGCTTCTCCCCACTCTCCTTTGAAGGTCCCCCCCGGGGTCCCATGATAGCAACCCATCTTCCTGGTAGAGAACCCTCAGCTTAATTCTCCAAATCCAGGGCTGATTTTTGTTTGCTCACGTATTTCTTATTGAAATCGACCTCAATCATTCCACCGGGGGAGGTGGTCCCAGGGGAGGGTGCAGACGAGAACTCGGGTTTGAAATCAGACCTGGTTTCATCCCAGATCTGTCACTGACTGACTGAGTTGCCTTAAACGACGTTCCTAATGTTTTCACCCACCATTTCCACCAGGTGTAAAGTGGGCCCGCCCCACCAAATTGCTTTGAGGATTAGATGAGATGACACCTGTAAATTGCATGCACATGATAGGCACTTCATGAACGTTAGCTTCCTCACTCGTCCCTGATCTGTTTGCTGACGTGGTAATACGATGACTCCCCTTAAGGGCAAGAGCCACGGCTTTATATTTACAGCCCTTAAGACCATTTCTGGCAGCAGAGCTCGACTCAATGCATGCTTGTCGAAGGGATGTTTAATTGAATGAATAAGTTAATGAACTGTTGGATTGAGAAAACAGCGCCGTCACGTTTTGTACAAAGTCTATGTGGAAGATCATCACTCTACTTCACCTTATCATGACCTGGGAGCAGAGTGGCCACTGCTGGTCCTGACACCCATTTGCTCCCCTCCTGACACTCGGGAGGATAATGGGACCTGGGGCCCAGTGGCCGAGCACCCACCAGAGGGCCACACTGTGCCTTTCGAGCTGTGTGACTTGAGCCACGTTATACAATCTCTCTAAGCCTCGCTTTGCTCACCAGTGCAACGAGGGAAATAATGGCACCTGCCTCAAAGGATTGAGGGAGGATTGGATGAGATCACCCATATTTAAAATGCCTCTTCCGGGGCCTGGCCCCTAGCAAACATTCAGTAAATATTAGCTAATAAATTCCTTATCGAGACAAGTTATAGAAGGGCGACGATGGCTCTCTCTAGTCTGTGTTTGTTTTCTCTGACCCAACCAAGTCTGAGTCAGACAGAGCCTCTTATGTAGCTTTGGGCTGAAACCATTTTGGAGAGACTAAAAATCATCCGTGCTTAGTATTTTTAGCTGATTCTAGTGGTTTGGTGAGGGGGGAGGGTAGAAATGGGAGGAGGAAAAAATTAGTCTCTGTTGTCATCTGCAGACTGAAAGGACTCCTCACTTCATCTGCTTCTCCCAGGTCTTTTTTTCTTTTCTTTTCTTTCTTTCTTTCCCTCTTTTCCTTCCTTCCTTCCGTCCGTCCTTCCTTCCTTCCTTCCTTCCTTCCTTCCTTTCTTCTTTTTCTTTCTTTCTTTCAGCAGGGTGGAGTGGGCGCTGTACCCTCCCTCTGTTGTAAATCCCACGGGCCCAGTGGTCGCCGCGGAGGTCAACCTCACTGACCCTCACTGCTCCTTTGCTCCCCGAGATCCAGCTGTGGCTCAGAACTGACGCTCGGGAGGACGTGGGGCCCAGTGGGCAAGAGAGAGCAGGGTTCTAGCCACACAGACCCTGCCCTACATTAATGAGTGAGGCTGAACAGTTCTTTTAACCTCCTGGTTGCCTCCTTTTACTCATCTGGGAAATAAGAATGACAGTGATGTCCTACCCACCTTGTGGAGCTGTCATGGGGATCCATGAGAGTGAAGATATAAAAGTCTTACGAACAGCTTCAGCACTACCATGGCGCTGGTGTTTCACACCATTTTCATAAGTGAACTCCATCCTTTTCCTCCCCGAGGGTATCCACTGCATTCTCGGTTTTCTGTATCTTCCCCCTGAACCCTTCTGCCTTTGACACACCACAGAGCACTTCCCCTCAGCCGCAAAAGGAGCGTGGGGCTGGCTGTGCTCTGCGGTGGCCCCCCAACTCCGCACAGCGCCCCACTGGACACGGCCTCTCCTCCTCACGGACACCTTTGCCCCCAGACCAGCTGGGCCTCCCTCTGCGGAAATGCAGACTCCACACAACTGACCCTGTTCCTCCGGGGGTGCCCTATTTCCACAGGGTTCTGCAGAACCCGTGACCTAGAAATGGAATCTCCTGAACTGACAAAGAATCAGAGACTGACACCGCAAACGTGAAACTGAACCGAGCAGCGAGTTGCAGGACTGACCCACATTCCACTCTCAGATGCCTCTCAGGAAAAGTGTATGAAAGCCTGCGGAAATGGCAGTCCTGGAGAGGATCTACTCATAAAAGTACAAATTGTGGCCATGTTTATGGAGCACTGTGATGAGCAGGGAACTGTGCTAAGTGTTTACATCTGTGATCTCGTTCTGGTGTCACCGTTCCCCTGGCTTGCTGTTGTCCTTGGGTAAGACAGAGGCAGGTTCTGATCCTCTGTTTCTCAGGAAATATTAATAGTTCAACATACACAATGGATTGAACTTTGGAAACTTGCATCTTATTCCCTTGGGAAGTATGCAGATAGGCAGTGATGTTACTACTCTGTAGAATGAGGAATAAAGGCCCCATAGGGAGCGCTAGTGACAAGATCTAAAGTCTTAGAGGAAAAAGACAACCCTCCCCAGCCTCTGCCCAGTGCCTGACGACTGCAGGCACCCAGCTCCGGGCTGTCACGCCTCTCTTTGGATACCTCCGCTGGGCAGAAACTCACACCCTCCATGGACAGCTTGGATGATTGCGGGCAGTGGTGGAACATGTTGCTTTCCTTTTGTTCCTCCAGCTCCCAGCTCTCAGTGGCTCCCCGCTTTCTTCCTGGTTGAATCTAAACTCTCCTGCCTGGCTCCCAATGATCTGCATTGTCTGTCCCCTTCACCATTAGACCCCTCTGCAATAGTCACCCATTGTGCCTTTCCTTGTGTTATTGCCTTATCTGAGAAGCTTTTCTCTCCCCCTAAATCCCAAATACTCCTCAACACCTTCACAGATAGTTGTAGATTGTTTTAGCAGAGAAAGGAGCTGGGTCCACTGGTGCCCAGTCTTGAAATATTTCTATTAGCATGGAACGTACAGACATTTATTCTAGGGACATGGCAAAGATTGATTCAATCATATGCATGGGCATATGTGCAAATGTTATTTCTGCTAAGTACCTAATATATGCCAGACACTGTGCTGAGCTCTTAAGTACATTATCTGATATGAGTCATTATTCTACCCTGCAAGGTAGGTATTGTTATCTTCATTTAAGAGATTGGGAAAATGAGGCTTAGCATGATTAACTTGTCCACAGTCCCACAGCTAGCTCCAGTCTGGCCCCCAAGAATGTGCTCTTTGTACACCGCAAACACTCCCACCTGTGCCTCTATGCGAAAAGCCTATTGATCTTGAGGGGAGGAAAGGCCTTGTCTAGATCCTAGAGAGACTTATAACAGAGAGGAAGAGAAATGTGCTTTGTTATGTCACCACCGGTGGGCTAATGGCTGGTTTCCCAATTACAAACGCCTGCCTCCCCACAGCAGCAGCCAGAGCGCCGGCCCCTTTTGAGCAAGAACGAAACACGGCCTCCCCTGTGGGCAGGTGGGCCCTGCCACATAACAACATCAGGAAACCTAAACAGCACTTTCCCTGCGAGCTACCCCCGAGGAGAGCTGCCCAATAGGCTCTTTATGGGGTGGAAAATGGAGTCTTGTTGATAGAGAAAGAGGGGCCTTGCCATCGGTTGGGGTCCTTCAGTTGGAAGGCCTGCTTAAGCCCCCAAATAGCTCAGTAATTTTTTTTTTTCCCCTTCTCTGATTAGCTTTATAGAAAAGCTCAGAGCCTTTTCCTTCCAGTTGGCCGGCGGTGGTGGTGGTGGTGGTGGCGTCCCCAGCAGGCGTGCTGCCATCCCATTGATTGTTAGATGTGCGGCTCTCAAACAGGCCACAGCAGCTGAAGGCAGAGGCCATTAAGCCCAGCTAACTGAAAGGGTTCACCGCCAGGAGACCGATCCTGAAATTGGGTCTTTATGATCAATATATCTTTCTCCATTAGTTTCATTTCCTCGGAAGGAAATTGGCAGGGCCATTATGGTTGATGTTATTGACAGGCCTCCCTCCCGCCCTCCCCCAGCCCCACCGGGAGCAGGCTGAGCGGGGGCAGGACCCTGGAGATGAGGCTGAGGAACTGAACTGCCCTGGCTCTTTGCAAGCCTGTTATACTGGCCTTGGTGACAAAAAGTAGCTGGAATTCCTGTGTGAAAGCGATAGAATAAATGATTTTATTCTACAGGAAAGAGTGACCAGCTCCACCAGCTACAGAAAAGGGTGGCAGGAGTGGGAGCGCGGCTGGAGGGCGTTTGTCTGGACTGAGTGCAATCTTGCCTGGCCGTAAGGAGACGTGGACAGGTTGGTCTCGAGATCCTTTGCAGCCGAGGAGTCACTGTTAATCACTCACAGCAGCTTCTGAGGACCTCAAGACACTTTATAGATGTCACGTCTTTCTTAAACTTCCTGTGGGCTCATTCATCACCTCCTTTTTGAAGATGAAAAAACTAAAGCACCAAAGTGAGAAATGACTTTTTGGGGGGAAAGGGCACCTGAAAACCAGTGCGCATGTTCTAGCTCCTGCAAGAACGTCCCAGGGCAGCAATACACGGCCAGTCCCTGATTTTACTTGGCTAAAATCACTGCCTCCCCTCCTTGGCTTGTGCGGCTCTTAGCCGCTCCTCCAATGCTTCTTCCATGCTCTTTGGCCTCCGACCGTCAGTTAAATGTGGCACTGAATCCGCGTGGATCTCACTGGCCACTGGTAGCTGAGAGGGTGACCATATCAGGACCTGAAGCCTCCACGATGCATGGGCGGCGGGAGATGGGAGGGGCTGTCCCGTGTGAATTCAGGGGACTCAGCGGGTTGCTCTGCCAGCATCTCCCACCCTGGCCACTGGAGTGCCTGGCTCTACTGGATCCGTATTTTGTGTCTTTTCGCCCGTTATATCCAACTGCTCTGCACGTGGGGGAGACTCCATCCTGGGAACCAACCTAAGCCAACGGGAGAGAAAAAGGAAGCATGCTGACTACAGCGTGGGGGGAGCTGAACCTTTGCCAGAGGAAGGAGGTAGAATCCAAGAGGAATACCCAAAAGCCTGAGACGCAAGTCACTTCTGACGCATAGAAAAAAAGGCAGAGGGAACTTCTCCTTTTTAGATTAGAAGGAGTTTTTGGTGTTTAGTCATAAAAGCCTTTTTTTTTTCATGTCTAGACTTGCACCTACAGAGACTGCATTTGATTTTACTCACTTTTTTTTTTTGGAAGCTAAAGGAAGGCCTCTGTTGATTTTACTAAGGTAAATATCTGGGGCAAAGGCCCTCAGACAGACACTGAAATACTCAATATCTCCAACTTCCTCTGCTGTCAAGAAGTCCCATTCCAACCTGGAAGACACCCCAGGAATCTGGAGTAGATCTCCATGATCACACCCAAGGAGGGGCGCACTGGCCACTTCTCCCTGGGTTCCTAGGGAAGAGCTGGCAGGGAGGCAATCAGCTAGGACTCCCCGGGGCTCCGGGCTCAGTCCTTCGACAGGCAAGTGGAGCTCCTGCTTTGACCCGAGACGAGGATCCCAGCTCATGCAAGCCATTTACAAGGTGAAGGGGAGGAGAAAATTGGTTGGGCTGCTTGTGCAGACCCCTTGATTACGGGACTCAGCAGGTACTTCCAAAGAGGAGTGGCAACTCTTTCGTGGGGGTGAGTGCCACCTCAGGGAAGAAGAAGGTTAGCAGACTAGAAGTGGTTGATAATTAATTAAGCCCTTTGGCAACCACCACCTGGTATGGATCACTCACTCCGGGCCCACTGAGTCACTGTATTTTTCATGTTTAGACGCCATCTCCAAGGTATAAGTCATTTGGAAGCCTTCATACCTGAAAGTTCATGTTGTGTGTAAGTCCTGGACCTGGTACCCAGGCTGCTCCTGGGCTGTGACTGTGGCTTTAGTGTCTTCACCCTCCCCTCACACAGCTTCATGGAAGGTAGCCTCACACCTACACGTTGCCTGTGACCACTCTCGGCATCATTGCATGCTCAGCTGAAAACTGCAGCAGGCGAGGCCTAATCTGGGGTCTGAAGACTCCTGTGTTACCCACCCAGTGTGACTGGTGCACGGTGAGGGGGTGCACCACTGGCTCCCCGTCTCCAGTGGTTAAAGGGAGAAGAGAAGGTAGAGGGCGGTGTCGCTGCCGTGGATATCCAGGGTCCTTCTCAGCAGAGCTGAGTGGAGAGAGAAGCATCTCCTAGTGAGATCGTGGCCTCTGTGGGTCAAGAGCTGTCATGACCTGCCCATCCTATTCTGCCATGGATACAGACGCAGTTGTCACTTAGGAGAAGCAGCATAGGTGACATAAAGTGGGATATAGTAACGGGACATTTTTACTTGGCTCTGGCATGTGCCTGCATGGGTGTATTTTACCTGCCTTTGAACTGGGTCATGCTTCTAGTCCCCCACTGCACACTCACGCCCCCAGCCCCTTCCCACAGCAGTCCAGATTTCTAATCATCTTTGATAGTAATTATTTTTAAATCTAAGCACAAGGCGGGGCGCGGTGGCTCACGCCTGTAATCCTAGCACTCTGGGAGGCCAAGGCAGGTGGATTGTTTGAGCTCAGGAGTTCGAGACCAGCCTGAGCAAGAGCAAGACCCCGTCTCTACTAAAAAAATAGAAAGAAATTAGCTGGACAACTAAAAATATATAGAAAAATTAGCCGGGCATGGTGGTGCATGCCTGTAGTCCCAGTTACTCGGGAGGCTGAGGCAGGAGGATTGCTTGAGCCCAGGAGTTTGAGGTTGCTGTGAGCTAGGCTGACGCCACGGCACTCTAGCCGGGGCAACAGAGTGAGACTCTGTCTCACAAAAAAAAAAAAAAAAAAAAAATCTAAGCACAATACAAACTTCAAGTAACTGGAAAGTTCAACAAATTAGTATTCTACTTAATTGAATCAATGTCTTACCATTCTGAGGGAATATATTTCCATTGGCATGTATATTGCCTCTTGCTTTTTATTGCCTTTTGTTTTTTACCGCAGGTGTCAGATATTTGAGTTTTGTCACGTGGCAACAAAATAGGGGAACTCTCCTTTGAAGGCATGTGATGAGACACTCTAGAGAACCGGGGGTCTGGGCTAACCCATCCACTTAAGTCAGGGATGTCTTGAGTATTTATTGACCTCAGTATTGAATGAGTTGGGAGCAGAAGGTATTCCTTAGACAGGAAGTAGAAACTCAATGGGTGGCCCAAAAGAAATGTCTAGATTATAAAACAGAAAGAGACAAGGAAGCATAGTCAAGCTAACAAAACACACAGTACCTAACAACACGACCTGTGTCTGTTAATGATACTTGGTCTAGCTATTAGCCTGAAACAATAACTAAACTCTTTGTCCACTATCACCCCCCCAGCCCAAACTCGTTTCTACTCTTGCATTCTCATTCAGGAGATATCGTTACCCATCCAGGAAGTGTCGTGACCTAGAGTAGCTTGGTGTACAATTGGAGAACCTCAGGCTTAGAAATTGTCCCCTACTGCATTAGATCCCCTATTCTGGACTCTGTTGGCAAACTGCACATCCCTGTCATGGCCCTTAGCGTATTGCCTGGTGATAAACTGCTTGTGTGTCTGTTTCTTTCTCTAAGGCTGTGAACTCTCTCAGGCAAGGATCATGCTCTCCTCCTCTTTGGACACCAGCGATACTGCAGGGTCTGGCTGGCCTACAACTGAGAGAAACCAAAATAACAGGCAGGTTAGAGGGTTAGAGACACAGTGGAACCCCAGAGAAGCAGGGTGGCCATAGAGGAAGTCAACCCTGATGCCAGTCAAGCTCAGATCTGTGGTTCTGAGAGGGAATGAGAATCCCGCTGGATCTGGAAATGGTACCAGCCTGCATCTGCCTGGTCAGGCCTGAGTCAGCCAAGGGAACCAGAGGCTGTCGTCTCAGAAAGGGGCCAACGGAAAGCTATACCCAACAAACTCTTGGTTTTGTTTTTGGTTTTCATTTGGTTTCCTGGTAAGAGTTCCTTAGGACGAGAATAAAAAAGAGAATGGAAGGAAAGAAGAAGGGAGAGGAAGGGAAGAGAGGAGGGAAGGAAGGACAGGAGGGAGAGGGAGGGAAAAAGGGAGGGAGTGAAGGAAGAAAGGAGGAATACTTTGTCTCAGGCAAGCTATGGGGAAAGCGATTTTTCCTTTCCAAATCTCCTTCAAAGGCACGAGGGTGTCTCTGTGACCCTGGGGCCAGACCAACCTTGAATCCAAAAATCAATGGAGATTTCAGCATAGTGGGAGGAATCCCAGACGGAGTGGAACGAGGCCATCAGTGGGCGCTACAGGTTCCTCCCCTTTTGGCTAATTTCCTCACAGCTGTGGCCTGATTGTTTGATTGGCCATTGTGTTTATCTTATTTGTGCAGTTATTCCCCATCCTTACTAGACATGAGAGTTTGCATCATTTTTTTTTCATATTCTGCAACAAATGAACCCTAGACATAATTGGGAAGGTTGGGACCAGGATCAGAAGTCAAATTTGTGTTCACATGTGATAGAACTTCAACAACTCACATATTCTACCGATTCTAACCAAGAATTTCCCATTTAAATCACTAATTGCTATAATTTGTTGCTACCATCCAATGGCTGGGTTACTGGCATTTTAGTTTAAAGGGATACTCCTCCTTTATCTGCGCAGGGTCTCAGGCAGTCTCTCACGTGAACCCTCTGCCAATTTCGGAGTTGCTCTGAGGGTGGCAGATGTTCAGGCTCAGTCTGGGGTTTAGGGTCCACCCCACACACTCCCACTTGCCCTTGGCATTGGCCTCAGTGGATGGACCATGGAGGTGGGTGCTCTATGGCAACAGGATTTCTTCAGCAGAGTAGAGTGTTCTCCTGCGCCCATGTTCAGTCTGTTCTGTGGGCAGAGTTCTGGGAACAAACTCAACCCAAATCAGTGCCAGCCTACCAGTGGGTGAAAGGGTAGCAGGGTTTGCCCGTGACTCATGACCCTAAGGAAAATATGACCTTGCTCCTCCTGCAAACTGCCTAGGGAATTGCACACCCCGATTTCAGATAAATAACTAGTTTCTAGAAATTTTCAAAAAAATAAAAAGAAAACTTTAAAGCATATTACTGCCAGAAAGTTCTTCCTGGTAGCTAACTTGAGCCCTTTGTGCTGTAGCCAAAAGTTGTTTTATTTTGGCTAATCCTTACCAAAGAAGGTCCATCAGCTACAATAATCTTCCACAAAACTGAGGACCTCTCTGACTAGGTGTTCTCCAAAATGAAGAATTTGAATTTCCTTAACCTTGCATCATAGTCTTATCACCCAAACCTCTAATTATCTTTTTCAATTTTTTTCTTTGAACCTTTTCCAAAACTTGTCTTTTGAGTTACGGAGACCATAACTTAATTAGATCTTTCATTTCCAGAGGATACTCCTAGTGCTTTGGAAGAAATAAATTAAATTTCAGTGAGATATATTTCATTGGAGGAAGGGTGTAGAAAAAAAGAAATTGGATCCTTTATATAAATAGCACATTGTCTGCTACCATAAATGAGTTTTCCTTTTCCCAATTGTTTTTGAAACAATGGATCCTTTTTTAGTGAATTTACTCCCTCAGAGATTCTAACCTCTGGAACATCATGATTTGCATTCTTTTGTGGCTACATGACTTCTGTAGGGAAAAAAGTGAGATGTGTGTTCTCTGATTGTCTGGTGAGCTGTGAGGAAGCAGACCAGCCAGCAGTTAGGTACCTTGTCAAGGTGTGGGGTTGGGCATGCGTGGGGCTCTGCGCTTCTAGCCTTTTCTGCACCAGCTTCTGTTCCAGGGGCATCAGAGGGGTCTGTCTTGCTTCTCCATAACTTCATCTTACTGTAAGATGTCTCTCACAATGCTGTTCTCATTAGCTGTGCAGCTCGCTTTATCCTGATCATTGGGTATCCGTGCTCATGTTTTCATGGGGGGAAAGAAAGGTCTTTAACTTATCTTTGTGCTGTGGAGCAGAGCGATAGAGCCTGGCCTTGGAGTCTGACCTGGAGTCTGGCCTTTGCTCAGCCATCCCCTTAGCCAGGCTGCTCTGCGCGCGTTTCTTTGCTGCTTTCCACCTGGGTTTTATCTTGTGCAAAATGAAGAAGTTGGACTCACAGATGATCTCTGAGGTCCCTTCCAAGCTGACCCAGCGAGTCTCACAGCATTGGCTGTTCTAATTACTCCACAGAGGGGTAGGACAAGGAAGGAGGAGGCGGGTTCAGCAGCCAATTGGGAAAAGAGTATCAGTTTAACTCGATTCCCTCTAATCTCTTCTGCCTCCCAAGGACTATGAATCAATAGAGTATAAAGGGACAAGAATGATCACCTATTGATCACCTACAATGTGTCAGGCACTGTCCAAGGCTCTTTATGTACACTAGTTTATTTAATCTTCACACCTCTCTATAGAGTAGATGTACTAGGGTACTAGGTGTCTTCTATCTCCACAACCCTCACACACCTCCCACCCACTGCCAGCCAGATGTGTCTACATCCCTCAGGTCTCCCTTGAAATGTCACATCCTCAGTGCAGCCTTCCCTGACCCTGACACCAGCTTAGGTCTCCCTGCCTATGTTCTTGTCGTTCCCTGTGCTTTCCCTCCATTGCACATTAACACCAATGTAATTAAATAATTACCTGTATAATTAATATTTTCACACTTACTCGACTGAAAACTCCTTCAGGGCAGGGACCATATACGTCTTACTCATTACCGTACTCCTAGAGCCTAGCACAGTGCTGACAAAGTAGTTGAGAGGCAGTAGCTATTTCCTGAATAAATGTAAAGCATGAATGCATGAATGAATGAAAGGGTGGATGACTAGCAAAGCGGGATACCAACCCAGAACTATGTGGCTCTTGCAGACCTGTCTGTATAATTTCAGAAGAGCTTGACTTGTAAGCTTGTGCACAGGGGCCTGCTGCTATGAGCGTCCTGTGGCTATCGACTCATTATTAGTAGGGCTTTGAGTTGTTTGTCCAGATGTGGGAACGAGAGCTGCACTGCTCTGGCCATTCTCTTTTACCCAGTGCTGCTTGTCCCCAAAGGTATCTATAAAATAGTTGGAGATGATGGATCCAGACTGGGGATGTTGGTAGTGGTGGTTAGAAGTGGGTAGAGGGAGGCAAACCAATTTTCCTTGTGGGCATTCAGTCCCATGTCCTAATAACCATCAGCACCACTTCTAACCCATTCTGCCAAGGGGCTGCAACAAGAATCTGCTCTGTCAGGGATCTGGGTCAGTAAGAATGAGTGGGTGAAGAGGAAGGAGGGAAAACTGAGACATGACAACCTTTTAGAGAAGCAAAAATAAAACGCTAATGTGGAAACTGCTGAAAATAGGCTTGCTTGGGCTGTCAGGCCGCATGCAAATCCAATGCTAATCACATGGAAATTAATTACAAGTCCTAACTTCCATATGCCTTGATATGACCCGTGGGGAAAAACCTGCTGCAGGTGTCTCCCCCACACCGCACGGGCGTGAGTGGAACACGGGCTTTGATGTTGCCCCCGTCACACTCAACGCTGCCACTGCAGTGAGAAAAGCTGAGAGGAGGCTAAAAATACTAACAATAGAAATTTGATTTCTTCTTCCAGACAAAAAGCCTTGGCATCCACAGGAGGAAGAAGTGTTCAGGCAGCATGTGACTGGTTGGTATGAAATAAATAAATTGAGAAAATAGCATATAATTAACTCTGAGTGTCTGTGGATAAGTGGGGCTGTGCAGTCTTCCTCTAATGGACCCTTCCAGGGGGGACATGAGCCAAAAGACGGTGTGACAAGCCCATTTATCAAGTCAATGGCCTCCCTTGCCCTGGCCCCAGGGTGTGCTTCTCCTTGGCACTGGTTAGAAAAATTCAAAGTATTTCCAAAATAGGGCCCTTCTCACAATATATGCCCCTCCAATAAGATTCGCTTTAGGGGTATGGATGCTGGGCAAATCCAATTAGAAAAATATCCTACTTACCTTCCGGATTCTCACTGCCCAGGGCAGATCCCACAAGGCAACCCTCCCATGTTTAAGCACAGACTGAACTGAAGGGTGGGCTGGGTTGCAGCCGTACTACTGGGTTGGGAAAGGCTTTGGAGTTCATCTGAGATTGCTTCCTGGAGAGCAGTTTTAGGATTTTTTTTTAAGGAGTTGTGGGATGCGGAGGCTATATGACAAGCAGGAGAAGAGAAGTTGATGAGAGTTAGTGATGAAGTGTGAGCTTCAAGGAGTAGGTTTTAAAGCATGAATGAAAACCCTTCCCTGTGCGGTGCCCGGGTGCCAAGTTCATGGAGGGTGGGGCCATCTCTTTCAGTTCTTCCTGCCCTCCCATCATTCTCCTTGGGCTCCCTCCTCTCTTACAGGTTATTCTCCCACGTCGGTGACCCCTTCCTGGATGACCCCCTGCCCCGGGAGTACGTCCTCTACCTCCGTCCCACCGGCCCCTTAGCACAGAAGCTCTCCGACTTTTGGCAGCAGTCGAAGCAGATCTGCGGGAAAAACAAGGCACACAACATCTTCCCCCACATCACCCTCTGCCAGTTCTTTATGGTGAGCTGCACCCCCCCACCCCAGGGAGCCTGGCTTCTGTGTCCCACCAGCTCCTTGTAAAAGCAGAGCCACCCAGGAAGATGGCAGAAACAGCTGTGGGTGCCTAGAGCTGGGTGGGCCTTCAGGGGATCAGTGTGGTCCATGGTGTGGGTCTTGCCCCAACTCCTCCTTCTTCATATCTGCTGAGGCCCAGGAGTACCCCGGGTCTGATGTAGCATTGTGATGACCGAGTGCTCCCGTGGGACCCTCTGTGAGTGGCACGCTGGTCTGGCAGCGGGAATAGATCCACTGATCTAGCTTCATCCTTATCCATTGGCAAGACAAGAGCAGAGACTAGGAGAGGGTGAGGAACGAGAAGTGTAGTCTGTAGACAGGGAAAGCTATTTTAGCCTTGTGACACAATCCATATGTTTTGTTTTCTTCACTAGCTCTTTCTAGAGAAAGCAAAGATACATTTTACCTGCCATAGTTAGCTAGTCTATAATCCTGGCTGTCAGAAAGCTTCACGACCAAATTAAATCCCCCTCACTATAATAAATGTAAATACATTTCATCTACCTTAGCTCTCCGTCGTGATGGAGAAGAGTTGATTTATCCACATATATTCAAGACAAAGCAGAATGGTAGCATTTTAAGACAATTTAAAAAATATATATTTTGCTTTAGTTTCTCCAGATGTATATTACCCTCCCTTAGATAAAAATATGTTCCTAACACCTTCTCTCTTACCATTCACTCTGAAAATTAAAGTGATTATCATTTCCTCTTAGTCATCCCAAGCGCTTTCTCTAAAGCCTTCAGGGTTTTAGAGACTCTCATTCTTTCTTCCAGTGCTCTCAGGAAGGTAGGAGGATGATGTCACAGCTCTCCGAGACTCATTCTTCCCAAGTATCCTGAGGGTGGAAGTACAGTCAACTTTTGATCACCTAAGAGGACTAGAAACAGTACAGATGATGCAAAACAGTAGCAAACACCCAATTCATCCTGGGATGCTGTTTTCTCTCTTTCTTGTCACGTTCTTCCTTTTTTTTTTTTTTCTTTTCATGAGCAAGAACTTTTTTTTCAATTGAGAAATAAACATTATACATTCATAGTGTACAATATGAGAATTTACTATACGTATGTATACATTGTGGAGTGGCTAAATTAAGCTAATTATATATGCATTGGCTCACATATTTATTTGTGGTGAGAATCCTTAAAGTTTACTGTCTTAGTAATTTTCAAGCATACACTGCACAGTTACTAACTATAGTCACCACGTTGTACCGCAGCACTCCTGAACTTATCCCTCCTAACTGCAATTTTATGTCCTTTGATCAACATCTCCCCAATCCCACCAACCCTGCTTTCTGCTCTGCCAGTCCTACTGCATTTTAGCTGTGTTCACAGGGGCCACTTAAGAGCAAGGAAATGAGAGAAGAGGTCTTGCGTTCCCCAGTTTAATTTACCAATTGTATAGTCCGGATAATTGGGAGTCTGCGGTTCTCCCTCCGCACGGACAGGAGTGATAGTTAAATAACTGCGTCATCAGCCTCCAGTCCCTGGGGTGGGGATGCCAGTGCTGAGTGGCAGCAGACGTCCATTTCTCCTTGTCTCTGAGTGAAGCCTGCTGGTTTTCCCCTGCCAGTGTGAGGACAGCAAGGTGGACGCCCTGGGGGAAGCCCTGCAGACCACTGTCAGTCGCTGGAAATGTAAGTTTTCAGCCCCGCTGCCCCTGGAGCTATATACCTCCTCCAACTTCATCGGCCTCTTCGTGAAGGAAGATAGCGCCGAGGTCCTCAAGAAGTTTGCCGCTGACTTTGCTGCGGAGGCTGCATCCAAAACCGGTGAGCAGACACGGGCACCAAGCCAACCCTGGGCCCTGGGAATCAAAAAGAGCTGGGAAGGGAAATGGGTAGGAGATGTTTGTAGAGGAGCAGGATGGAGTCACGAGGTGGAGGGCCCTGCAGGAATGGCACACGTGACAAAGGACACTGCAGCACCCCACACCTCTTAGCTCCCTCGTAAAAATATTCAACTACGGTTCTGCTAACCTCTGGAGAGGCATCCAGGGCTCACTCACTAAGTTAGGCTTGCTCCCTGCACATCCAAATTGAAGGGTGCAGTGACTGTCCGCTTTGAGCTAGAATGTGATCCTCTGCAGTGCCACCACCCCCTCCCAGTTCAGAATTAAGGAGCCTTCCTTTCTTCCCCCAGAACTGCCCCCCGCCGTGCGGGTGTTTATCTGGCTCTTACTGTTCACTTCGTGAGGACCCCAAGCTTTTCTCAGGGGGCAGCATAGGACAGAAGGAAGAGTTAGAACTACTTTGTATTAAATTATCATAAAATCCGCTCAGCCAGTGCCCTTCAACTTTCTGAAACCCATCAGATGGGCCCCTAAGCCTCAAAAGTCTGTCCAAAAATGCAACCCCTACAAGATGTCCTTTTCATGGAGCTCTCAGTTCAAGCCAACTGAGATTTCCCATCAAAGGAATTAGCTTAAAGGGGTGCTCAAGGCAGGAGGCACGTGGAGGAGACACGAGGGAGAAGTTTGCAAAGCCGTCCTGTCTCACTGCAGGTGCAGACAAGCTCCCTTAGCTCAAAGAGAGCCTTTTACACGAGGACAGACAGACAACCCAGCAGGGGAGGGAGCCTCTGTTGGCTCACTGCATAATGAACTCACAATCAGCAGGTACTTACTGGGCACCTACTTTGTGTTTATCCATGAGGAATGCAACAGAGAAGAGAGTGAGAAGTGGCTTCTCCTGACCAGAGGCACAGTTGGGAAACCCAGTTCAGGCCCTGTGTGATAGCTCTGAGAAGACAGAGTCCATCACAGGTGGAGTGGTTTGATCTTCACAGAAGGAAGAAAACTTGCCCTGGAAGATGTTGATCAGGAGAATGGGGGTGGGGCACAGGCAGGAATGGGGGGCTGTGAGCTGTGGACAGAGGGGAGGCTGCCCTGAGCAGGGTGGAGGGTGCAAGCTGCACACCTGAAACCCAGTGTTGAATGCAAAGCTGGAGAAGACCCAGAGCTTGCCCACAGCACATTTCATGGCAGGCCAGGGAGGGGAAAGGCCTGAGCAAAGCCACTCAATTTGCTCCTTAGCCTACACCTCACCTGCCGTTGTTCCCTGTGCCATTGTCATCATAGCTCAGGCCCTTTGCTCAGTGTTCCTCTGTGCCAGAGAAGTCCCCTCTAGGGCTTCAGACTCTGGGGGCAGTGTGATCAGGGCTCAGCATCACTGCAGGGGCACAGTGAGGTCTCTGCTCTCAGAGGGCCCCCCAGGCCTGGAAGCCATTTCTGTCCCTTGGGAGGAGAACCTCCTTAGACTCCCCCCGGGCTCCTCTTCTCCCCCAGTGTCTAGTCTTTGGTTTCTGGCTTCGGTGGAGCCTGAGATTTCACAGGAGCTTAATATTTCAAAGAAATAGCATAACGGAGAGGCAAGTTATTTCCTGTTCTTATCCCTCTGTCTCAAGGAAATGGCTTTTTCTTCATCCCACAGTAGTTATTGTCAGAACCGCTAAATCCCCCCAAGAACCAAAACTAATGCCGTAGCCACAAAACCCATATCCTTCACAAATGAGAAAAGTGGGTCTCAGCCAGGACTGCAGCAGATATTTAGAGTGTTCACTGGGTGACAAGTCGAGGCCCCAGCTTTCCACGTGGGAAGGGGCTAAGACCAGTCCCTGTCAAGATTCTGCTGTCACTAGGAACTCGGCCGGCTTCTTTTCTCTGCCCTAGTGTGGCCCCCTGGTGGTGATCTGGAGAACTGGGTGACCCTGTGCAGCGTAGCTGGTCCTGCTCCTTATAATCTAGCGTGGAAAGCAAGCCATCCTGTCTTTGCCCTAGAACTTACGCCTCGGTATTCTAGAGTTGTTGGCAGACTCATACTTTCAGCAAATACAGTTAGTGTCGTCCTCCACTCTGGGTGACTTAAGGAGATTCATCCATGTGCATTCATTCATGTAACAAGTACTGAAAACCTACCCAATGTGCTGAGGGGGGATACAGTGTGAACAAGAGATGGACATCTTATCTCATGGAGTTTACACCAAAGAAATGCAATGCAATATAACAGAAAAAGCACTTAAAAACAAAAGGTCCAACTTCTAGTTCTATCTTGGCTACTAATTTCTCTGCATGACTTGCCCAAGCCCCTTCATTTCCCAAATTCCCTAATTTCTTTCTTCCTTTTTTTTTTTTTTTTGGAAACAGAGTATCACTGTGTTGCCCGGGCTAGAGTGCCGTGGTGTCAGCCTTGCTCACAGCAATCTCAAACTGCTGGGCTCAAGCAATCCTTCTATCTCAGCCTTCCGAGTAGCTGGGACTACAGGCATGCGCCACCATGCCCAGCTAATTTTTCCTATTTTTAGTAGAGATGGGGTCTTGCTGTTGCTCCGGCTGGTCTTGAACTCCTGAGCTCAAGCGATCCTCCCACCTCAGCCTCCCAGAGTGCTAGGATTACAGGCATGAGCCACCACGCCTAGCCCCTAATTTCTTCTAGTTGCATCTTCTTCATTATTCTAGCTTGGGCAGCAGATGATTCTTCCTCATTGAAAGTATGAAAGAGAAATAAAAGTCATTCCCATATGTAGGTAGGTTTGTTTTATTTTGTTTTTTGAGGTATCATAGAGTAACAGTCTATACACTTGAAGCCAGTGCTTCTCAACCAAGGGCAGTTTTGCTCCCCAGGGACATGCGGCAACATTGAAGTCATTTTCACAACTTGGAGGGTGCTACTGGCCTGTAGTGGGTCGAGGCCAAGGATGCTGCTAAACACCCTGTAATGCACATGACAGCTCCCCATGCCCCCAGCAAATAATTATGCAACCCACAATGCTGTTGAGAAACCCTGCTTTCAACTTTGAAAATCTCCATCTTTCCTCTCTCATTTCTCCATTAGCTTCACCCAGAAGCCTAGAGACTTGATTCCAAAATGAAGATGGTATAGCCTTGGGAGTCACACAGTTACAAAATGCACTTTGTATTTCGACATAAATTATTTTATCCCTTTAGGCCTCGGGTCCTCATGTGAATGGTGGGGCTGGCAGTAATCAGCTGGAGGGGCTGAGGGGGAGTCGGCCAAAAGGAGGGCGCTCGGCCGACCCAGAGCTGCTGCAGAAGAGCCATCTGCATGTGCCTGGCTCTTTGTCTCTTGAATGGTGGGCTGATGCAGAATCTCTTCCCCCTGCCACTTTATTCTGCTGCTCTGAGGGAGAGAAACAGCTTTTGTCTAACCAAGGGACTATCTTCTTTGTTGTCTGGGAAACAGAATTTATCAGGGCTCCTTTCTGTGTTCTTCCGTGAGTCTCCACCATCGCTATGATTACCACCTTCTAATAACTGACCTTCTTCTTCCTTTTTTCCAGAAGTACACGTGGAACCTCATAAGAAGCAGCTGCACGTGACCCTGGCTTACCACTTCCAAGCCAGCCACCTACCCACCCTAGAGAAACTAGCCCAGAACATTGACGTCAAGCTAGGGTGTGACTGGGTGGCAACTATATTTTCTCGGGATATCCGATTCGCTAACCATGAGGTAATGTCTCACTGTACTTCCTGATGCTACCAGGTGCGGGGATGTGACCAGAATCAGCAGCTCACTGCTGCAGAGAAATGGCCACCAAAGGGAACAAATGGAACAAGCCACTGAGTCAGGTGGCCCACGATTTTGTCCAGCCTCTGCCCGACATGCAGGGAAGCTTTCAGCATGCATCCCTCCTCTCTGGCTCCCAAGTAGTTCATCGGGGTGACATCCCCACAGTTCCGTCTGCCCTGCCAACCTTACGAGAGTGATCAAGAAATGAAATGGGGGAATAGATAGAAAATATACTGAAACAATTTTTTAATGTTATATAAATTCCTGGAGTTAGTAGAAGACATCATCCTGACCTCAGGTGAGTTGAAGAACACATAAATACAAAAAAACCCCTGCAAAGACGTAATCTACAGATACTTGCTGACTACGTGTGCCACGCAAGGTATCATGGAACATACTAGAATTTTAAAATGTGGTTCTGTCCTCAAGGAGCTTTGAGTCCAGCAGGGCAGAGAGGACAGACACACATGAAAAGGAAGCTCAGGCCAATGTTGTGAGAGTTTGTGTGCTTCGCAGTGGAAGCCGAGTGGAACAAATGAATCCTGTCGCAGGCAGGAAGACTGGTGTGATCCTAGCATCCTTCTTTTGAGGGAATCAACATTGCTTTCCAGACAGGCATGTGCTGTCTCAGAAGAGTACCGTTGTCCTTTTTGTCCTGAAGGAAAAGCTGAGACACAAAGAGATCAAGTGGCTGGTACAAAGCTAAATAGCAATTTAAGACCCGAGCTGAAGCCAGAGCCCAGGTATTTTCATCAATAAAGATGGTAACACGTCTAAAAAAAAGACCACACAGTTTGATTAAAAAAAAAAATTGTCTTCCAGCTTAACTACATTTATTAAGCAACACTTACATTTGTTTTTTTTCAACAGCAAAAGTACTGATGTTTTTATTAGTTTACATAGCTTGTTAACATCTCTTTTAGGCTTTTAGGCTTTTAGGCTTTTTTTAAACATGAAAAAATAGTTAGAACGTCAAGGTTAAGACCAGACAACCTCACCATTATTTTGGAAGTGTGAGGAAGAGGCGACCCGTGAATCAAAGGTTCAGGGCTAAGCATCGTGCCCTGTGAGTGTCAAGGACATGCAGCTTTGTCTCAGTCTGCTGATGGGAATGTCATGTCCTCCTTTTGCATCATTTCATGCAGGTTTCTGTAAAGATGCATTAAGCAGTCTGGGCCTCCTCTTACTTAAGAATTCTGACATCTCCTGGAATCACTTAGGATGAGCCCTAAAGATAACAAGGGAGGTGTGGCTGGCTGGACTCCTTCTGATGGCAAAGAAAAAGGAAAGTCAAGGGTTGCATACAGATGGCCTCTGACAAGTCACCTTTCTAAGAGAAGGAAGGTGGCAGTGGAATTTTACAAGGAATATCCTCTAATCAACAGTGCCCTCCAGTTAACTTGAAGGGTAATTGCTTTTCTGCCTGACCCACATTCTGCTCAATTGGCAGGGAAGGGAAGAGGCAGCAAGCACCCACACGAATAATTTTCTAAAAATAACTTGGCCTCTTTTATCTTTTATTTGTAAAAGCTCATTTATTACAGCTCCTTCTGATAAAGCTCTCCTTGGCCCCTTTGGACTAGACCTCTCCCCCTGAGGTCTTTTGGTCTCACCTGGGCCCTTCTGCATATGGAAACCTCTTCTTGCCTGCCTTCTTCCCTGTGTCCCCAGGAGGCAGTTTTGAGAGATTGTGCCAATGAGGGGACAGATATCCAGAGAAGGAAAGTGGTTGTAGGCAAGGACACTCAGCAAGGCACAGTGATGCTTAGAAAAACTTCAAGTTCTCATCCCTCTGCTATTTAGAGTCTCACTGGATTTGGACTTGCAAATGCCTAGTTGTACTTGACATTGACTCTTCCATGTTAGTGATTACACTGGGCCAAGCCAGTTTCATAGGCCAAGCCATAGAAATCCAGAGGAAGGACAGAGGACAGAGTTATACAAAAAGCATAAATTTTGGAGTCTAGCACACGGCTTCAAATTCTGGCTCCATTGCTTTAGGAGTGGCCAGATTCACTTTGACAACTTATAAAACTCTCCAGTCAGTCCTTAGTTTTCTCATCTGTAAAATGGTGATAATGTTTTTTTGTTGTTGTTGTTTGTTTTTTTTTTTTTGAGACAGAGTCTCACTTTGTTGCCCAGGCTAGAGTGAGTGCCGTGGCATCAGCCTAGCTCACAGCAACCTCAAACTCCTGGGCTTAAGCGATCCTACTGCCTCAGCCTCCCGAGTAGCTGGGACTACAGGCATGCGCCACCATGCCCGGCTAATTTTTTCTATATATATATTTTTAGTTGGCCAGATAATTTCTTTCTATTTTTAGTAGAGACGGAGTCTCGCTCTTGCTCAGGCTGGTCTCGAACTCCTGACCTCGAGCGATCCACCCGCCTCGGCCTCCCAGAGTGCTAGGATTACAGGCGTGAGCCACCGCGCCCGGCCGGTGATAATGTTTTGCTAGACTGTTGTGAGGACTAGATAAGAGGATGTATGAAAAGGCTCTAACCCAGCACAAAGTGGATGCAACAGAAATATTGCTGCAGCTATTATTGTTCCTAAGAATACAAGGGGCTTCAAAGGCAATGTGATTCAGTTCCTCTAACTCTATAGGGCTGAAACTGCCCTTTAGTCATTAAACTGTTCAGATCCAGTGTGGAAAGGGAGTAGACATATACCAGAGATGCTCTCAAGAATTCTTAAAAGTACATGCCAAACATAAAACAAAAGAGTGAGTATAATGTAATACAAGCTAGGCATGTGTCTGTCTCTCAAACTTAGACTAAGTGTTTTTATCTGCTTTTGGTGAGTAAGGAACAAGAAGTGGGGATATGGGTCCCGGTTATGATTTCAAATTTATTATAATACCTAAATCCTTTTATTGTTCATTCATAAATCAAAGCCACTTATTGTCCAACTACTCTCTGCCTAAGACATAGTGTCTCCGACCTTTGCTGTGCCTCAGTTTCCCTGGGGATACCCTAGAGCTAGAATGCTCACCTCCACTATGTGATAGGACCAAGGAGGAGTTCTCTGGAGCTGCGTTGAGTTTCTCAAGGGAAACGCACTACTGGGCCAAAGGCATGATGAGCCAAGACTGTGCTCTGCTTGAGTATCTGAGGAACTCAAGTTTAGGCTTGTTTCCTGACAACTCGGTGACTTTCTGCATCCTGTTCCAGGAAAAAGAATGTTCCTTTTCATGGAACATCACACACCCAGCTTTGAGATTTACGAGATTTCATGTGACTTTTTTGTTGTTGTGCCCTTCAAGCTGTTTGAACGATCCTGCAGAAAACCTTCCTGGCTTGTTTGGAAAGATGGTTAGAGTGCATATGAGGTTACAGTGCAAATCCAGTGGTGCAGACAAGTTCTGTGCATTATCGATTTTATCCTCTGAGAAGAATCACTCTTTTACTGGCCCCTTTCATTAGAGATTTCCAGAAGGACATTCTCTCTTTCCAGCATATTCTGGTGTGTCACCTTGACACCAGTGAGCCGGTTAGCTCATAGGCTTACCCAGCACAGTGTCCAGGGTCAGGGCTGACTGGAAGGAAGGCCATCACATGGAGGGTCGGGTGCCATGGTTCAGTAGGAATAATTATGCCCCTTCTGTGTACAAGGCTCTGTCCTAAGGCCTTTTCTCACATTGTCCAATTTAAATTTTATAGTCTAGGTATTATGTGACAGATGGGAAAACTGAGGCCAAAGTTAAAAATCTGAAAGTTGGACCCAGAATATTTAGCCTCCAACTAATGGCTTTGGAACCTTAGAAAAAGCTATTCAAGCATTCTCCTTCTTTCAGTCCCTTGTGAAACAAATAGGATACGAAATATCTTCCTTACTAATGAGAGGTCGCCTGCTGCTCATAACAAAAAATAGTGAAATAAATGTCTTCCAGAGTACCTTTATGCCCATACTTACGATGTTTATATACCAGGTAAGGGACACACACACACATACACACAAATGAAATAAATCAGCCAAGTGGCATGGCCTGTGGTTGGCCCAAGGGGCTTTTTCTGAGCCCAAAGAAGGAAGATGTTCTTTCTCTGTTTGCTGCTTGAAGCTGGTTACATGCTGTCATACCCACTGATGTCTATGAAAGATGTATTTTTTTCTTTCAAAGTCTTTGTTAAAGACGTATAGGTTTAAAGAAAGATCCTTAAAGGCAGGGACCATGTCTTATTCCAACAGCTAAGTTACATAGAAAGGGGAATACTTCATTCCTCAACCCTTCCCGTAGGAGGGTCACTCTTCCTGGCCCTTCTGTAACCCTCACACAAAGCTGGGTTTCAAGTGTCTATTATGGTGCCCACCCCAGCAGATGGAATGGGTACTACAAGGTCTAAGTCCACTCGTAGAGCAGTTCACCAGAGAGCCGACAGTTTTTCCATTGAATTTCCAAAAACCATATTTGAATACCGATGGGAAGTGAAGTCTGGAAAGTCTGGAACCATCCATACCACCGGACACACACCCACAATACCCTGAAGAGAGAAGTGCTTTCTGATCGGAATCCAAATCTGCTCAGAGCCTGTAGGTCTCGGGGGCTCCTGAGCATGGCGCCATCTGGAGGTGTGCAGCGTTAATGCAGAACATGCAGTCCCAGGCATGGGGCTCACTCATCCTGTCTTCCTTTTTGCAGACGTTACAGGTGATCTACCCCTACACCCCACAGAATGATGACGAGCTGGAACTGGTCCCCGGGGACTTCATCTTCATGTCTCCAATGGAGCAGACCAGCACCAGTGAGGGCTGGATCTATGGCACGTCCTTGACCACCGGCTGCTCTGGACTCCTGCCTGAGAATTACATTACCAAGGCCGACGAATGCAGCACCTGGATATTTCACGGGTAAGCAGACTCCGAGATTCGCCCGCTGCTTTTTGGAGAACATTGCTGTGGCAAACTTGGAAGAGGTGGTGGAAATGGACTTGATCCTAGACACACAGTGCCCCGGTAACAGGAAATGGAGTCCAAGGGGAAGAAGGCTCTGTGGCTTCCAGAATTCCCAGAAAGGAGCTGACTTGGGGCATGGAAAAAATATGAAATGAATTGCTCTGCCTCACTCTGCCTTCCCCATTTGATGTAGCTGTCTGCCTGAGTTCCCGATGGGAGACTAAACCGAGGCTGCTTGGAGGTCCATTTCTTCTGGCTGAAGGGCAGTGTCATCTCAGTGCCATGTCTTCACTGCTTTGGGGCTTCTGTCCACCTCTTTCTGGGTTGTTACTCAGGGTGGTCTGACCCCCCAGAGCAGCTGGGCAGATTCCCACTATGCCAGCCAGACCAACAGTGGAAGTGGCTTCAAGGGTCAGGAGCCCTAACTGTACCCCTCACTTGCTAGGTGACCCTGAGCAAGTCCTCAGACACAGCACATGCTGCCTAGACAACGGAGACCGTGTCTAAGGCAATGGCAACTGCCAGAACCCAGAAAGGGTACGTTGCTTCCCCAGTCTTCTTAGGGTCATAGCTTTCCACCCATCCCTTGTTATTGTTTTGCCCCCATCCCATCCTTATGGTCCCATGCTCAGAGTGGCCTCTGTTGTCTGGCTAGCTTTGTCCCAGTAGAGAAAATAGGAACAAAAGGCACCTTCTCTTTCTTAATCCAGGCAGCTTAGAGCCAGCACTTCCCTGACACACTCGGGCGTCTGGCCAGGGTGTGCTGCTGCTTTGTTTTTCGCACTCTTGTTTCTGCCGTGTGGCCACAGGGCTGCGATGCAGAAGCCCTGAGCACCAGCTGCTTGGTGGCTCACGCTGTCACGGCCACCATGAAAGAGAAGCAGAGGGGAGGTTTCGGCAAGTGTTTTGCCTGGAAGGAGAAAAGAAAAGAAAGTCCCCTACCCTGGTGAGCAACAAACAACAAACCACAAGCCCAAAGATGGGAAAGAGTATTTTCTTCCTGAATAAGCCCCACCCGCAATCCCTTCTGCTCCCCCAACTCCCCCACCCCACCACACCCCAGCCCGTGAACACCCAGCATTTGGTGGCACAAAATTAGAGTGTCAAAGCTGCCTCATGTTCCCCAAACTTTGCCTTTTCAAAAATGTTTCTGAAGATCAAAATACCTAAGTTGGGTTTCCAAAGTCACTATTTTATCCCTATGAAAACATGTAAAACAAAATATACATGAATAAACTGGGAACTAAAAGATTGTTTGCCCAATAAAGCACAGCTCCCAGATCTCTTTCTTAAAAGTAGGGCTACATGTGGGAGCAGAGTGTATATAAGAAGCACTGCCACCCTGCTTAGAGTCATTTCATTCAAACCCACTCTGCCCTGAGTTAGAGCTCAGGCTGAAGCACAGGTGAACCTAAGTGACTTCAGTCTACATGTCATTTCCTTTTATTCTGAGAAATTACTAGTGATGTTATTTCCCTGGGTACCATGTCTAAATTTAAACTATCAGCTTCCACTGCCAGCCCTGCAGAGAGTGGGGAAATACTAATGTTAGGCATTAGGACATTGCAATTAAGAATTTAAGTTTTGTTAGCTGAGCATGGTAGTGCACACCTGTAGTCCCAGCTACTTGGGAGGCTGAGGCAGGAGGATCGCTTGAGCCCAGGAGTTTGAGGTTGCGGTGAGCTATGACGATGCCATGGCACTCTAGCCTGGGCAATAGAGCAAGACCCAATCTCTAAACAAAAAAAAGAAGGATTTAAGTTTTGATTCCAATAGTCTTGGATTCAAATCCTAACTCTCCCACTTACCAGCTGTGTCACCTTGGCCAAGTTGTATCCCCTTCTCTGAACCTGTTTGCTTATCTAGAAAGCAGAGCTCATAACCGCACTTACCTCGCGTGGCCTCGCTTTACGTGGATGGGTCAGGTATATATCAGCTCTGCCTATAAAGTAGCCATTCACGTTATGATTACTCTTTTTTTCTGTCTCGTGTTTACCAGTCCTTGCTTACATGCTCATCAAAGCAAGTGTCTCTTGCGCAAAAGTGATCGTATAAGCACGGCACTTTCCTGTTTAACCTCAGAGGTAGAAATAAGTCAAGGAGGTAGAGCCCGGCTTCCCTGTAAGCCAGACCTTCTCTCAGTCCCAACCAAAGATAGACACGAGGAGGCAGAGCCATGCGGGTGCTCAGGCATGACCTGGCTGCCTGGATGGGAGGGTGCAGAGGGGATCCAGGCAACACACAGGGACTTGGGGTCAGTGACCTTTCTCAACCCTCCCTACCCTGTGCTCCTCATTCTCTGAGTCTTTTCCAGGGAAATATTGTCTTGCCACCTGTATTGGAGTGTCTTGCCTGGTTCTGGGCATCCCTAGGTATTTGTCAGTTGATGAAGCCCCATTGCTCCTCCGAGGCAGAGTGAGCTGCCTGACCCCTCTGGGCGTAACAGGCCTAGTGTGTCCCAGGGAGGAGTGAGTGGTGCTTGAGGAAACATTCTAGGTGCCAGGCCCGGCTTCCTGCCCTCACTGTTCTCAATTTGAAGCATCTGACTATTGTCTTACTGGGACTGACAGCCACCAAGCTGTCTCAGAGCGAGTCAGGTCCTTTGATTACGATGACAGTTAAGAAGGGAAGGAGGCTGCCATTCTCCTTGCCACCGTGAGCTTAAGGAGAGAGAGAAGGGATCCTATCTTTATCTTCACAGCTGCAATAAAGAAATGAAGAGACACGCACAGGCAAGATGTCAGCACGATTCCAGGTAGTCAGACACTTTAGGCCCTGAAGCTTTGATGAGTCAGACAGTAAGACTGAATTTTCTTTAACTGTGTGATGTTTGGGAAGGTCTCAGTTTAAAATAAAGGAGAACAGCTGGTCTATTAGACTGTGTGAGTAGCAGAAGATTTCCTTGAGCTACAGTTACTTAAATATTACCATAACAGGTTTCATCCGGCTACACGTCAGATGCACTGATGCAGCTTTGTTAAACTGTAGGTTCCTGGGCGCTGCCCCATGCCACCGAGTCACGGTCACGACCTGTGAGGAGGGCCCAGGCATGAGTAGTTTTTAAAGGCCCCTGGTGGTTCTGATGTATACAAGGGCTGAAAATCACTTTTTCAAAGTATGAGGCTTCTGAGACCATTGCTTATAAGTAGAATGAGTCTGTCATTTATTTATAGTCAAATTAGGGCCATTTCTGAGAGTGAAAAGGCTGCTGAAATATTAAAATTGTATAATTTTTTGAAAAAAGTTTACTAACAATTGGTTAGCTTTATTATATTGTTGAATATAGAAAGTTCTTTTTTTTGTTGTTTTTTTGAGACAGAGTCTCACTCTGTTGCCCGGGCTAGAGTGCCGTGGCGTCAGCCTAACTTACAGCAACCTCAAACTCCTGGGCTTAAGCAATCCTACTGCCTCAGCCTCCCGAGTAGCTGGGACTACAGGCATGCACCACCATGCCCGGCTAATTTTTTCTATATATATTTTTAATTGGCCAGATAATTTCTTTCTATTTTTAGTAGAGACAGGATCTCGCTCCCGCTCAGGCTGGTCTCGAACTCCTGACCTCGAGCGATCCACCCGCCCCGGCCTCCCAGGGTGCTAGGATTACAGGCGTGAGGCACTGCACCCGGCCTAAAAAGTTCTTTTAAAAATAAAATTCTAATAATAATACCGTATTTAAAATGAATAATCCAGAACAGGTGCTAAACTGGACACGTTGCTGGGGCAACAGACACAAACCAGTACTGTGCCGGGTAAACTGGGGTGTGGCTCCCCAATTTGTACAGAAGCAAGACATCTACACCTTAAATGCTCCCCCCTGCCTCTATCCAGCGATACAGGCGAGATGTTTGTTGGATTTGCCTAACTACCGTATTTAAATGGCGATGTTTATTAGATGAAGCTTTGTGGAGGTCTTACCATTCACAGTAATTTAAACTTGGCATGTTTTAGCCGACTTCCTTTCAGTGAGACCTCTTTTGGGCTTCTGTAGTCACACTCAGAAATGAGAGTTCTTGGCTCACAGCTCTAAACATCTGGTGAGAACAGTCTCCTCTGAAATTATTCTGTCTTTAATCGTCCTGTTGGAGGCGTTATTGAGGTTGGGGTAGGATTGGAGGCTGAAGAGGGTAGGATAGAGGCCAGTGGCCATAAAGTTTCCTGGACCATTAGGACCTGTGGGCAAAGTGGTGGAGATGCTAAAAATCCCCAGTCATTCTTCACTTCAGATGGAAATTACCATGGAAAATATTAAAGACAACGGGGATTGTTTATTTCTTTTGAACCAGAAAAATAGCTGCAAACAATGGTACATAATTGATACCTCATTATTCTTTAACATGCCTTTGGTGCCAGCCATGCTTGCGGCATCCTAATAAGCATAAAATCATTGGGCCCCATCCCTGCCCAGAAGGATGCAAGACTTCAGTAGAAAACAAGATGTTCCTCCAGGAATCGAGCGTTCTGTTCAGCCTTCCCCACCATTGCGCTACCCAGAGAGTGTCTCGTGCTGATCCCCATGCCCCTGTTGAGCCCAGGAAGTGCTGATGACTCCTGGCCAAAGCACTTACCATCTTCCCTATCTTCCATTGCAGTTCGTACTCAATCTTAAATACGTCATCATCCAACCCTCTCACATTTGGGGATGGAGTCTTGGAGAGGCGGCAGTACGAGGACCAGGGACTGGGGGAGACGACGCCCCTGACCATCATCTGCCAACCCATGCAGGTAGGCGGGTCATCAGGGACCACCTCCTCAACTCTAATCAGAAGTCACTGAGAACCTCTTTATTAACCATGAGGCATCGCCCTGGCTGTCCCCACAGGGTCCCTGATCTTCTTGGAGAGAAAGTACGTGAGATTTTAAAAGATATACCGTAATTCAAAGCTAGGAAGTGTCAGCTATGTGGTACTGACAACCACCACCAGCATTTGAGTCTAGGGAAGGTTGTTGCCGAGAGGAAGGAGGGGAGATTTTATCTCTAAAGTAGGAATAATGCCCATAGTTGTATCTATTTGGTAAATTGGTTGTGAAGATCAAAGAAAATAATAAAATAAGGCTCTTAGCACAGTAAGTGGCATATAGTGAGTGCTCAGTATATGTTAGCCTGTCCAAGAAAAGTTGGAGACGGGAGGTACTGAATAGTACAGACAAAAGCAAGTTGAAAGTTCAAGTATGTTGAGGGTTAAGAGAGTAGGTCACTTTGGCTGGAGTCCAGGTTTTGAATTAGGCAACAGTAGGAAAAGAACTGAGAAAGACCATGCCAGCATTCCACGTATTAACCGTGTCAGGGCAACCAGAAGCAAGTGTCAAGTACTGGCCAACATGAACCTGGCAGCACGGAGGAAACTGGGAATAGCTGACTGCATCAGAAAGAAGGAAGGTAGAAACGTGTAAAGGTTCCACCCAGAACCAAAGTCATTTGGACATGCCGTTGACCAGACTTGCCTATCTTATCACGCAGAGGTAGCAGTTGTCCGCCCTGACCATGCACGTAGTCAGACAACAGCACCCACGCGGTGATGAGAATAGGGAAAACAGGGCCTCACTGCTGGAGCAGACCATGAGAACCACATGGTCTCAGCACCACTTTCGAGATGAGGCAGGCACATTTGTGATAACAGAAGTCCTCGCCTCCTGAGGAAGTTGAGGAAGCATCCCTTTTGAGGAGGAAGCTGTCCCACTAGATGGCTACCTCTACATTAGCGGCTGGTCGTACCTCTGAGCTGCAACTTCAACTGGTCTTCATATTTTCATAATGGCCAAATGCTACTCCCACTAACAGAGGCAGCAGCATTTTCATAACCCTTCTTATTTTACAAAGCATTTGCAATTTACTCCATTTGAGCCTCAGAATGACTTCTGAGGTCTGTAGTATGAGTCTTACTATCCTCATTTTGCAGATAGGCCAACCTAAATGCAAGGCAGTTAAGAGGCTTGTCCGAGTCATACCTCCGCAAAACTTGTACTGGAGCTCAGCTCACCTGGCACCTGGCTCCAGAACTTGTCTGCTTTGCCATGTGTTTCCTCACTAACAGCCTGTCTTTCTCCGCAGCCTCTGAGGGTCAACAGCCAGCCTGGCCCTCAAAAGCGATGCCTCTTTGTGTGTCGGCACGGTGAGAGGATGGACGTTGTGTTTGGGAAGTACTGGCTGTCCCAGTGCTTTGATGCCAAAGGTGAGTCGTTGGCAGGCCTGCTCAGCACTGCCATACCCATCGTGGCCTCTAGGGGGCGCAGCCCAGCTACATTTATCCAGATGGAGTCTTTCTTGGTTTTGTGCTATAGAAAATGTCTGTAATCTGTAAGTCCTTACTGATTGAGTTTTAAGGAGGAGGTAAGTTTTCTTGTCACCATCCTATAAACTGGGGCACCAAGGACCAAAGATGGCAGATGTCTTGCCCAAGGTCATATGGTAAGTCAGCAGCAGAGACGTGCCCTGATTCCATGGCCAGAGTTCCCTCCATTAAATCATCCTGGCTCATTCGGTTCCATTTTCATCTGAGTGGCATTTTAAGATAGGGAGGCTTGCCTAATCGGAGAATCCCACCTGCTTTAGAGTATCTGGATATTACTTTCACTCAGAAACTATCTCTTGTCATTTTTGTGGGTAGAATGAATGGTGAATTCCAAGTCATTTTCTGGAGGAAAGTGTCAGCCTTGATATTTTCCATCTGCTCCCCCGAGTTCAGTTTGGTCTCTTTGGCCAAGTAGGAATGGGGGTGGAGAGAGTGTCAGGATCACTAAGGGAAGCCCCAAGGAAACAAGAAACTCACGTGGCCTTTATCTGACCATTTCTTTCTCCAGGCCGTTATATTCGCACCAACCTGAACATGCCTCATAGCTTACCTCAGCGGAGTGGTGGTTTCCGGGATTACGAGAAAGATGCGCCAATCACCGTCTTCGGATGTATGCAAGCAAGACTAGTGGGTGAGTGTCCATGATTGCATGGCATTTCCTGGCTGCTTCTTCAAAAGACTGGCACCAGTGGGTATACAGTACACTTCCCGGGGGCTTCTATAACTTCCCTACAACTAATATATTTCCATAAGTCAAAATGGATTTATTATACAACCATTAGGTTTGGGACACTGAGCTCAGCCCTGGGTTGTCGTACCATAGTGAATGAGGGGTGATCCCTATTGAGGAGCATATGACCCAATGATGGGGGAGGTCAGGCTTGGGTTACTTAGGTCCCTGGTATAGCAGACAGGTCAGCTTCTAGTTCAAGAGAGCAGCCTCTGCCACATGACTGTAAGAAGAGGGAAAGAGTCAGGAGCAGGGAGCCCTGGAGTGGCTGAACTTATAGAAGCCAACTGATACTTGGAAGATAGCCAATTCTTTGCAGGCTCATTCCATACCTGCCACACAGAGATGGTACCTTGCCCTATTTAGTTAATTCACAGAGATTTATTGATTATTTACTTTGTGCAAGGTACTGGGCTATGTGTTGGGGCCCCAGGTGTGAGTCCCCACCCCCAGGAAAACAAACTTATGCTTGGACAAATATCATACAGTGTTATACTCAATAACAGAGCCATGCACAGAGTATTATGGGAGCACAAAAAAGAAATCTTAGAGGAGAAGAGAGGTAAGCTGGGAGCTGAAGTGGAAGTTGCTATCAGAGACAGAGCAGGAGGGAGGAGAGGGCATTCTCAGAGGGAAGGACCACATACACAAAGTCACAGAAGTAATAAACAGCATCAAAAGTCCACAGTGGAAACAAGCGGTCTTGTTTCTAGAGTATAAATTGTGAGGCAGGGCAAGAGATGAGGCTGGAAAGATGGAGAAAGAGAAGTTCACAGAAGATCTTGACCACCGCATTGAGGTGTTGGGACTTTATCCAGTGGAGAGAAGAAGTGGATTCTATGAGGGAAGGGTTAAATTATCAGGTGTTGGGATTTATCTCTGGTGTCCAAGAATGTAAGTTGAGATTTTGGTTAGTACAGAATAAAATTAAAACAAGGCCTAATTTTCATAATATAAACCTTCTCACCTCTATCACAAACTTGAAGTCACAGCATTGTCCTATGTTCCTGGGTTTCTCCCCGATGGGTGTCTAACCACTTTTTAGTGCCAGGGAGAAGGAAAGAACAAGACAAGCAGGGGTCTGTCACTTGCCCTCTTCCATAGGAACACTGGTAAAGGGATCTGTTAGAAACAAAGCTGAAAGCACTGGCTCTACGTGAGCCCCAACTAGGAACGAGGGGTCCCTGGAGTCTGCTTTGTACCCCTCACTTTGAGTGCCGAGCTGAGCTGAGTAAATCTATGAGACTGATTCTTTCTTTGGTTTTGCTTACAGGTGAAGCCTTATTAGAGAGTCACACGGTTATCGACCACGTCTATTGTTCCCCGTCCCTACGCTGCGTTCAGACTGCACACAATATCTTGAAAGGTATAAGACTCTCGGGTTGACGAAGGTCAAATAGTCCATACGTCTGTCTCTAGGCAGCCCCACACCTAAATTATCTTAGAGTCATGGGACTTTAGCCAATTGAAAGGTTTCAATCTGGAATTTTTAGCAAGGATTCTTTCAGAAGATAATCTTGCACAAGTCACAAAATCATACTCTGCAGCCTAAGCAAAATAAAAGCGATTATAATGTTAATAATAATGTTTTTCTTGAGAATTCAAAGCTCTCTTGGATGAATTGTAGGCTTGCAAAATATTTAGAGCTTATGGAGCGTGATCCTTTCTTTGCACTTAAAATAGTCAAATAATTTTTGCCTTTTTAGATTTGTTGTTTGTCTCTTGTTTACAGTAGCAATGGTACTCTTTTAAGTCTTAAATCTTTTCTTTTTAACTAATTATTTTTAGAGACAGGCTCTCACTCTGTCACCCAGGCTGGAGTGCAGTGGCACAGTCATACATCACTGCAGCCTCAAAATCCTGGGTTCAAGTGATCCTCTTGCCTCAGCCTCCCAAGTACCTAGGACTACAGGCTTGCACCACCACACCTGGCTAATTTAAAAAAAATTTTTTTTTTTGTAGAGACACAGGTCTCAATATATTGTCCAGGCTGATCTTGAACTCGTGGCTTCAATCAAACCCCCATCTCAGCCTCCCAAAGTGTTGAGATTATAGGCGTGAACCACCACACCCAGCCAAAAGTCTCAAATCTGTATTTGTTTTGGGGTTTTTTTTACTAAGAGCTCCAGTGTCCAAGAAAGTCTCAAATCTTAATCATCTTTGTTTCTTCAGTTAATTAGAAAGACTTTAAAAGCATCATTGCTATAAAGATACTGAACTTTCACTCTAAAATCTGTGAAAGTGTGAGTTACAGGTATCTCTCTCTTCTCATTTCACAAGAAGGAAAACTAACAGAAACAGTCTGTTTACTTACACCACACATCAGTGAGCCAGAACTAGACAAGCCAACAAAGAACTTGACACTATATTTGAGTCTTCTATTCTTTAACCTTAAGTAAACCTTTTCTTCACTACCAGAAGGCATTTATGTATTAAATTTGCACAGAAAAACTGGACTATAAAATAGAGAGAGAGCTAAGCAGGGACGATTCCTACTCTGAGGGTATTTACACGACAATAAAACACAGGATTTGTGCACTGGCACTTGTAGATATTCAACATTTGATTTTCCAACAGAGAAAATGAATAATTTACATGATATTCAAATACAATGTAAGCTGTTGTAATGTAGTGGATGTTAAGAGAATATCTGAGGTTTCTTGGTAAGATAACCATACCATTTACTTTAAAAAGAGGAATATAATAGTCACAGAATTGAGTAAATTATATGGATAATAACTTGTGGGGTTCTTTTTCCTTAAATCAGATATCACATAAAGTCAGCATACATCCTGGGGGTATGGCAAGAATATTAAACTCATGTGTTTGTAACACAAAAAAATTAAACACCCTTTTCCAAACCCATGTGCTTCCACTTTCCTTTAGCTGTATACAGCAGCCAGTAGGAAAGAGAACAGCTGATTTATTGGCATTTTTGTAACACTTTGGCCTATAATTTATTTTTATTATAGCAGCACTTCCTTCATCTTCATTTTATTTTATCTCTCAGGTTTACAACAAGAAAATCACTTGAAGATCCGTGTAGAGCCTGGCTTATTTGAGTGGACAAAATGGGTTGCCGGGAACACATTACCTGCGTGGATACCTCCGTCGGAGTTAGCTGTGGCCAACCTGAGTGTTGATACAACCTACAGGTAACCCTTGGAAACCGCTACGTCCTGAGGCCAATGTGGAAATACTTTCTACACCATCACCAGGCCAAGTTCAGGAAGGAGATGAAGGGACAGACATCAGCTACAGGCAGTTGTCCATGTTGGTGGAAGTCAAGCTATAATTTGGGAAACCAAAACTGGACGAAATCCAGCATTCCCATGTATTTGGCATTAGTGTGAATTAGATAACCAATCCCCAACCCCCTGTGCTGGGTTTTCCTGGCTTTTATTATATCTAGTTCAGTGTAATAATAAAACCATTTTATCTTCCAAGAATAATCACCTGCTAAGGGTGATGCAGTTGAGAAGCTTGCCAGGAGATGAGGAAGATGACAATGTCTTGCCTTGGATTTTCACTTTTAATTTTTTAAAGCATTTTTAATTCTCTTCATTATCTTCATTTATTATTGCGATAACCCCAGAATGCAGGCAAGCCATTTTTATATAGGAGACAGTTCAAATGGCTTGCCTAAAGTTATACATACACTGCATGACCACACATCATAATAATAACAGCTAACTTTTATTGGTCACTTTCTGCATGTCAAGCCTGATATTAGTATAATATGCTTTCCAGTGGTCTCCTTCCTGTTCCTTTGCTTTTTCAATTAGACCCACCTGTCTGTGCTAGGATTTTAAAAAGTGGTGGTAGATTGCTCCCAGGTGAATAATCCACAAGTACATAGTTAAAAATTATCCACTAATAATATAATTATACTATCAAAACTCCACTTGGGCACTTGTAAAATCTCTTTGAGGAGGAACAGACAGTCACAACAATTATAGTGGGGAATTAAGTTCATATTTCTTAGGGCAGAATGTAGAACAAGTGGCCAATATAAGCAGAACTGACTTCCTGGTGATGCTGTTGACCTTTTATTTCAAATATCTACCCAAACCACGTATGAAGCAGCATGCACTTCTGACTAAGGTAGGAGAGAATATCTTTTTTTCCATACTCATTTTTTTTGCTCTGCAAAGAAGACCTCAGATAACCCCACTATTAATTGTGTGTTATTTTTTCTTATCTTAAAGGAGTTAGCATTCCTCAAAAATAAAATTACCTGAATCAATATGATCCCCTACTAAAACATGTCACATTTTGTTCTATCCCCTCTATGGCCACTATTTTTCTGTTCTTTATGGGGGAAATAGCAATAAATTGTTGTCCCCATGCCAACAGACATCATCCTTCTGGCCCGGATGGAGAGGGAGTTGCCGCCAACATCGATGAGGTGACTTTCGTCACTCATCACCAGCCCCACCCAGGCCAACTTGGGCCAACTGTGTCTGCAGTTCCCCCCTAGGTGTGTTCTGAGCTGCTTCCCAGGCTGACTTGCAAAGGCCTCCAGATCATTCCAGCCGAGCCCTTCAGTGCACACAGACTCACACCCACCAGCAGTGCAAGCAGAAGGATGAGGGCGGGAACGTGGAGATCAGGACACAGGCCTTAGTCCAGATTTTCTTTCCCTCTCCAGCAAATCAAAATTCAATTCAACCATTTCCTATTAACTATCTGGTGAGGGAGTTGGGGGAGGAGATGAAGCCTCTAATTCTGTAAATTAGTTGAGAAAGCCAAAGTTAAAGCATGCGAGAGGGACGGCCCGAGAATTTAACTCCCTATGAAATTAATGATGCCAAATGAACAGGCCTTTTGAAGCAAGTAGGTGGTGCCCAAAGGATTGAAGACACGTGGTGCCAGGCAGAAGGGCAAGCCCTGAGAGCCAGGGTAGTACGAGTCAGGCAAACCTTGCTTGAAAAGCCCTGCATCCTTGCAGCAGGGGGGGACAAAGAACAGGACAGAGGTGGGACAGGAAGCCAGGTTAGGGAAACTAACCAGGCCGGTGACTAATATGCAGGCATTATCCACAAGACCAGCCTAGGGGCTGGGGGTGAAAAGCAGCCCCAGTCTTGGGGAGCTGGGCCCGAAGGAGCAAGGTAGAAAAAGCAAAATACAGACCAACTGGGCAAGGCTTCAGAATAGGGCCCTGACTGGGCAGAGAGAGGACCAGGAGAGGGCATGGATCTGGAGTGTTAGAGAGATAATGAATCAGACTTTGGTGTGGAGCTCAAGGCAGAGGCCTGAGCTATAGCCTGGACCAAAGCAGGTTGGGGAGTGGAGAGTGCACCAGGGAGGACACTGTTCTGGAGATGCCACCTGAGAACCCAGAACACTGGGTTCTAGATCTAGTGGGCACTGGGAAGCCCACCTGACTCTGAGGGCAGTATAAGGGCCCTACTGGTTGGCTAGCAGCATGACAAGTCCTGCCAACGGAGGCAGGAAAGCTTTGACTCTGTCTCATGCCCAGGAGGGCCAGTCAGACACTGGAGCCATTCATAGGTTCAACTTCAAGGTGCTGGGAGAAGCCAAAGGCAAGAACTGATCAGAAGGAACCAGATCCCAGCACCCATCCCATTCTTCACTCACATAAATCTCACACATTGCAATGTGGTCTCGCCCTTGCAATGACTCCATGGGCCATACAGCGTGGCCTTTTGTCACTGTGCCTGGGAGCCTCCTGGAAGACCAGGTGACCTAGTGGTGATGAAACTGGATGAGAGGGGGGATGGCAAGAGAAGGCAGGGGAAAGAGTTTGCTCCAGAACAGTGAGGTACAGCCCTGACAAGTGGTGACTCACGTCTCTATCTACCCCCAGGGTGCCGTGAGATTCAGAAGGTTGTTTCCTAGGAGAAACGTGCATGCTGAGAGAATGTTAGAGAAGGGCAAGTTTCTCCTTCAAATGGAACAGCACCCTCCCTGTCTGGACAGTGAGCCCATGTGCACAGGAGGGCAGCCTTAACAAGGACATGGTCAGGAGCTGTCCAGGTTGAGAGACAAGTGCACGGGTCAGATCTCAGACCCACGTTCAGTTCCAGGCACTAAGGGTTGCTAGTGGTGTGAGCGTGGGCAAGGGAGCTGCAGCCTTTCTGAGCTTCCATTTTGTCATCCATAAACTTGGGATTTGTGAAAGGGCCGCTGGGAGGATTATACTGAAAGAATGTAAGTAGGACACTTGCATGGAGCCATGGGAACCTCTCGGTAAATATTTTTAGCACTGATAGTAGCAGTACTAATGTGTTATGATCAAGATGCCATGTGAATTCTCTTTAAGAACTCACTGCCCCCTCTGCCATGCACTAAACGCCCAGAAATGAAAGACAAAATAAGAAAGCAGAAAAGTGGAATGACATAGTTGTACTCAAAAACAGGAGAAACATCTTGTGGACCAGAAACCACAAAGAAACTGAACAGTTGAAGAGGGTAGAAGCAGACTGGGCCCTACGGGTATTGGTGACTGGGTTTGAAGACGTGTAGGGTCACCAGGAAGGGAGGCCCCACTTTGATCGTCCTCTTAAACACCCTTGTAGATTGTGTCATAATTATCATTTACATCAATAGGGCTCCTCAGCCCATCCACACACAGACAACTCCTCAAGTGCAGAAACTGGGCTCTCCATCCTATGTCTCCTGGGATTCTCCCAGTGCCAGGTGTACGGTCTGTGTTCAAAATAAGAGAGAAAGAAAAGGAAAAGACTGGTGAAAATTGTCTGACCGTGGTGGCTCATGCCTGTAATCCTAGCACTCTGGGAGGCCGAGGCGGGAGGATCCCTTAAAGTCAAGGGTTCAAGTCCAGCCTGAGCAAGAGCAGGACCCTGTCTCCATTAAAAAAAATTTTTTTTTAAAAGACTGGTGAAAATTGTGTAAGCTCACAAATCAGATGGACTTAATGTCTTTTTAAAAGCTATCCTTGAAGCATGTAGTGTGTAAGGCTCCCAAAGAGAGACCTGGGAGATCCCTGCTGATCTAAGTAGGGAGAGAGGTCTAATCTCTGCTTTGCCGTCTATTAGCTACGTGACTAGGACCACCAATAAATGGCTATATGTTATCCTGCTGGTGAAACATGCACTGAATGTCTCATTTTTAGCTAGACACTGTGACACCATACCCATAGCCTTTGTTTCTGTATACTTCAATATACCTCGCTATACCTGTACCTTCCTGTTTTCTAGGGAAATGGATTAACAGATATGTTAGAGCTTTAGAAAGGTCTTGAAATAAATGTTTACAGTGATATCCTTCTTTGTCTTCTAGATCAAAATGTTTTCATTTCCTTTGTTTATTTTTCTATTACAGACCTCATATTCCAGTCAACAAATTAGTGGTTTCAGAATCCTATGACACTTATATCAGTAGAAGTTTCCAAGTAACAAAAGAAATAATAAGTGAATGTAAAAGTAAAGGTAGGTGGTAGTGTCTTGGACTCCATGTTTAAATATGTGATCATTTCTCCATCATGCTTAATAGGCTATTCAAGACGTTTCAGTTTGCTTTGGCAAACTTGCTGAATAGGAAAGAAATATATTTCCAGACTCTCTTCCAGATACTTTCACACTGAATTTGTAATATTCCTTGAGTACCTAAAATGGTAGATATTTCAAAAGAATACACAAGACTTAGTCACTGTATTTAATAACATAGAGTCTGCATTACAGCTATTCATTTTGCACCCTATGAAGGAGATTTCCTCTTTCAATTTCCAAAAGTTCTCTAGCATACCACTGTTTTTCCTATAATTGATGCAGGAGCACAGACACCCACACACAAACACATCTACACAAACACACCTACACAAATGCACCTACCGTCCCTGCTGTCGCCAACTAAGAGCAGTGTTCTATAAAGCTCAAGTCTTTTTGCTATTGAATTTCCTAAGCCTTGAGCTCAAATATTTAATGATATGTATGACTACAAATTTTTTAGTGAAAAAGGCAGATTGCATAAGAGTATGCACGTTCTCAATATCCTTTTTTTTTTAAGTTAAAATACTTATATTCATAGGGCAAAGACAGAATTACATACATGAACATAGTAACAGTAGATAGCCCTAGGCAACATAATTATGGATAATTCTCACCTTCCAATTACCACTCTAAGCCACTCACAACCGTAAAGGTACTCAACATGTTCTGTCAACTAAACAGTTTCAAATTCTCACAATTCAGCAGTGGCAACATTTAAAACTGTATTAGAAGTGGTGGCACAGAGAGCCCTGTGAACATAGACTAGTTCTGTATCTTGATTGTGGTAGTTACACCAATCTACACATGTGATAGAATTGCATAGAACTGTATACTCACATATATATAAAGGAGTGCTCCTACACCTGTTGAAATCTGAATACGCTGTGCGGGTTGTACCGTGTATGCCATAGTTACGCAAGATGTTACCACTGGGGGAGGCTGGGTGAAGGGTGCATGCCACCTCCCTGGTGTGCGTGTGTGTGTGTGTGTGTGTGTGTGTGTGTGTGTGTGTGTGTAACCTCCCATTTATAATTACTTCAAGATAAAAAGCTTTTTCAAAAAAACATTAGGCTGCCTTAACAATAACAAAGCATTTTCAAAATATTGTCTGGGCAAATTGTCTTCTTGCATATGTTTGCCCCTCTCCGGAGCACTTAACTTCCGGTATTTATTACATATGTATTTATAGAAATGATCTTCCCATTCCTTGCTTGTTCCCCCCAGGAAATAACATTCTGATTGTGGCCCACGCATCTTCCCTTGAAGCATGTACCTGCCAACTTCAGGGCCTGTCACCTCAGAACTCCAAGGACTTTGTACAAATGGTCCGAAAGGTAATTCATTCTTGCATTTATGGGACCCAGGGTGCCTAGTAGTTTTATAACAGTTCAATGACTGGCTGATAGCTAAGTTCTTTCAAGCATCTGTTTATGCTGAGCTGGGAAGATTCATTTATTGATTTCACTCAACCAAGATGTATTGAGTGGTACTCTGTGTAAGGCACTTTATTAGACCTTATATAATAGATAAAATGTTTTAGAGCTAGTTCCAGCTTCTAAGAGCTAAAATTTAGGGAGCAGCTAAAAATTATAAGCAAATTGTCTGAATTTCCCTGAGGAACCTTAGATTGGATAAACAGAGGTGAGTCCAAAACACAGCATCTGAAGGATTAGCTCGAGGTAGGTAGGCCAAGGATTGCAGCAATTTAAAATGATCGGGCTGAAAGGCAAAGCCAGGAACAAGACAGCAAGACAGAAAACCCATGAGGCTGACCTACACATCTGGACTCTTCGTTTTCGTGCCTGTTCTTGAGGCTTTCTGGTCAGCTACCGCCCACACACTTCCCTTCAGGCAAGTTAGGTACTTCCTTTCTCTGCCACCAGGGAATCTGGTTCAAACTCAATTGCAGTTTTTTTTCTCATTATTAAAAAGCTTATTTATTCATCTGCCCTTCCCATTAGTCTGGAAGCTGCTGGAGGGTAGATATTTTTGTCTTGTTTATAGATGCAGCTCTGGACACACACGCACAAATGAGTTTTGAAATTGCCATGACTACTGACGTTAGGGAGGGCACAGCTTCTACTTTGAATGTTACAGATCCACATGGGGGAAAAAAAAACAAGGTTAAAACATTCAAGTTTTCAAAAAGTGAATAATTTTTCCCATTGTGTCCAAGTATAATTTCAGAAATGTTTGAGCTGCCTTATTTTTTCTGAGACAGAGTCTCACTCTGTTGCCCAGGCTGGAGTGCCGAGGCGTCAGCCTAGCTCACAGCAACCTCAAACTCCTGGGCTCAAACGATCCACATGCCTCAGCCTCCCGAGTAGCTAAGACTACTGGCAGGAACCACCATGCCCTGCTAATTTTTCTATTTTTAGGAGAGATGGGGTTTCGCTCTTGCTTGGGCTGGTCTCGAACTCCTGAGCTCAAGCGATCCTCCCACCTCAGCCTCCCAGAGTGCTAGGATTACAGATGTGAGCCACCGTGCCCGGCTTGGGCTACCTTTTTAACTTGACTTGACTTGCAATTAGGAATTACCTCTTGGCACCCTAGCATTATATGTGGTTTTTTTTTTCTTTTCTTTCTTTTCTCCTACCCTATTAAGCAGCAATCTATAAACAATTACTTAATTGCAGTAGAGGAGCTCATCATTTAATCGATCCTTCTGATGAATCCTCTTGCAATGTAAATACTCTTCCCTCATTTTTTTATTGATCGTTGGAGAGAATGCATTTCTACAAATCTCCTGTTCATTCCCGACTGTTATTCTTTAGGGCCGCGTGAATATCTTTGTGTCTAGGTGAAAGTTAAAGAATTAAACCTTGGCCAGGCGAGGTGGCTCACACCTGTAATCCTACCACTTGGGAGGCCGAGGCGGGCAGATCATTTGAGCTCAGGAATTCGAGATCAGCCTGAGCAAGAGCGAAACCCCGTCTCTCCTAAAAATAGAAAGAAATTAGCCGGACAACTAAAAATATGTAGAAAAAATTAGCCAGGCTTGGTGGTGCATACCTGTAGTCCCAGCTACTCGGGAGGCTGAGGCAGTAGGATCGCTTGAGCCCAGGAGTTTGAGGTTGCTGTGAGCTAGGCTGACGCCATGGCACTCTAGCCCAGGCAACAGAGTGAGACTCTGTCTCAAAAAATAATAATAACAATAATAATAATAAAAAGAATTAAACCTCATTTTCTGTCTCCCCTTTCTTTACTACTCTTACCTCAGATCCCATACCTGGGATTTTGTTCCTGTGAAGAATTAGGAGAGACGGGAATATGGCAGCTGACAGATCCACCCATCCTTCCTCTGACCCATGGACCAACTGGGGGTTTCAACTGGAGAGAGACCTTGCTCCAAGAATGAACCACAGGGGTGAATGAGAAGAAAAGGGCTTTTGGAGACGTGTCTTTTTGTTGTGTTTGTTAACAGCGGGGAAAATCTGCACCACACTCCAAGTGGACAGCTCAGAATAATTTAGCATATTTCCTTTCATGCTTAAAGTTCTTATGATGAGACCGTAAATGAGAAAAAGACTTGATTCAGAGAAAAAAAAATTGTTCTCTCTGAACTCTTGCCTAGCTAACAAGGCTTTGGAGAATTGTCTTCCTGAATCCGGGCACCTGCTGCAGCAGAGGACATTTTCTGCCTTCCACCTATGCACGGCTAAGAAGTCTCACTCCTCCCCAAAGGGGGCTGCCAGCCCGCCGCAAGGGCTGCAAGAGGAAAGAGTGTGCCCAGAATCCCGCTGGGGGAGCACTGAGCTGCCAGTTTGGGGATGGAATTTTCTTTTGAACTCCGTTTTCCAGTTAGGCAGAGCCAAGCTGAGGAATCCTTTTAAGGTTATTAGAAAATATGCCCTGAAGAGAGTTGTTCTTAAGTTAAACATCAAATTCTACCCTCAGTAGACCCCATACACCGGTGTCGCTGGCTCAAGACACCTGCTTGAGGATGCTGACGTTTGCCTTGGTACCGCCACACTTTCTCTACAGAGGCTGGCCCTTCTTGCTACAGCCTGTCCCCTTTGCTTCTGTCTGTGAAATGGGGAGACAAAGCACTTTTGGATACTCAGGAGGAAGATAAGATAAAGGTGTGAACTATTCAATGAGACACAGAGAACTTGCAAAATGTAAAGTGACTTTGAATTACCCGTGTTGCAATCTAACGAACCACCGCACTTCTAAATCACCATTATTCCTTTGCCCCTAGACTCTAGACTATGTTAACTAGTTAAGGATTTTGACCTTTTGAAGGGATGTATGTTAGATACATTACTTGAGTTAACAAGAAGCTCATTCTGTGCAATACGGACATCTTTATGAACCATATCAAGGATCAGGTTCTTGGACACTTACAGTACATGTCGACCACAACAGAACATCCACAAATGCATCAGTTATACCAGGGATGTATAATGAAGTCAGGGAACTAATTTAAATGATGACAGTCACGACTGCACTGCTACCTGTGCTGTGGGTTTTTGTTTGTTTTTCTATGATAATTTAAAATACACAGGTAGGGCTACTTAGAACATTTGGAGAGCCACATCCTGTGGTTTCTCAATACACCTACTTCCTGCATTTAGAGGGAATTTATTTAAAAGAAAAATGAATGACAATCAAACCAAAACATCAGTTATCAATGTTCATTTAATTGTGTGAGTGGTAGACTGTGGATGGCCACAGACAAGGGTCTGGTATGGTATAGTCACTGTGTAGAATATGTGTGCAAAGTGAAATCCCAGCCATTTAGAGAGAACATTAGTTAGTGTAAAACAGATCTATACATGTTGTAGCAACATGGAATAAATTTCAAAACCCAGATGCATAAAACATGGTATGTAAAAATAGATCTATGCTTGTATTTAAAACTGGAATTTCATGGCCCCTGGACAAAAGAGGAAGTGAAAGGATGCTGGCTGTAGATGTTAATCAGCAAAAGGAGTATAGATGTATTTTTTAAGTTACTTAGATCGTGGTTTCTTTTAACATTGCACAAACAGCGATCCAGCTTCTGGGTATGAAAATACTCCTGTGCTGACATGTTTATATAAATGTTTTAGCTTTAAAATGTTTTGGGGGGAAAATTACTCCTATTAAAGATCTTAAGAGAAAAGTCACATTACAACTAATGTAATGTCGATACCATTCGTTCTTCTGGTATTTGAAATGAAGCAAATCCACTGTTTAATTAGATCTATTATCTTTATTAGGTACCTAGCAAATTTTTGTGGGCTCTGAGTGCTTGGAATAATGCTTGAACACCTCACATCAGATCTCCTTGAAACTGCAGGCTTGTGTTCCGGGCAGCATCAGTACTTGTAGAAAATACAGCCCAGAACTGGCTCCCCGCTCCATCTCTCCCAGTTGTCTTAGTCCTGTGATGATCTGATAAATCGGTTTGACTGGGCTACAATTCATTGTCCTTAGTCCAATATGGACACAACCTTAGGCAATGGTCTATGTGAGCTAAAGGAGGCAGAGATCTGAAATAATATTCTGAATAATTAAGTGCAGGAAAGAGTTTATTCCTAGGCTTTAATTATCCAAATGACTTATCAAAATGGCCCAAAAGATCGGAATTCCCATTAAATTCTCATGGCACATTTACCTATTTAAGAAACTAAACTTGGACCGCAACTGAGAAATGCTTTGGAAATCATGTTGAATCCATGTATAATAGAGGAAGCAGACAAACAGACAACTCTATTACCCGATTTTATATAATCCAAACATACTAGGTTGATATTACAACCTGAAGCTGAGGCTGTTTTTTTTTTTGTCTAAGCGGATGCTTATTAGAATAAATGATGTGTGGGGAGTGGAGAGGGAAGGAAGGAAATGCCAGTTTAGAATCAAATGGTTTCTAGTATAGAGAAATTTTTTTTTAATGTAGAAAATGATCTGAAATAAACTAGGTGAAATGAAATTACCTGAAGGATTTAATCTGGGATTGAAAGTCTGAAACAGTTTCCTGCTTCAAAAGTATGCCACATCATCGATCTGCTAATGCCCCAGTATTATTATTCATAGATGGGACTTTGCTGTCCGTGATTTTAAAATACCACATCCATTCCTCCTAGTCCTCCATGGACTGGAATAATTGGCACGTTTTAATGCATAAGCTGGGGGTTTCAGTTTCCCAGGCTCTCTTCACCATTGCTGCGTTGGTAGCTAGGAGCTTATTGCTTCTCCCCAGTATGGAGTTCAGATCACAGTGTTTCCCATCACATTTAGATTCATAGAATCTGAATGGCTGATTAAATGGCCATGTGATGGCTGAAAGAGGGGGTATTTTTCACCCTGTAGTGAAAGGCTTGGAGGAGTTTCTACTTTTTATTTTAATTATACTTTAACCAAAGAATTATTTTAAAGTAAGCTTATATTTGAAAGATGATTTTGCAAAAAAAAAATAAAAATAAAAACTATATCTTCAGGAGTGATGTCAGTTTGTGATGATCGTCGTTGATAACTTCCTTGTTAGTGGTATTTGGAGTGCATATAGATTGTCTTCCCGTTGTGCTCAGCATTACCATAAATGTGTCTTTTCCACTCAACTAGCTGTATTCGTATTAAAATGAAGTCTCTTATTTCAATTACTTAATGTCATTGGGAAAATTGAACAGCTACAGTAAGAGAAGTTCCTATCTTGTGGCCTTTGTGGAAATTTCCCTGTGTGGTAAAAGGAAGGCATTCCTCCGTAACCTAGGCACTCTGCAACTCCAGGGTTTAATTTAAAAGCAGTGATGAATTGCTCTTTTGAAATTACTCTAAGTAATGCATGTGTTAGAATACAGATGAACCTCCGTTTCATTCTCACAGGCTTCCGCACAGTCAACTGTACCGAATCTGCACGAACTTAGATAATGAGGTGCAGGGTTATTTGCATTTAAATTGTAATCCAGCACACGTGTGAGAAAGAAGAGGCGCTAGTCTAACAAGGCTGCCTTGCTGGGCGGGATGAGACTGGAGGAGGAGGAGGAGGTTGGGGAAAAGAGCGATTTAACATCTATTTAGGTTAATGTTCACTCTTCCAAAGGTGTTGGGGGATATTTTGTTAGGTGATGGCAGAATGCTTTTCATTTTTTAAACATAGGATTAAAATTGGATTCGTTTCTCTTTAATACTTCAACATATTGAATTTCCCTAGGAAAGTGATGAGCTATAATGAAAATTCAAGGGATGGGAGGAAAAAGATTACCTCTAAATGAAGAGGAAGACTTGATTTTTAAATACGTATAATATTAGGTATGGTGTATGTAGGTTTAAAATTATAGTGATGAGTAGTGAAACTTAACATACAATCAGTTCTCACAAATATTTTACACGGTACCAGTTAGCTGCTATTACACAAAAATTGGGATTTTGCAGCTGTTCAACTGTTGGTGGACTCGGTACAGGATAGATATGTATCATGGGCAATGTATACTGCTTCTTTGATTGCCACTCAAGATGGGAACACCATCGCAAGGCATTTTGGTTATGCAGAGACCATTCTAAGCCTGCTATTTTGGAGAGGTATATCGGTTTCTTTCTCATGTATAACGTTATTGTATAATTTTTTTTTCTTTGTGATTCAGGTGTATTTATTTGAAAAATGTTTGTAATTATGACAAAGAAAACCATACCTAACTGTATTGCCAAATTCCTTGTAAACAAACTATCTGTAAAGCTTTTGTGCTTTTCTGGCTGAGAGCTCTCTCCTCTTGATACAGCTATGGCATCGTTGTAATTAGTTCATTCCCTTTCAGGAGCATCTCCGTTTAAGTCGTTCATAGATGATTTAATAAAGAGAAACTGTGTTCTTAGTTGACCAGAGCAATCTCATGTTAAATTCTGAGCGGTCTCTGTTTCTATCACGTTTTCAGATGTTACTTTGGTCATTATTATTTTGTAAATGCCCATTAAGAGCGTGATTCTTCTTTCAGAGGGCCCGAGGAGCACCTGTGGCTGCTAGAAGCGGGAGGATGCTCTGGCAGCATTGTGGGTCTCTGGTCCCTCTGAAAACCCACCCATAAGAGGAAAAGCAAGCTCCAAAATGCTTCCACTGCCCTCTGCACAAACTATAGGTGACACAAAATATCTTTCCTGCCACCTCTGAGTCCCCTATAACAAAAGACAGATTAGCAAGAGAAAAGCACGCAAATTTATTTAGGGTTTATGTGACACAGGAGCCTTCATAAGGAAATGAAGACTTGGGGAAAAGAAAGTGAAACCTGAATATTTATATACAAAGTTTGACGAAGAATGGATGCTATAGGGGTGAAAGGAAGACTTCCCCGCAGAAGGTTCGCTGAAAAAACAACTCACAAAAGGCAGATTCATTGGAGGAATGGCGTGCAATTTTACTTATTCCAATAGCAACTCACTCCAATAAGCCTCTTCATAGAAAGCCTAGGTGGTAGTTTTCCAGGTTTAGGATAAGTTTTTCCCCTATAAGCAAGGGGTTTCCTGGAGAAGGTGTAGAGGAGGCAGCCCCCATAATCCCCAAAAATTCACTCCTAGACTTAAGATCGCAAAGACTCCTGTTGCCACAGACAGTTAAGGATGGTACTTGTGCCTATGGTGCTTCCGGTATCCCACAAATTTGTGGGGGGCCACCAGTCACACACCAGTTAATCTGTGACAGTGGGTAGGCCCTTCTAGGATTGGACTTTCCCGGGGCTAACCAAGCCACAAGGCTTGAGACCACAAAAGCCCCGCAGGGTTGGAACCTTTTGAGACAGACTCTCCTGAGAGCTTGACACGTTGAGAATGAAGAGTGCGCGGCTTACCTGTCCTCAGACTGGCCACCTGGCATGACCCGAAAAATCACACACGGACCAAGAGAGAGTGTTCCCAGTTGGTCACAAGTCAAGCTATCAAGGACATAAGGGGGAACCTCATCAGGTTTTTGTTTGGGGGGACCCACAGCAAAGTTTGTCTTAATAGATGATGGCGAAGTCAGAACCACAAAACCGACTGGTCTGCAGGGCTGGCACGAACAGTGGGCTTATGGGTGTCTTAGGCCCGTGTTCTACCTTGTGGTTCCCTTCTTTGTGACAGAATGATACAGAAAGACAAAGTTGAAGGAAAACAACCAAAAATAGACTTTCTAAAAAGAAAGGCATCAAACAACATTAATATTCATACCTAAAAACTACACCAGAGTCGCTACACCCAGAACTAGTCACACATACTCTTTTCTCCCATTAACCAAGATTTTGGAGAAGAAAAAGAAATAATGATTTTTCTCGTCTGCTTGACCAGATTGCAGAGAGAGAAAGACTAGCAGTCTGGCTAGTAAGAAACTCTTACCCTGATGCTAGCGGGTCAGATCCCGGATTCCGTTGAGCACAGCTTCCAAAATAGCAGAGCAGCTCTGGTGATCCGGCTCATAACCCCAAAACTGCAGGGGGCAAGGGAAAACTTCACCTTCATCCTCCGAAGTTGTGCTGAAAAATCAACTCATAAACGGCAGATTAATTAGAGAAAAGGTGTGCAAAATTTATTAACGTGTATATGGGAGCATCACAGTGATTATCCACCGCCCAATGGGATGCAGAAACGTATACACCATCTCGAGGTTACAGAAGGGATGGGGGCTTGGAGCATGGCCAAAACCAGGTTATGGTGGTAAATTAGTTTATAGTGGCAAGACGGGTTATGGGAGGGAGAGAAGATGAGGCTTGGCTAGCAAAGGTGGTCTTGTGTGGATGGAATTTCACAGGTCGCAGCCCTCAGGGAGAACAGATGGTAATTGTTTCTTTCAGACTTTTGAAGGTGTCAGAACCTAAGTTAGTCTTTCCTGGATCTGGACAAGAGAAGTCCTGGCTGCATCAATGTAAATTCTCCACAAATGCAAATGTCTTCCACCAAAGGCGGCTCTGCAGGGCTACTTCTCTGCTACAGGACCACCAGGTTCGTTTTCCCACTGCGTAGTAACAGAGCTCTACACCGAAACAGCAGGAGTTGCAGGGGAGCAAGAGTTTCATAATCACTGGGCAGCGAATGAGGAGGTAGGAGGAACCCCTCAAATCTGTCTCCCCAAAGAGTTCTGGACTCGGGTTTTTAAGGATATTTTGGCAGGCGGGGGTTAGGGAATTGGCATAACTGACTGGGTAGGTCTGGAGGGGGGAAATTACAGGGATGTAGAAACTGCATTCTTGCACTGAGTCAGTTTCTCAACAGGGGTCACAGGATTGGCTGGTGTCAGGGGGCCCCCTGGAATGTAGGGTCTGGAAAATATCTAAGAAAACAGTCTTAGGTTTCTTAACATTGGAGATGTTATCTATAGGAACAATTAAGGGAAGTTACAGGACCTTATGCCAAAAGGCTACGCCATTCCTTAGGTATTAAACAGCTGTAAGAGAGTGGGTGTTGGGGCAAGAGCTGGTTAATGCTTAGCTGCGTTTTTTTCAAGACTTCTGTCCTTGTTAAAATCTCAGTAACTTTGTTTTAATTAATTTTAGGAGGATGATCTCACCTCTGTTTGCTGCCTATCTGACAGCCATCTCAAAATATGGCAAAGAAATATATCTTGGGGTAAAATATTTTTATTTCCTTCAACATTCATGGGGAAATACAATAGGGCAAAGAGTAAGAGCTCGTGGTAATAAACTGAGGGAAACTTAGCAGTCCTGTTTGTTCAGATTCTTCTCGGTGTCCTGTCATCAGAGATAAGGATGTTCCTTTCCTTTGGGTGTAGGGAAGGTCCCTCTCACATGAGGGTCTGATGACCTGCTTCAGCGGCAGGTCAGGGAATCCTTCCCAGGTTTCATAACCTGCTTCAAAGGAGAAGGAGTCAGAGTGACCTTCCTGCTCCTGTTGTTTTCTCAAATTCCTTCATCTTAAAATATTCCATATGCTGAGGTGCCACATTTTGGGGTAGCATGCCCTGAACCCCATCAGAGCCTTCATCTCTCACCACTAGCAGGTGCACCAAGAATGATACACAGAGTAAGAATTTGGGTAAGAGAGAGGGTAAATCCAGCTCACACTAGGTGCTACACTACGAAAAGCCCTAGAGCCCATCTTTTAAGTGATTATGTGTTAAGCTAACAAGATTTTAAAATAAGCCTTTGAATGCAAATTTGTGCCCAGGACGTGAATGCAGATTTTCGTTGACACAACTGTCTACTGCCCTGGCAGGGTTTACTTCCTGAGCAAACATAACAGCTAATGTTCGTATCTGACAAAAGACCAGGCTATGTTTAGCCTTCTGGCTGGTTCTCAGCCGTTCTCTGCTTGACAGATTCCCAAACTCATTTTTCTGCCCTTTTGTGATGTATGTTAAGGCTATTTGCACATCCAGAGAAAATGAATTAGTATACTTGGCATTTGTTTAAGCTTAAATCAGCAAAATGTCTGGGTTTTTTTTTTTTTAATTGTTTGAGGACCAAAAAACAATCTTCCTCTTGAAGAAACTGAATACTTCATTTTGCCAGAAATAAACATGTAAAACCCAGATGGCTTGCTCCTGCCATGAAATGAGTAGGGGCTTGAAGGGGAACAAAGCTAGGGAACTGGGTGGAAGATCAAAGGCGGTGGAAGGAAGGGCAGAAAATGGTAAATGGAAGAACCAGGTGGGGAGTTTAGCAAAAAGGCTGATGAGGTTCTAAGTAGCAAAATTAAGGGGAGTTCAGTTCTCATGGGTGAAATAAGATCCAAAAGAGAATAGAGAAGCTTTAGAATGTATGTAAAGCCTGAATATCAGCTTTTAATTTAGCGGACTTCTGACCATAGAGCTCTTTCAAAAAACTAAAAATCTGAGTATCTTATAATCAAGTTTTAGGGGGGAAACAGAAAACATTCTTACTTTTTGGCTTTTCTTTCCCTGAAATTTGTAATTTAAAAGGGATGGTTTCTCAGGCAAGTCTGGAAATGAGTTTACATTTCAAAAGGTGCAGAGAAATAATGCAGGTTTTCAGAAGACCAGGGTAACTAATAATCAAATTTTTCCTTTTGAGTAAAAGTTTCCTTTTAGCTCAAATAAGAAAGCAGAAAGCAAAAACACACACACACAAAATTTTTATCATGCTCTGATTATAAACCAAAGTTGTAACTAACAAGTGACTCAAGTCTAAACTAATAAGCTCTCTTATGGCTTTAACTAAGGTAGCCCTTTCGAGATTCAGACCATTCCCACAGGACAGCCAAAGAAAGAAAAAGCTCAGCTAGCCACAAATGGGGTATATTCCACATTTTTGTCCAGCAATATTCTTGGGGCTCCCAACCCTTTGGTTGGTGCCTGCACATGAAGTTCTGATAACCTGTGTGCCCTTGGTAGACAGAAAATCAAAAAGGGAGAACAGTCAGTAAGACAAAACAGGAAAACAAAAGTTGTCCAGGGGTGAAAGGATAATTAACTAATGTCAAGAGTCATACAAATAGTTGACAAATCTTGTAAGGTTTTGTGACTCAAAACCAGTATGACTTTTTATGGCTTACTACCAAGAAATGCAAGAATTTTGTTCCATAGAGAGTGTATGCAGTCCCTCTTAAGATCTAAAGTTTCTCCCAAAGATGGCCTAAGACAGCAAAGACCCTCACTGTTAACAAAGCAATGAAGGTTGAGACAATTAAGACAAATGTTCTTGACAGTTGGCGTGTTTGGACAGACAGACATTTTGGACAGTCTGGCCAAGTGGCCTAAGAGTTGGACCAACTATTTATGTCCTCTAGGGTGGCAAAGACCAGAGAATAAATTCGCTGGTTATGAAGCCAAGCTTCTCAAGACATAAAAACAAGACAAAAGGAGAATGTTATGATTTTCCTCCTTATGGCAAACCTCACAAAAGACAGACAAAGAGAGCAAACACCATCTCTGGGAGTCTTAAGATAAATGACCAATGACCAATGACCTAAAACAAGTCCACAAGAGTCACAAGTTCAAAGAACTAATTTTTATAATTTTTTTCTCTTGTTATTTTAAATTTGGAAAAGAAGAAAAGACAAGTGGTGACTCTAACCATCCACTCAAGCAGATGCCGCAGGTAGAGATCCAGGAGTCAGACTGGTAAGAATTTCTTAACTTCTTACTGCCTTTGTCAGGTGCTAGGTTTCTCAACCATAGCTTCCGAAGGAGCAGAGTGGTTTTGGTACCCTGCCAGCTACACCAAATTTGTAGGAGCAAAGAAAATTTTCTTCCCCCTGTGAAAGATCTAGCGTCTGCTAAGCAAACTGGCAATAGATTAACAGGAGAAAAGGCACACATGTTTGTTAACATGCACATGGACACCGGAATCCCACAAACATGAAACTTGAAGGACCAGGTGGTGGAGGCTTAAATACCATCTTCATAGGGGAGAGGGAAATGGGGGAGGTAGGAAATTCTGAGAGGTAATGAACCATTTTAAGGGGAATTAAATGAACCCAAAGAGCAGATAATAGTTTGTAAGCGATTCTCTTTGGAAGTTAAATGGGACAAGCAAGTTATGGAAAGGTAAGGGGTAGAACTGCACTGAGAAGAAGGTCTCATTAGGCAGATAAGCTCTCTTAGGTAATCTCTTAGAGTTGCCCTTAGAATAATAGTTGTCAATTCTGTCTGGGCATTGTAGTGACAACTTTTAGTCTCTTCTCTTCTCTGGTGCTTAATCTTTCCTGGTGACTTGATGAGATTCCTCAGGAGAAAGTCTTAAGACAATTGCATGTCTTTTGGAAGAAGCATTCCTCAGTCAGATAAGGGAACTTCCCCTTTCTGCACTTGGGGAGAGAGAAACAAGAGAAGGTTAGAAAGTCTTTTGTTTCAAGGCAGCTTCTAAGGCCTTTCCATTTCCTTTAATTCAAAAGGGTTTGGATGCCAAAACACCATACTTTGGGGTATTGTTCTCTGAGCCCCAACAAGGAATATGGTAAAAATGAATGTGTTGATTGAATTCTGTGATTTGTCTAAGAAGCTGCCTTAATGATTTATCACTTTCCCTTTGTATAACTCTTTAAAATTTAAAAAAACCACTTTCTCTTTTGATCTTTATAACAATTTCGCAAGGTAAGGAGATCAGGTATTACTAACTCATTATATGAAAGAAACTAAGAAATTGAGTCTGTGGATTCATTGATCATTCTACAATATCTATTGAACACTACATTTCCGGCAGGGTGGCAGGCGAGAGTGGCAAATACGAAAGCAAGGCCCCTGCTGTCATGGAGCAGGGAGACAGAATGAATGCATAAGCAAACAAGACAATTACAGATTTTGATAGATGCTGTTTAGGAAATAAACTGGGAAATAGGATAGGAAGCAACTTTGGGAGGGATATGGGGCAGGGGTACTATCTTACACAGGGTGGTCAGGAGTGGTGTCCCCGAGCAGCTGGCAATTAAACTCTCATAGCTACGCAGGAGCTGGTCATGGTGAAAAACTAAGCGAGGAGGGTGTCAGGAAGTTACATGTGCAGAAACCCCCAAGTGGAAAGGAACTAGCTGGGTTAGAACAGCAGAGGTTGGGGAGCTAAAGCATAGTGAGCATGGCAGAAAGTGCGGGAGGGCGAGGCTGGGGAAGTGGGCAAACCCAAAGACATGGGGTCTCATAGACCAGAAAGTATCGCCCACGAGCAGAATCTCATAGATTCTGTGGGCAGACTCTGGCCCACAGCCTGTCTGTAGAGCTACAAGCTAAGAATAATTTTTACATTTTCTAAATGGTTGAAAAAGAAAACAAAAGGAGAATGTTATTTCCTGACACATGATAATTATATGAAATTCAAGTTCCAGTATCTATAAATAAAGTTTTATTGGAATACAGCCTTGTTGATTGATTAACGTATTGTCTACAGCTGCTTCCAGGATACAAAAGCAAAGTTGCGAAGTAGAAATATTTTAAATATTTGCTACTTGGCTCTTTACAGAAAATATTTGTTGACCACGTTGTAGACCACAGTGAAGCATTTGGATTTTATTTGAAGTCCACGGAGTCTGGCACAAAAACTATTTTTACCTGGCATAACAATGAATAGATTGGTGGTATCCAGTGACTGGCAAAGTCACAGCCAACATTTATTGAGCACTTGTATTTTTCAGGCCCTTTTCTAAGTACTTTATATATGTACACATCTTTAATCTTTTTTTTTTTTTTTTTTTGAGACAGAGTCTCACTCTGTTGCCCCGGCTAGAGTGCCGTGGCGTCAGCTTAGCTCACAGCAACCTCAAACTCCAGAGCCCAAGCGATCCTCCTGCCTCAGCCTCCTGGGTAGCTGGGACTACAGGGCATGCGCCACCATGTCCAGCTAATTTTTTCTATATATATTTTTAGTTGTCCATATAATTTCTTTCTATTTTTTTTTTTTTTTTTTAGTAGAGACAGGGTCTCGCTTTTGCTCAGGCTGGTCTCGAACCCCTGAGCTCAAAGGATCCACCTGCCTCGGCCTCCCAGAGTGCTAGGATTACAGGCGTGAGCCACCGCGGCTGGCCACATCTTTAATCTTCTTGACAATCCTATTTAGTAGATACTATTAGCCCCAATTTATGAAAGAAGAAATTCAGTCTCAGAAAGATTCAATAATTCACACACAGACAGCAAGTATTAAAGTGTTAAAGCTGAAATCTGGGGCCAGGCACGGTGGCTCACGCCTGTAATCCTAGCACTCTGGGAGGCCGAGATGGGCAGATCGTTTGAGCTCAGGAGTTCGAGACCAGCCTGAGCAAGAGCAAGACCCCGTCTCTACTAAAAATAGGAAGAAATTAGCCAAACAACTAAAAATATGTAGAAAAAATTAGCCGGGCATGGTGGCGCATGCCTGTAGTCCCAGCTACTTGGGAGGCTGAGGCAGGAGGATCGCTTGAGCCCAGGAGTTTGAGGTTGCTGTGAGCTAGGCTGATGCCATGGCACTCTAGCCTGGGCAACAGAGCGAGACTCTGTCTCAAAAAACAAAAACAAAAACAAAAAAAGCTGAAATCTGAACCATGTCAGCATGGTTCCAGAACCTGGACTAATAGTTTAAAATATTTTTTTCAAGAAATTTTCATGAGAATATTGCAGAAGGCTGAGGCACTTGGGGGATCCTTGGGTTCTTGAGAACACGGTGTGGAAACTGAAACTGTCATCTAATGCCCGCCTTCCAGATGAAGACACCGGAGTGGTCATTTATCCTGGCAGTGCCTCGTGAGCTGGAAGCCGAAGCTGCCCCTTGCTGTTCTGTGGTATATTCCCCCAAACCACGATTTCCTTCTAAAATCAGCTCTTACTTGGATTGTTTTCAGAATGATCTATTTGGTTAAATTAAATAAGGTTCCCACCTCCAGGAAATCCCAGGTTCACAATGGTAGGATTTCTAGGCAGAAGCCATCAGATAAAAAGCTTAATGGTCCTTTTCCCTTCCGGGTGCACCTACCCTACCTTGCTTCCTGCAGGAAGGAGATGCAGCCCCAGCTACCTGAGGGCTGCAGATTTATGAAGGATCTTTTTTGTGCCATGGTGCTGGGTGATCTGGGTATTACATTTAATTTAAACCTCTCAGTTCCCTTAGGATGTCATTATTCTCCCCATTTTATAGATGAGGAAATTGATTCCAAGAGGCAAGTACTGTGCTCAAGGCCACACAGCTGCTAGTGACAGGGCCCAGTGACAAGCTTGGGTCTGCCTGCCTCCCACATCCATGTTCATGCCACTAAGCTCTGCTGCTCCTGGGAAACTTATAGTCAGTAATAACTAATTGCAAAGGCTGCGGCTCTGGCTTAGAAACTCCAGGGTCACTTTGTGTTTTACAGCAGCGCTCAGAGAATCCTGACACTGGGTGTGAATTAGCTGAAACACCTGCTGGGAGACGCCTCTTACCCTGGCCTTGGGGAAGGCCAGGATTCTACACAGGAGCCATTAAAGGTCAAGAAGAAAGTGTAGGCCCCTCTTGTAATTGCCACAACAACAAAAAAACCCCAGTGACTTCTACAGATGAGGAAATCCCCTGTTTTCTGACCCTTAAAACTGTCAATCTTTAGCCTTTTTAATAAATGTCTTCTTTTTCAGGTTTTTCCCCACTGACATCTCAGGTTGGCCAAGGTGATGAAAAATACGATGTTTGTTTATTTCTTTAAAAATCTGTCCCTCCTCTGCCACCCCATCAAATGTCACTCCCTAGTAGTATTGAAACATAATATGAGGATTTTATAAAACGAGGATTAAAATGACAAATCAGCTATCGGTCATGACATACAAGGTGGTCAGCAGACACTTTCCCATTAGAAACTAGGTAGAAGGTCTCTCTCTGACCACTACACTCCAACCTCATCTTTTCTCTCCATCTGCTGAGCAGCTCAGGCTGCTGCCCTTCCGTAGAACGCCCTGTGGGCTGCAGACTGAGGTGGGGGTGGTAAGAGTAGGAGGGACCGTGCAAACCCAAAGTGCATGCATGTCATCCACACGTGAGCCTTACAGCATTTCCCCCACAGGCTGTTTTTGATCTCTGAGTCCAGCGGACTATTGTGACATTTGTCAAGGTTTTCAATCAGTTGAATAGCTCACCCGTGGGTGAATAAGACACACTCACCATTGCCCAAAGTGCAATTTAGAGTAAGCTCTTCTTTAATGCTCTGGAAAAATTATAAATCAAACATCTTTTTAGACTTCAGAGCAAAAAGAGTAGCGTTTACATCTCAAATGGAGAACCCATTCATTCTTTCATTCACTCACTCATTCATAACCTATTCTGAGTGCTGCCCTGGGCCAGGTTCCCTGGGAAACAGAGGCTGAGACAGAAATCTGTGCACAAAAGTTTATAGGTGAGTGTTCACGGTGACAAGAAGGAAGCAAGATGGGGTAGAAAGGGCTGGGCTGACCTGAGATGCAGTCACAAGGATCTCAGCTGATCCTGGTCCCCTGGGGAGCTCTGGAACTGGAGCATTTCCCTTCAGAGTTGCTCTTGCATCTGGAGGCAAGGGGACAGGACCTCTAGACACCCTTATGGGTGCCCCATGGAGGAGGTGTGACCTTGGGTGAGCTGGTTCTTTTCCACTAGGGCAGCCCCCAGAGAGGGACCCAGCTGACATGTCCCATCCTTCCAAATGCTGGGGGATGTAGTGCTTCTGTGCCAAAGAAGGAATCTGGTGGCTCATCAGAAAATACACCTCAAGCGCCAACTAAGGACCAACGTTTAACATTTAATTAACTCCCCTTGCTAACCTGAAAGCTTCCCTTTGAATTACATAATCACAAAAAGCTATTGTGGGAACATACCAATCCCCTTTGCAGTTACCCTACAACTGATTCAATTTAATAAACAATTATTAAAAACTATACTATGGGAAATAACCCCCAGGCCCATCTACAGGTGAGTGGGTAAACAAACCATGCTATATTCCTGTAATGAAATACTTCTCAGCAACAAAGAGCAATGAACTCCTGACACATACTACATCATGGATGTCATTATAAATGATTATGCTGAATGAGAGAAAGCAAACAAAAAAAGTACATACTGTATGATTCATATGAAACTCTAGAAAATGAAAACTAATGCATAGTGACAGGAAGTGGATCAGAGGCTGCTGGAGAGGGGAGGTGAGGAGGAGTGAGAGGGGGGATTACGACAGGCAGGTGGAAATTTGGGGGGTGATGGCTATCATCTGAGTACGTTCAGGCTGCTATAACAAAATACTTCAGGCTGAGTAATAAAGAGACAAAATAATATATTGCTTACAGGTCTAGAGGCTGGGAAGTCCAAGATCAAGGCGCCAGCAGATTTGACACCTGGTAAGGACCTGTTCCTCATAGATGGTGTCTTCCTGCTGTGTCCTCACATGGTGGAAGAACAGGGACTAACAAGCTCTCTCAGGCCACTTTTATAAGGGCACAATGCCATTCATGAGGGCAGACCCCTCATGACCTAATCAGCTCCCAAAGGCCCTATCTCTTAATACTATTGCACTGAGGACTAAGCTTCAACATGTGAATTTTGGGAAGACACAAATATTCAGATCATAGCACATATGTTCACTATCTTATTTGTGATGATGGTTTCATGGGTATATGCATATGACAAAATTTATCACATTGAACACTTATTTATTTTTTAGAGACAGAGTCTCACTATGTTGCCCTGGCTGGTGTCAAACTCCTGGCCTCAAGTGATCCTCCCACCTCAGCATCCCAAAGTTGCTGGGATTACAGGTGTGAGCCACTGTGCCTGGCCAATGAAGATACTTAAAATCAGCTATACTATAAAAACGTCTGTGCGAGGCCTTGGAAATACTAGAGAAAATATGAAACAAACTCTGCTTCCAGAGAGCTCAGAATCTAGCAAGGGAAACAAATGGATATTCAACTAAGTATAATATAAATCAGAATAAAAACTAGTATAATAAAAAGAAAAAAACTATTACAGGAGCAAAGAAAAGTAGGGAATTGATTTTTCTGAGAGCATAGAGGATAGTGACGGCTAACTTTTTAATGGTACTTACTGTGTGCCAGACACTAAGTACATTAGCTCCTTTAGTTTTCACAACCACCACATGAGTGAGTGCTGTCATTATGCCCATTTCACAGGTGAGAAAACTAAGACTTTGAATTCAGAGAGACTGGTTCTCGAGTCCATGCTTTTAGTCAGTAGTTACTGCTCCTCTCTGAGAAGTGCCACATTTGATCTGGGCCTTGGAAGATGGATAGAATCTCTCAGGGGAAAAAAAGGCCATTTTAGACAGAGAGAGCAGTGTGAACTATGATTATGAGAATGTACTGTGTGCTTGAAAAATGACAATTTTCTATGGGTATATTTGGGGGAGTGGTGGACAAGGAGGTTGGAAATGTAGATTGGGGTGAGGTTGTGAATGGTCTTGAATGATTTGCTAAAGAGTTTTGACTATAATCTTCACGGAAGAGAGAACCACTGAAAGTTTTTGAACTGAAGAATAACATAATCAGATTTGTGTCTTAGTAAGAGAATGGAAAGGAAAGAGACATTCACTTTCCCTGGGTATGATTAAGGGAGTAGAGGACAAGGTGCAAAAATAAGGCATCACTCCAAAGTAAGGACAAGACATTAGCAGGAAAATCAAATGCTTAGACACCCATGATGCTTTAAATATAAAAATTAGAAGTCCCTGGAAGGAATCTCATGGGCAAAGGGGGGAAAAAAGGATATATATGTATGTATATATGTATGTATATATCTGTGTGTATATATGTATATGTGTGTGTATATAGGTATATATACATGTGTGTATATATGTGTGTGTATACACACACACACACACACACACACACACTTAAAAATCTTGGGTTATATTCTCAGTTTTACCACTGAATCACAATGTCACTTGAGGCAAACTTTTTAATTCCTCATTTTTCAAAAGGATACAATGCAGCTTACTCATTGTTTGCCTTATGATGACTGGACAGCTTGTTAAACACACAGGTGGCTCCTATTCCAGAGAGAATTTGGCTTAATCTACCTGGGTGAGGCCAGGCACGGTGGGTCACACCTGTAATCCTAGCACTCTGGGAGGCCGAGGCGGGAGGATCGCTCAAGGTCAGGAGTTCGAGACTAGCCTGAGCAAGAGCAAGACCCTGTCTCTACTAAAAATAGAAAGAAATTATCTGGGCAACTAGAAATATATATATAGAAAAAATTAGCTGGGCATGGTGACTCTTGCCTGTAGTCCGAGCTACTCGGGAGGCTGATGCAGAAGGATTGCTTAAGCCCAGGAGTTTGAGGTTGCTGTGAGCTTGAAGCCACGGCACTCTAGCCCTGGCAACAGAGTGAGACTGTCTCAAAAAAAAAAAAAAAATCTACCTGGGTGGACCCTAGTAATCTGTGTTTTTTAGCTAAAGGCCCGAGACATTCATATCATCATACAATTTGAGAGATATTATATCCTGCTAAGCTCTTTAAGATAGCCCTACTTTCTCTCCCCTCTTTTCTTTTCATTCTCTTTCTACCTGTTAAACTAGGTAAAACATTTGAAAGATATTTCTGTTGGGTAAGGTTTTCCCTACCCAAACTATCAATAAATCTACAGAATATTAAAACTAATTTCAATTAGAACCTGTAAGTAGTATTTTCTCTACAATTTTCCAAACATTGCAAACTGACTTCTGTCTTCTAAACATAAGTCTAGTACGATTATATTTTGCTGTGTGTCCCTGGAAAAATGAAATAAAGTCCATCTCAATTTGCCCAATTAATGAAAATTAAACACCAAAGTTATTCATTTGAATATTGTTTCCCCCAACAAATCATATTCTCCTAAAAGACAAAGAATTTATGTTTTATATCTGATTGTGTCTTGGAGCAGTGCATAGTAGATGTTGGATAGGTGGAGAGAGGTGAATGGATGGATGGAAGGAAGGGTAAATGAATGGATGGATGAACAGGTGGGTGGTGGCTGGCTGGATGGATGAATGGAAGAACAGGTGAGTAGGTGGATGGATGGATGGATGGGGTAGACAGATATACAGATTTCAAAAATGAGTAAATATGTGAATGAATGAATTCATCCCCTGGTAACCATTAGAAATTTTTACCAGAGTTAGAAATATAAAATATTCCCAAGAGTTGAGCAAAATTGTCTAATTATCTAGTAAACTGGAAAAGTAAAAATAAGGGTGACACCACTGCACAGGGACATTTTAGTTTCCCTCCCACCCTTCCTCTCCCCCAAAGCTTTGCAACTAGTCAACTTACCAGCACTACCCACTTGTGGTAGAACAATTTTTGCCACTAACACATCACTCACACTTCTCCACAATAAGATGTCACTTGTGGTCCCTGAAATGTTCCAGCAGGAGGTGTTTTGGGGGCAGCTATGTAAAAGGGGGCTCCCAGACAGATGGAGGAGTTGATATACGTGAGATCACAAAGCTACTGCCTCTCTCCCTTCAAAAGAAACTTCACAGCTCCATTTATTTCAGTACCTAGAGGAAGTTGACAAAGTGCCACAGCGGCACAGCACAATATGTGGTGGAGAGTTTTCAGTTTGCTGGCTTGGTTCCCCTTACAAGGTAAGGACTTAGAGTGGATGTTTTTATGTTGCTCAGCTGATCTAATGTTTTGCCAATTTTACCGAGCAGTCAGCCGACTGCATTCGCAGAGGACCCACGATAGAAGACAACGCAGGTAACTTTGCTAATACTTTTCAAGCCATGCTCAGAGCACACATCTGAAGGATGTTGCTGACTTTATGTAATCTCTTGTTTAGTTGCTAAAGAGTATAGAAAGGATCATTATAATGTGTGTCTCTGTGGAATCTATGTTATAACAAAATGTAACAAGCTTATTAGGCTCTGTCTTTTAAGGATATACCAGTTGAAAGAGCATCAGTTTTGGATTTAAAAACTTCCTTGCTGTATAAATCTTAGGCAAATCATTTAATTTCTCTGGAACTATTTCTACATCTTGAAACCAAGATGATAGAAATATTTTATCTACCCAACTCCCTGGATTGTTATAAGGATCAAATTTCAACTGTGAAAGCACTTTGCAAATGGTAAAATGCTATACAACTCTTATTTAAAATTCAGATAATGGTGAGACCAATGAAAACTTTACGCTTATTTTTAAAGAGCCAGTTATACTTTATATTTTACTATAATGTTCAAATTATGTTTTTGATGCTTAATTCTAATGTAACATTATGAAAATTAAAGAAAGATACAGTTGAATTTTTAGTGCAGGTCAAATAGTTTCTACCCAAAAGTGGGGGCAGGGGTGTAGGAAATGGCTCCTGGGGTCCCTAAGTCTCTGATTGCAACTTGTATCAGATTCATGCAAAGGAAATAACTCATAACTCCCTTGCTTGCTTGCTTGCTTGCTTTTTGTGTGTTTGTTTCCAAACACAGAATCTGTAGTTCTGTTTCATGAAATGCACCTATCCTTCTAATTCTGCATTCACTGTAGAACAGCATCCGAAGGATGCTCTTTTTAAAATCTAGGTTTCCTATTTTACATAGTACTTCAATTCCCTATTTTATACACTTTAATTAGTGCCTTCTTTTTTGGTCCCTGTACCCTGAGGCACTTAACAAGGATCCAATTTTGGTAATGAATAATATTAGTTTCTTCAATAAGTGACTTAAAGAATAGCTAATACATTCAGAAAGAGTACATTTAGACAGCTAAAATTAGAATGATTTTAATTATTCCAAAAGTTAAAGCTTTTAACTGACCTTAACTTTTCCAAGTTTCCAGTTATTGCTTCCGAAAAGATACCTTCTAAAGATAAGTTTTTAAATAAGTAGCAAAAAATCATGTCTTAAGTAAACCTAAGACAAGTCTTCTAAAATATAAATGATTTAAATATTTATATATAGAGAAAAATATTTCTTGTGCCATGCACAGTGCTGGGCACTTTTTGTTAATTACATTTCACCCTAGCAAAAATACTGAGGTAGGTGTTGACATCCTAATTTACAGATGAGAAAACTGAGGTTAAAAGAAGTTAGGTGACCTGTCCAAGTTTTCATGGCTAGTAAATGGCAACATAAATATCAGACTGAGAAGCATATAGTAAAACTATTATCCATGAAACTTTCAATTAACCTCTGTTTGTGTGTGTGTACATGTGTGTGTACTAGGTTGTGATGGAAAATGTGTTTCTCTTTGTTTGCATCTTTTTATTTATTTATATGTCAATAGATTTAGGGGTTGCAGTGGGTTTTGTTACATAGATGAATTGTATAGTGGTGAAGTCAGGGCTTTTAGTATACCCATCACCCGAATAGTGTACATTATACCCAATAGGTAGTTTTTGATAGGTCAGCTCCCACTTATAAGTGAACACATGTGGTATTTGTTTTTCCATGCCTGTACTTCACTTAGCATTATAGCTTCCAGTTCTAACCAAATTTCCATGAAAGACATTATTTTATGCATCTTTTTATGCATCTTTTAGGCATCTTTTTATGCCTGAGTAGTATTCCATGGTGCGTAAGTATATATATGTATATGTGTGTGTGTGTGTGTGTGTGTGTGTGTGTATCTCACAGAAAATGTGTTTCTTAATGTGGATCAAAAGTTTGAAAGTCACTTACTTACACAATTTAGAAGATTGAATACTGAAAACACCAATTTGAAAACTCATTCAAGGGACCACCCAGAGGGCATCTACGCTCAGTGGTCCTTGAGCAACGATTGCTCACCTGACCTAAACTTTCTCAGGCCCATCAGAGATCCAGATAGGAAAAGAGCTGACCATATTGCTTTCTTGTCAACAAAAAGGCAGCAAATCATCAAATTTTAACAAAGGTATAAATTGTCAGCTGATTTTAGAAAATTAAATTATGAAAAGATCACTATGACTAGTTCTACTGTGCAACTTCTATGGCTGACAAACATTTATAGACAAAAAAAGTCCCATAATCTTGGAGCCTGCCCTCTTGTCAAAGCTACTTCTGGAATAAATAGTCCCTAGGATAGGTAAGACAATAAGGAAGAATTTTTCAAAATTCATCCCATTTGCCTACATTGTAGACCATAGAAATATCAAATCCACCAAATTTTAAGCCCTTCATTTTGGTTATTTAGTGGAGGGTGGGATGCAGAAAGCATAAAGGAAAATTACAAATTAAGTAGTTCTTTTGATACTTCTTTTGACCAGGAAAAAGTCATGTGTTTGATGACATGTTGTTGAGATAGCTTATTTAAAGCTATACTAAAAATAATTTAATTTTGACAAGTCTGATTTATTTTTATACCTGCAATTTTCTCGATTGATTCTATCTAAAAATAATAAAAATTCCTTTTTGTAATAATCTAAATTGAAGCACATTTTTGCTTAGTACTTCATAACAGTCATATATGGCTAAATGCCATAATAGAAGCATATTCCAAGTATTTGGGAATTTAGAGGAAAGTAGCATAAGTCATTGAGGGGAGGAGGGAGGCTAAGGTCTGGTTGGGAACTTTTGACAAAAGTGATGTAATTCCTGGTTGGGAACTTTTGACAGAAGTAATGTAATTCGAGTTGAGTGTAATTGAGTCTTGAAGTTGAGTCTTAAAGGATATAAGGAAGGCATTCTAGGTCAAGAGAACAGCATAGACAAAGGCAAAATATCTTCTGGAGCCTGGAACTTCCTGGGAACAGCAAGTGACCGTTTGCATAGACTATCTAGAAGGGAGTGTCAGCAGGTGACACTGGAGGAGAACACAGGAGTCAAGTCATCTGGAATTTTGGCCTGATTCTTGCAGGCAGTGGGAGCAATAGCAAATAGCTTAATGAAGGAAGAGAAGTGATCAAATTTAAGTCTGTAAAATGTAATTCCAGAAGCAGATGACGATGAATTAGAAGGAAGAGAGACTACAAGGAAGTTATTGCAATGGTCCAGGAAAGAAAAGATGAAAGCCTCAACTAACACAGCAATAATAATGAAAAAAGAGGAATAAATTGATTAAAGAGATGTTTTGGGGGGTTGGGAGGGGCATGGGCAATATACTTAACCAGAACTGTTGTACCCCATAATAAGCTATTAAAAAAAAAAAAGATAAAAAAAAAAAGAGATGTTTTGGAGAGAGAAGAGTCTAGAGCAAATATCTGGTAGGCGGTGGTTGGTGATGACATTAACTAATATAAGGAAACACTGGGACGGAGCAGGTGGCTTATCTGTGTTAGACACAGGTATAGCACAGGGGCAGTAGAGACAGTGAGTTCCTTCAGGTCATGTGGAGTTTGGAGTCTTTGCAGGACAGACTTGCTCTGCTTCGGTTTTGCATTTATCCCATGTACAAATAGGGCTATTAAGGCAAGAAAAAGAAAGACTATTTTATTCTTTTTTCAGTCGACTATGATAACCTACAGTACAGGTAAAGATTACACATGGCAACTTCCAAAATCTTAGGAAAGAGCGAGGAACCTTAAGAACGGCAGTGGTTTTATATACATGCACTTTGGTAGGTGACTATGCCTGCTGTTGCTCTTTTATATGAGAGTCAGTCACATGGGCTTTGGTGTGAAGCTCTCCACTCACAGGACAATTATTAATAGTGCATGAGGTTGGGAGTAGTGATGATATTGAAGGTCACAGGCCCCACTGCCATATAGAAACCAGTCACAATCCATAGCCCCAGGCTCAGCTAGCATTCTCATAACACATGGCCATGCACGGGTGGATGAATCCGGTCATGGAGATAATGACCGAGCACAGAAGTCAATAATCGACTCAGTAAACCTGACCTGCCAGTAGAAAGTGGTGACCTCACACGCCGCAGTCATTCATTGTCAAGTTCTGTATGCTCAGCATGTGTGCAGCCACGTAGGCCTAATTTGCAATACAAACTCTGAAGCCCAGACAGAGAGAACTAGGAAGGAGGCATGCGGCAGTCAGGGTCTAATAAGAAAGGTTAAAAGTGAATGAGGATATACACGTCTTTAGAGCCTCCGGGGAGGAAGTGGTGAACACACCCCATTCCTCTGACAACAAAGGTGAAAGTCTGACTCCAAACTTAGGTGAAAAGAAAATTCAAAAGACAAGTTTCATTTCCAATGGCAATGAGAAGATCATGGAGAACTGTTCCTTAGAAAATGTACTACCAAAACTTAGGTACAGCATCCTCCTCTTCCACCTTTTAACAAGACCTAGACACACTGAAAAGTATTTTTAAGCACTACAGTTGAAGCAAAGCTGGGTGGGTTTGTGGCTTCTCGCTGGGACTATTCTTCCCTCCTACAATGATTTCCTGTTTCTAAGTCAAATGTGGGGTCGACATGATAATACTGCAAGAAAAATAGGCCTGTAAAGCCAAAAGCAAGGCTTGGAGCAGAGTGAAGGAAACTACTCTTTTAAGCCTCAAACACAGCCCTTTCCATGTGAAAGTCACGTATCTATGGTGTGGTCGGTCTGGTCAGCAGACTGATCCTGAATTCTCAACAGCATGAGAAAACATTAACGTTAGGAAATACACAGTACTTTGGCCCGTGATAAAAAACCATACTACATCTCATCACCATTTTTAAGATATTGTAAGAGTTAAACGACTCTATTTAATTCATAAGCATGCATCCTAAGAAAGAGACAAATGATATATACACCTTTAAAATGGGAGACATTTATTACTAAACAGACTGCAGATAAATCACACCACTTCCATCTTACCAAATGCAGGCTTTCTCTCTAGACAATCATTTCACCAAACATAAGAACATTGGCAAAACTTCTACGTGTCAGCTTCTAATTCCAAAGGATGAAATTAGGGCATGTTTCTTAGCGCTAGTCTTTATTCTTCAGTGTGTGACTAACGTCCCTCCTGCTTCTCAGTATTCTTATTAACAACAGAACAAAGATATCTGTGTGTTGCCTGCATTATAGTGCCATCATGAAAACAGGTGTTAAACCATTACTTTTCATGCTTACACTGTAGAAGTTTCTGTAAGGAATGAATTTTAGAAAAATATAAAACATTCATTGCCCCTGAATCTGTTTTTAAACTTAAATCTGTTTATGAGAAAAAAAGACAGTGCATGATAACTAGAGAGTCAAACAAGAATCATCATAATGCAATAGAAGTCCGACAGTTCTAGATTAAAATCTTGGCTCGGAAGCTGCTTATCCTCTGTGGTTTGATTTCCTCATCTGTAAAATGGGAATAATGATACCTTCTTTACAGAATAATTGGTTTCCGGCCTGAGTAACTGGGCTTACTGTTTGCTGGTAGTGAAATCTAGGAGAAGAATGTGTTTCGGGGGAGAAAATCAAGAGTTTTCTTTGGACTTGCCAGGGTGAAATGCCTTTCAGACATGTAAGTGGAGTCATCAGCAAAGTAATTAGGCCAGATGAGATGACCTGCGGGTGAGTCTATGCAGAGAAGAGATGCAGGATCTGATCTCCACTGTGTGGAGGGCTCATTGATGAGGAGAATCCAGGAATGCAGGCCAAGAAGCAGCAGCAGCCAGTGAGTTGGGAGAATGAAGAGAGACTGATATCTAGAGAACCAAGAAAAGGCATTGTTTTCCATAAGGAGCAGGGAGTGATCAGTTATGGTGAAAGCACACAATGGGTTGACTAAGATAAGGTCTGAGAATGGACCATTGGTTTGAGCAACGTGAAGGTCTTTGGTCACCTTGACAAAGAGCAGCTTCAGTGAAGTAGTGCAGTTGAAAACCTGATCAGGAAAGGAAAGGTGAAATGAGCAAGTATTTTGGCATAATTTTTCAATAAAGAGAGGGAAATAAGGTAGTAGCTGGAAGAGAATATGGTATCAAGGGGTTTTTTTTCTTTTTAATATGGGAGAAATAACAATATATTTGTGTGCTGATGCGAATGATACAGTTAAAGAGGGAAACAAATGCTGACACAGTGGAGAGATGGGGCAATACAGGAGGGAAGTCCTCGAGTAAACAGGATGGGATGGAATGTGGTGCCCAGGTGAGGAATATGCCAGGCCATCTGAAGTGATGTAAGGCAGGTGGAGCGTGCAGGCTCTAAAAGCAAGTAGATTTGATTTGGTGGCAGGAGCAGGCAGAGGTTCTTTTTCAACACTGACACGTGTGCTAATAAATAATGTTACAAAAGCAAACAATTTATGTGATTAAGAGAAGAAAGAAGGCCGGGCGTGGTGGCTCACGCCTGTAATCCTAGCACTCTGGGAGGCCGAGGCGGGTGGATCGCTCGAGGTCAGGAGTTCGAGACCAGCCTGAGCAAGAGCGAGACCCCGTCTCTACTAAAAATAGAAAGAAATTATCTGGCCAACTAAAAATATATATAGAAAAAATTAGCCGGGCATGGTGGCGCATGCCTGTGGTCCCAGCTACTTGGGAGGCTGAGGCAG
>CM052438.1:101755791-101845014 GCA_028533085.1 Varecia variegata | reverse complement strand
AGCACTCTGGGAGGCCGAGGCGGGTGGATCGCTCGAGGTCAGGAGTTCGAGACCAGCCTGAGCAAGAGCGAGACCCCGTCTCTACTAAAAATAGAAAGAAATTATCTGGCCAACTAAAAATATATATAGAAAAAATTAGCCGGGCATGGTGGCGCATGCCTGTGGTCCCAGCTACTTGGGAGGCTGAGGCAGTAGGATCACTTAAGCCCAGGAGTGTGAGGTTGCTGTGAGCTAGGCTGATGCCACGGCACTCACTCTAGCCCGGGCAACAGAGTGAGACTCTGTCTCAAAAAAAAAAAAAAAAAAAAAAAAGAGAAGAAAGAAGTGGACAGGAATTTTATAATTTTATTATTGCACAGAGTTATAACATCTTTTCTTTCTTTCTTTCTTTCTTTCTTTCTTTCTTTCTTTCTTTCTTTCTTTCTTTCTTTCTTTTGTTTTTTGAGACAGTCTTGTTCTGTTGCCCTGGGTACAGTCCAGTGGCATCATTGTAGCTCACAGCAACCTCATACTCCTGGGCTCAAGCGATTCTCCTGCCTTAGCCTCCTGAGTAGCTGGGACTACTGGTGCACGCCACCATGTCCAGCTATCTCTCTCTCTCTCTCACTTCCTCCCCATAAAATAATGATTGTGTGCCATGAACTGAATGGTAGGATTAATTCTACCCTTGGCACGTAAGGTCCAAAATAAAAAGAACCCATTATCACTAATCTTCAAAATCCCTAATTCTCCTGAGCTGTTCCAATAACGACATTTACTGTGGCTGTAACTGCTGGTTCTTTTAATGTCTACAGGACCATAGAATGTCTAATACTGAATAGTCCTGTGACATCTGGAAAGGAGGTCCCTAGCGAAGAGCTGCAGAGCTACAGGGCTTTGTCTTTTGACACTGACCCTTTCAATTTTTTTTTTTTTTTTTTTTTTTGAGACAGAGTCTAGATTTGTTGCCCAGGCTAGAGTGAATGCCGTGGTGTCAACCTAGCTCACAGCAACCTCAAACTCCTGGGCTTAAGCAATCCTTCTGCCTCAGCCTCCCGGGTAGCTGGGACTACAGGCATGCGCCACCATGCCTGGCTAATTTTTTCTATATTTTTAGTTGGCCAGATAATTTCTTTCTATTTTTTTTAGTAGAGACGAGGTCTTGCGCTTGCTCAGGCTGGTCTCGAACTCCTGACCTTGAGCGATCCACCCACCTCGGCCTCCCAGAGTGCTAGGATTACAGGTGTAAGCCACCACACCCGGCCTCAATTTTTATTTTTAAAGCAAGGATCAGTTCAGCTCTTCAAATAATTCTTGGGCACTGCTTACCAAGTAATAGCAGTACATGATGCTTACTATGTGCAAAGAACCTATTCTTATTCTTTATGTTATTTAATCATCTCAACCACTCTATAAATGAGTACTATTGTGTTTCCTGTTTCTGTAGTAAGGAAACTGAGATACACAAGGTCATGTTGTTGGTAGTGGAGGAGCCAGGATTCCAACCAGGCAGTCTGGCTTCAGTGTGTGTGTTTTAGCCACAGTGTCATAGGCCACCCGTGTTATGGATAGGGAAATGGGTATCACACTGCTCCTCCCTGCAGCAAGTTCAAGTTCAGATGGTACAAAGCCTTGGGGACTAATGACAGATAAGAGAATCAAGAGCCAAATGTTCTCAGAAAGCTGAACCATCAGTCCAAACTGACCAAATAAGACTGACCTAGAAAGAATGTGAAATAGGACCTTTGGTTCCAAAATGAAAAGCATCAACACAGGATGAGGGAAAAGTGATGTGACCACAAGTCCTCTGAAAAAGATCTGTGTGTTCTGGTGACCCCTTGCTCACCATGAGCCTGGTGAGATGTTACCACTCAAGAGGGAAACGTTGGTCTTAATAGAAAAGGGGGTCCACAGGGTCCAGTGTGAGGCAAGTGAATGTCCCCCTATGCTCTGGCCGGCTTTGAGGACACCTGAGTCCCCTGCCCCAGGAAAACAGTCATATTTTTAGAAGGACATGGACAAACTACAGTCTATTCAGGTGTGGCAGTTAGGAAGGGATGAGGAAATGATAATGAAACTAAAGGTATATCTTCTTTAATTATTTGACCATGCTATGGAAAACATATTTATCTTCAGAGGACAGAAAGAACTAAGATCAAAAGGTAAAATTAATAAAAAGACAGACTTTGGCTCCTCCTTGGCACCACCCCCCATCCCACCCTGACCCGTGCCCCATCTTCAGGGGTAGATGACTTCAAGATCGGGGGCTCTATTTGCTCACTTTCCCCTTGTTACATTTCACAAGCCCCTGTTGAGAGAACACTCAGTCCAGCTAAGGGTATAAGGGGTTGGATACAATGGAATGGCAGAATGTCTTCCACTGGAAGTCTTTGAAAATAAGATTGATACCTATCCTCCTGTTCCATGTGGTTCTGCAGAAGCAGAGCGTTGGTTCCAAATATCTGAGGAGCATCCAGGGGCTCTGGAATTTTAATTATTCATTGCACTGCAACGTTGTTCTTTGGGAATGGAATGATCTGAGAACTTGGGCCTGGGCTCAAGAGAATTGATGCGTGAGTCCCACCAGAAATTCTGATTTAATTCGTAATGGGTGCAGCCTGGACATCAGGGTTTTTGAAAGCTCCCCGAGTGATTCTAATGGACTGCTAAGGTTGAGGACCTCTAGTTTCCCTATCTACCTAATAAGGATGTCATAAGGATACCACAATAGGGATAAATGACTTCCCAAATCTTTATTATCAACAAAAATCCCTCAGGAGAAATTCCATTTTCATTCTCTATTACTATTATTGTTATTACTCAACAATGGGTTAATTCTATAGATAAGAATATTTCCAAATGACCAAACCTAAGCAGAATTCTAGCCTTATGCCTCAGTGCTTTTTTTGAAAACACAAATCTCTTCTTATTGGCTCCTTGTTGTTCATTATAATATCAGCAGATGATATAGATATTTTTCCACTAGAACTTGAGCAAACTGTTTCCCATGAAAGTCAATCTGAATACAATACAATAATTCTGGGTTATGACTGCTGGAGGCTAGATTGAAATTAATGACCTAGAAATGGAATAAACAAAGAAGTCGGCACCAATTAATTCCCAGAGCTCTCCAAAGCCCTTTTCCTAATACTTGAAACTTATCACAAGGAAATACACTCCCTTCTGCTTTTATTTTTTTAAGGTTTAAGATGATGCAGTAAAACTTGTTACATTTGCTATTCATAATTTATAACCCCATGGTATTCTTCTGTTTTTAACAGTGTTTTATATCTTCATTCATAGGCATTGTCTTTTCTTTGCGAAAAAAACATTTTTTTCAATTTCAAATTTGAAGAAATGATGAATGGCAATAAGTGCGCTAAATCAGCAGTAACGCCAGTTTACTTTTCCATTAATTTCCTTTTTGGGGAGATAAATTTGCAGCTGCTTAAAACCAATTGTTTATCATTCTCTGGGAGTTGGGATTCGGGGAAATTAGACTCTCATGTCTGCCTGGAGAAAGCGCTGATGTGGAATATTGAATTGGAAGAGATCTTAGAACATCTTCCCTCTGGTGTAGAGTGCCGACAGGTGGGGCTTAGCTACTCCCCGTGAAGGGCAGCTCGGTAATTCATGAGAGCACAAGTTATAACATTCTGTTTTAGAATCCTAGACACACAACTTGTTCTTGAAGGTACAAGATGCCCATTTTATAAACCGAGGCCAGAAGGGCTGAGTTTTCTGAGTCTCGTAGCTTAGACAGGCCGATGTAGTTATGTAAGCACGGCCTTCGAAGTCCACAGCCCTGGGTGCAGATCCCAGCTCTGTGACCTCTGCGACCTTGAGCCTCTATTCCCCTGTCTGTAAAGTGAGCATGATAATTCTTCCTTTATAGGATTAGTTTGAAAATTAAATTAAATACAGGTACTATGTCCCGGCACAGCTCCTGACATCTGACAGAGCAAGTGCCCCATACCTGTCGGACAGTTGTTTAACTTCCCCTTTCTTCCTGTCAAAACCCTACCCCCTCATGCCGACCTCGTTCCAATGTCCCCTTCCCTTCTTCATGAGGCGTCTTTACTGCTCCTACACACAGCACTCACTTTTCTCCTCACAGTTTTTGGTATTTGTTTATGTTTTGATTTCTAGGAGAAATGTGTAATAAACGATTGAGTGAACAAACGAGGTTGTGTTGAGACTGAATCCCTACAACGTTGCAGGTGTGGCTCGGCCCCCCCAGCCTGACTGTCCCCAATTCTCTTCCTCCACAGAGGCCTTTCTGACTAACCACACGGAAACCATCACTGTGGAGGAAGGCCACACTCTCACCCTAAAGTGTGTCACTCCTCTGAGCAAGGCTGCCTCCCTCCAGTGGCTGACCCCCTCAGGATTCACCATTTTTTTAAATGACCATGCTGGTAAGTTGAAAGAAAGAAAAAAAAATCGCCATCAGACCTCAACCTGAGGGATATTCCAGCCAGTCAGGCTGGTGGGACAGAAAGCCTGCGTGAGTCACCCGAAGGCAGGCTCCGCCCACTTACTGTTACCTGTGAATCACACCTCCGAAGCCTGTTGTGGTACACAGGGCTGCTTTTTCGGGGGCAGGAAGTCTGAAATGGAAACCCCCCTAGAATGGTTGTTAAAGCGAACTCAAATTACAAAGCACATTTCCATGTCCCCACCCCCTCATCACTTTTTGACTGTCAGCGACCATGACACAACCACAGCAAAATGACAGAGAGGCAGCCGACCGACTGCGACCCCTTTGTCCTCGGGCAGCCAACACCATCACCCCACATCTGGAGCCAGCTGCTTCATTTTCCGTCTGAGCAATCCAAAGTCACGTGACAAAGCTCCCTTCCAGATACCTCTTCTTCTCCTGTTGGTCTTAACATACAATCAAGATCTCTAAGCAGTAGAAAATGACAGGGTGTATTACCTCGGAAACGAGGGCAGTCATTCCTCTCTTCACAAACATACCTGAAATGACTCCAGGATGCCTGAGGTGGAAAAGGACACTTAACACACTGACTGCCACACTAGAAAAAAAAAATGTTTCCCTGGGGCCATGGTGTTTTATTATGAAAATAGAATTAAAACTTTGAAAACAAAACAGTCCGTTTTAATGTAATGAAAAATTTCTTATTTTTTATTGTTTTCTGTGCGTGAGTTATATGCAACTCACGTGAATCAGTTTTTACACTGCACACCACTTCAGTTGTATGTGACTCACAACATACTTACTGAATTTGTTTAGGAGAATTGAGTCTTTATATGCTTCCTGAGGACCTGGGCTCAAAACTAGCGTGAGTTAAATACAACTCACACGGCAGTTAATGTGTTAAAAGTCTATTTATTTCATCTCTTTGTCTTTAGGCATGATTTTACTAAACCTTTTCCTTCATAATGAGACAATTTTATATTTACATTTAATATTCCTAACTGCCAAGTACTTGGAAAACTCTCTAAAGCAGCAAATTTTATTCTTATTTATAAAGCAGAGCCTCTAAAAAATTTTGATATGCTTTGAAAACATCACTAAATACTGAAATGTTAAATATAAAATAACCAAATATATTATTTCAAACTAAATCAACTATTAATATTATATTCCAATAAAATAAGTAGATACTAATTGTTCTGAGAGAAAAAAATTTAGAGGTAATTCTGTTAAATAATGCTTTTGTTTTGTTTGGCTTTGTTTTTGTTTTTGGTGAACTTGGAGAAGATGGACATTCTCAGATTTCTGCAGCAGAATGGCTTGATCTAGCTTGATGGTCCTCAACCTAGAATGATCTTACCTTCCAGGAAACATTTGACAATGTCTGGACATAGTTTAAAAGGGGCACAGTGCTTCTGGCATCTAGCGGGTAGAGGCCAAGGATGTTGCTAAATATCCTACAATGTACAAGAAAGCCCCCACAACAAAGAATTATTGATTCAAATATTAATAGAGCAGAGGTTGAGAGCCCCTAAATTCTAGTTCATATAATACCCGTGCCCCAGGACATACAACCATTGTTCCAGATGAGGAACACCTTCCTCAGTCAGCCATCAAGATTTAACTGTCTTAGGCATCTTTGTGTTATAAATCTTAACAGTAAAAATCAAAACCAAATAAACAAAAACACTAATTTCAGAAGCCCCCAATTTTCTAAGGGAATTTTGACCACAGATGGAAATCCCAGGTCCACACACCGTTAAGAGGAGCACTTGCTATTGGGTGGAACTTTCTGGAGCTTGCTTTTTTTGCCATTGGCTAAACATCTGGAAGAACTAAGTCATAATCTGTGAGAAATTTCAAATAAGAACAAGAATTTTAATACTAAAAATAAAAAGCACCCAGCTAAACTAACTTTGAGAGGCATCAACTGGGAAAACTGGAATTTGGAAGGCAGTGCAATCGAAGACATGACATTTTTTCCTTTAAAGTGTGAAAAATCAAAAGCCATTCCTGTGGATGATCAATCTGTGTTCATCTGACACCTTTCCTCCTAACATCTCTATTTTCCTCTTGTGCAGCTTTTAAAAATTCCAAATACCAGCTTCTTCATCACTCGGCCAGTCAGCTGTCCATCAGAGTGCCTAACGTAACCCTGCAAGATGAAGGTGTTTACAAGTGCCTGCATTACAGCGACTCCGTGAGCACGAAGGAAGTGAAAGTGATTGTGCTAGGTAGGTACCCCAGGAAGTAAACCCGGGATGGATGCAATACAGTTATGAACATGACGTAACATTTTTAAACTTAACATTTCAGCTAAAAAATGTTGCCTATAACAAGGCATTTCCTGGGGCACCACTGCCATCTTTTATTGAAAGGCAACAGGAGAGAACAATTTGAGAAGCAAGCTCCAGTTTGAACTGTGAACTTGTGAAATTTGTCTTTGGCATCAACTAACTTTTCTCTCTGGGAAACTAAACGGAAAGAGAATTAATATTTGATGAGCTGTGACTATGTGCCAGGCGCCAGGGAATCAAAGATGAGTTAGGCACACTCTCTGCCCATAAGGAGTTTGCACACTCATTTAGGAAGCAAAACATGTATGTAAATTCAGCAGAGCCTCGTGACAGCACATCATAAGATAGGATGAATTCAGATGTAGCTGCACTGCCTGATTTGCTCACATCCTCTGCCAAAACAATTCCTCTTTTCTGCTGGGGAGTGGGCATGGGAGGCGCCAGTAGGAAGTGACAGCCTCCTAATAGTCTGGGACTCAGTTCTGTAGACAGTCAGTTCTGTCCAGATATTAAAGTCTTAATATCTTTACTTTTTTTGTTTTTTGTAGCAGAACAGATCGATTAAAAGCATTGCTTTTTATTGGTCTCTAAGTAACATCAACCCACATATCACACAAATGAGTTTCTTAAACTTCTTTTGTTGAATTATTGTAGTGCGGTGCCTGCCACAAAGTAAAGGCACAGTGGGAAAGTAGCTGAGAAGGAGTGGCCCTCTGGAGGTTTTGAGAACCAACTCGACTTAGCTCAGGCAGGGTTGTCTTCCCCTAGCCTTATAGGCCACCTCCAACAGCATCCTGGCTCAAGCTGGCCGTGTACCCTTCTGGGCTATCATGACACCCTGTGCATACCTCTACCATTGCACTCATCACATGACCTTTTAATTAACAGTGTAGGGGCAGAGTCTACCCCCAGACTATTAGCTCCTTGAAGGACCATATCTCTTTCATCTTTGTATTGCCAGCATGTAACACTGTCTAGTGCATCCTTGGAGCTAAAAAGTGCCTTCACAATGTCTTGATGGCAGATGAGTGAGTTAGATAAATGTGGAAGAGTGTAGTTCTAGACCAAAGTGGAAGGAGAATGGGAAAAAGGAAGAAATAAGCCTAGCTAAAAGGTATTTCCAAGACAGAAGTACAAAGAAAAAGGGCCAAGCTGTCCTTTAGAAGAGAAATGCACCTTTGATGGTAAGAGGGGACAGAAGTAACTTCCCTTGAGGTGGGTCATAGACTCCCTCATCAAAGTTTAGAGCTGAAAGAGCCCATTCATGGCAAGAGAACTGGTATACCAAGAAGTCCAGGGACTTACCCAAGTAGTTATAACTAGTTGGTGACAGAGGTGGGACTAGAATTCAGGCCTCTATTCCTCACCTAGTGCTCTACCAACCAAATACAGTCAATCACATTTAAGAATTGCAGTTGTAACATAGTCTGCTTGGGAATTTTCAGGGACTAATCGTAAACTGAGTAACATTCTGACTTCAGCCAAAGTAGCTTTGCAGGCACATAAAAGACCTTTAAAAACATGTCTGTATTCTGGAAAAAAATCAAGTAAAAGATATGCCCATTAATTAGACTATACCCTACAATGATCCCTACAGATTATTAGGCTCTGTGCTTTGCTGAGATATGTAGACCAACTAATTAAGCACAGAAAAATCCATTTTCTTCTAGCAACTCCTTTCAAGCCAACCTTGGAAGCTTCAGTTATCAGAAAGCAAAACGGAGAAGAACACGTTGTGCTTAAATGCTCCACTGTGAGAAGCAAGCCCCCTCCGCAGATTACCTGGCTACTCGGGAATGGCATGGAGATCTTCGGTAAGTGAAGAGAGAAATGGTTCTCTTTTCTTCTTTGTTTTCCTTCCTACTTACATTTCCAAGGGATTTTTAAATGTTTTGGCACCCTCTGGTGGCAGGAGGTGCCAGAAGACACCAATGATTCATCAGTTCTTTCTCAAATTATCCTGATAACCAATCAATATTATGCCTTAATCTTGAAAGGCTAATCACAGATAAAAATGTTTTGTTCAAAACAAGTAGAAACCTAAAGTGGAATATTTACAATAGCTTCTTAAAATTTTACAAAATTTCCTAAAATAAGAGGCATAATATAGCCATTACCTCTGAGCATGAACTTTTTCACAAGCATAAAACTGAAAATACATTTAAAATATAATACATGTAATTGGAACAGATATGATCTTCCCTATGTAGTATGGTACTGTACTGTGTCACACCCACAAGAACAGATTAAAACATTCTGGTAACAAAGAATCTAAACTTTGAGCCTTTGAAACGAAATAACTAATTAACTGTGATCTTTGGGAACTATTTATAGTTTGCTCACATTTCAACAGATGTTACCTTCAATATCTATATAATCACCATCCTTAGAGCTGCAAAGGACCCTTTACAGTTGAGAAAACTGAAAGCCCGGTGGAGTTCTAGAGAGAACATGACTCCCAGTCCCGTGCCAATTCTACTTCATTATAAGACTTATCCTTTAATTCACTTGTTTTTACAACCTAAGTAAGTTCTTGGGTCTTTGTGTTCCACAGTAACATCAGGCTGTCCATCTTGTATAAGCTTTGATTTTTTTTTTCCCCCCAAAGTGAAGGGTTTGTAGAAACTTATCCACTCTTGCTCACCTACTTGCCTTTGGGACCAGAGCCAACCATATACAAGGCAGCTGGCTGAGGTTAGAATGAGGTTAGAAATCTGTTTGCCATGAAGTCAAGGCCATTGGTCTCTAATAGAATTGAGCCCGTTGAATAACCTCATACATCCCTTTAAATCGCTACGTAGGTGGAACCCACCATGAATTTGAAGCTGATGGGAAGAAATGTAATACTACCAGCACACTCACAGTCCACACATACAGCAAAAATTCAACAGTGAACTGCATTATCCGACACAAAGGCCTGCAAGAGAGTAAACTGGTAGAACCCTTCCGGTTTGAAGATTTAGGTAAGAAGAGCAAATGATTGTATTTAATCACTTTTAATTTACTTTAAGATTGCACTATCAAACAAAATTAAATGGAATGGGCAAATTTCTTCAGAGTGAGATTACTGTCAATAAAGCTCTTCTTAATAGCAAATTTTTGTAATGATTGACATTTCTCCAGCTGTGTGACAGGGTTTCAACTATTCTAATGTTCACAAGAACCTCAATTGTGTAGAAAGTCTAACAAGAGTGCCGTATGCAAATAGTGTCATGTTTTTTATAACAACAGCTAACATAATTTGACTTTAAATAGTTTTATTGCAGTTGTGGTTTTTGGAGCAATCATATGAGTCATACTGCTTCTTTGTACTTGACCCAAAATGAGATAATGTTAACTAAAATAAATTTAAACTTGTCAATATCATTTTATGTTAATATAAAACATGTACACAGTTACATTAAGACATGATTACTCTTGAGATTTATTTTATTATGACTGTTTTGAAGATTTTAGTTTAACCATGTTAAATTTTCTGCATAGAACACTATTTATTTGTTTATTTATTTTGAGACAGCCTCACTTTGTTGCCCCAGCTAGAGTGCCATGGCGTCAGCCTAGCTCACAGCAACCTCAAACTCCTGGGCTCAAGCAATCCTAATGCCTCAGCCTCCTGAGTAGATGGGACTACAGGCTTGTGCCACCATGCCCAGCTGATTTTTTCTATTTTTAGTTGCCCAGCTAATTTTTCTATTTTTAGTAGAGACGGGGGTCTCACTCTCGCTCAGGCTGGTCTTGAACTCCTGAGCTCAAGCGATCCTCCCGCCTTGGCCTCCCAGAGTGCTAGGATTACAGGTGTGAGCCATCACGCCCGGCCAGTAGAACACCATTTAAAGCATCAAATATTAAATGTGAAGAGAAGTGGCCTCTATTCTCAGAATCTCTGTTCTATGATGCTCTAAGAAGTCACATGAATCACAAGTCTGTAATTAGTAGGACTCTGAGCTTCATTGTTTTACAAGGTACTTCTCAGTATAAAAAGAGATTCCTGAAGTACAAGGAATCACTCACATTAGTGAAAGAGAAAACTGTTGGAGGATGATGCATTTATTGAAAAAACTCTTTTGTCAAATGGAATAAATAACTGATGATGCAAGGCAAGCTTGCTTAGGAGAGCCTCGCTGTGGGAAAGCTGCCGTGCTGCCCTGTGGGGGCTGTGGCTGCGGTTGACAAGTCCCCTCTGACGACCACGTGCTTTCCACGGGTCACTTTCTCAGCAAACCAAAAGCAGTTATTACGGAAGCTGCATTAGAAGACTCACGGCAGTGCAGCTGCCCTGTCTGGGGTGGGGAACAAACCACAAAGGAACCCACCTCTCTGTGGTTCGTTCCCCATCCCACGCCTCCACCTCCATCAGTGGAATTGGAGCATGGGGCATGTGGGAGTGAGACTATCTGCCTAAAGGCTTCCCAAAGACACTCAGATTCTTGAACAAGAGAACAACAATGTTGAAAAAAGTGCATTTTTACTTTTCAGCAAATTGTTCAAGCCATCTACAAAAACCACTACGGAGGGAGAAATGGTAGTTTCTCCTCCTTTGTGGCTGTAACTCTCCCTGACTCACAATCATAGCTATAAATGTTTCTAGTAACAGGTTAAGACTTGACTTTTTTTGGTGATCTAACTTGACTATCTAGCACCCACTGCCACATCGCCAGCTAGTGTCCAAAGAGGCACAACAGTATCAGCTGTTGGTGGCTTCCATTTGTTCATTACCTTTTTCCTTTGGTGAGCTACTACGCTGACATACAGATATTACAAACATTTTGTTCATCCAACTAATTTACAAAATTTACTAGCTGAGGATGCACATTTACAAGTGAGGGCTCTGACTCCTTTCATCTCTAGGCTGTCTGCACAGCAGGACCCAGGGAAAATGAGGATCCTACCAGCTGCATGTCTAGGGGGTCCTGTGGAAAGAAGGGCCTTTCTTCAAAAAAATGCACAGTTCAATGCTTGGAGAAAAAGAATAGAGCAACAGGAATAGATTAGACTATCTTCAGAATTATTTATTTCATCTTTTTAGTATTCCAAATGTGGAATATTGTTTTTCTATTACTTATTTGGGGATGGGATTTTTTAAAAAATGAGCAACAGTTTTGGAACCTTTTGATTTCAGGACTCCTCTACACTCTTAAAAATGATTGAAAACCTTAAAGAGCTCTTACTTATGTGAATTATGTCTGTCAATATTTACTTATTAGAAATTAAAACTGAGATTTAAAAAATACATATTTATTAATTTATTTTTAAAATAATAAATCTACTACATGTTAAAAGAAATGAAATATTTTTATGAAAAAAAATACTGTATTTTGTGACACCAAAAAGATTAGTGAGTGAAATGGCATGGTTTTACATTTTTAAAACCTCTTGAATGTCTAGCTTAATAGAAAACAATTAGGTTCTTATAATTTTTGCATTCAATGTCTTGCAAAATATTTGTTTTTCCTGAAAAGAATTCAACCTCACACAAATATAGAGTTGGAAAAGGGAAGAGTATTTTAATAACCTTTTCAGATAATTGTGGGCATTCTTCTTTGGTGTTACACCAAAACTCAGCAAGAGTTAGTTTCTTAAAGGTTTGTTCCTATGTAGACTCTGGAACCATATCAATGAACTTTTCATACTCTGTGAATTAAAATCCATTGAATTATCTTGCACTTAGAATGGAACTTTTACCCAGGCATGATTTTTGTAACATCAAGCCTTGGTTGTTTGGAAAATACTGAATCACTGAGTTATACTGATCTTTCAAATGTTGACATATTTCAGAATCAAAATCACATTTATTAATATAATCATCGATCTCATTAGAAGTATTTAAGTATTTGGAAGCTGACAAATTCTCAGTGGTGGATACAAGTTATTTAAAATTCTAGCTTAAAATGTGGCTAGTGCAACTGAGGCACTAAATTTTTAATATTGTTTAGTTTTAATTAATTTAAATTTAAATAGTCATTGTAGCTAGTAGATATCATACTGGATAACAGAGATCTACAACATTCTGGCCAACTAGGAAGATAAATGATTATGTGCTAGTTTCCACCTAATCAAGACAACATTCAATCTAAATGTGACTATTTATCAGTTCGTTACTTGAGAGAATAAACCTGAGTGCAAATAAACCTATAAACCTACATAGTTTTAAAATATAATATAAATAATATAATTTTTATAAATTTTATAAATAAGCATAATATAATGTAAATAAACCTAAGTACAAATAAACCTATTAACCTATATAGTTTTAAAATATATAGATAAAACTTGTTTTGTACATAAACATAATTATCTGGATTCACATATACAATATTAGAAGATTTTAGTTACTATTAATAAATTTTATTCTATGTGTCCCCAACATTTCCTGTGTTATGTTCTTATAATTTATTTCCAGTATTTCTATTTGACTAGCTTTCTAGTATTTCTATCTTTTCATCACCAGTAGCTCTTCTCTTTCTTCAATTTTCTCTGGCATCTTTGTGATCACAGAGCTCATTTTAGCCTTATATAATAATCCATACTACTATTTCTCTAGTGTTTCCTAGTAGTTCTTCTTCCTCTTCTCAGAGCTCTTATACACAATTCAGGTATCTTTAAATGTTTGATTAATACAATGAATTTCAAAAGCGCAGAAAATGCTTTGATTAAATAAACACTGAGAAGTACCCACAAATTTCATAAAGACATTACCCACTTGCCATGTCAGTATTAATATTTGTAAATTGACAGGCACAGTTGTTACATACTCCCTGGATGTGGGCCTGTTCTTTGACTGGTGAAACCTATACTGGGTTGAACCTCTGTAAAATTCCTAAGCATTTCAAAAAATATTATATAATAACCTTGAGCATTGTGCTTAGTAAACAGCCAGGCATTGTACTAAATATGTTATATGAATGAATTTATTAATTCTCACAAAACACTCCAAGAGGTAAATGCTGTCAGTATCTCCATTTTGCAGATAAGAAAAAAAAAAACTGAGCATTAGAGAGATTAGGCATCTTGTCCAACTCACCCAGGAGCAAACAAATACCAACACTGGAATTCGACCCAGTCTGAGGCTGATTCCGAAGCCATCTAATTAATAAATAAGTAGATAGATATATGGATGGGTAGATGGAGGGATGGATGGATAGACGGACGGATGGATGGATACACATAGAGACAGTGAATACCCTTTGCTTACTACTGCCGCCACACACAGGTACAGCATGCTGTCCTTCTAAGCCAGGCAGGTTAGCAGATGGGCAATCAGCGGGATACAGATTTAAAACCCAGAGCAAAAGCTGCAGAACACACAGTTCTGGGGTTTCTGCACAACCTCTAAAAGCAGGTAGCAGCCAAATACATTCTCCAATCTCTTTTACGGAACACAATGTGGGTAAAATTGCTCTCCGTAGTTGCAGAATTTTGTTTTTCCCCTTTCTTAGTTACTGATGAAGAGACAGTTTCAGATGCTCTGGAGAGAAGCTCTCTATCCTCTCAAGACTCTCTGCAGCCCACTAGTACTGGTAAGTGCGGAAACCATTAAGCCTTTATTTTAAAAAATCTTGCCTCCTTGAGAAGGTCACTTTTCTAATTATAAGTTTTAAGAATATTTTTATTTTAATTTTTAATAAGATCATACAGGCCCCCTTCAGCTGGCGCCAGCTTTGCAGTGCCCTGGAGTAAAGGCGCGTCAGCACTACTTGCTTAGTGGGATGGGCTCCAGGGTAACATAAAGCCTTTCAAGTTCAGTGCCATTTTGCTTGAGATATGTATGTATACACACACACATACACACAGGATTTGACATTTGAATTTCCTCTTAGGTAAAGGACAAGGTTGAATTCATTTACGGGGAGCCTCGTTTCTTTGTTTACCTGTCTAAAGCAGACCAGCCACAAAACACAGATAACAACTAAGAGCAAAGAAACAGAAGCTGGAGATTTGGTGTTGTCATTGAATAGCAAAATCACCTTTGAAGGCACATCGATTACTTGGTTGTCAAGAATTTAGGTCATTTTTGATGATGAGATTGAACTAAAAATGCAGAAGAAATTAGAAAGCCTGGATTATAAATCCAGTTTTGAGACAGTGAACCCAATAGATGGCTAACTCAGGGCAATGATCATATATTTAATTTAACTTTGTATTTTACCTAGCAGAGTGTCTGGCAATAGCAGGTGCTCAGAAAATGCAGTATGAATGAATGAATGAATTTATTATGGTGTTTTAAGCAACACAGCCTCATCCCAAAAGGCATAAATTTCTACCTGTTCTCTTTCTGTTTCAGATAGTGTCTCTATAATAATTTCATTTGGTAGAATAAGTGCTTTCAGATCATTATCATGTTCATAGTTCTGAGTATCAGATCATATTTTTAAAAATTTGTATCCTGAATAATATTTAAAAGTAAATGTTTGGGGTTTTTAAACACTGATAAATACAACATGTACGATACAGTTTTTTTTGAGGGACAATGGAAATTGAAAATATTATGAAGTGGAACAGCCACACCACTTGCTTTAATAATCCAATTATTGTAAACGTGTTTAGAATTTAGTTGTCTTTAAATTGGCTTGCACCACTACTAAACAATTCAATATTCTGTTCTGCCTTTTCATATATAAGGTTTTAAAAATATGGTTTCTAAAATTCCTTTCAGCTTTCAATCTCTACGATTTTATTACTGTTAACAATGCCCATTTTCAGTAGAATGAGAGACTTCATTCCCCTCGGGGTCCACATAGTGGCGCTGTGCAACGGGCTAAAAAACCAGAGACTGCAGAGGGAAAAAAGGGAGGAGATAAACAACAAAATCTGAAAAAGCAGTCTCTTATTTTTATTATTTATCGTATCTAGCAAAAATGTCAGAGTACATCCCACTTTTAAAGGGAAGACAGGCAGAGGTTCGAATGACAACTAAGGCTGTGTTTCAACATAAAAATCATTGCTTTGTGCATTTCAGGCTGTAGGTTTTGTATAAACAGAGCTTGGAATACCATTCCTCAGTGTTCAACTGTTATCTTGAAGCTTCCTAAATACCTTCTCCTTAACAGGCCTGACTCAGGAAGGAAGTATGAAACCGTGTTTTAAATTTGGGGTTCTAGAGTTAGAAAAAAACAAGTTTAAGTATTGGTTCTACCACTTATTTGCTGCAAAACTTTAGGTAATTTACTTAACCACTCTAAACCTCTGTTTTCTCAGAGGTATGGCAAGAAATAATACATACCAAATGCTCAGTTCAAGGCCTGAAATAGAGTAAGTGTCCAAGAAATGTTTACCTTAAAAAAAAAAAGCAAAAGTGAGCTTGGCTTTTTGCAGCTGTCTTTGTAAGAAATCAGTAGTTCAAAAATGATCTCGATATTGTTTTTTAATAAGGATCATTTAATTTGGTTTCCAAAGATGCTTTGGGAAGAATATATATACAGTTATATATAGTCACATACATGTGGTATATGTGTTTATCATGTCTTACTTTCTTTCACCTTAGTCTCAGTAATGGAAGATTCTAGTACCTTAGAGATGGGCAAAGAAGAGGAAGAACAAACTACTCAACACCCCGACTTGACCACTGGTAAGTGTCACCAACCATATTTAGAATAAACACTTGACATTTTAACCTCTTAATTGATAATCCAATGACCGTTTCCAGTCCTCCTTCATGTTTCTGCCCTTGATGACATGATGGGTTAGGTTACTCACTCCCTGGTCCCTTCTTGGTCTAGTTGCCTCCTGGCTTCTTGACATACTTTGCCTGGTCCTGTTATTTCTTGCTGAACACTGCTTCTCTTTATCCATTGGCTAACTCCACTTCCTCCTCTGACTTCTTCAATGTGAATATTCTTCTGATTTTAGTTCTCCCTCTTTTGTTCTTTCCTTAATTCTTAAAAAGTTTATCCATTCCCAAGATTATTCCTATTGTCACTAGGCAAAAGATTTCTATACCTGTATTTCTGGAACATTCTTCTGTTAGTCCCAGTTTCACTTCATTTTGTACATATCTCTAGCCAAATTTTCTGCCATCTCCTCAAACTCAAACTCAACATCACTAAAGACCAAACAGCACCTTTTCCCACAAAAATCAGCTCGTCCAAAGTATCACACAGGCCCCAAACCTCAGTGTTATCTTTCACTCCCATGTGTGTGTGTGTTTGTGTGTGTGTGTGTGTGTGCATGTGCACACACATATATATGAAATCAGTTTTCTAGGACTTTGGAGTCTTTTCTTTCAGGAATTGTGTCCATTATTATTGCCACCCCCCGATCTAGGCCCTCATCATCTCCTGCGTGAAGCACTGTAATTTTAGTTTCTCCTCTTCTGGTTCATTTTTAGCATCCTGCCATCAAAACACCCCTTTGCACTCTGCACACCTGTGTTCAGAACATCTTCATGGCTTCCCGAAGTCCACAACACACAGTGTGAGCCCCAGACGCCCCAAAAGGAGCAGTCTACCACCTCCCTTGCAGTCCTGTGTCTATAAAGTCTCTGCAAGACACATATTTTTCTCTGAAAACATCATCCTCTTTCAGTTGCCCTGCCCTGTTTATTCTAACTTCCCCCAGTGAAAAAAGAGACCTCATCAGTCCTCTCCCTAGTCCTCCATCAAGGCCAATATCTTCACTAAAAACTTTTCTGACCAACTTGGCCCTCAGAGACCACTCTTGCCTTTTAATCCGTGAACATAATACTATAACATAAACACATATGGATCTGGAATTTGGCATAAAGATATCTTACTTTTGTTTGTTTTTATTAATTTGTTTACATATATAGAGAACCACCCCTAAAGCATAGGGATTTGTGTCTTCAGCAGCTCTAAGCATGATGTTCTACACATAGCCGGCACTCCTTAATTACTTGTTGATTGAAAGAAGGGGACCAGGACATTTAGCAAAACTACGGATCATAGACTCAGAATTCTAGGTTTAGCAAGACTTTTAAGAACTTATCTAATTTAGTCCCAAATGCCTTCATATAGGGCCACATTAACCAAGATAAATGAATTTTCATTTTATTTAGATAGTTTCCCAAACTTTTTAACAACTCTTCTTGCTACTTAACTACATTTTGCTAAAAATTCATTCCTTACAGCTAACTTCAATCCCTTGACTATAATTTAAGTCAATTTTCTCACATGCTTTCTCTAGAAGTGAAAAATGACTAGTGCAATCTCTATGTAACTTTAAAAACTTTTTCAAATCATCCCACGGAATGGCTTTGTTTGCTTGTATGCCTGTTTGCTTGTTTTCGAAGAATGAACACATGACTCTCTTTGCCTTCGAGGGTAAGCTCTTCCTCATCTCTTCATCTGAGCTGTTAGCCCACACTACACTGTGGAAGTACTGTATGTAATCCTCAGTGACTGAAAAACCCAAAGTATCTAAAGTCCTTTCACTCTTCTTTATAGAAGCAAATCCTCAGTATATGGAATTGACAAGGAAGAAAAGTGGCATCCTGCTGCTCACTCTGGTGTCCTTCCTCATTTTCATACTCTTCATCATAGTCCAGCTGTTCATAATGAAGCTGCGGAAAGCACACGTGACGTGGAAAAAAGGTGAGAGGCCAGAGAACCCGATGGAGGCTAGAAGATGCCAAAACAATTGGCTAGGAAAATTTTGTCAATTAAACCTTTTTTTGTTACATGCTGCACAATCTATTTGGTAAGTACTGTCATTCAAATAAGCAGTTGTTTTGTTTTCTGGTAAACGTGGGCTATGAATCTCCAGAGACACAGTGTAAGAGTACATACCAACTGACACTGGAGCAGCTCTGGGAATTGGTATTGAATTATAGAAGCTTCTGTTCATGAAGGGATACAAAATGGAGAGCTAATTCATCCGTTCATTCAAAGAAGCATTCATTGAGTATCTTCTGTGTGCCAGGCACTGGGGACATGACATACCTGTCAACAAGACAGCCCAGGTCCCTGCTCCCAAGGAGTTCATATTCTAGTGGTGGCCAATCAGAGGTTGAACATAAATAGACTATTTCAGTCCCATTCCTACTTTACAAGAATGCACTCAGCTTCACTCAACCACAATATATCAGTCATTGTTTTAGGCATTCTGATTAAAAAGTTATCATTGTAAACAAAAAATATTATTTAGCTAGCATAGAAGATACCCATTAAAATACATAGACTCAACCTATATCAGAGCTGGAGGGGACCTACGAAGTTATCCAGAATGACCATCTACTCAATTCATTCCATAACCATGTGTCAGGATCAAATCCCCTCCTTAATTCTGAGTGATTGTCTAGCCCTATGCTGTCCAATAAATCAGCCACAAGATGGCTACTGAGGACCTGACATGTGGCCAGTCCCTATTGGGATGTGCTGTAAGGATAAAATACACATCCCATTTTTAACCCTCTACACACACATATACACATACACAAAAGAATATACCAAATAATAATATCTTAGATGTATTAATTAAAACATGTTATTAAATTAATTTCACCTTTTTACTTTTTGTTTGTGGCTACTAGGATATTTTCAATTACACGTGTGGCTTACATTATAGTGCTATTGGGCAGTGCTGATCTAGCCACATCAGGCTCACATACCTCCAGTGACAGAGAACTCCTTATGTCCTAAGGCAAAATACTACATCTTTGAATAGCTCTGACTCTCTTAAAAGTATCACTTGAGCTAGTTTAAAATCAGTCTCTCTGGGTATTCGGAAGGGTAATATCCTCATTACACACAGACCTAGAGACAAGGTCTGACTTTTCAGCTGTTGTGACACAGTAGGCCAATGCCATAGCATTATTTCAAAATCTCTCCACTGATGCTTCATCCCTATAATCCTTTTAAAGCTACATGAATTGTTCCTTTCTGAAAGACAGAACTTGGTTCTAATCTGTGGTCAGTTGACTTCCAGGACTCATAGTGCCTAGCACAGGGCTTACAGGAACCACAGCAAAGACTAAAACACTATGTGTTGAAATTAATGAGGATGTGAGGCATGGGAAGGGCACAATAAGTCTCCTATTGTACAGTAACAGAGGTATCATCTTATTCAAACATACATTTCTACATGTCTGTGGCACGAGAAATTAGTAACTTAACTTTCTTTTCTTGCAGAAAATGAAATTTCAGAAAACACGCTAGAAAGTTACAGATCGAGGTCAAATAATGAAGAAACATCATCCCAAGAGAAAAATAGCCAAAGTAAGTCAATTGTGTGACCTGAGATTTGAAGACTGAGGTTCATTAATGTATTAGTCAGGGTTCTCCAGAGAGACAGAACCAACGGGATATATGTATATGTACATGTACATGTATACACACACACACACACACACAAACACACACACACACACACACACACACACACACACGAGAGGGGATTTATTAGGGGGATTGGCTCATACAATTATGGAGGCTAAATCTCATATCAAGAAGTCTGTCTACAAACTGGAGACCTGGGATGCCAGTAGCCTGGCTCAGTTCAAGTCTGAAGGCCTCAGAACTGGGAAGCCGATGGTGTAGCCCCCAGGCCAAAGCCACTGGCCTGCGAACTCAGGGGACAGTGAGGGGTTTGGGGGGAGCCGTTGGTGTAAATCCAGGAAGCCTAGAGTTTTGTTTTCCAAGGACAGGAAAGGAAGTGCATCTCCCAGCTCCAATAGATCTATTGACACATTCACCTTCTCTCTGTTTTTGTTCTCTCTGGGTCTGCAGCCGACTGGGTGGTGCCTGCCCACATTGAGGGTGGATCTCCCCCACCTAGTGCACTCAGGTTCACGTGCTAATTTCTGGAATCGCCCTCACAGACACCCAAAAATAATGCTTTCCCAGGTTTCTAGTCCAGTCAAGTTTTTTAATCCAGTCAATTTCTTAATCCAGTCAAGTTGACACTTAAAAGTAACCATCACAATTAATTAGTTGCCTTTAAAAAAGAAGGGGGGAAAAATCAAAGTTTGATAGTTAGCACTAGAAAGTCAATCTCGTAAATCATCTTGTAGAACTTAAGGAAGTTCATCGTAACAAACAGTAGCAGTTGGGTTCATGTACTGGAAAGTATGCCCCTTTGGGAAGCCATCCCTGACTCCTCGCTGTCACAGACAGGGACACCCAGGACGTTATGCCCCTCCTGTGCCCCAGAGTGGCCTGTGTACACCGTTATCAGTGAAGCACTTCCACACCATATTGTAGTTTGTGTTGCTGTGATTTAGCTCCCACAGTACTCCTTCAGGTGGTGAGTAATGGGATTCACACTGTGCCTTCAGATCCTAGCACAGGGCCTGACTCCAATGGAGTATTTGATAAGTCTGTATTGAATGAATGAATACAGGCTTAACCAACCCAAGCAGAAATGTGTCAGGTCTTTTGGATGACTTCATCGCAATTCCTCAGGCAAAATACGTAAAGAAAATGAAAAGAAAAGAATCTAAATGGGAAAGAGATTGTGTGTGTATATGTGTGTGTGTGTATGCGCACGTGCATGTGCTCTTGACGAAGATGCAGAAGGCAGAAGCTAGGGCTATAGAAGAGCTGGAATCTTATACCTTCCAACCATTTTATTTCTTCCATGCAAATTAATTTATTGCACTTGCCAGGAGCTGCAAGAAATGCAGTGAGCTTTGCAGCTCGATTTTATCTGCTTGACTGAGGTCTCTGTAACAAGCTTGCCTATGACACTTCTGCCTTTTTTTGGTTTCGAACTACTAGAGTGTGAAACAGGAAGAAAGAACAGATCTCCCAGCAGGGGGAGAGGAACACAAGTGAATTGACTGGAAAACTAGGGGTGGGAGGGGAAATGTGTGTGAACTGCATACAGTCTGTTATGTTGCAGCTCATGTTTCTGTAACATCAGTCATCTCAAACTCACCTGGCAGGTAGAGAATGATGTCACTATAATGTCTATGTTGGGTCATTTCCTATGCCATTTTTCCTAGGTAAGAGGAACCAAAACAGTGGGAGTAGTAGTATGATCTCTCGCAGGAAAAGAAAGGCCCTCAGCTCAGCTACTGAATAAGCAGAAGCCCTGGCAATTCAACTTTAATAAAATTTGAAATGAGTACCTAAATTAAGGGGCTGCCTCCCCAGAAAGGTATACCCCCAGCGGCCTGCCAGTGCTCACAGGAGGTTTTACTTTCTTCTAGGCTGTCTGAGCTCCACTTTCATCCTCCTTGCCTCTGTACCCTGAAATCCAGCATTTTAACTGTATTGTTTTGCGCTTTGAAAAATATTCTCCAAGGCCATCTCCAGTCTCTTTGCACAGAGTTGCATAGGCTTTGAGTGGTCTGCCCAAATCCTATCTTTCCCTTAATCCCTGTTCTTTTTAGGGTACAATTGTGTTAAGGCAATATGTTGTTTTCAGCAACACATATGTTATTTTATGGCAGAAATGTCTGTCTATTTTATTTCAGGTTTATTAGTATATTGTTTAGGTAGCAAAAATTTTTAGAAATTAGAGTATAACAATGCTTTGAGACCATTTACAGGCATCCATGAATTTTGGATTTTTGAAAGACATTAACATTGGACATAAAAATATGATGTCTAGTCAAGGTGTTTCAAATAAATGGGTGCAATGTTGTTCAACATAAATATTCATCTTCAACACATTTTTCTTTCAGCTTCCCACCCGAAGCGTTGCATAAACTACATCACGAAGTTGTACTCAGATGCAAAAACAAAGAGGAAGGAAAATGCACAACATTCAGAATTAAAAGAAAAGCAGACTCATATACCAGAGAGTATTGTGTAGTGCTCCCTGCGATAGAAAATGTGATTTCAGGGCAGCCGCAGCGTCATCTCAGCGGAGCAGCCTGTGGGGAAGAGCATAATGACTGTGTCATAGAAAATGTCCTCGCTGTGCAATGCGAGACGGCGTCCTCAGATGATAATCTGTCCCAGAGCCAGCACGACAACATGAGGACCAAACCACACACATAAAGCTCCTTGTTAAAAGGACGAAAGAAAGAAATAACCTATTATTTCTGACACTACTTCAGAGCAGGAAGATTCTACTAAGCCTTGAGGATCAGGGTCAGTGTGACCAGCTAACATCTTACCTCAAAGGGAACAGAAATTTTTAGATACTTGGCTCTAGTGGAACTGCTTTATTAAAAAAAAAAAAAAATTTTTTTTTAAATCTTTCCTCTGGTCACAAAATAAAGAATTTTGGAATGAAAGTACGTAAAGATCTCTGATCCTAGGAGGCTACTTTCTTGTTGTTGTTCAATGTCAGCCCCTTATTTGTACATGTTTCAAATGACCCTGAGCATTTATTGAGCAATATAGCCTGGGAGTATGAGAGAAATAAATGCACATGGAGTAGAGTTAGCCCATAAGATCCTGCTCACTGACCGTTGTCCTGGAGGGGCCAGCGGGTGGAGGTGAGCTCTGGGTCTGTAGCTTCTGAGTCATGTGACCTGGGGCAGCTCCTTCAGCTCCCTGAACTGAGGAGGTTAGTTTCAAGACAGACTTTCAGAAGAGGTAACCAGCACTCACCAGGTCAGGGAGAAGTGGTGCATAATAATGAATGAGTCAGATGGGCAGGAAGGCCCCAGCATCCATGCCCTAAGGCACAAGGAGTTAGCTTAAAGTAGGCCCAAAGATGAGAATTTCTCAGATTTTCTTGCTAAATCATGAGAGCTGATCTTATAAGACAGAGTTTTGATCTGGACATTCCATTACAAAAACACGCACAAAAGAAAATGATGAGTTTAATTTACTGATTATTGGCCTAATAGATGGTTTTTAAGCACTCTTTAATAAAGAGCAGAATATATATTTGTTATTCTAGTAGTTGTATTCTATGTTGTACTTCCTGTTTTCACGTGTGAAAGTAACATATGGCATGTCTTTTTTTTTAAATTTTTTTAATAGAACAATGGTTCTTTTTTTTGAGACATAGTTTTACTCTGTCACCTCTGCTAGAGTGCAGTGGGTCATCCTAGCTCATTGCAACCTCCAACTCCTGGGCTCCAGCGATCCTCCTGCCTCGGCCTCCTAGAGTGCTGGGATTACAGGCATGCACCACCACACCCAGCCTTTCTATAAGTTTATTTAAGGTATACAGCAAACTCTGGCATTTATGTGGCAAATTTCTCATTGTTTGAATCTTAATAAACCAATTCTAAAATAGCACACACACACACACACACACATATTATGAGTTTGCAATTTGTTACAGGGGCCAGATCCAGCTGTGCTGATTTTTTTCTCTTGACAAAAATTTTTTGAACAATCACAAAATTGCAGAAGAGTATAAAGACAGCACAAAGCACTTTTCCCTCTGAATTCTTTGAGAGTAAGTTGACATGATGGCCTTCACCCTCCAAGCAGTGTAGTGTGGATTTCCTACAAACAAGGACACTCTCCTCTATAACCACAATGCAACCGCCAAAATCAGGAAATTAACATTGTTATATTTCTACTAATGGTCCTCAGCCTCCATTCAAGTTTTCCCAGTTATAGAAATTGTCCCAAAGCATCCAGTTCAGAATCACACTGCATTTTAGTCTCATTCAATTTGGAAAAATTCCTTAATTTTGGCTTTACTTTCATGACCTGGATATTTTTGAAGATTACGGGTGAATTATTTTGCAGACTGCCCTCAGTTTGGCTTTGTCTGATGTTTTCTTGTGATTAGATTCAAGTTATGCAACTTTCAGGGCACTATCACAGGATCAATGTTATGTTTATATCATTGCATTTTATTTATCCTGTTGTTGATGATGTTCACTTTGAATGTTTGATTAAAGTAGTGTCTGCCAGACTTTGTGGAGAGATGCTTTAAGACTTCAAATATCCTGTTCCTCATCAAACTTTCAAGTTACTCATTTATTTATTTATACCTGTATGGTATATATATATATCCCTGTATAGTTTCCTCTGTTATTCAATGGGTTAAAATCTGTTACTATCAAATTAATCTATTGCTAATTTGATGATAAATTGTGGAAGCTGGCTTCCGTGTCCTTTGACATGTACTCGCTAAGCTTGGAGCACTTTCTTGCTTTCTTAAACAAGATATCCTAGGTTTATCTTAAACTTTTCCTGTTCCAACCCTGGACTCAGCCATTTTCCCAAGGATCCCTGGTTCCATTTAGTGGAAAATGGCATTTATTATAGAAGCCCAGATCCAGCTGCCAAGATCCATTTATTATAGAAGCCCAGATCCATTGCTTTTATGGTACCATCATTCTCAAGTCTTTTCAGTGGACAGAGCTAGGGAATATATGACAATTTATGTGTATGTGTATGTGTATATGTACATAATGTGTGTATGTGTGTATATATTTAAATATAGCTACTGAAAACCATGAGTTTATTTGAGATTTCTCCGTTTCTGTAACTCCCTTCTCTGAGAAACATGACTTTCATCATCCTTAATATATTTACTTCTTTTTTTAAATCAATCCTCTGTATGTAACCGATCTCCCATCTTTGCTACCATCCCATTCTCCTTGAAGATGTCCTTCTCTGCCTGCTCAGGCTCTGACTCCCATTCTGTGCTCCCCTCCCTGCCCCCACCATGTGGGTGATCTCCTCACCAAGCCTGGGCTCTGACACCTCACACCAGGTGGTCCCACTGTGCGAAAGCTCTCAGCACATACTTACACACACACACTGCTCCGTGTAACTTTTCTCACCCACACCAAGTGCTGGGCAGCCCTCTGAGGGGCCCTGCCTCCTCCCCAGGCCCTGGCTCTGACACCCCTCTCTGGGCTCCCACAGCTTCCCACCAACCCCACGGTGGACACCTACTTTGCTATACCCCACCTAAGGACTTTAGGACTGAATTGTTCAGGAGGAGAGAGGAAGTAACGGAGTTAGAAGGGAAATGAGCCAGATGTCTTACTTTCTAAGAGAGTTTTAACATGCAAGCGCATCAAGATTAGGCATGTCATTTACAGTTTTATAGTAGTTCTGAGTCAGAAAACATTCATCAAGCCATTAGTATTCTGAAAACATTCACAACAGATATCATGCTTGTCGTGGTTGATTAAGCCTTGCTGCTGCATGGGCCTACTTGGAGTTTATGTTTGCAAGTTAATCCTCCCAAAGGATGCAACTGCTTCCATTTCTCCAGTTGCTTTTATTCCAGAGGCCAAACAATTGTGCCAGCATTTCAGTAACATGCAGAGCCGATTGTTAGAATCATCCAAGAGGATTTCATAAAACAGAGATTCCCAGGTTTGCTCTCAAGTATTGGTCTCAGTAGACCTGAGGTGGAGTTTTGGAATCTGTATTTTCTAAAAGCTCCCTGAGTGATTCCAACAGGTTGAGGAATCCTGATGTAGCACAAACCAAAAATTTTCAGCTGAGTTATAAATATTATCTTTAAGGTGACCATAATGTCCTGGTGATTGCTATAAAGTGTTCATAGTTTCTTGGAGGCATAAGGACTTATGTGTCATCTAGTCCTACCTGGTAACAAATTATACCCCAACACACTGGCCAAACACTTTCTGTGGTCAATGAACATCTAACTTGCACAGTGCCTAGCCCATGGTAGTTTCTCAATTTATATTTGGCAAATGGCAGAGGGAAGACATAAAAAAGAAAAATGATATTTACAGAGGACCAACTATGAGGCAGACACTTTTCATGGGTATTCTCATTTAATCATCATAACAGTTTTGCAAGGTATTAAGTATTATAATGCACACTTGTCACTTAAGAGATGCTCTAAATTCTATAAAACAGCTTAGGAGACTACCAAGATTATTTAACCAGCTCACGGTAGAACCCAGAGGCTGATCTGGTTCTGTCTGAATTCAATGTGGTGCCCTTTCTACTGCTATATTAAGATGGGAGACGTCTCCAGGGAGATGTTTAAGATGACACGAGATGTTGGGTGGTGTGTCGATACCTTTCATTTGTCTCTCCATTCTCTCCACCCTTTTCTACCTGATGTGTGCCCTGGGAGACTGACACCTTGGGCTACATCAGTGGGCTGCTTTGCCCTCTCTCTGGCATCCAGTTGGGGAATGTATAGTTCCAGCAGGGAGCAGGGAACACCTGGTGTCCACGGTTGCCAGGGACTAACTGTGCTCCCGAGTGGAGGTCACAATTCTGGTCAAGCAGAACCATCTCTGGTTCTGGAATCTACTTATTTCCTTCACCTCCTCAGACCTAGAGGGACCCTGCACTATCTTTTGTGGTTCCCCCAGAGCTTTGTATCTGGCTCATTTATAAAATCTCCTAAATTACCCAATTTGAGACTATCATCTGTTTCTTCCATAGACCTTGACCAATACAATAGTTGTATTTATAGATTTCTTGCATCCCAGCAAATCTGAATCTAGTTTTATAGATAATCGTAGAATATTATAATTAGGAAGGATTTTAGAGTTCATCTCAAGCATTTCCTAAAATGTATTTTGAGGAATGCTGGTGTCCTAGGAATGTTAATAGGCGTTCTGTGAAGAAATAAAAAAGTTGTCTGGAGTCAAATAAGTTTGAAAAATGTTGAATACTGTACCTCTCTCATACAGGTAGTGCACATTCATAGTAAAGGCTCTGAAGAGTCATCTCCTAAAGGAATCTGTTTAGTTTTATTTAACACAACAGTGCTCAAACAGAATTATCCATTTGCCAATTTCTTCCTCTTTTCTAATGGACCCGTAATTTTGTTCTAGCATCCTCCCCACACTGTGTAGTCATGTGCTTCAGGGGAGGCGGGGTTCATCCCCAGGCTAAAAGGGAAATCATGATTGGTTTGAGCCAGTCATGGTACTCCCATTCTCCTTGCCAGCAGTCAATTTAGGCATGACCACAAAAAACAATGTTGGCCATCCAGACACAAGTGGACGTTCCTAGTGGACTTCCAGAAAAAAAAACCAATGATAAAAAGAGACACTCAGAATAAAAAATCCTCCTTCCCGCAAAATGTTGTCATAACTGCAAATGATGCCTGGAACCACCATAGCCATTTTGTCTTCACCAAGGGATCTGAGCTACTATGGTGAGGATCCCATAGAAAAGAGACAGAGCAAACTTGAGTCCTTAATGATTTTGTTAAACTCTGAATATTTCAGAACTTCTTGTGAAGTGAGATCAAGATCCCACACTATTATTTAAGCCAGGTGAATTGGGTTTTCAATTATTTTTGAATCCCAAATTGAACACTTTTAAATTATAAAGCAGTTGTTTTATGGAAAACTATTGTTCTAAGAAACACAATTTGGAAAACATTGATCTGGGGCAATTCTTTTGTTTTATTGATGGAGAAACAGAGGCCCAGAAAGATTTAATCAGCCACCAAAGATCACACAACTAATTAGTAAAATGATTGGAATTAGACCCTTGGTCCCCTGGATCCTAAAAAGATCAAAGCAGGATCTTGCTTCCTCCTTTACATATAATGTAACCCCCTGACAAGGCATTTCACTCACTTCTTGCTCATTGCAAGATGGAGCCAAAGAGAAACCTGAGAAATATCTATGTAATGATCTTTCTTACTATAACCTTCTGGGAGCTACGTCAAGAGGATACTTATAATCCTTTCTCTCAAATTACTCAAAAAAAAAAAAAAAAAATCCAAACCAAAATTTTCTGGCTCCAAGCATCAACTGTACAATCTATCATTAGGTGAAACTAATAGTCGAAAAGGATTACACTACCCAACATGCTGAGCACCTATCATGTAGTGAGTCTTCCTGTAGATGAAGAAGGTGGTTTGAACTGCTGATCATTAATGAGTCCACTAATTTAACCCAACAACATAATCTCCTGTTACTTCCCCTGGTTGAAGTCATGGAAATTTGTTATATTTATAATGGGGTTTTGATCTAGATGAAATGTAGTTCTATTTTTACAATGTAACACCTTCCAGGAGAGAAGCCCTCTTCCCTCCTGTAATGCATTCATGAACAAATTTGTCATCACTGGTCATTACTCTAGACCTGTTGAAATATGTTAATTTTTTTCCTACATTTTCTGCTCTATGTCTTGTTTTCAGATAAAAGCAAAGTAAAACTAAGGCAGTAGAAGCTTCTTATATTCTCCCCAAATATCTTACAGTTTATTTTAAAAAAAGATATCTTGCCTAATTCTAGGGAGATGTAACTTTGTGGGAACATCTTATATTGATATTTAAAAAGAGAAAGTAATTCTTCCAGGTCTTTTTCAACTCCATGAAACAATAAGTTATAATTTTTAATTAACACCGGACACCTCTTTGAATTAGTTCATTTGTAGAAAAGTACTATTTTTAGAAAAGTAAAAAATCCCTTTAGAAAAAAAATGGAACTCTGTGATCTCAAACGTGGTTTGAGGGAGACTAGTAAATCTCAGTTATTTGGATCAAATTCTCAAATTGGGTTAGTCCCCTTTGCAGGAGACAAACAAAAACCAAATAAATAGATATGCTATTTAAAATGAAGAGATGCTCTCTCTTTTGCTTCCTCTTAATTCCTTATTCCCAAATTGTGGTTAGACAGTTTTGTTCGTAGAATAACCTCTTATAGCCTCAGTTTCCTCATCTATAAAAGGGCGATATCAACCCTCCCCACTCAGGATTAGTATGAGGATTCAATGAGATAAGATAATGCAGGCCTAGTGGTAGAGATGCAGGAAGTATGTAACCAATGGTAGCATTTTCTCCTCCACCTTAGATTCACTCTCCCTGTACTAGTTTTAGATAGTGGCCTCCTGGCCATTGGGTTTATTTCCTGAGAACACCCTGATAATTGGAAATGCAGAATTTTAATTTTAAAATGAAGAGGGCACAAAGGGACTGCTATTAAAAACTTTACAGAAAAAGTGGAACTGAAGACTTCAAATGAATTTTATTACCTCATTTCATAATAACTCCAGTAACAATTACAGGAATATGTTTCAACATTGATGCTCCAAAATAAAAGTTAGTATATAATAAAGGTAGCATCTCATATCAGTGGGAAAAGATCAGCTTTTTCCTAACTGGATAACTATATATAAAAAGTTAAAATTGGATCAATTACTCATATCATAAACCAGAAATAAGACCCAAATGGATGCAAGATTTAAATGTATAAACTGGAATCATAGAAATACTATAAGAAAACAGATTAATAGCTTTATAACCTGACAGTAAGATAAACTTCCCTAATAATGACTCAAAATCCAGAAGCAAGGGAGTGGAAATGATTGATAACTTTGACTACATAAAAATAAATGCCTTTTCATGGCAAAAAATAAAAATGAAAAGTACAAAGCAAATGACAAACTGGGAAAAAATATTTGTAACTTATATCACAAAGGATTAAATCTAAATGTCTAATGTATAAAAATCTTCTAAAAATTAAGAAGAAAAAAATTAATACAATTCCACACACAAGGAAAAATAAGGCTGATTGTTCTTAAAGATGTGAAAAGATACTCATAATGAAAGAAATGGAAAATTACAACTATGTTGAAATAGTATCTCTTATTTATCATATTGGTAAAAATCTAATAATTTCACAACATGGTTTGTTAACAAGTTTATATGAAAACAACCACTCTCATATGAGGGGACTTCAAAAAGTCGGTGGAAAAATGGAATTAAAAGATAAAAATAGAAACTTTATTTCTCAACATAAGCTCCATTGAATTTAAGTCACTTTTGTAAGCGATGATAACAGCCATTTAGTTCATCCCTAAAGAACTGAGGGTCCTGAGAATTTGATCATGTCAATGCTGTCTCTTTTACATTATTAACTGAAGAAAAATAGATGCCCTTTGCAGATTTTTTAAGATTTGGAAACAAAAAGAAGTCAGAAGGAGCCAAATCAGGATTGTAAAGTGGATGCCTGCTCTGCTCTTGTCCGCAGCTGATCTGGGCACAATGATTTTGTCACTCATCAAGTGGAAAATTTGTTCAACTTTAATTTTTTAGTCGGAATTGTGTAACCTGAACCAATTGAGATATCTATGGTGTTGGCTATTGCTGGTGCTGTTAACTGTCAGTCCTCTTCAATTAGGACACAAACAAGATGAATTTTGTCCTTGCAAAACGATGTGGATGGTCTGCTACTGCAGGCTTCATCTTCAACATTGTCTCATCCCTTCTTAAAACTAGTTATCCCTTTGTAAACTGCTGCTTTCCTTGGGGCATTGTCCACATAAACTTTTCATAATGCATCAATGATTTCACCATTGTTCCACCCAACATTCACCTGAAATCTGATGTTTGTTGTTGTTTCAATTTTAGCAGAATTCTTGTTGCTCTGATAGGGGCTCTTTTCAAACTGATGTTTTATCCTTCTTAGTGCCTCAAACTAGATCCTGCTGAGACATGTTATAACAAGTTAGTACAAGTTTATTTTGGTACCAGGAATTTTTGAAATCTATGCATAGTTTTCCACAATAAGCATTTTCCATGAACTTTTTGAAGACCCCTTATATGTTTATGTTTCTGGTGGGAATGTAAAATAATAGAACCTTAATTCCATGAAGGGGAATTTGTCAACATCTAGCAAAGTTACTTTGGCACTTACCTTTGACCCAGCAATTACTAAATCACTTTTAGGAATCTATCCCAAAGGTAAACAGCAAAATTATAATTTGACATACACACAAAGCTATTCCAGCACCATCTATAACAACTGAAGTATCTATCAATAGGGGCCTGGCTGCCCACACTATGGAATATTTTACAGCAATGAAAAGGAATGATGAGGAAGTCCATTTTACAGGTCTACAGAGTAACCTTTAGGATATATTATTGAGTGGGAAAAAAAAAGCAAAGTGCAGAAGAAAGTCTATATTAGATGTCCTTTCTCCTGAGAAAGGGATGGGTTAAAAATACATACATACTGAATTATATTTTTTTAATGGAAGGCTAGACTAAAAACTAACAAAAATCATTGCCCATATGAGCTGAGGGGGGATTGAGTGGAAGAGATAGGAATGGAAACTAGATTTCTGTAAATGTACCTAGCTTTATAGCTTTAACTTTGAACCTTGCAAATGATTTATATAATCATTAAACAAAATTAAATTAAAATTTAAAATTCCTTTAAAAAAATCCCTGCAACACAGAGAAAAATTAGTTCTAATGACAAAAAAGAAGAGCAAGTTGAATCTTAAATTGTTTTCAATAGTCATATTGTTAGTCACAATATTGGTACAGATACTTGAAAGTATAATAATATATTGTATAGAATAAAGTATATAAGTAATTATGTTAATATCATTGGGACCAAGATTTTCAGCATAAGAGTAAAGAGATACAAATATAAAATCAAAGTTAAGTAAAAACCTGGTATTCTTAAATTTGAATTGTAAACAAAAGCATGCACTCATAATGTATTTTTCTCTTAAAAAGAAACAAAAAGTAATTTCTAACTTTTTCCACTGAAAAAGGCCTGGAGACAGTAATCATACCAGTAGCAATGTGTCCTCAGTGCCCAGCTTGTGGTCTCTAAGTATTATTCCCACCAAAATGACCCAAGGCTCTATGGGGAGACAGCTATTCCAGGTCGGGGCAAGAAATGTGTAAGATGAGTTTGGAACATTTTGTACTGGAAAGCAAGGAAGCTGTCAAAGACTCTTCTGAGGCTGTATTACAGGGCCCAGAAGCTGACCTGTGTATACCCTTCAGGGACTTCCAGTGGCCCCAGAGATGGGACAATTTGAGCATCAAAAACAGTAAAGACTCCCATCCAAGTACTAACCAGGCCCAGCCCTGCTTAACTCCCAAGGTCAGATGAAATTGGGCACATTCAGAGTGGTATGGCTATAGATGAGATAGCACTTCACACCCATGAGGATGGCTATAATAAAAAAGACAGAAAATAACAAGTTTTGGAAAGGATATATAGAAATGGGAACCCTTACACATTACTGGTGGGAATGTGAAATGGTTTAACCACTTTGGACAACAACTCGGCAATTACTCAAAAAGTAAAACATAGAGTTACCATATGCTCCAGCAATTCCATTCCTAGGTATATACCTGAGAAAATTGAAAACATTAAGTCCACACAAAAATTTGTATAGGAATATTCATAGCAGCATTATTCATAATAGTTAAAAGGTGTGAACAACTCAAATGTCCATCAACTGATGAATGGGTCAATAAAATGCGATACATTCATTTCATATACTGAGATACTATTCAGCAATAAAAAGGAATAGAGTACTGAAGTGTGCTACAATATGGATGGACTTTGAAAACATTGTGCTAAATGAAACAAAGCCAGACACAGACACAAAACACATATTGTATGGATTCCATTTACATGAAATGTCCAGACAAGGTAAATCTATAAGAAAGGGAAAGTAGATTAGTGGTTTCCCAGGGCTGAGGGAAGTGGGGAATGAGTGACTGCTAATGGATACAGAGCTTCCTTTGGGGAGATATTCTGGAATTAAACAGCAGTAATGGCTGTACAACTCTGTGAATATACTAAATACTACTCAATTGTGCACTCTAAAAGGGTGAATTTTGCACTTTAAGAGGGTGAATTGTGTGGTATGTGAATTATACCTCATTAAAGCTGTATTTTTTAAAAATTATTTTGTTGAACTTGTTTGGATTCTGATTCAAACCAGTGAAGTATAAAAAGACATGTAGGAGACAATCCAGGAAGTCTGAACACTGAGTATTAAATAATATTAAGAAGTTATTGTGGGGCTGGGCGCGGTGGCTCACGCCCGTAATTCTAGCACTCTAGGAGGCCGAGGCAGGAGGATTACTAGAAGTCAAGGAGTTTGAGACCAGCCTGAGCAAGAGCAAGATCCCGTCTCTACCAAAAATAGAAAAAAATAGCCAAGGCTGGTGGTGCTCGCTGTAGTTCCAGCTACTCAGGAGGCCGAGGCAGGAGGATCACTTGAGCCCAGGAGTGTGAAGTTGCAGTGAGCTATGATGACACCACTGCACTCTAGCCTGAACAACAGAGCGAGACTGCCTCCAAAAAAAAAAAAAAGTTATTGCTAATTTTGTTATAGATGTGATAATGGTATCATGGTTATTTAAAAATAATCTTTTAGAGATACATTTTAAAGTACTTACAGATTAAACCATACGATGCCTGGGATTTACTTTTAGATAATTTGGTGGGGATGGGGCATAATAGGAATAGAAACAAGTTTGGCCACATGTTGATCTTTGTCAAAGCTGGGTGAGGAAAACATGCTCATTCATTATACTTTTCTCTCTACTGTTGAATATGTTTTCAAATTTCCATAATAAAAATGTTTTTAAAATTATTTTTAAGACAAAAACCAAGAAAGCATAAAAGAAGAAAAAAGGCTGTCATTAATAATCTGTTCATCTGTGTTCTAAAAACCACCCTTCCGGATCATCTGTTTCCCAAATCTTCTGACCTCAGCCAGGCCCAATTCCATTTTTTCTCTGGGTTTCCCCAGCACGTGGCTCGTTCTTCTAGAAGGGTGTCAGAGTTACTTGTCTGTTGAGTTGCATTCTCTGTATAAACACATATCTATTATAATTTCAGTCCTCTAAAATTCTCAAGGTTGAGTCATTCTAAATAAATATCTTTTTTTTCTTTTTGGATCTTTGAGGGTTTTATCCCTTGAGATTTTAAACATTTTAGTATTTTGGATAAAAATCTTTGTAAAATATGTGACATAATCTTTAGCTTTCTAGTCAGTATTTATTAAATTGAGTTATACAAGTTTTTAAAAATTAATCATTATGAAAATTAATCTTTGTGCTTGCTGTAATACTGTGATTCTCATACTGTAATACTGTGCTTATTCCCTACACCACATGAGCCCAGGTTGCTTTGTTTGTTTGAACATCTCTTCATTTTGTGATATTTCTGTCCCTTCACTTGTTGGTACTGTCCTTTCTCTCTGCCCTGAGTGTCCTCCTCAACCCATTTCTAATTTGCTGCTTCTAATTTACTGTATGTGTGAAGGAACCAGACAATTAAACTTATGACAATTATATATAGAATGACCGTATTTCCTACCTAGGACAATTTCAGTTTATACCTATTGTCCTGGTGTAATTAATAAATAGCATCCTTTTTAAAATTCTTGGATGTATCCTGAATTTTAGTAATAAATGATTTGATCATCCTAGGTACATGCCAAATACAGGCATATCCCTATTAAAGGGCTTGGTGGGTCGCTCATCAGTTCTGTTAAAGGGCCTGACGGGCTACATTTATATACTCTCCATTCAAGTGCTAAAGTGTAAAGGTATTGAGGTTTTTCTTTAAAATTTATTGTGCATCTATCAGGTGCCATTCACAACACTAGTCCTTGTTCACTGGGAGCTTATAGTATAGTAAGGAGATAACAGAAACATAAGTCATTTCAATGCAGTGTTGTAGGAGCATATGTCTAAAGCTAGAGGCATGTAGTTGGGTGCCTCAGGACCACAGACCAAGGGTCATTAGCCTAGTACAGGGTTTGTCAACTTCGGCATTATTGACATTTTGGACTGGATAATTTTTTGTTGTTGTGGGGACTGCCCTATGCATTATAGGGTGTTTAGCAGCATCCCTGCCCTCTACCCACTAGAAGCCAATAGTACTCCTTCAAGTCATGACAATGAAGTGTCTCCAGACATTGTCAAATGCCTCCTGGAGGACAAACAGCCCCGGGTTGAGAACTACCCTAGTCTAAGAACCATGAGGACAGCGTGGGGGACTGCCCGGAGATTCTTCCTGGAGGAGACAGCGCTGAGCCAGGTCCGGTGGGCTGAGGAGGAGTTAGACCAAGAAAGAAAATGGAGTGGAGGAGAGGTCTTTGCAGACAGAGAGTGAGTGACAGTGTAGGGAAGTGAACAAGGAGGAGAGAGTGGCATGGAAGGATGGAGTAAACTCAGAATCAGTTATGATTCTATGTATTTCTTCATTTTTGACTTGTTTTTCTCATTCTCTGTGTTTGGGTTAGTTCAGGATCATATTGACAGCTGAATTCTGAACAGATAATATATGCAAAAGCACTCTGCAAACCCTGTGAAGTGCTGTTCTTATGTAAATAATATTATTGCCCTAACAGCAGAGAAAACAACATACTTTAAGGCTTTATTTTATTTGTATGCACTCTGAAATCCTGAAGAATTCTGAAGAACTGAACATTAGTGTGTTGCTTATTAAAACATTGTCTCTCAGCTTCAAACGCTCATATTGTCTGGTTGTGATGCTGGGGCAACCCCTGCAAACCTCCTTTCTCCTTTGCCAGCCTGCTCATCGTTAGGATTGGCCAGGAGGGGGCAGTAAAGAGAGATCTCAAGACTGGAGGAGAGAAAAGAAATTGTTCCTTCCTTTGCTTCCTATTGCTCTCAGAGGGGTCACCTTGACAGTGTTTCTTTACCCCAGCAGCTCAGTTTGTTTCAGTAGCAGCAATTGATTCCAGTTTTCCCAGCACTCCTGGAACCAGCTTCATCCCACCATTACAAAGACACCAGCACCCACCAGCTGGGGATCTCATCCTCCTCAGCGGCCTAGGTCCCAGCTCTGAGGACCCCTCCTCTAAGCTTCTAAGTGTTATCATTCCAGGCTGGTCCCTGTGTTCTCCCAAACACAGGGGTGCAAGTGCTTTCTGTAGTTACTATGCTTAAGATACCTGTGCTCCTTTTTCAACTTTTCAGTTAATAAATCTTCCTATAAAATTATTTCCACTAAAATAACTAGCACGGTTTCTGTCTCCTGATGACCATGACTTCCACTCAAGTTCATTATTTCCAGCCTTTTGTTGCTCTAAATAAGAAAAAATCACTACAGCCATTACAGAGGAAGAAGGAGGAAAATCAAGCTTAGAGTGTTCCATGTTCTGCATGTACCTAGTTTCTGAAAGTAGTTGCTGAATTGACAGACTCCTAAATCACACAGGGACCACTGATGTTTTCTGGATAATGCAGAAAGCACTTGAAGAATTGGAAGAACCACAGCATCAATTTCCATTAACCAGTAGATGAGAAGGTGGACAAGTGTGAATGACTCAACATTGATTCTGTAACATATTCTGGAAGCCACTATGAGGAACAAGTTCTTCTTGGGGTTTGTTTCCATGTTTGCTTTTGCTCTAATGATAACACCAAAGTTTTCACCTACTTTGCTTTTATTTCTTCAACGCATATTGAGGTCCTGCTGTACACTCATAAGACAAGGTCCCTCCCGTCAAAAAAGTTTTAAAAAATCTAATGCAAATAAAAGATAAAAATAAAAAATGCCAAAACAAGGTGGTAAGGACATTTTCCAATTTCCTATGTTTCCTGTTATTAATGAGGTAACTGGTATTGAAGCATTCTTGCCTCTTTGAAAGCAGTTATTCAAATCTACATGTGGTTTTAATGCTATTTAATGTGCATATAATTCCCATCACTTCCTTTCTTTACTCTTCTTTGAAACCTTTTTTGATAATGAAATATCATGCACATATATAAATGTACAGCTTAAGGAATTGTTGTAGGATGAACATCTTTGTAAGCACCATTAAGGTTAGGAAATACAATCTCAAAAGCACTCTTTCCCATAACGCTCACCCTGGATACCAGAACTAACCACAATCCTAACTTTATGGGAATCACTGCTTTTTTTTTCCACAACATTTTCTCCACTAAATATGCATCCATAAGCATAGTACAGTGTAATTTAGCCTGTCTCTAATTTTTATACACAACATCAAACAGTATATATTTTTCTGGATTTTTGTTGTTGTTCAATATTATATATTGAAGATGCCTCCATGTTGTTGCATGTAGCTGCATGTATTTCATTCATTTTCACTACTATGTAGCATGCCGGTGTATGGAATACCACCATTTAGTTAACCATTCTATTGTTGATGTACATTTCAGTTATTTCCAGTTCAGACACACATAAGCACACACTTCTTTAGGGTCAATACCTAAAAGTGAAATTGCTGGATCCTAAGGTGCACATATCCTGGCTGTAGCAAACCATTCCAGGCACAGTTGCAGCAGTTCACACCCCCACCAGCAGCAGATGAGGGTCTTTGCCCTAGTGTCCTCCCCAACACTTGGCACTGGTCAGACTTGTCAACTTCTGCCTGTCTGGTGAGGGTGATATCCACTGTGGCTTTAATTTGCCATCTTCTGATTATTAATGAATCAAGCACCTTTGCGATAAACCACAAATATTAATTGGCCATTTGGATTTCCTTTTGTATGTGTGAAATACCTGCTCCAGTCATTTACCCATTCTTGGAATTGGATTCTTTTCCTCCTTGATTTGTAGTTCTTGCGTGTCCTAGCAGTTTTATTTGTGGTATCTCCTCCTCCCACTCGGCGACCTGCCTTTTCTTTGCCTTCCCACTTCGGAAAGTCAGGGCGGCCGACAGCAGCCTCTCCGAGACGCCCTTGTCCCAAGGGTTTCCAGCCTCTGGGCCGGGCCGGGTGCGGTCGGCGACGCAGGGAGGTCCGGGTCGCGCCCCGCCCGGCGGCGCCTGTGTTGCCCGTGGTCGCCAGGGCAGCGCCTGGCGGCGGCGGCGGCGGCAACAACGCGGAAGGATGCCGGGCCGCCGGGGTCGCGGCCACCGAGGAGCGCCGGGCAGGTGACGGATGGTGGCCTCCCGGGACGGAGGTGGGCGGCGCATCCGGGGAGGGAAACGGCAAGAGCTGGGACTGCGGGTGGGGACGGCAGGAGACCACGGGAACAAACTGGATCGGGACGGGGAGAGCTTCGGGCCGCGGGCGGAAAGGACACAGGGCGGCCGCGGCTGGGCAGGGCCAGAGCCCGCGATGTGGGAGCTTCCGGCGCCCGGGCTCCCAGAGCAGCCCTGTCCTCGGTAATCGCGGCAGGTTAGGGCACCAGACCCGCGGACCCGTCACTTCCTGGACCTTAAAACGCCCCTTGCGGCGGGTCTTGTCCCTCAGAAACAAGCACAGGTAGAAAACAAACCGAACGTCTCTTAGGGGCAGCTTCCGGCCTGTTCCAAACCAGACCACTTTTTCCTTTGCATTCATCTTGGTGAGCTCAAGCAGGGCCGCTTTTCACCTCCAGAAGGAAATTCGTTTGTCCCCGTGCTAGTGGACTAAACCTAGGGTTTTGCAGGGATCCCTGGGGAACTGGTCCTTGCTTAGTCCCTAGATACCATCGGCTCTATCCCTGTCTTTCTGTTTACTTACGAGACTGGTCAGCCTCTCTTGGTCTGAAATTTCAGTGGCACAACCGTTTTTTTTCCACTGTACAATAGTACCAGGGAGCCACATTCGTTAAATTTAAAACGCCCACTTCCTAACTTATTCAAGCTGTCAGCTTTTCCTTCTTCAATCCCATGCTTTTATAACATCAGGCCTCCAAGGAAAACCCAGCTTTTGTAGTATTTGTGCTCTTTGCTCACTCTCCCAAATTTCATTGATCTGTTAACGACAACAAAATTACCTTCTTTGGTCATTGTTTTACTACTTATTAATTCCAAGAAACCTTAGTCTATCTCATTTAAGAAGAGAAATTTAAGGGACTGAATTATTTTATGAAAGAGTAATTCGAAATTGAACTATAATGATTATTTTAAGCTTGTTCTTCAAGATCCCAAATTCAGTGACCCAACTCTTACAGTAAAACCAGTGTTTATACAAACTCTTTTAGATAAAATGTGTGTTAGTATTTGATGGATTTGTTGCTTTCTAAAAACACCCTAAAAAGCAGCAGTTCTATCTGCTTATCAGTATTAAAACAATAAAGCAGAATGCACTATATATTTTTCAAATAAGAGACAATACAGCAAACTAGTCTGAAAATTAGACAATAATATATTAGTCTACCAACAGGGGGAACTGTGAGTTAAAAAGAAAAATCACTTCATGTGTATTTAAATGTGCACATTACCTTTTGTCTGTCATGTTTGTTAAGGTGCTTTCCTCCAAGGAGTTGATGATGTTCCTTGGAAACGTTAGCAACAAGACCAACATTATAAGCAATCCTAAGGAATAGGATTAAGGTCGTGTTATTTAATTAAAGTTAGGATTTGGCAAAAGAACAAGAGCAAGGCATTAAAGCAAATTTTACAGTAATCTCCAGTGGTGAAGGTTTCTGTTATCTGACCTACAGAAAAAAAAAAAATGGCATAAAGGCAGTGAGATAGAAGACAGACCAAAATAGAAATGCTAGGTAGAGATGAAAGGAAGCTCAATCCAAAAACATCATCTCCTTTCTATTCTACATGAACACAAAGCACCCACTCCATGGGTCTTTACAATACCCTTAGAGACAGTGAGGGTTCACTGGGAATCACACCCTTAAGCGAGTTGTAAGGGACTCCAGCTAACTGTTAGCTGTTATTCAGGCCAATCTCTCACCCACCCAACTTTCCCCAGCTCAGTGTCCCTTTCAGGTATATGGAGCTCCAGCCTTTGCTTTGAATCACTCAGTGGCAGAATTCATAAGGCTGGGAAATCTTTTGTTGAACAGTTTTAAGAATTATTATGGTTTTTTTTAAATACTGAGCTAAGACTGATCTCCATATATGTCCACCTAAATTAAAAATTCCTATCCAGTAGCAATCTGGGTATCAAAAAAGTCTTTTCCAAACAATGTAGCCAGCCACCATGGGTCTAGAAACAAAACAGGTTCCCATTTACAGTTCCAACTATGGGAAATTACACTCTTCTCTCCTTTTATTGTCTAAAAGGTAGACCCTGAACCTGTTTTACTCTATCCATGAATACTACTGAACAGGGCATGTTTATGTTGTTGCTCTGGGCATTTGAAATAAGCCATCAAAGAACTGTCCATAATTAACCATTTGGCTTTTTTCCGGGCTTGTCAGCAACAAGCCCTTGAAAGCTAGAAATAGGAATCTGCTTCCCAGCAGCCATTTATTTCCTCAATAAAACTGCATTCAATTCCTCCGTCTGTTTATGAGCTCTACAGCTCTACATCAGATTTGTTTCTGTAGAGATAAAAATAGTTTTTCCAAGAGACCTTTCTCATATGCACAAAAGGGTGCATGCAAAAGCCTGCAGATAGTACAAGGTCTCTTACTCATTTAAATTTTTTATTAACATTGGCATTAAGGAGATTTCCATAATCGAACAGTAACATAAATATAATTTTTTTTAGGTAATGTGTTTGCAAGCCACAACTTTAAACATCAGCCAGCTGCTCCTATCAACAAGAGTATCCCCTGTTAATTTTTGTATTTTTCAAGATGAGTAACAGTAAACCAATTCCCAAGCTCTCTACCCATTCTCCTGTCCGTCATGCCAACTTCGATATCCGGTCCACACATCCACCTGTTAAGAAAGAAGACTTACATCTGATTTCAAGAGACTCCTTGGAATCTGATTCCGAAAGCCTCACTCAAGAGATTAAGTCTCAGCCTGAACTTGAGGACCAAATCCAGGACGATGATATGGAGCCTGACAGCTTAGAGGAGGACAGCCTGAGTGAGACAGAAGAGGAAGCAAGCAGAAAAGCAGCCCCGGTGACCGGCGAGGAACACCTCCATGCCCAGGACAACGGCGCCAGTGACAGGTAGGAATGGGCTTGTGTAAGATAATAATGGGTTCTAAAACGTCTTGTTGAATAGTACTGATACTATTCCTAGTGAGAGTTAGGACAGGCTCTCTTAATGAGCGCCTCATGTTTGTGCATGAGACAGGTCACCAAGCAGCCAGTGATAGCTGGGCATCGTGGTTTTTGCCACATTCATTTTTTAAAATTAAAAAATGCAATAGATGTTAATAAGTGGATTTACATTTTTCATACTCTTTATTTCTTGTCCACATGCCATGTGTCTCCATTGTTATGAAATCACAGAAGCCTGGTACAGAAAAGCACGTGACTTGGAGTCAGGTGGTCTTGATTTGGTCCAGGCACTGCTCTGCTGTTTAGTGTATAATTTGGAATAAGTCACGTAACTCTTTTTCATCTCACGTTTTTTCATCTGTCAGATGATCTGGCCTATCTCACAGGATTGCTATGAATGTCAATAAAGTACAAATAATTGAGGGTAGAATTCTATTTGGTCCATTCCTTCAGAGCTAGTAGAGGTCTGCCTCCTAGGGCTTGTGTGATCACATAAGGCTGTGGTCCCCAGCTCCCCAGGGCCATGGACTCGTAGTGGTCTATAGCCTGTTAGGGACAGGGCCGCAGAGCTCTACCACTCACCTCCCATCCATGGAAAAATTGTCTTTCTTGAAACTTAGGAAGTGGGGGCGGAAACACTGCAGGAGGGGAGCAGTGGGCAAGCAGTGAAGCTTCACTTACAGCTGCTCCCCACTGCTGGCATCACCGCCTGAGCTCTGCTTCTCCCCCAGCCCCGCCTCCCCCCATCTGTGGAAAAACTGAAAAATTGTCTTCCATAGAACCGGTCCCTGGTGCCAAAAAGGCTGGGGACTGGTGCTGTAAGGATTTACTCTAATAACCAGTACTTATGGGATTTAACTTTATACCATGAGCTACCAAAAAAATGTAAAGGATCCTGAGACTTGGCAGAGGGAAAAAAGAAAAAAAAAAATGTAAAGGAATATAAAATAATGTGGTGATACCCCTCTGTTTTAACTGAAGCATTAAATCATAGAGTACAGAAGAAGTTAAAAGCTACTGATTTAAAAGGGGTTTTAGTGCACTGGTGAAAGGCATAGAGTCTGAAGCAGACCACTTGGGTTCAAATCCTGGTTCTGCCACTTACTAGCTGTATGACCTTGGCCAAGTCCACTTAATGTATCTGTGCCTCAGTTTTGTCATCAGTAAAAATGGGATAATAATAATAATAGTTACCTCATGGGGTTATCATGAGGCTAAAATAAATTAATACATATAAAGTGTTTAGAACAGTGAATGGTTCTTTATAAGTTATACTGTGTTAGATTTTTCTTAAAACTTAGGACTGAAATACATTAAGGAAAGTTTATTGGAAGGCCTAGAACTTGGGGAGGGTCTTGAAGACAATGTAAGATTTGGATAATAGAACAGAATTAAAGCAACATGTCTGTGGCACATTAGGGAGCCCAGCTGGATTACAGAGGATTTGTTTTGAATGTAAGGAAAATAGACTGAGTTGGAGTCTGATTATAGGGGATTCGAAAATGTGCCTTTAGTATTGGAAGGTGAATTTTCAGGTCGAGTGTAACCACCCCACACTACAGATGAGGACATTGAATACCAAGAACTCAAACGACTTGTCCTAGGGATACACTCACTGCCAGAGCCCCTGTGGGAGACTGAATTACAGCCCAGTCCCCAGTCTTTTTCTTCCTTTCTCTACTGCTCCTTTCTTTCCCTGGGGATATCAAGTTGAATCAAACTCATACACTCTTAGGGGATCTCACAATATCACAGTGAAAGTGGTAAGTGCTGGAGGCAGAAGAAGGGTGCAGGATGGCTTCAGAGACACAGACAACATTGATTGGACTGGGCAGGGCAAGCCAGGAGGAGAGAATACAGCTTCCTGGGGAGGGAGCGAGAGGAAGCAGTATTTGAGGAAGATTATTCTGCAAGCTGGTGCATTTTGAATTAGACAGTAAACACCCAGTGGGCAGAGACTACCAGATGGACATGAGAGCAATAACGGTGATAACTGAAGCATTAGATTATGTAGTAGAGTACAGAAGAAGTATCTGTATCACCTTTTAAAGGCCTCGCTGTAGTGTCACTTAATTCTTCATCATAATCCTGCGGGGAAAATGCTGCTTTACCCATTTTACAGATAAGGAAAATGAGGCTAACAGAGATGAAGTAACTTTTCTAAGGTTATAGTGCTCTGAGGGGATGTTTGTTGTTTTGTTATTGATGTTGGTTTTTTTCATTATGAAAAAATTCTAACCTACAGAAAAGTACAGGGAAAAACACAATATAACCCATATTGCCATATTTGATTCAGTTATATTTTTAAAATCATTAAAATATTACAGATAAAGTTTTGTTGTAACCCTTCTCAAACCCATTCCACTTTCTTCCTCTTCTTCCTCCTCAGAGGTAATCATAATCTTACATGGGTGTGCGTCCTTCTTACCAAGCTTTCATTCATTTCTTTCATAGGTAGTCTATAATCCGTGGGTAAACCTATATCTACATATCTATATAGATATATAGTGCCCTGTTTTGCTCAGTCATCATCATGTTTTTGATATTTTACTATTATGGTTTTGAATTAAGACATGTGGTCTTTGTTCATTCATTTTTAACTGTTGTATAAGTTGCATTATCTGAACATAACATTTATCCATTTCCCTACTGATGAATACTTAGGTTGTTTTCAATTCTTGTTATTTCAAACAATGCTCTGTGCATACATATCCTTGTATGCCTCCTTGGGTACGTGTGTAAGAGTATCTTTAGGGTATAAGAATCCAGAGGTGGAATTGCTGGTTCGTAGAAGAATGGACACCTTCAAGTTTTCCTACCCACAGTGCCTGTGAGCTCCCAGGCCACACAATTACCTGGCCTTTTTAAATTTTGCCACTCTGACGGCTTATAAAATCCTATCTTTTTGCAGATTTAAATTACTTTTCTCTGATTCTCTGTGAGCTTAAGTATCTTTCTACATGTTTTTAGCCAAAGGAGATCAGTTTAGACATACTCTTTGGCATCTGGTTATTTTCATTTAGCCAAACATCATGTATATCTTGGGTATCTTTCTATTCAGTCGGCCCTTTGTGTCCGTGGCTTCTGCATCCGCGGATTCAATGAATCAAGGATCGAAAATATGTGGGGGGAGAAAAGGATGGTTGTGTGTGTGTTGAACATGTATAGCACAGACTTTTTTTCTTGTCATTATTCCCTAAATAATACAGCAACTATTTGCATAGCATTTATATTGTATTAGGTATTTTAAATAATCTAGAGATGATTTAAAGTATATGGGAGGATGTGCATAGGTCACATGCAAATATTACTCCATTTTATATAAGGGACTTGAGTACCCATGGATTTTTGATCCTGGAACCAATCCCCAACAGATGCTGAGAGATGACTATATTTGTATTTATTGATTTACTTCATGCTCCATAGTATTCCAGTATCTGGAGGTGCCATGATATATTTATCTTGTTGCCCATTGGTGGACATTGGAGTTTTTCCAGTTGTTTTTTTTTTTTTTTAGCAATGCTTTAATCAAAATTTTGTATATATAAATGAAACAATTGACAGAGCTTGGTGACAGATTGGATACGAGGATTGAAGGAACAAGAGAAGCCAAAGATTAATTAAGTGTTCTAATAACAAGAGCTAGCATTTATAAAATGCTTATCATGGGCCCACCACTGTGCTAAATGCTTTACATGTATTATCTCATTTAATACTTATTGCAGCCCTGGTAGATGGATACTATAATGATCTATCATTTTGAAGATTGCAAATGAGGCTTAAAGAGGTTATATTATACCCATTTATTGCATCTAGTGGGTGGTGGAGCAGAAAACTCAGGCAGTCTGACTCCATGCTCTAAACCTGCTATCCCCAACCCCCGGGCCATGGCCTGGTACTCGTCCATGGCCTGTTAGGAACTGGGTTACACAGCAGGAGGTGAGTGGTGGGTGAGCAAGCAAAGCTTCATCGGTATTTCCAGCAACTCCCCATTGCTAGCATCACTGCCTGAGCTTCGCCTGCCCACCCCCAGCTCTGCACCCCCAATCCGTGAAAAAATTGTCTTCCATAAAACCGGTTCCTGGTGCCAAAAAGGTTGGGGACCGCTGCTTTAAACCATGTTTCTATCCTGTCTCTAATCTAAGAGATTCATAGTCTCCTAGGTAATAAATGGGAATTGTTTTATTTACAGAAATGGGGGCATTGGAAAGGAAAAATCTTTTGAAATGGATAGGTATTCTTGTCTACACTTTTAAGATGAAGAAACCAAGGCAAGGATCCATTAAGTGACCTAATTTCCCCACTTGTTGAGTTTTTCCTCCTTTTGTCTGGTGCTCAGAGACCTGACTTTAAGTCTTGTTTTTACCAAAGGACAATTTAAATACCACTTAATATATTTCAAAATAAAGAATAATGCTTACAAAGATCAAAATTATGGTTAGATTCTTGGTCTTCTGATTTAAAGATCCTTAAATAATGCTATTTTCCTCAGATTGATTCGCCTTACAAATTTTTAATGATAAACTATAAACCCAAAGGTTAAAATGGGTTATAGCCCTAGTAATTGGCTGTACAGTGTGACTGACATTCATTGAACGTTAGGATGACCAGTTCTTCACTACAAAGGAAAACAGAACTGAAGCATTTAGCCAAATAATGCCTCAAAAATATTATTCAGGGGAGTGTTTTGTTATTTGTCCCTTTCTCTGCCTCACTCTAGTCTTGGAAACCTTTCCTCGGTGTTTTGTTGCTTGTGTCTGCGTAGTTCATGAACCATAAAATAGACTAGTAAGTTGATCTCAGACTTTCAATACGAAATTAAGTAGGCTTTCATTTCTGTAAGGTAGATGGAATTCTGGGAATTGTAGTTCAAAAACATTAGTCAAAGCCTTGCCTTAAAACCAGGAAAATTTCTTTCTTCTTGCTTTTATAGCAATAATTTTAAAAGCTGCCTGACAAATCACTTGAGCCTTACTCCTGTGTTTTGATGTTACTAGAACCTCCTCAAAGCAATTACTCCCTTGTATCTCACCAAAGTCAAGCCACAGTTCAATATATATGGATGAGAGAAAACCTTTTACTTAATGGAAATTGGAGCAGTATTGACTGTAGTGAATGAATTAAGACTGGAGAGAGGGTCTTCATGTGATAATCCTTAAACCCCACTCCAGCACTGGCCTTATGACACTCAGCATTCACAAAGAAAGAGATCAATGTCATTCCTACAGCATTAGAAATAACCTCTTCAGTCCTGGGGCCTTCTCAAACCTTGTATATTAAAAAGAAAAAATCAGAGAGCAGCCATACGGTACCTTGAATATGTGTTCAATAAGGTCTTGTTTACAGGAATACTTACATAATTAGCTACCATTTGTAGAACTGTTTGCTTCATATACACATCTCATTTATCCTTACAAGGGCCTCTTAGACAAGCATTATTATCCCCATTTTGCAGATAAGGAACCAATGCTCTAGGAGTTGTGTATGTGTACATAGTTACTAATAGCAGAGTCAGAAATTGAACTGAACTCTCTTCTAAGTCCAAAGCCTGAGCCTCTAATTGTATCTAGCTAGATAATCAAGGATTGATCTGAAAAAGGATTCCATTTTAATATTTAGAAAAATTAAAGATAGAAGCATTTCAATTTGGACTAAACTGAGGCTAGAGTAAATATGGATGTAACATTATAAACTTTAGGAAAGCAATAAGAATTTTTAAGAGTGCTGTGTCCTTGGAAATAAATAGACATGAATTGTATTTTCCTTTGGGCCTCGAGGTCATAGTAACCTTTATTCTTTAGCACCTCTCCTGGGAAACAGAAATGTTTTCATGCTCATCACCTGGGACCATAACCTCCACAAAAGGGCCCATATTCTGTCTAATAAACCACCTTGTGTTAGATATTAATAGGAGGGAGATAAGGCATGATGAAGAATTACTAGTTAAATTGAGTATTCAGAATTGTCTGAAATTTAAAAAGGGAGTCACTAATAATAGTATGCATTTTACTGTGTTGTGGTGTATCATTTTTTCTCTCGAATGCTTCTATGAGTGTTGTTTCTGACTAATGATATGAGAGTCAGGTGAAGTACTGAATGATGATTTCTAGGACTTGAACAGCAGCACTGCATAACCAAAAGAGACAATGGGTAAAGAGAAACTTAGTGAAGACCAAAACTCAGAATTTTCTTTTTCCCCCAAATTTCCCAGGGCTGCTTTGCAGAACACATTGGGAATATTTATGCTGAGGCTAGACTACTGTCTCTCAGAGGTGTTGTAGGGATTTTTTTTTTGTACTGGTTGGGAGATTAAAGAAGACATTTGAAGCCAATTTTAATATACTAGGATTATTGAGAACATTCTAGGAGATTCCAGAAGTCAACTTTCATTCCTGTTGATTTCTAGCAACATTCATCCATGTTGTTTTCTATTGTGTTTTATTGCATAGATTTTCAATTAAGGCCACTGGTTGGCCAACCTCTTCAAATACATCACACTACATACCATGTTCTAGGGGTTTCCACACAGTATTTTGGGAATAGATGCTAGCATTTTATTTATTTATTTCTAATGACATGGAAATAGTTATATCAGAGAAGTTACTTTTTGTTGCCAGTATTAGTCATTTCTGTTTTATGTTCATTCATTTACTCACAAACTATGCTTTGGTTAAACCCTGACACAGTCCTCAGAGCAGGCATGGTGCCATCGTAACAGATGAGCAGTCAGAAGGAAGTGAAGAGTGTGCGTGGGCATGAATTGTGTCCATTAAAGGCAGACTCCCCGCCAGAAATGCTAAAGCCATTGTGACTCCTGGGGCTTATTGCCCCCAGAGACAACCACTAGTTCCTTTCTAGGTTATTCCAAATTTGGGCTGTGTTACTGTGTTAAAATAAGTAAATAAATAGCAACTTTGAAAGCTCACAAAGTGTGATTTAAATTTATATCACCTACAACTCTGTGAGTTTATCAAAAGGATCAAGAAGATTGTAACCAAGTTACGAAAGGGATGGTTTAATTCATGACCTTTATATCTTCATTTATTTCTACTCCCTGACAAGCTTGAAAATATAGAAAACTGATTAATATAATTTTTAATGTATTGCATTTAAACTAAGTTATTTTCCCAACACTTCTATATATTGTTGAGTTTTGCATGATAGGCTTAATCCAACTAATAAAATAATAGATTCTTAGAGCTGTTAGGGCTCTTAAGGGTCAGCCCGTCCCTTTATTGCACAAAGGAGGAACCCGAGACCTAGAGTGGTGAAGAGACTCACCCAAGTTCATACCACTGGTCAGTGGCAAAACCTGGACTAGAACCCAGGTGTCAGGACCCGTTCATTGCTTTTGCCATGGTATCACAGCTACCGTGAAATTTTAATGCTGTTATATCTGGCATTTAAAAATATAAGAAACTCTATCTAAAGAAAGTGTAAGCATCTGGAAATTTTATAAATCTAAGTCTCTGCCACTAAGCCATTATTTTGGAGAATGAAAGGAACACCCATGCCTTCCATGGAAAATGTCTGGCATTAGTGTTGTAAACTCTCACTGGATGAGAGGAATTAAGTTTCTAAATACTGTTCATTTCCCTTGTGAAGATGCAGCCTTGCTTTCACATAACTTAATCTTAATAGAAGTGAGGTGCTAGAATTTTACATTGCAATTACTAATATGTCCTCTTTAGATAATTTATTTTCATTTAACCCCCGGATTGTCCTTGAATCACGACTGGTACTAATAAGAACTCACGACAAATATCTGGTTATTTTGCAGCCACAAATATGTTGTCAAAGGAAAAGAAGGGACTTTGGTTGGAATTATCCAAATTGTGTAATTGCTATAAATTAAATTCACTATATAACAATCCAGCCCCTTCACTTTAGTGTGTTTCTGTAGACAGTCTTTGGTCTTCATTTCCTTAAACCATCTTTTTTCTATTACAATGTTTAATATTTTTTTAGCAAAATAAATGCCTGCCTTAAATGAAATTTTCTTTGTTATAAATAACCTCCAAGAAGCATTTAAGTATATTTGTGGAACTGTTTTATTTCATACTTGCAAAAGTGAATTTTTAATCTTTTGGATTTGTTTCATTTTATTTACTTAAAAGCCATTGATAAGAAGATTAAGATGAGCATAGAATTTAGAAATCCTCCTAAACAATGGTCAGTTTTACAGTTCTTTAAAGAAGCATTAAAAACTTTACACTTAAATGAAAATGAATTTGCTGTTCATCAACATAAAAGATTTAATGGCATATAAATTAGGAATAATTATTCTGTTTAAAAGGATTAAATTAAACCTAAATCAATAATAACATGTGCAGTTTCAATTTAACTGCCTACTTTAAATAAAGTGGCAAATAAATAACAGCTAAATGATTAATAGCAATGCTTTTATTCACCTCTCAACAGGCAAAATGGCCAGTTATTGAATATTTTATTGTGAGTGCAAAGGATGTTAATTGTACTAGAAACATGCTCTAATTTTAGTAATTTTTTGATTGAATACAATGCTGAATATGAAGCTCTTCATTAAATGGAGATTTGATTTTATTTTGTTTGAAGTTATCACAGTAAGTAATCAAATGTGGTCCACTAAAGCCAGCAAATATCATGGCGTATGCATGTGAGACCGTCCCCCATCCCCTTTCTCTCTGCCTGCGTTTCTAACCTAGGCATCTGAAGAGGAGACCCGGCATCTGTTGTCGGAACGGTAACAAAAGAGTTGTGTGCTCATTGTCTGTGTAACCTTTCTATCAAATGGGGAGGCAGAGAGGTGCATGTTTTGCGTGTAGATCATTACGGATGAAAGGGCACTTCACACTCATTTTGTCCCAGTGTGTTGACCCGGACCACAAAAACACAATTGAGCTTGTAAGCACACGAGCTCAGTACAATGGGGTTCTTTAGTATCATGTTCTATTTCAACCATTAGATTTGTTTCTGTGAAGTATTACAGCTTTCCATGCTCACGATTTTGCAAAACGTAACCTCCTATTTGTTTCAACATATGGTTTCCATCTAGAAAGGGGAGAAAGGGAATGTTTTAAGATAGTCATTGCCGGTGTAAATGGTGCGGCAAAATTAAAGTTCTAAGAGCCACATTTTCAGACTTTACCCCTGCTTGTACACATTTTTAGAGTTTCTCTGGTTCACAAACATTATCAGCCAAAACAACTCATTTTCTCTGGTTTGTTGCTAAACACTTTGTATTTTCCGAGTTCCACCAAAAACATCAGTAGTGCTGAAAGGATTGGATGAATTATACACGTAAATGCAGAGAAGCACGTCCTGCATGTGTAGTGTGTGATATTACTTCTACAGCCATTTAAGAATGGAAATTTGTTGAGGCTAGAAATTACAACTTTTTCAGAAGGTCTAAATAATTTAATTCTCCCAGTTTTATCCTACTCATCATCTTTCAGCAGCTGTTAAAATATTTCATCATGTGGAAACACTGACATTTCTTAATCCCATTTCCTAAATTATGGTTCAGACATTCTCCACAGTGCCTCAGTCGTGATTTAAAAATGGATTTGTGAAGATAGGTGTTAATTCTTTCAGGCCACCAAGGTACCGCTTGGGGCATCACAAGATAACTTTGTGCCCTGGAAATAACTTAAGCCCTGGGGAAAGAAGAATCCCTTGAGATCCGTTAGCAGGAAACACAATACACAACAGTGTTGTGTCCTGGTGACTGAATGTGACACACGGCAAGCAGAGATCGGTAATGGAGCTCGCTGACATACACTTTCACAGCTAGTCCTCATTGCATCCTCACTCTGGGCCAGGGATATAGTTCTCTGCATTTGCATATATTAATCCCCCTAACCCTTTCAGCAACACTACGAGGTAGGTGCTATTATTATCCCCATTTTATTGATGAAGAAACTAAGGCACAGAAGTTAAATAACTTGCCTGTGTTCACAGAGTCTGGTGGCACCAAGAATTGAGTGTGAGCAGTTGAGGACCCTTGTCCTTAGTTGCTCTTCTGTATCATTTCTCCGAACTGATTATTCAGAGAAACAAAGTGCCACAATTATTACATATGACTGAGGAAGGTCTATAGCCAAGACTGGAGACATTATGCCATAATCAGTTGATGTTGGTTAAATACCATGACCAGTCTGAGTCCACCGGATTTCTTCACATAACTATAGAAATGGAAACCAGGAAATCCATCTCCTTCAATTATCAAAGAATATCTAATTTTAAAAAATAGTGATCATTACTCAGTTGTTGATTCTTTTGTGAGTCTATCATAGGATCATAGAACAATGGAGTTGGAATGAACTTTGAGGTATCATCTAGCAATTGAATGTGAAAATAAGAAGTTGACATATTTTCAGTGATAAACAAGGTTGTGCCCTCCTGTTTTAAATACCCATAACATGCTATATTTATTTATGCATCTAAATCACTAGCTGATTACTGTATTACAGTTGGAGCATAAAGCCTGTCCTCACTAGAGGGTAAGATCCATCAGCCTGCTTCTGTTTTCCTGACTGCTGCATCTTCTGTGCCTAATGTTCTGCCTGTACACAGGGAGGTGCTCAATGCTTTCGTATTGAATGGCTGACTGTCCGATCCATTCACTAACTCCCATAAGGCAGATGCTGCGATGCGCTTGCTTCACTGTTACCTGTGGGAATAACCGCAGGATACAAGGCTACGCGGTGGGCAGGAGCCCGGTCCAGAGCAGACTGCCAGGCGCTATACCCTGGCTCCACCACCTGTTAGCTCTGTGACCTTGGGAGACTTCCATAAGCTCTCTAAGCCTTTATTTCCTCATCTGTGAAATGGGCATAATAATAGTACTTCCCTCTGCTTTGTTCTAAGGAAAAAAATGAAGACTCACTACAGACATTCCCTAGATCACCATACAGTAATGAGTGCTATCTTCCACATCCCACCCTGACTGAGTGGCAGAGCAGTGACCCTCAGTGTTGTCCCCTTTGAAAGGTGGCCAGCCCTGCTCTAAACAGTGCAAAGTAGAGACCTACAGAGTCTACAAAGTCCTTCAAGGTTTGACTTCTGCTTAACCTACTCCTCAGCCCTCCGTCCTCTGACCCTCTGTCTTACCCACATAGGATTGGTTCTGTGAGAGCACCACAGCCTCTCTCCCCTTCACACCTCTGTACATGCCCTTCCCGCCCTTCTTATCCTCAGGTCTGAGCTACACCATCGCTTCCTCCAGAAAGCTTTCCCCGGCCTCCCAAGACAGGATCGGATGTCCCTCCTGAGTCATCAGAGCACGCATCCCTCCAAATTGTCAAGTGCTTCTTTCCTGGTCTGCGTCCCTCACTAGGCTGGGAGTTCACCGCTGCACCATTTACCACGTGTCCCCCTTGCTTAGCACGTGCTCGATAGATAACGCCTGTTGAATCAGCGAGTGTGCAATCATGTGAGGAAAGTTAAGTTCAGTTTTGTCTTTCAATACAGGATGGATATGGGAAAACAGCACCTTTCTTCAATTAAAAAGAAATATTTATTTACTTAAAGATAGTAAGTGAGCTTTCTTCTCCACCTAAACAACCACAATTGAACCTTACATTTAATTCTGTACAAAATAAGTCCGAAAAATCATTCATTCATTTGATCTAATGCAAGAAGCCTCTGCATGTTTAGACTCTAATTCATTCCTATTGGTTTTTTTAAATAAAATATTTGATGCTATCTTTGTGTTGACTAGAGTATTTTTAGAGACACAGTTATTTATTCAAGAAGCATTTGACTCTTCTGTCCGCAGCCCCGTGCAGCTCACTAGGGCAAAGGGGAGGGAAGGAAGGATTAGCCACTATCCCCGCTGCCCAGGAATTTATCTCGGTGATGAGACAAGATTACCACAGTGAAAAGTTAAATAAGCACTTTAAGGCACATTCTCTCATGCTGATCCTTACGAAGTCCTGAGAAATAAAACAAATATAATTTATTCTTATTTACAGATGAGAGAAACTGGCTCAGAGATGACATGATTTGCCAACTGACACATAATATAGGTAGTGACAGACCCAGAACTTGAGCCCAGGTCTGTGCCCTGCTGGGCTGTGCCATGTCCCGTGTACATACCCATGACCCTTAAGGGCCAAGTGAAAGGCAAGGCCGACGTATACTGTGAGTCACATAACTCAACATCGCCTGGGAAAAACCTCCCCATCAAAGCCGCAGGTCATTCTACGGTGCGGGGAGTGGTGAGGCGCACAGCTAAGCGTTGGTCCCATTTCCGGACAAATGTGGACCATTCCCATTTTGCTGGAGGAGAAGAGTCTGTCTCTTCTCTTGTTGGAAAAGGGAGAGCAGCCTATTTCGAGAAGTTTCCCATCTTAATATGTGAACTAAATAATTCAAAATGACAATTTAGCAAGGCATGGGAGTTTTGGCTTTTTGCTCCAGTTTTTGCTTTACATCAAATCAAAGAAATCGAAGTCCACATTAAAAAGAGTAAATTAACCTTAGGGGGACCATTAGTTTGTTTACTCAGCATGAAATTATGTCCTCTGTAAACGGGAATATCAAATAGCATAAAAAGCCTAGGTGATTTACATTTTCTTTTTGATTAGAGGATTGCATCTACTGTACTCAAGGAAGGAAAATCTCTCCCATTTAGCTTTTGAAGATCAAGGAGGCCATTAAATATGCCATATTACCAGGTTTTTTTTTTTTTCCTTTTTTGGTTAAGACTAGGGGATGCTTTATAGATTGAGATTGTCATGGGGAAAAGGGAGGACTTTATTTGGGTTCATAGGAACTGATTATGGACTGGTTCACTTCCCTCAGGCAGGACCGTGTGATTAACTTTTTATTCAAATCAGGCTCTCCTGCAGCTTCAAGTGCACTCTGACCTGTCTGCTGAGTTTTGTGTGCGTAGACCTGACAACCACGAGACTATGAACCTTTCAGTGAGCCGTGGCGTGGTCTGACTCTAAGCCTTGAGGATATTTCTATAGCACACTGTGTAAAAAATCTGCAGAGGCAAAAATGAAGTGAAAAGTAAAATCACCGAAAAGAAGGAAGAACCTATATATTTATTCAGTTGGGATAAAATCTTGCTTTCCTTCCAAAAGGAGGAGGCGTAGGCAAATGTGTCTAGGCAACAATCTATATTTCCCTTCCTAGATAAATAGCCAAATGTATATACAGCCACTCGTAGCTTAACGACAGGGATGTATTCTGAGTAATGTGTCATCGGGTGATGTTGTTGTTGTGTGAACATCATGGCATGCACTTACACAAACCTAGGCTGTATGGTATGGCCTATTGCTCCTAGGCTACAAACCTGTACAGCATGGTACTGTACTGAAGACTGTAGGCAACTGTAACACAGTGGTAAGTATTTGTGTATTTAAACACATCTAAACATAGAAAAGGTACAGTAAAAAATAATAGTATAAAAGATAAAAAAAAATAGTACACCTGTCTAGGGCACTTATTGTGAATAGAGCTTGCTGGACTGGAAGGTGTTCCAGGTGAATCAGTGAGTGAATTTGAAGGCCAACGACATCACTATATACTACTGTGGACCTCATAAACACTATATACTTAGGCTACTCTAAGTTTATTTTATAATAATAATAACAAATAATCTTTCTTCAATATAATTAACCTTCTTTCTTCAATAATAGATTAACCTTAGATTACTGTAATTTTTATACTTTATAAACTTTTAATTTTTTTTAACTTTTTGACTCTTTTGTAATAACACAGCTTAAAACACACATTGTACAGTTGTACAAAAATATTTTCTCTCTTTATATCCTTATTCTGTAAGATTTTTAGTTTTAAAATTTTTTATTTTTTTACTTTTTAAATTTTGTTAAGAACAGAGACACAGACACACAGATTAGCCGAGGCCTTATACAGGGTCAGGATCATAAATATCACTGTCTTCCACCTCCACATCTTGTCCCACTGGAGGGACTTCAGGGATAATACCATGCATGAAGCTGTCATCTCCTGTGATCACAGTGCCTTCTTCTGGAATACCTTCTAAAGGACCTGCCTGAGGCTGTTTTACAGTTAACTAATTTTTTTATAAGTAGAAGGAGTATACCCCCAAATAATGATAAAAAGTATAGTATAGTAAATACATAACCCAGTACAGCGGTTTATGATCATTATCAGGTATTACTTACTATACATAATTGTATTGCTATCCTTTTATATGACTGGCAGCACAGTAGGTTTTACACCAGCATCACCACAAACAGGTGAGCAACGTGTTACACTATGATGTTACGAGGACTATGACGTTACCTAGGAGATATGAATTTTTGAGCTCCATTATGATCTTATGGGACCTCTGTGCCCGCCGTATATGTGGCTTGGCCTTGACCAAAACATCGTGATTCAGTGCATGACTGTATTACTAGCTAAAGTGTGAAATAAATGTTATCTTCACCAGCTGAAAGACTGAGTCATTGCTGATGTGCATAAGTAAGTGCATTCTTTGCACCACAGTGATTCCGTGGTTTAACATAATAGCTATTTTAGTTGTTTTCTGGCATTTAGAAATTAACTATCCCTTATTTTTATTCCATATTTCAATGAACTTGGATAAGTAAGACCTTTTGCCCCTATGTGTAGTGTGTGGGTCTAATCTGAGCCTGGGATCCATCTTTAACATATAGACAGTAAAAGGAAAATTATAAGAGAAAGATTGAGATTGATTTCAAATAAAATGATCAACTGAATACAATGAGTGAATTTATTTTGATTAAAGCCTTGCCTCTTTTTTTTCCCCCTGCTTTGGGCAGCCAACAACCAATAGAAGACAAATATTCAGACCTCCGATATGACCCAAACTGGAAGAATAAGAAAGAGGAAGGGCAGCTGCTGACTGCAGAAGTATTGCCAGGGTCTGCGGACAGCTCTTCAGAAAATCTGCCTTTGGGTCCACTCTACCCTTCCAAGGAGCCATCAATGGAACTCTCAAAGGATAAAGGCGGACAGAAAAAGAGTCCACAGAGTGCAGCCTCCTTACTTGGAAGTGAATTTTTAAGCCCACACTATGAGCATGGCGCCCATCGCAGTGAGCCCTTTTTCGAGCTGAGTGACAGTGATCCGGAGGAGAAGTCAAGCAGCAATGTCTCTCGGTACGTGAAGAGTTCAAGTTCACACAACGAGGTTTTCCTGCCAGGATCACGTGGCCCTCGGCGAAGGAAGTCCAAACAATATTTTGTGGAAAAAAACAAGCAGACTTTGGGAATACCCACTCCTAAAACAGACTCTTACCTTCAACTTCACAATAAAAAAATGGGGGAAATTCACCTAGAACAGGTACGTAGTGACTACTTAAAAATCTCTTCTGAAACACTAAACTAGAATTTGCATTTGTTTGAAATGGCCTGATATTGCTTCCTTTGGGGTAATGATATCATTGTAATCACTATCACCTGGCAGGGGAAAACAAACCCTTCCGAAGTATACCCTTTGTTGCCCATTGTTGTAGAAAGAGGGGATTGATTCCACAAATTCTTTTTGTTTTCTTTTGAGACAGAGTCTCACTTTGTTGCCCAGGCTAGAGTGCCATGGCGTCAGCCTAGCTCACAGCAACCTCAGACTCCTGGGCTCAAGCGATCCTCCTGCCTTAGCCTCCCAAGTAGCTGGGACTACAGGCATGCACCACCATGCTGGGCTAATTTTTTCTATATATTTTTAGTTGTCCAGCTAATTTCTTTCTATTTTTAGTAGAGACGGGGGTCTTGCTCTTGCTCAGGCTGGTCTCGAACTCCTGACCTTGAGCGATCCACCCGCCTCGGCCTCCCAGAGTGCTAGGATTACAGGCCTGAGCCACCGCGCCCGGCCCCACAAATTCTTCAGAGCAAAATAAAAGCCATCAGTGGTTTACAGCACTGTAATTGCTGCAATTCAATTAGATATCCAAAATTCTCCATTCCAGGAACCATAGAATTTTTTTAAAGTGTGTATTCCAAAAGATAAAATACAGGACTGAGCATCTGATTCCCTGTGTAACCAGTACTGGTTCTACCAGTAACCACAGCTCACATACAGAGGGGATTCTCAACTCAGATTCTGTATAGGTATTGGGTGGTAGTGGGAGGAGAGCAGGGTACAACATAGGGTATTGTTTTTTATTCTTCAGATGCTTCTATTACCCTTTCAACCCCCGTTGATAATCACTACACCATCCTTAATTGTCCTGTGAAAATATTATATGATTAAAGCTTAGTCTCTTCATCTATAAAATTGGAAAAATAATAAATTCCCCCTCTTCCTCATCTGATCATTTGGAGGATAAATTCTACCCCATATGATGGATGCAAAACCTTTTGGAGCCAGTAAACTTAGTTCTATTTCATGGGTGCACATGAAGAGCTTATTAACTGAACTCCTAGTGGATATGTCCATGGACACAAGAAAAGTATGTGTCTGGATCATATAATCCACCACCCTTATTGGATGAACAGCTTGAAATTCATCTCCTAGTAATGTGGGGTCATTTTTAAATACAAAGGAAAAGTTATTATGTTAAATGTGGATGCCCTTAAACCTATTCCAAATCCAAATTGGTGTTATTTAACATACTCTAACCTGTCCTAACCTCTAAGCATTTTCTGATGGAACAAGATGGATGAGATAGATGAATATTCATGTTTTTTCTTGATTCAGAAACTCCCCTTATAGTTTTAAAGGATTATGTCACATCTTTGTCTTTGTAACTAATAATGAAGAAATAAGTGTAGTATATTTAGCTGAATTATCATAACAAAAACTTAGGTGAATTCAAGCAGTTTTCAACATTTTTTACCCAATTTTAGATGTTAGTGTAATTTTTTGTTTCATAAAATGTATGTGAAATTTTGAATTCTGTTTGATTGCTCACTTAAAAATACAAGCCAATTTAACAGCTCAATATCTTTGAAAAATGTTCATAGCTAGCATTTTTTTCCCAGACTAGGACAATATTTTTTTTTCTTCAGTGACATACTCACTGTAGTAGGACAATATTTTTCATTACTTTAAAAAGTGTTCTCAGAAGAAGCTTATCTAGGAGAGGCAAATAGTGAAAGGGGAAAAAATAAGTATTGGGGAAAAAAGATTTATTATAATAAACTCTTTAGTAGCTGAATTCTTAATTGCTAATTATATTAGTTATTATAAGTTAATTTCCTAGACAACATTGGGGTGTACTGATTGTCAGTGATTTCATAGACTAATTTTCTTTTTGTTATGCCATGGAGGAAACTTTCTTTAAGCTCTTGTGTTATTCTGTGAAGGAGCCATTGACCTTATCCACCACTTTCTCCAGATTCAAATGTCTAAGTGTTAATTGTTAATTGTATTCAAAATTGTTCCTTCACCATTTTTCCAACTTACATATATTTCCTTCTTATTATTACTATTTTTTTTTTAAGAGACAGGGTCTTGCTATGTTGCACAGGCTGGAGTGCAGTGGCTTTTCATAGGCACGATCATTGCCCGGTATGGCCTCAGACTCCTGGGCTCAAGCAATTCTCCTGCCTCAGCCTCCCAAGTAGCTGGGACTAGTGGCGCGTGTTGCCACACCTGGCTTCCTATTCTTTTAAAAAGGATAGAAATGAGTTTGACCTAACAGTGACATAATGATATGTGTAATTTATTTTAGTGAAGTACAATCAGTAGCATGAAATGGTGTGGGTTTTTTAAAAAATCATTATTCATATATGCAGGTCTATTCTGCCCATACAGGTTTTATGTTCCCTAAGGGCAGGAACTATGGTTTGTACTTATTTTTAATCTTCATAGTAACTAGCCTAACACACTGTAAGGGCTCAATAAATATATAGGAAATGAAAACTATATCTCTTCCATTACCTCCAAACCATTCTCTTAAGTATGACTTGACGTTTATGTGGGGGAAATGGCATTCCTAGAGCAGTGGTTTGCAATCCTGACTGAATATTAGAATCACCTGAGAAGCCAATTTTAAAAAATGATTCTTGGCTCCATCCAGACCAATTTAAATCTCTAGGTGAGATCCTGAGCATCAGTTTTGTGGTGTTTTTTTTTTTTCCCCTAAAGCTCCTCAGGTAATTCTAATGTGAAGCCGGGTTCAAGAACTATTGTTCCAGACTGGAGCAGTTGATTTTTGATTTTTAGCATGCATCACAATCAGCTGGAGGGCTTGTTAAATTAGATTTCCAGACCTAGCCTCTCAAATTTCTGATTCAGCATATGTAGGGTAGAGCCTAAGGATTTGAATTTTCTGCATAGTTCCAGGTGATGCTACTGCTACTATCGGACCTGCACTTTGAGAACTACTAATCTTTTGCTTCTCAAAATTTAAAATGCTTGTGAACCACCCCAGAATCTTGTTAAAATACAGATTCTGAGCCAGTAGATTTGGGTAGGCCTCAGAGTGTATGCATTTCTAACAAGCTTCAGCTGATGCAAGGCTGCTGGTCAGTGGATCAGCAAGGGGCTAGAATAAAGAACATAAGGGTTTTATCAGAAATCTGAAAGTCAAAGTTGCATAAGTTAGTATCCACAAAGCATTAATGTTTTCAATGGCTGATAGGATCATTCGATTGATTTGTGGGTAGGAGGTGGGAAGGTAGATGTGGCAGGTTTGGAAGCCATTGTTTTTAGTTTAGCAGCATCCATCTGGAAGTTTTTAGCATTTGAGTATCTTTTGTTCCCCTTGTAATTTCTTTGAAAGAGAGGACAAATGTCTTACAATTAGAAACTTTAAAAGGTTAAATTACATCTACTATTGAATGAATGAATAAATTACCATTACACAGCAAGGAAAACCCAGATTTTTAATACATTGTTTTGTTGCAAACATCCATGTCCAGCTGAATCAGAGAGGGGCTTAAGGTAGTGTATGGTATTTTGGAAGATTTGAAAGTAAGTCTAAGTTTACAACATCCCAATAAATATGTAAATTTTTTAAAATGAAAGTTGAAAAGCTGATTATTAAATTCATATGAAAAATAGGCAATAATAGTAAAGAAAACTCCAGAAATTAAGAGTAATGAGCAGATCTAGCCATACTGGGCAATATAGTATATTATAAAGCCTCAATAATTAAGTACTGGGGTAATATTTAATGCATATACAGACAGGAAAATAGAACAGAATAGAAAGTCTGGAAATAGAACCAAGTTACATATCAATATATTATATGATACTATGATTTTGATTTGATAAAAGCAGCATCTCAAATCAATGAGGAAATGATGGGCTATTTAATAAAACAACTGGATAGTCATCAGGGGAAAAAAAAAGTTGGATCTGTACCTCTTATCATACAAGATAAATTCCAAATGGATCAAATATTTAATTTTTAAAAATTAAACCATAAAAATCCTAGGAAAAAATGTGGGAGAGTTCTCCTATAACTTTGAAATATTTCAAAATCCAAAATCTATAAGAGAATGATAAATTTGACTTCATAAATATCAAAAAACTTCTGCAGGTAAAAAGAATAAGCAAAGTCAAAATATAAAGAACAACTAGGAAAAATATTCTTACTTCATATTACAGACAAAACACTAATATCTCTAATATATAAAGAGCTCCTAGAAGTCAATAAGAAAAAGACCAAAATCCCCAAAAAAAATACACAAAAGGTATGAATGGACAATTCACAGAAAAGTTACTACAAATGGCTGTTACACATATGAAAACATACCCAACCTCAGTCATCATAAGACAAATACAGATTAATGCTATAATGAGATTCCACTTTTCACCTGTAACAAAACCATCAAAATTCTAAGAGTTTGATGAATCTGTGGGCAGAAAAGTAAAGTCGAGCTGGCAAGCGAATAAATTAGCATAACCATTATGAGGGACAATGTGTTAATGTCTATTCAAAATACAAATACACTCTTTGAACATAAAACGTAAAGACTGAGACTTTGGAGCCATGTTAATGGGCACTGCCACCTGCTAGCTGTCTGACCTTGTACAGCTACTAAACCTGTCTTTGCCTTAGTTTCCTCATCTTTACAACGGGGATAATAATAGTACTTTCCTTATAGGATTATTAAGAAGATTAAATAAATGAAGTTAATATATAGAGAGAGCACTTAGATTGGTGCTTGGCCCATAGCCAGCACTATATTAATATTTGCAATTATAAGTTTTATTTGACCCAACACATCCCACTCCTAGGAATTTATCCTAGATACATGTGTGCAGTTTTGAAATCACACCTGTATAAGGTTATTCATTTCAGCCTCATTTTAATAGCAAAAGATTGGAAACCACCCAAATGTCTGTCATTTGGGGAGTAGTTAAATACATTATGGTACATCCATACAACAGAGTACACCATAGCTATTTAAAAAAATGAGGACAGTCTCCATGAACTGTTATGGACAACTTACTAGGATTTATTATTAAGAGAGAAATTCAAGGTGCAGAACAGTGTATATGGTGTTTAAAAAGTGGGGAGGAAGAAAAATATGTAATCAAAACGTTTGTACCCCTGTAATATTCTGAAATTTAAAGAATAACATAAAATCAGCTAAGCCCTTCCCTAGGCAAATAAACTAAAAACCTTCAACAGAAATCAATTTACTCAAACTTCAGGATCACCACCACTATATTAACCCCTGTCCAATCTGAAATAATGAAAGCAGTTGTGAATGTCGGAGGCATATTTATCTGACATCAGGTTTAAGATTTTAAATAAATAATAATTGAGATGTAAAAATATATATATCGTATTTGCTTGGTATGCATAAAAAATTGTGGAAGGCCGCACAGGTATGAGGGGTGGGGGGATGGTGGGAGCACAACTTTTCATTTTATACCTTTTCAAATCTCCCATTTCTGAACCATGCTTATGTATTATCTTATTAAAAATTAAATTGAAAAATAGCAACAAAATTGGGGGGGGACACTTACACATTTTGGAGTAACCCACCTTCACACCCCCGATTGCTCAGGCTCACATACATTGCATTTATTGCTTGTAATTAATGGCTTAGAGAACTATTGATTTTTAAATTCAATCGCTCCTCTATCTTTTTGCCATTTTGCATAGATCTGTTGATTGTACATTAAAATGCACTGGAAAAATTACCTTCGAGCGCATGGTGAGATCTTAAATCACACGTCGTGTGAAGCAAGGAACTGATGGAAAAACCAGCACACACTAGAGGGCACCTGAGCATCACGGTCAGGCCATAACTTTGCTGGTGACCATTCAGCGCTTACTTTTATTCCTGATTTGTTCAGTAGCCAAAAGTATTTGTCTGAGACTCATTACAGTTTGAGTTCATTTATGATCTACATTAAAGGAAATTGTGTTTTGAAAAATGAACTACCTTTCTATCTTGATTCTAATGTTACTTTGAAGACTAATGAAGGTGAAATTTAGTATAGGTTCAGAAAAGAGCTATAAGTGCCTTATACATGTTATTCAGCTCTTTCTTTGTAATGTCTTGGAGAGAAATTACAGCTAGTTTACAAATGTGAATATAGAAAGCTTATTCAATCGCCTATAGTCTTAAAGACAATATAAAGCCACAAATAGAATTCACGATCCACTCTTCAGATTAACACAGCTTTGTGATTGTTGCTAAGACAGCGGTCAATCAGCGAACAAATATTTACTGAGCGCCAAATATGTGCTAGGTACTCTTCTCAATGCCAGGGTTGTAACAAAAAACAAGGCAAAACAGAGCTCCTGTCTTCGAGGAGTTTACATTCCAATCACATGACAAAGATGAGAAACATGTAACAAAATAATTTTAGCTACTGATAAACACCTCAAAGGAGACTGAATAAACTGTAATAAAATGATAAGGAGGGAATACATTCCTTTATTTAATAAAGTAATGACTTTAATAAGTGAACTGGGATGTTTAACCAGGTGCTTGGAGGTCTCTCTGAGGAGTCAGCGTTCGAGCTGAGACGTGAATGACTGAGAAAGAGAAGAACCTGCATGATCTGGGGGAAGAGCCTTGATTTCCCGAGCCTTGGTGGCAGCATCCTTGCATAGGGGGCAACAAAATACTGGGGGAGAAAAAATAAAATCAAAATAAAATACTGGTTTGGGGGTCAGACAGTCACGGATTAAATCCTGGATCTTCAGCGTAGCACTTATGAAGTATTTGAGCAAGTCACTCTAAATCTTATTTCCCTCATCTGTCATATGGGGTCAATTTCTGCCTTGGAGGGTTATTTGAAGAACTTATACAAAGCTCCTGACATGTGGTAGACACTCAGTAAAAGCCCATTATTACCACTAGGCATTCCCTACGCCAGGGCAAAGGAAAGGAATCTACCCAGGGGAGAGGCCCTTCTAAACAGCTTTCTCTTTTTTTCAGGCTACAATGCCTCAACATGAAAGAGATATAACTTCAGATAGAATAAGGACAAAGTGTAGCCAAAAGGAGAATATGCCCTCGTAGCCCATTCTATGGTGAGACTCCCAAAAGACTGCCTACCAAGGGGTCTATCTAGGGACACCTCACACCTGCCATGCTGTCTCTCAAGGTTCCCAAATCAATCAAACATTGTCCCATGCATTACAGAGCCCTACAATATTGTATCCAACTAGTTGGCAGTTGAACAATTACATTTGGCCTCAAATACTGTTTCAAATATTTACAAATACTGTTTCAAAAATTCATGAGAGGCTGGGCGGGGTGGCTCACACCTGTAATCCTAGCACTCTGGGAGGCCGAGGCGAGTGGATGGCTCAAGGTCAGGAGTTCAAGACCAGCCTGAGCAAGAGTGAGACCCCGTCTCTACTAAAAATAGAAAGAAATTATCTGGCCAACTAAAAATATAGAAAAAATTAGCCGGGCATGGTGGTGCATGCCTGTAGTCCCAGCTACTTGGGAGGCTGAGGCAGAAGGATTGCTTAAGCCCAGGAGTTTGAGGTTGCTGTGAGCTAGGCTGACGCCATGGCACTCACTCTAGCCCCGGGCAACAAAGCGAGACTCTGTCTCAAAAAAAAAATAATAATAAAAAAAATAAAAATAAAAAAATTCATGAGAAGGAACTTAGGAATGATTTTGGATCATATATTTGGTACTTTTGTTTTGAAGTACAATACCACAGCATTATTCTTCCAACACTTACCCTCACCAATTCTGTCTTCTCTGCTGCCTTCATGGTGGTCTTCTTGGGTACAAATCTGACCATATCAATATGCCACTTAACGTGATTCCGTGTTATCTTCAAGACAAAATCCTTGATCATTCCCCACTGCATCCTATGTTGCAGCCATACTCCAGAAAGTCACAGTGCCCAGGTCCAACATTTCCGCTGGGCCCTTCTTTGTCCCACTCTTTCCTTGCTTTTTTTGCTTGAGAAAACTTTACCCTCCTTTTCAGATTCAGCCAAAACGTCTCTGCCTTTATGAAGACTTTCTGAATACCCTCCCTCCCACTACTTCCCTCATACCTGAACATCTACCCCAGAACCCATAACACCACACTGCACTGTTTTGTTTGTGTGTCTATCTTCACATGACCATGAACTCTTTAAGGCCGTGCACCTATTCATCTCTGAATTTCAACAGCCTGGCATACAGTAAGCATTAGCTAAATATTTGATGAAAATATGTAATTTTAAAATACTTTTTCTTTGGTCCAAAATGAAAAATAAAAGGACTAATTCAAGCTTGTGCTGTTGACTTAAACATTGGTATTTGAAATCAAAAGACCCAATTTGACCCCATTATTTTTGGAACCATTACTTTGACAAATCACAAAATCTTGCCGAGCCTTATTTTCCTCATTAAAGTAAGGTTATAAATATTTGCCTTATTTCACAGATTCAAGATTATTGGGATGATCAACTGAGATACTGTTTGTGAAAGCTTTTTATAGTTATATAGCCCTATATAAATGTAAGTTACATTTATTATTGAACATTTGGCTTGAATTTATAGTCAGTCTCCTAGTGGACAGAGTTACTACCTAAGTGATAAATTGCTCTTTTCCATAGTTTTGACTTGAGTGAAACTTTTGGTTGTCTATAAGGTTAAGCCTTACTTTTATTTAAATTATGGTCATCCATTTGTAATTATATTTGGTTAGAAACATAGTGTTCTTTTTTACAGAATTCTTTCAGTTTGGTAGTACTTTTTTAGTCCCACCTATTATACTTGTAAAAGTCATTCTTCTAGATACAGGAACTCTGTAGATGTTCATTGATTAATAAATTTTCTTATTTTTCCCTGTACCACTACCACAAGAGCACTTACTTATGACAGTATAATTTCAATTGAACTTTATTATTTTTTCAGTACAAGACATTTCTTAAGGCATCTTTCTTGTGTGCACTACTCAGCATTTAGTTGCTTAAACTACCAATTTGTATGATCTGTAGAGTGGACACTTCATTAATTCGACATTATTGAGGAGGGATCCATAAAAAAAGTACTTTCCACATAACTAAAGCATGCCCTTTCGAAACCCAGAAATTTGACATAATTAAATCTTTTTAAGGATAGCTTTCAAAAACCTACCTAGTGTACCTGATAATCCTGTGCTGTGTTACACAGGGCATATTGCAGTGTTCTGTAGTAAAGTCAGAAGCTGTGGCGATGTGACTGAGTCTTTGCCCCTTTGTTAAATGACTCAGACTGCTATGAGTCTGTGGTCATTTCATGCTGCTATCAGTGCATCTGCACGTAAGGGGCTGATGGCCTAGTGAGAAGCAGACATGTAAACAATCAGTACCAAGTGAAAACTGCTACACTAGTAATGGATAAGGTCCCAAAGGAACCCAGAAGAAAAAGAGCCTAAGTCTGTCCGGGGAAGTCAGAGAGGGCTTCACAGAAGAGGCAATCATCAAATGGATTCTTTAAAAAGAAGTAGAAGCTAACAGGTGGAGGTGGGTAGGAAAGGCATTGCAGGCAGAGGGAGCTTGTGCAATGGTAAAAAGCCATGTAGAAAACTGTCAGTGTGGTAGGAACCTCTATACTACTAGGCATGAATTTCTAGTTAGCCAATTAAATCAAAGATCTCATGGAAGTAGAGAGTAGAATGATAGTTACCAGAAGCTGGAAGGGGTGGGGGGAACGAAGAGAGGTCAGTTAGTGTATAAAACCATACAGTTAGATAGAAGGAATAAGTTCTAGTGTTCAATGACAGAGTAGGGTGACTATAGTTAACAACAATGTATTGTATATTTCAAAGTAGCTAGAAGAGAGGACTTGAAACGTTCCCATCACATAGATATGTTAAATATTCAAGTTGATGGATACCTCGAATACCCTGACTTAATCATTACACATTCTATGCATGCAACAAAATATCACATGTACCCTATAAATATGTACAAACATTATGTATCAATAACAATTTTTTTAAATTGGTTAAAGCAGATATGAATAACGATAACTACACACCATAACTATTTGGCTTTCACTTAAAGTGTATAAATATACATTGATTCACCAGTTTTTTTACCTAGAGACCAAGGCCTCTTCTGTCAGCATGAATTCTATTGATTAGAGTTTCGTATCGTCTTGCATCAGTTGGACAGCATCTATGATACACAGTTTTGATTTCTTGAAAGCAAAGTGCAAACTTAAAAAGCCTTTCGAAACAGTGTTAGAACATAATCTCTAGATTTTTGTGAATGTTTCCCCTAATCTTTTACAGTTTCACACACACACACACACATGTTATTTTGCCATTTGCTTTTATTAGGCCATCCTAAATCATTTAACTTAGTTTTCGTGTATATAACATCTCTCTAGGCATGCTCAAATTTCTCCAGATGACCTAATCTTTAAATAAATTTCATAATTTTAATAACACACACAATAGGAATAAATAGTTTTGGGAACAAATGTAGAAGATTCTTGGTAAACATACAACTCAACTTGGAAGTAGAAGTACCGAGACATACTAGAGAGAGCCTACCAGCCACGAGCATTCAGCTGTGGCCTCAGTGAGGATATCTTCGATAAGGACTGGAAAGTGTCACTTAATCTGGTGAGTTAGTTAAGGAGAAGGTAGATACTGCTGTAGCTGTATGTGGCTAGATTGTGAGGATGAGAGTATGGATATCAGGCTAGAGAAACTGGCAGGTGCCTTTCAAGTAGGCTCTTGCATGTCATTCTAAAGCAGCAACTCTGGCTGGGCGTGGTGGCTCACGCCTGTAATCCTAGCACTCTGGGAGGCCGAGGCGGGAGGATTGCTCGAGATCAGGAGTTCGAAACCAGCCTGAGCAAGAGTGAGACCCCGTCTCTACTAAAAATAGAAACAAATGATCTGGACAGCTAAAAATATATATAGAAAAAAATTAGCCAGGCATGGTGGCACATGCCTGCAGTCCTAGCTACTCGGGAGACTGAAACAGGAGGATTGCTTAAGCCCAGGAGTTTGAGGTTGCTGTGAGCTAGGCTGATGCCACGGCACTCTAGCCCGGGCAACAGATCAAGACTCTGTCCCAAAAAAGAAAAAAAAAAATGATGTAAAAGAAATTAAAAAAAATTTAAAGAAATAAAGCAGGAGCTCTCAGAATGTGTTCCCCAGACCAGGAGCGTCAGCATCACCTGGGAACCTAATACAAGTGCAAATTCTTGCACCCCGTCCCAGACCTCCTGAATCAGAAAATCTGGGGTGAGGCCCAGCAATCTGTGTCTTAATAAGCCTTCCAACGGATTCTGATACATGCTTAAATTTTAGAACCTCAGTGCTAAAGAGTTGGTTCCTTCTTCCAATTGATATGGATTCATTGAAGGATTTTAGGAATGGAGCAATTGGAGTACAATGTGTGTGAGCTTTGTGGCAAATGGTTTTTTTAAAATCTCTGCTGTGCCCATTCAGAAGTCACACTCCCATGTCCTTTGTTTGTTATGGAGAGTTCAGATTGCTGGATAATCAACCTTCCTGTAACTGACACAAGCTATTCCTAAAAATCTCTTTCACGTTCTTGAAAATGGCCAATTACTTCATTCATTAGCATATATTTATTGTGAGCACCATGAATTGATCTTTTCATTCAGTCATATTTATTGAGCATCTGTATGGGAGGCACCTTCAGAGCTACCACGCAGCACAGGTGAGTAGCACCCCTGGAACTGTACAACCCTGCACACAGTCCCTCCTTCTTCCTGCCATCCTGGTATTTACATTCCAGAAGGGAAAACAAACAGTTCCCAGGATGACACTTGTTATAAAAGGGAAAGCACAAAGTACTGAGGCCACGAGCTCAGGTGCAGCTATTGGTAGCCTCCGCTGGGGCATCAGGGATGGCTTCCTGGAGGAAGTTGTTTTAGCCAAAGCTGTAGCAGTGAATGGGATGGGTCAGAATAAGGGAAGTGAGGGGAAATTTCCAGCCCGAGGCCCGTCAGCAAACTGGAAGGTGCACGAGGAGGAGGGCAGGAAGCCACAGCTGGGGCAGTGAGCAGGAGCTGGAGGCCCAGGGCGCGTAGCCCCGTAACGACTGAGGGCAGTGCAAAAGCATGGACGAAGAAGGGCTTTTAAGTAGGTGACTGACAACCAGTTTGGAGGTTTTAAAACCTCAAGTATCTTATACTGAAAATGAATGTAGAAAATAATATACGCACAGGTTTCAGTGTCATCAAATTCTTATTAAGCGTGTACATGCTAAATACATTATGAAATGTTCTCTAGGAATGGAAAAAATGGCCAAGAGCAGAGCCAATATATTTCATGTGTTTTGTCTCTAAATAGCTGAATCATACAAACCTTTGCATAATTTAAACAGCTGTGCTACATATCAGTGTTGCAAACTGACAGTGGTAGACTATTGGCATTGTCATGCCTCAGCCTCTTTTGCTGGCCACGTATAAACACAGGCACAGCCGTGCTGACGCGAGCAGGCCTACACTGACACACAGCAAACCGTATTAGAGGTAGGACAGAGAAATAAATGCTTCAGATCACTCATTAGTCAGGTTAATAAAGAAATGCTCACTGAATCCAGTGATTATGCTTGGAAGAGAGAGACTAAATAACAGACGTGTTGGAATGATGGGAAGCACATACTGCCTTAATAAATCCAATTCTGTTGCCTGTTTAATTTGGATGTGTGCTAGTTGTCAATACCACCAAAGAAGGAGAGTTAACAAAGAACCCAATAAATTAATATGGGGCTCCCTGCAACATCTAAACATAAGGTCAGTAGTAAAAACAGAGTATAAAGGAAAAAGAGGCGAAACTGCCAGTGATTGCAGAACTTAATGGTAACAGGCTTACTTATACATGTTTCAGTGTGTGTCTATGCAGATCCACTAATTCACATATAGCTCTTGGTACAGCATCAACTTCTGCCTTTGTGATGCTGTCTGATTCTCTAAGAACCTGATGAGTTTCTTTGAGAGAGAAGTAGCAGCCCAATCTAGCTCAGCTGTACTCAATCTGAGTTGCTTTCCTACCTACAAACCCTCACTTCAAAGCAAGGAACATAATGTACAATTTTTTAATGGCTCTAGACCCAGGCACTCAGACTCTCTGCTCTGCGCCTTACCTCAGTGTAAACACCTAATCAAGATTGCCTGCGCTTCAACAATAGCAGCCAAATGCAATTGGAGAACCACAAGCCTTTGAAGTCCTCCCTGCAAAGGCCGGTTTTCTAGTCTGGGATAATGACATGCCATGATTGCTGTCTTTGTTGTATCTTTTCAGTAGAGAAGCAATTATAGGCCCCAATTTAACAGAATAGACATTACACAGCTTATGATGCTCAAAATGCAATTTCATTTGATCATTTTCTCGATTTGATTGGTATTAATAGAATAGTTCACAAAAAAAAAAAAAATAGCTGGCAGAGGTTGTGTCCCATTCCACTTTCAAAGAGATAATGTAGAAGTATGCTTTACTTGCCCGGAGACTCTCGCTGGCTGATTCAGCCACTGAGTTCCACCAAAACAGCCGGTGGAGGGGAATATTGTACATCCTGTGCTCTCTGGGAAAGGAAGCGTGGGACACTATATTTTTAATTTGTAAACTTTTCATCGGAGCTGTGTAAGAGATCCTGGTGTCATCAATTGAACAATTAATATCACCAGTGATAAACCGAATTAACTAAACCAAGTCCCCTTTATTTCTTAGACATTTACAAAAGTCAGGGAATCGACATCCGCGTGACAGATCTAAGAGAGAGCTCAACTTCTCTTTCTCCCAGCTCCAGACAACAGTTCATCCGACAAGTCACCACTTTTTGAGGTTTGAAAAAGGATTATTTCCCCTCCTGCTTAGTCAGCCTAGTTAGACTTTTTACTCTTGACTGCATTTCTCTTCCAAGACAGGGTTGATTTTTCTTTTAAATGAATCGTGTTTCTATTTAGCATCGTGGCCATAAGGGATTGAAACCTTTACTATAATAATGACAAAAGTTGTAAAGATCTGATATTTTGTAATGATCCAGTGTTTCATCTTGAACCAGCACTTGTGAGAAGGACGGAAAGATGGAAACGTGAGAAATGGCTCCTGACCTTGAGCAGTAGCATTTATAGTTCCAAACTTTAACATCAGCATGAGTTAAACTGTTTCATGTTGTGAAGTTTTCGATTTGCAGAGCAGGTGAATCATTCAAAGCCTGGTGATCACTTCCATTCGTAATCAGAAGAACACTATGATCAAATAATACATTTTTGTTCCTTTTTTAGGAGTAAAAATTCAAGCATAAAAATATTTTAGTTTCATTTTTTCCCAATTTCAGATCAACCTTTAAACTTTTACACCATCCATCTGCCTTATTTCTCTCTATATAAGTACAGTAATTGTGAAAGTTACTTCAGTGGAATTAGTAGAGAGAGTTCAGGTAGAGATAAGGTTCCATGGGCCGGGCATGGTGTCTCACGCCTGTAATCCTAGCACTCTGGGAGGCTGAGGCGCGTGGATCGCTCGAGGTCAGAAGTTCGAGACCAGCCTGATCAAGAGCGAGACCCCCATCTCTACTAAAAATAGAAAGAAATTATATGGACAGCTAAATATATATATAGAAAAATTAGCGGGCACGGTGGCGAATGCCTGTAATCCCAGCTACTTGGGAGGCTGAGGCAGAAGGATCGCTTGAGCCCAGGAGTTTGAGGTTGCTGTGAGCTAGGCTGACGCCACGGCACTCTAGCCCGGGCAACAGAGTGAGACTCTGTCTCAAAAAAAAAAAAAAAAAAGAGATATAAGGTTCCATCCAAAATAAAAGCAACAAAACGTTGTCTCTTTTGGCCCAGGGAAGCCATAGCGAGTGGTAAGGAATGAGAGTATCTTCCCTGTCAAATATTTACTTATCAATTAATATGTGACAAATATTTTTACCTCCTTCTGTACTGAATACAAGTCTCCATAGGCATGAAGTGGAAGTAAGCAGCAGAGGGGGAATTTGAACACAAACATGACAGATTCCGAATCCCATGTTCTGTCCATTTCACACCTTGCTGCTCCTCACAGTAACTACACAGCCCAGCAGGGGAAATGTATCAATAACAAAGTAGGGAAATGTATTAATAACAAAGCAAGTGTAAAGTCCCAAATCTGAATTTACAAATGAATCGCATCAGTTCAGAAAGGAGAAATCTGACAGCATTTACAGGTGATGAACCAGAGAGTGGCCAAAGGAGCCCGACCTGAGGAATGCGGCATAGGAGGGGTGGCAAAGAAATATCGAGAGAGGGTCTGTAAATAAGAGGAGGCTCAGGAGAGACACCGGGGTCAGCTTCTACCAGTGTAAGGCTGTCGTCTGAAAGAGGGATGGACCTAGTCAATGATATTCCAGAGGGCAGAGGAATAGAAAATATGGAAAGACATATTTCTGCTCGTATAAGGAAGAGCTTTCTGGCATCTAGGTTGCTCAGTGATGGAACAATATGTTTATCATGCATGAAACAGATTTCTTCTCTCCTCCCCGACTCATAGATCTTTAAACATGTGCTAATACTGACAAAGAGGTGACTCCTGCCGGGAGATGGGGCATGTGTTTAGGCAGAGAGTGGGGGAACGTCTACGAGGGATGGTATGGAGGTACTGGAGGTTGAACTGGATTTTCTCTGGAATCTTTTCCAACACTAAGATCGTAGAACTTTAAATTTGCTTTCCACGATGCATCCAGATGGCTAGAATACCACATGGCACAGAGACTGTCTGATTTCTTGATTTAAAACAAATAGCCAATGGAGGCAAAGAAGGGACCCTTAGATACTTAGGGGACCTAAATCCCATGTAGCTGCCTTCATCTATGGTTCCCTAACCTGGCTGCAGATTAGACCCTCCTGGAGAGCTTTTCTTTTTTCTTCTTCTTCATTTTTAAATAGTAGATGGGGAGCTTTTAAAATATGCTGACATCTAGGGCCACCTCCAGAGCTTTAATGGGTTTGGGGTAGGACCAAGGCATTAGTACTTTTTAAAAGGTTTTCCTAATATGTAACTAAAGTTGAGAACTACTGATCTATATCATTCAAATTCACTGATTACCAAAACTACAAATTCTGCAGATCTAGGATGATATTTTAAATAAGTGAGTTAGCTTAGCAGAATTGTTAAATGTGCAGGTTCTAGAGTTAAACTGCCCGGCTGCTCTACTTACTGGCTGATGATCCTGGACAAATTACTTCTCTGTGCCTTTGTTTTCTCATTTGCAAAAAGGGTATAATAATATTAATACATATCTGGTAAGGTTGTTGTGAGGATTAACTGATATGTTTTATGCTGGGGGCCTAGGACAGCTACTACCACACCATGAGCATTACATGTATATTAATGATTTCTGTTGTTATCATCTTGGAGTACGGTGTTACTTCATGGTGTTTCTACTGGCACAATCAAACATTACTTGTAGCATCCAGTTCACATAACTGTTCTAAAATTGAGTCCCCTGAGTATGTATTGAATATTTAAAATAAGTAGTAGGCCCGGCATGGTGGCTCGCGCCTGTAATCCTAGCACTCTGGGAGGCCGAGGTGAGTGGATCGTTAGAGCTCAGGAGTTCGAGACCAGCCTGAGCAAGAGCGAGACCCTGTCTCTACTAAAAAAAATAGAAAGAAATTATCTGGACAACTAAAAATATATATAGAAAAAATTAGCTGAGCATGGTGGTGCATGCCTGTAGTCCCAGCTACTCAGGAGGCTGAGGCAGGAGGATTGCTTGAGCCCAGGAGTTTGAGGTTGCTGTGAGCTAGGCTGATGCCATGGCACTCTAGCCCAGGCAACAGAGTGAGACTCTGTCTGAAAAAATAAAAAATAAATAAAATAAATAAAAAATAAAATAAAGTAAGTAGTAGTTTGACCTCAAAGCACCAGTTCTCCCTTCATGCCTGCAAGAGAAAATATTGTTTATTCCCATTTTCCTTGGGAATAACCTGGGTCCTTGACGACTGAAGAGATGAATCCCTGAAATTAACTGAAAATAAAACCTAGCCCTGCAGGACCTCTTTCTAAAGTACACAGACCTGAGCCTCATGGCTTTAAGACTGAAATGAATTCAGTTAACATGCTCTATGTGTTTTACCCACCTAGATCTCCTACTCCATCAAAGCAACTGACAAGACGTCTATTCAAAATGCCAAAGAGACTGAAAATGCTGCCATCGATCCTGAAGACAAATGGCATCAAAGAGCACAACAGCTAAAGGTTACCCGCTAGATTGCATTTTAAGTGTGTTTCCAGCGATACTGCTGAACATAAGCAATGCTTATGACTGAGTTCTTATCACTTAAGGGTTCATTTTTATGCCTGACAATAGGTACCCACCTTCCCGTGGGTAAAACTGGCTTCTTCCCAGATGAGCCATTGTTTGTTCACCCAGCCCTACCTGTTTTTCCAAAGGTTCTGTTGCATAGAAGAAAATCATATCCCACTTTAAACATAAAGAGTTAAAATCCCTCCAGAAGGAAGGCATGGAAAAATGCAGGAAAAATTACAGTTCCAAAGTATTGTGAATCAATATCCAATTCTGTGCTGCCTCCCGAGTCTGTTTCCTTTTGGAGTTGGCAGTTGCATATGATGTCTTGGTGAGGGGAACACTATCCCTAAAAACGGATGGGAATCCCCAGAGCCTCATTAAACCCTCGTTCTTAGGATGTGAACGCTTATCAAGTGGTAATTTAACATGACAACACCCTTTTTGGCCATGGGTTTGCTACTTTGGAATCATAAACATGATTTTGGGGAAGGTTTTTCTGAAATTGTCCCCACGGACTGTTTTTCAAGAAGAAACAGAAAAAACACTAGCAGTTGATTTCTTTCTTGAACCAGTGTATGCAGTGATGTGGAATCATTCTTGGACCAGGTTTGATCCCTGCTTAGGAAGGGATAAGACCTTTGACATCACTGAGCCCACAGAGCCTGTTGACATCATCAGTTAAAACCATGTACAGTGGTTAACGTAATAATAAAAATAACAAAGTTTGTCCCAGCTTCGGAGAAGGGAGAAAGGGAGGCCAGCCCAAATTATTTCTTTTCCTCCCCAGTGGCCTCCAGGCCAATCTTGAGAGATGCAAAAAAAGAAAGAAAAACAGTCATTCGCCCAGAGTTTCCTGAAAGTTGATGCCAGGGAGGCCACACCCAGAAATAGAGAGGGAAAGGATGGCAGTGGGATGCAGAGGACAGGGTCTACTACCAGGCCTGATAGAGAGCGGGGAACCTGGCCAACAGGATCCAGAGGACAAAGGAGACACTTTAAGGCTTGTTATGCATTATGGTAATGAGCTGAGTCAGAGGATATGAATGTCTGGGCCTCGACATGCTATTTACTTGATGCATGACTTTGGGCAAAACTCAGCTTTCCCCAAGCCTTAAATTTCTTCTTTATTAAATGAAAGATTGGCCTAAATGATCTTCAAGGTCCATCGCAGCTGCAAAATGCTATAATTTTAAGACCATTTAGGCCAAGTGTGGTGGCTCACACCTGTAATCCTGGCACTCTGGGAGGCCAAGGCAGGAGGATTGCTTGAGACCAGCCTGAGCAAAAGCAAGACCCTGTCTCTACTAAAAATAGAAAAATTAGCCAGGTGTCTTGACGCACACCTGTAGTCCCAGCTACTCGGGAGGCTGAGGCAGGAGGATCACTTGAGCCCAGGAGTCTGAGGTTGCTGTGAGCTATGATGACGCCGCTGCACTCTATCTGGGCAACAGAGCAAGACTCTGTCTAAAGAAAAAAAAACCAGACTATTATTTTTATTTCTAGTTATTTAGATTATTATAGAAAACACATTTGAAGCATGTAAGATTATTACAACCTAGAGCTTTCATAATTGTCACTAAGGAAAAATTGTAGGATTCTCAGTCAATGACAAAATAATTAAGGTAATATCACAGTGCTTGATTCATGGCATGAACCTAGACAGAGGCAGTAAAAAACTTTTCATGGAAGAAAATCAGGAGAAAGCCAAAAGAACGCTTTTTGTTCTCTGTGTGCACCATAATTAATGTGCTTATAACCTCTCATGAATAAAGACAAAATGTAGCAAAACATCTAAGGATTGTTAGACCTAACATGACAGCAACAAAGACTGGCCCAAGGGGTGTCCCCTTTCCTTACTTAGAAAGGATTTAACTGCCCACTGCACACTACACTCTGGTCGGGCACTCTGGCGTACAAACACCCCATGCAGCCTTTCTTTTTCCTCTTCAACTTCCTAAGTTCCTTGACTTCTTTTTGGTCCCCCTCAAGGGCCATCTCCTGCATGAAGATTTCCCAGCCTCTCCCACCCCTCTCCTCTACCTCCCTCTAAGCCCCTGTTGTGCCTGTCATCTGGACCACTCACTCAGGGCCTGCCATACTCGGCCATGTCTCCTTAGCTGCTGCCTATGTTTCTTTTGTACACACTACACTATAAGCTCTTAAAGGTTAGGATTGTATTTTTCTCCACATCCTTCACCACAATGCTTTGACCAAAGATGATGCTCCATAAATATTTACTGGCTGATTAAAGAAACATTTAAAGGTGATTTAGTGTGTCTTCAAGTGAAAATAGGCCTCATTTGAAATATTTTTCTTGAAAGATGACTTTCAAATAATCTACAGATCTCTCAGTGAATCTACCCTAACAACAAATAACCCTTACTAATTAGAAATATCTTTATGAGAAATCAAAATAATTTACACAACAAATATTTATTGCATATCTACTATATTCCAGGCACTATGAGTTAGGTACCTGGCCCAAAAAATATGCGTAAAAAAATGAGCAAATGACAACAAAAATTCTTCAAAATAATAAAAAAAATTTGAAGAAAGATTTTCTTTTTTAATGGTCCCTCTCCTCTAGGAGTGCAAAACTTTAGTGGGAATACAGTTATGTAATTATTATAATGCTGTCATATGGAAGTGGGTATAAAATGCAGTGGAACTAAATTCTGCCTAATTCTCGGAAGACAGAGAAAGCCTTCCCAGAAGAGATAGCACCTGAGCTGCCCCCATAAGGATAAATCAAAGGGTGCCATGCAGACAAATGGGGGGCAAAGGTATGGAAGAGGAAGAGAACATAGTACACATGGAGAATTGCATATAGTTCAATAACTAAAGGAGAAAGTATGAGGGAGGGAAAGGTTGTGAGATAGCGCTGGACCAGTTAGGTAGGGGAAAGACTGTGAAAGGCTTTTTATGTCAATAAAAAGATTTAGATTTTATCCTGTGGGCAAGAGGAAGCCAGCTGGGTCTCCCTCTATCACTCAGGCTGGAGTACAGTGGCACCATCATTGCTCACTGCACCCTTGTGCTGCAGTGTTCCTCCTGCCTCAGTTTCCTGAGTAGCTGGGACTACAGGTGCACACCACCATGCCCGGCTAAATTTTCTTATTTTTTGTAGAGACGGAGTCTTGCTATGTTGCCAGGCTTGTCTCGAACTCCTAGGCTCAAGTGATCCTCCTGCCTTGGCCTCCCGAAGTGCTGGGATTACAGGCATGAGCCCCTGCACCCAGCCATTGGCAACCTTTGAGCAACTTAATGACATAATCAAGCTTGCAAGTGTTAGAAAAATCACTCTATGGTCTGAGGAATAGATGGGAAGGGAATAAGATTAGAGAGAGCAAAAGCAGTAAGGTGACATGTGCGGTGGTTTCCACAAGAGATGGGAGGACTGGAGTGATGGTGGCACTTGCTTTGTGTTTGTCATACGCTCCACATATCATGAGTTAACTTTTCAGTATGTGGATATATCTTACTCCAACAACTGGATTAAACTTTTTGCAGGTCAGGACAGCATCTTGTTCCCCTCAGCCCCTGTATAGAGATGGTTAGGAAGTGGGAGCAGCAGACTTAGCAATTGCTTAAATAGAAGGTAAGTGGGTTTGGAAGTTGGTTTCTTAATGTCTGATTAGTGGTACTCATACCACCGAGAAGAAAAGGAGGTATCTTGGTGCTGGGGATGGAAGAGGGAAGGGCATGAGGACAGGAGTGGGCCTGAAGTTGGGTTTGGAGGTGTCTATAGAAAGGAGGACATCTCATCTAGGCACAGAACCAGGGAGAGACATCTGTGTTAGCCAGGGACATTTGCATCAAAAGCACTTCCTGATGGATTGAAGCTGTAGGAATTGCTGACATGACCCAAGAATTGTGGGGAGTGGGAGAAGAGGGTCAAAAACAGGGTCCTGCAGACAGTGGCAGAATTTTAAGGGTAGGCAGAGGTGGAGGACAGAAGGTAGGAGACTAAGAAGGGATTGCCAGAGTGGTAGAAAACTAACCAGGATAAAATAGTGTCATGGAACCTAAGACGTGAACATTTCAAGAAAGAGGAATTAGTGAACACAGTCAAACACTGCAGAGAAGACAAGTAAAAAAGTGCCACGGAAGGGGCATGATATATGCAACTCTTTTGTATGCAAAGCTCCAATGGTTCAGAAAATACTAAATACCAAAAACATAAATAATAATAGTATAAACTATATATGTGCATATATACATATATTTGTGTGTTTATGTGCAGAGTGACAGAGGGATAAAAACTGGTGAATCCAGGTAAAGAGCTTTGAGAGTCTTCTGTACTAGCAATTTTTCTCTAAGCTGGAAATAAATTAAAAATAAAAAGGTAAAGAAGAAATGCCCATAAGACTTATCCACTAAGAGGTTATTGGTGGCCTGAGCAGAGCAGCTTCAGCAGGGTGGGGAGAATGAACACTCTAAGGTAGGCGGTAGAGGTCAGAATGAGAGATGGTGGGTAGCTACTGGGGCAGCCTACACTGGCAAGATGCTTGGCTGTGAGCTGAGAGCTAGACGGGGCTTAACCAGAGAAGGGGATCAAGTGAGGTTTCTTTCATTCTTTTTCATAGGAGAGACTTAAATACATTTACATGCTAGAAAGAATGAGAAACTAGAGATGGGGCGAGGAAAGAGAGAAGATATGCCCGAGACCATTTAAGCCTATGTATTTCCAGTAAAAATACTGAGCATGGATGGTCATCATTGTCTATGTTAGAATCTTATACATGCCTAGGATCTTTGCTTCAAGCCAAGTAATCCCTCTTCATTTAACCTTTCCACATAGGTCTCACTGTCCTGAACCATTTTGTGCTCTCCTGTGAATCTTCCCAGGTTTTCCAAATCCCACTGCAGTTGTGTGCCCAGGACTATTGCTGGGCAGTTCGAGGGAGCACACTGCCAATGGCAGAAGACCCTTCCCAGGTATCTGAGTCCATTTGGGCTGATATGACAAAATACCATAGGACTGAGGGACTTATAAAGAACAGAAATGTGAGACCTTTCACTAATTAACGTGAAAGTCCTTATAATCAATCACATCCTAAGTAATCTTCCCACCTTTCCAATTTGTTTTTGTCCCCAACATTACCAACTGATCTGTGCTTCTTCTCTTAACTGAACACAGAGTTCTTCCTTACCGACAGTGGAAATTAGAGCCAATTAATAGCTGTGCTCAAAATTTTCTTAATATTATCAGATGGAACTTATAACCCAAGTTCAAAGTATTCATGTTTTATTATTCATAAACACACAGAAAAATGGTAGAACACAATAGAAACTTCTCTACATCAGAGCTGATCTTGCAGCCCAAGCACAACTGTCAGGACTCCATGGTTGAGTTAGATTAACTAAGAACAAGAGTGGCTTTCATGTTAAAGCAGGTGAATTTTTTGGTTGAGATCATAGCATGCATTCTCCTTTCTGCTTATGACATGTGAACAAGGAAGTCGTACAAGAGAGACAGCCAAGCACTGCCTTTCACAGGGTTAGGGGCAAACTCCCCTTGGATGGCACAGTATGAATGAACATTAATAACTAAGTATGGGTCTTACTAAGAAATTATCATCCCAGCTTTGGGCAACAGGATGCCCCTATGCTAACGCTCTGTGTGTGACATGAAAACCTACTGCCATTAAGCAGTTATTCTGAGTGCACGTAGTATGTACTGATTGTGAGTGTTGGCAACAAAAGAACCCCAGTGAGAACAGGAGGGAATAGAGGATTTCAGTGCTGATGGAGATTAAATCGCCTGAGAATGGCTTTGTATATTAACTTCAGGGAACTCAGGTCTTGCCACCTAAAGAGTGACACCTGATGCCCAATTGTAGGGTAATAAATCTTCAGTAAACCACAGATCTTAAGTAGGGTTCTTGGAAGGTGAGAAAAATCGCATCAAGCCCATAAATGCCTTCCTTTCTGGGGACTGAAATGCCATCTCTGGGCACTTACATTTACATGAATAGCAGATTTAACACTTGAGACAATTGAAGTTTCATAGAATGATAAGTCCTTGGCCTTGTTGACAAAGCATCCTGTGAAGAGTACTATTGTGATCTGAGTTGTCAGCAGCAAAGGTAATAACATGATTAAAATCAAGTGGTAACCCAGAAATTCAGACCTGGTCCCCAAGAAAAGAAATTTCTGATAGGCTTTTCCTTTTTCGGTGGGAAAAGGACATTCAGATGTCAGCAGAAAGAGAGTTCCTGGTCACTTATTTCTTTAGTGTGTTAAAGGCTGAACAAATATTGGGAAGAAATGATGTTATCAGCATCAATTAGTATTTATAGATCATAGTAAAGAGGAGCTTTCTTGACCTTCATCAACGGTGATGACAGCCATAAAAAGAGGTGTTGTGTTTCAGGAACACAACTTTGAGATTGTAGCACGGCAATTTTTTTCTGGATCCTTTACAAGGAATGATGCTCCTGGGGCTATGTATTTGCAGAGTCTTCTTGCTCCTACTTCCCTATGCAGCTCAGTAATACTGCATGGAAGGAAAGACCTCTTCTTACCTAGAGTACAGAAAAGGATGTTTCCTTCTTTCTTTCTTTTTTTCTTTTTTTTTCTTTTCTTTCTTTGTCTTTCTTCCTTTTTTTCTTTCTTTCTCTTCTTTTCTTTTCTTTCTTCCTTTCTTTTCTTTTCTTTTCTTTTCTTTCTTTCTTTCTTCCTCGTTCTTTTCTTTTCTTTTCTTTTCTTTCAGCATTACAGGTAAAAATCTAATGTAGGAACAAATCAGAGCCTGGCCAATCCTGCAGAAAATTCAAATTGCCAGGAGAACATACTCTAAACTTTAAATTAGAAGTCATTTTTGGCTGGGCACGGTGGCTCACACCTGTAATCCTGGCACTTTGGGAAGCCAAGGCAGGAGGATCACTTGAGGCCAGGAGTTTGAGGTTGCAGTGAGCTGTGATGACATCACTGCACTCTAGTGACAGAGCAAGTGACAGAGCAAGACCACTTTGTCTTAAAAAAAAAAATCCTTGTCTTAAAAATTTGATGTAATAAGTAATATTGTATATTACTGTTTTAAATTTAACAATCTCTCAACCTTATCATTACAATGTGATTTCATTAGAAATAGAATAGCACTTAATATTATAGAGGAATAAAATGAGTCTGGTAATTGTATCAGAAAAGTGAAACAGAAGCTGAACTCTTATCACAATAATTTGATCATTCTTCATAGCAAACTAAAAAAATTTGAGCAAAACACGATTTATTTACTCCAAGATGTTTTTTCTTGAATAATCCAGCTAACTGCTGCATTTTCAGATTAATGTTGCATAGATACAGGCAATAGAGATTTTTTTACCTGTGCTTAGAAAGGGTGAAGTATGTTGCAGTTATGTAATACACTGATGCATATTGTCATCTTACTGTTTTCAATAAGCATTTAATCATTCTTTCCAAAGGCCTCTTAACTCAGCTAGTTTTTCACAAAGTAATGAGTGCTTTATTCCTTGAAAAATATTTCTAAATAGCTATAGCACAATATAGTTACATAGTGTATCTATTATACTAGGAGTACATTTTGTTGTTAGGAGACTTTGAAAAGCATAAGGACTGTTCTGAAATTGAAATATTTCCCCCAGATGTTTGGTTGCCTAAGTGCAGGCTATATTAAGGAACAGAAGCAAAACAACCCTTGTGGCTTCACAGATGTCCTATCACAGCACAGATTCTTTTATTACCACTCTGAATAAAATTTAATTTGTTTCATCTGGTGAAGAGGTCATTTCTAGCTTCTGACCTCTATGAGTAAGAAGATCTGATAATCTGAATTGTATTTCATATTAAACTTGTACTTGGTTGGTAAAGCAAATCATTGGTGTTTTCTGGTTAAGATTTTTTGAATATTCACTTGAGTTAAAATAGACATATTTTGATGTCGATTTGCATTTGCACTTTCTTTCAATGCATCTCTTTATAGGTAAAGCTTCTCTGCCCCACCCCACCCACCCCACCCCCATCCCTACAATTGGCAACACTTCATTTTTAAGTCAAAGAGTTAACTTTTAAGACTTAAATTTTTATTTAATAAGTCAAAGACTTGGCCTTAATATAAAGCCCATTCTAAGATCTCTATTTCCTTCTAGGCTCATAATCCTAATTTTCCAGGAGGGATTACTCAGCTATTCACTCTCCAAACGCCTGAAATTAGGCAAGAACCCCCTCTGATCTTTCTTTATCTGTTTTCAATTCTGTGGTCACCTTCCTAGACGTTGCAACCCTCAGCTTGAAAAATACTAATTTAAAATTGTGAAGAGTGCCAATCTTCTAATTTTACATTAACCGAAACTGTCTTTTTGGGATTATCAGGAACATTGGTCTCAACATGAAATTACAAAATCAAACAATGTACCAAGAGGTCCATCTTCTGAAACAGCTAATGGCCAGCAACCTTCCAGAAAGCCAGCCAAGCCCAAGATTAGAAAACAGCATAAACGCCAGAAGGGCCTGAAGTCTTTCATGACTGAAGAGGTGGTTGTCAGTCAAGAAAACCAGAATAACACTCCCAGACAGCAACCAGACCAAAATAAGCCTATTGATACTTCAAGAAAGCACGAATCAATTGTGATTACGAATGCCTCTAAGAATGATGTACAAGACTCAAGTGCACTTAGGAGCCAGAATCCCAAAGTAACCTCCAATACATTTGTTCCACCAAAACAGGCTTTTGACAAGGTGTTATATAAAAACTCTACTGGATATCACTCAGGGCTGAATGCTAATAGAGAAAGAGGACACAAAGACCAAGAAGAGAAAAGATTTTCCTATCAGCAGCTACACGGCAACACTCTTTCCAATATGGATTTGAACAATCTTAATGAACTTTCTAAGAGACAAGTGCTCCTGAGTCAGATAAGCTCTCAGTCAGTCTATAACACCAACGTTCATGGACCGACTGAAAATAAGAAACAAGTCCAACAGCCTTATACAGAGACAAAATATAAGAACTTGGAAATGTTATGGTAAGAATTCCCTTTTCTCAAGTGGTTTTCTAGTGGAGAAAAAGGAGAGGGGGGAGAAGAAGGGGAGTCCCTAGGGAATGGCCAGGCGAGAGGAAAAGTCCCCCCAACTTCCTCAGCTCTGATTCCTGCCCAAAACAGTCCACTTTCAATGTATTTCTTTTCCTCTTCCCTGTCTCCTCTACTTTTTCACTGTAGTTAAACTAGAAGTTGGAGGGAAGGGAGAAGGACAGAGGAACCCAGTCAAAAAACCTCAGTGTGCTTTGAGGATTGCAAGTAATGTTTGGAAGTAACACATGATCTCTAACACTACAATGGCCTGTCCTGAGAAAATAATCTAAAATACAGAAAAACATCATCCTTTATAGAAATGACCTAAAAATCCAACAATAGGGAAATGGTTAGATAAATTATGATATTTAGTATCACATAACCATTAAAAATTATGGTTATGAGAAAATTCTTCTGTAAAAAGAAAATAGTAAGGTACCAACTCACACCTAAGGAGTATGAGCTCTACCAAGGTAAAATGTGCAAAGAAGAAGAAAAATTCACCAAAATGTCAATAATAGTTATCTCTGGCAAGAGAGATTGGGATTATTTTCAATTTCTTCTCTATATTTTTTTAATTGTTCAAGTTCCATACAATGTAGATGTACAATTTCTATAAATAGAAAAAAGAAATTTATTACTTCAGGAGCCACTATTTTCTATATACCTAATGTGCTGAATATAATGCTAAAATGCTATAAAAGATACAAAAGAAGTATGATGCATGGGGCATCTTCAAAGAACTTACTTTCAAAGTAGCAGGACAGTTATACACATATAAGTTGATCAGAAGGCATTTAAGTGCTACCCTTGGTGGTATGGAATGCACATTTAATGAGATTCAAAGTTAGCTTCCTAAGAGAGATAATGACAGATAGTAGGTATCCTTGTCTTTTTTTCCTGACTGTAGAAGTATTGCTTCTAACATTTTTACCATTAAAAATAATAATTTTTGATATATAGGGAGATAAGAAATTTCCTCCTATTCCTCTTTGCAAAGAACTTTATCATAAATGGGTATTTAATTTTATTAAATACTTTTTGTGTATCAATTGAAAAATTTTCTCCATTAATCCTTTAATATGATAAAATACATTAACAGATTTTCTAATGTTACACAATCCTTTTATTCCTAGGGTTAACCCAACCTGTCATACTGTATTTTTAATAAGTTGCTTGATTTGATTTGTTAACACTTTGTTTAGGATTTAACATTCACATACAGGAGGTGATATTGGCTTATAATTTTCCTATCTGCCACTGGCCGTGTCTTGTTATCAAGATTATATCGGCCTTATAAAATGAGTTGAGGACTATTTCCTTTTTTCACATCATCTGGGACACTTGCTATATAATTGGAAGTATATGTTACTTGAAGACTTGATAGAATTTTCCTGTAAAACTATTTGAGCCATGTGTGTTTTTGTTTGGTTTTTTATGTTATTTGTAGGCAGATTTTAAACTCCTGATTCATTTATTATAATAGTTATAAGACTTCACAATCTTTTTATTTCCTCTTTGGTCAGTTTGATAAATTACATTTTTCTAAAAAATTTCTATTTTTGCTAAGTTTTCAAATGTATTATCATAAAACTTTTCATAGTATTTATATAACTTTCATATTATTATTTAACCTCTATTATATTTGTAATCATGTCCCATGTCCCTCTTTTCATTTCCTTTTTTTTTCTTCTTAGAGATAGAGTGTCACTCTGTTGCTTAGGCTGGAGTGCAGTGGTTCAATCACAGCTCACTGTAACCTTGAATTCCTGGCCTCAAGCAATTCTCCCTCTTCAGTCTTCCAAAGTGCTAAGATTACAGGTGTGAGCTACTGCACTCAGCCTGCTCTTTTCATTTCTAATGTTACCTTTTCTCCTTTTTTATTTTTTAAATTATTTTTTTTTAGACAGGGTCTTGCTTTGTCTCCAGGGCCAAGGTGCTGTGGCATCATCATAGCTCACTGCAACCTCAAACTTCGGGGCTGGAGCGATCCTTCTGCCTCAGCCTCCAAAGTAGCTGGGACTACAGGCTCGAGCCACCACACCTGGCTAATTTTTCTTTTTTTTTTTTTTTTTGTAGAGACAGAGTCTCACTCTTGCTCAGGGTGGTCTCGAACTCCTGGGCTCAAGCCATCCTCCTGCCTTGGCCTCCCACAGTGCTAGGATTACAGACATGAGCCACTGCACGAGGCCTTAAATTAATTTTTCAACCAAAGTGATGCATGCACATATATTAAAAAGTCAAATATCACATAAGCCTGTGGCAGTACAGTATTTTCCTGCGCTTGCCTCCTCATTCTTTCCGGCTGTCTATTCGCAAATGCTTGACTGTGAATAATACTTGCATTGGTAGAATAATGAAAACACTGAATATCAGCAATCCCTTTTGACTTTTTTATCTTTTTCCTCTGTCATTTGCATGTGACCATAATTCGCAGTTATGCTTATTATTGCTATATTTTGCTGCATCAATTTTAGATATTTCTATTGACTTGCTATTTTCATAGATAAGGATTTAGTTTTCTTACATCACCATCAAATCTGCTTCCCCTCACCTTTCCTCCAAAAATAGTTATGTTACAATTTTTGGTTAAGTCAGTAGTCACCGCTTTCATTATTATGCCAATGCATCCATAATTCATGATCTAGCATTGTAAGAGTACTATGAGTATACTGCACGTTTTTCTTTTTTCCAAAAGTTAATAATTATCTTGGCTTTATTTTTAACCTTGGCTTCATTTTCTCTGTACATATAGCTAATTGTTTCCAGACTTTCCAGTAGCCTCTCAGGACAAGTTTCCACAAGGACAAACCCATCAGGTGATCTATCAATTCTTTTTTCTTTCTTGGACACAGTTTTTCCAGAGAGCTTTCCTTTCCTTTCCTTCTGTCTCTAGACCTGCCACACAGAAGTCCTGCTGAGAATTCCCTTTGCCTTTTTATCGATCAGATTCTCTACCTCACATTGTCCTCATTTTGTTTGAGCACATCTTCCGGTATTTTCCTCAGATTAAAATCATGGTATAATGGCAGCGGAGAGGGTGACGGGCAGTTCCCAACACGCCAGTGTCTCATGCTGCACTTCCTTGCTAGACGGCGTTCCTCCGTGGCAAGTGTTCATGTGATCCTTGCAGAACCTCCTCATGGAGATTCTCTTCACTTCTCTCCTTCGTGGAGCCTCCTGTTTTCTCCATCCTCTGACTTTCTCTTTCTTAGTTTCCTCTCTCATTTTGGTAGAGAACGTCCTCCATTGCTTGGGAGGTAAATGTTTTGAGATCTTTCGTGACTAAAATTGTCTTATTCTGCCCTCACCCCGACTGATAGCTGGGCAGAGTGTTGTAGAATTTGAGACTGTAAACCATTTTCTCTCGGAATTGTCTTCTTGCCTCCACTGTTGCTTTGAGAAATCTGAAGGCACCATATTCCTGATCCTTTGTGCATGAGCTGTTTCTTTTTTCTCTGAAAACTGTAGGATCTTTACTTTTTCTCTTATAAAATGAAATTTCATAATAATATGCCTTGGTATAGATCTATTATTTCAATAGATTGTGCTGGGCCCTTTTAACTCGGAAACTTGTGTCCTTCGGTTCTAGGAAAATTTCTTGAATCATCTCGTGGGCAATTCCTTTCCACCGTTTTTTTTCTAGAAACTACTGTCATGCAGTTGTGTTCTTCCAGGACTGTTCTTATGATTTTCTTCTCTCTCTTGTTCTTCATTTCCTTATAATTCTATTCTACTTTCTAAAGGTGTTTTTCAATTCTAGCTTCCAGCATTTCAACTGCTATCATGTTTTTTAATTTCCAAGAGTATTTTTTGCTTTTGTTATAATAACATTTTCTGAATGTTCCTTTTTCTTTTAATAGCCTCATGTTTTTGTTTATAGATGCAACAGTTTCTTCTCAACATCCTCTTACATTCTCAACAAGGCAAAATGGGCTGTGAGGGGACTTGTGACAGAACTTTTAAGTGTTTTTAACTCCCTTCTTTGTTTCTTTTTCCTCCAAGTTTTCGTTAGTCATCTTGTTTGTTTTTCTTCACCTGTTTTGCTGTCTTTCTTGTTAGGGCTTGTCTCCATGTCTGGCAATTTTTGATTGTCTGCTCATACTTAAGTGTAAAGGACTGAAAAGCTTGTTGCAAACTCCAAGTGATGGGACTTGTTCACTTAGAGTTTCTGTAGAAGGATCTGTGTGCTCCTGTCGGCTTTAGGTCTTTTATCTTGGGTGGTCGGAGTTATTATGTAGGTCTGGTGCTTCACAGGCAAGACACTCATTTTTCTTTCTTCAGAACACAAACCTCCATGTGCTGTGGAGATGGGGAAGGGACAGTTGCTTAGCTGAACAAAATGGGGAAGAAGATCTGGAGACTTGACCGTTTCTTAAACAGACTTTCAACCAATTCTTATTTAAAGTAACTTACTCACATAGACTTTTACCACCTCCTCCGGACTTACAGTGTATGAGCCTTTAAGGAGTCTACGGTGTAAACTACGTTGTTTCTCAGCTTTAACCACTGTTAAAATAGAGTTCTAGTTCTGGTTTCTTTCCTTTTGTCTCACTCGACTAGAGTGCAGTGGCATAATCAGAGCTCACTGCAACCTCAAATTCCTGGGCTCAAGCAATCCTCCTGCCTCAGCCTCCTGAGTAGCTGAAACTACAGACACGTGCCACCATGCCTGGCTAATTTTTCTATTTTTTTGTAGAGATGAGGTCTCGCTCTTTCTCATGCTGGTCTTGAACTCCTGGCCTCGAGCAATTCTGCCGCCTCAGCCTCCCGGAGTGCTAGGATAACAGGCATGAACCACCACGCCCAGCCCTGGTTCTGCTTTCTTGAACCTGCTAAAACAGTTACCACTCAACCATCTGTTTTCTGCTTCCAGATTTTTTCCCCCTCTTCTGTTTTCCTTATCCTTGTGGGTTTGTGTCTCTTTAAAATGTCTTTATATAATTTTAATTTGCATTGGATGTTAAATCACATATGTTTATTCTGCCATGTTTTTTATACCACCTTTTCATTTTGAAGATGTTCACACCTAGTATTAATGAAAACTTGGGAGAAAAAAATCTACAATGAACAACTGTAGTCCTTTATCTATTTAGGTCATTAAATATGAAATGTCTGATTCCGAATCAAACGTGTAGTTTTATTATATCTCAAACAAGAAGCAGGACGGTTAGTCAAAGTATCCACCTAAACTATCGACACAGTTTTGCCATCCTAACAGTAGCTTGTTTATGCCAGCAGCAAAGAAGCCTAGAGAGCAAGTCACAATGAAATTGCAAAAAGGGTTTTCCATAGCTTGTTGAGAATTGAATATTTTTCCTTGCAAGAAGTGGTCCAAAGCCTGGAAGAAGTGGTAGGCAGTTGGTGCAAGATCTGGTGAATATGATGGATGACAGAGAGTTTCCAAGTCCAGCCTCTGCAGTTTGAGCAGCGTTGTTTGTGCAACTTGTGGTTGAGCATTGTCTTGCAAGAGGATTGGCCTGTTTCTGTTAACCAATCTCAGCTGCTTAATTGCAAGCATCCTCGTCATTTCGTTCAACTGGTTGCAGTAGACATCTGCTGTAATTAACTGACCAGGTTTTGTGAAGCTATAGTGGATAATACCAGTGCTGGACCTCTAAACAGACAACAAATAGACACCATTAGCTTTTCTTGATGAATACTCAGTTTTGGACTGTGTTTCAGCACTTCATCTTTATCCAACCATTGTGCTGAACACTTACGATTGTCAAAAAGAATCCATTTTCCATCACACGTAACAATATGGTGTAGAAATGGTTCCCCTTTATGTCATGACAGCAAAGAAAGGCAAACTTGGAGATGATTTCTCTTCTGATGCTTGTTTAATTCACAAGGAACCCACCTATCCAGCTTCTTTACCTTGCCCATTTGTTTCAAATGATCCAGTATTGCTGGAATAATAAAGTCAAACCTTGCTGCTAATTGAGATAGATTTGCTTCCACTACAGCTTTTAGCTGGTCATTATCCACCTTGGTTTCAGGTCGCCCACATGGCTCATTTTCAAGATTAAAATCACCAGAATGGAACTTCTCAAACCACTGAAGCACTATTTGTTCATTAGCCATATTAGCCACATCCTTCCCAAACACTTCGTTGATATTTCGAGCTGTCTGTGCTGCATTGGTTCCACAATGAAACTCATATTTGAAAATAACACGAATTTTTTACTTATCCATGGTTTCACAAAAATTGTTCTAAAAAAAAATTTGAAAGGTAGCCACAAGCCAAAACATGCATTTGAAAGATTGAGCATGTACCTTCACAATAAAAATAAAACAAGAAGTGTCAAAGTCAAATGTCAGATATCAACTGTCAAACTTAGCACTTAAGGAAATTGGACATTTCATACTTAATAACCTTATATAGATTCATCAGTTACTAACATTTTGCTGCATTTGCTATTATTATCCATTCATCTATCTCTCTCTACCTATTTGCCAAACCATTTGAAATTAAGTTCAGACATCACAACATTT
>CM052438.1:101697515-101755291 GCA_028533085.1 Varecia variegata | reverse complement strand
TTTTATTCCTAACAATGCTTCTTGCTTAAGGTTTATGGTGTCAGATATTAATATAGCTACACCAGCTTTCTTTTAATTAGTATTGGGACTGGTATATTTTTTCCATCATCTTTAAACTTTTCAACCTTCTCATGTTTCAGGTCTGTCTCCTTAAAACAGTATGTTGGATTTTGTTTCCTTATTCAATCTTAAACTCACTTTTAACTAGTGACTTGAAACTACTTACATTTATCTACTCATACATTTGGATTTATTTCTACCATCTTAATTTGCTTTTTCTAATCATTCTGCATTTTCTATGCTTCTCTCTTTCTTTTTTATGTTCTAGTGAACTGATTTTCTTTGTTACTTTGCCCTTCTACTGATTTGCAAGTATATATTATCTCATTATTCTTTTCAAACTTACATGCTTAAAAAGTGTAGCATTAAATTAATATTTTTATTCTCCTTCAGAACGTATTCCAAATTATTAGATTGTTTTAATCCAATCACCCTGTCATACGTATTGCTTTGTCAGCAACTTGTTCAGCACCTAATATCTTCAAAATTAGTCACTGCTCTTATTGCTGTTGTGCAGAGTTAATGCTGTTTTAGATTTAGCTAATTGTTTATTAATGTCTTTGCCTTACATTCTTTCTTCTATTTAACCCTTTCTTCGTGAAATAGATCCTTTAGAAGTTGTTTTAATAAGTATGTGTTACTGGTAAATTTATCTGGAAGTTTCTTTTCTTTACTCTCTGTCTTGAATTATAGTTCATCCTGGTAAAGAATTCAATTTTTTTAAAACATTATTTTTCTATCTCCTGGTTTCTTTGTTGCTTCAAAAAATCTTTTGTCAATATAATTATCATTCGTTTTGTTTTTAATTTGCCTTTTTTTTCCTCTTTATGGTTTTTCAAATCTGTCCTCTGTTTTTGGTGTCCTGAAGCTTCACTGTAATATGTCTAGGTATGAAATTTTTAAATTTGCTTTAGACTCTTCCATGATTCCTAAATCTGAGGATTCACCTCCTTCATAAATTCTGGAAAATTATCACCTATTTTCCTTTTGAATATCATGTTTCCCAAATTTGCTCTATTTTCTCCTCCAGGAATGCCAAATATATACGTATTAGATTCTTTTATTCTAGACCTTATGCCTTTTTAACTGTATTTGTTATATTCCATCTTTTATCTCTTGGTGCTTCTTTCTGAGAAATCTCCTCAGATAAGTTTTCCAGTGCAAAAACTTCCCCTTCAGCCGCATCCAATATGCTCTTTAATGTATCCATTGAGTTTTAAATGTCAATAGTGATGTTTTCCATGTCTAGAATTTCTGTTTGGTTCTAATTAAAATCTCTTTTCTTTTTTCAAAGTATGGTTTTTCAAAATATGTTTCCTAGGATTTTCATTTCTTCTTTTATGTCTTTAATCATTTTAAACATACTTTATAAATACTGCCTAATATTCTATTATCTGAAGTTCTTAGAAGTCTATTACTGCTATTTGCACGTGTGTACATGTATGTCTGCTGACTTTCATACTTGGTAGATTATTTCCTCATATGTGCTAGGATTTTGGATTGTGAACTTATGTTTAGCTACCTTATCTTTAGAAACCTAGGAAGGCTTGGGCAGGAGTGTTTCCCTCCAGAGAAGTTTTATATTTGCTTCTGCCAGATACTACAAAAGTATGTCTCATCCACAATCATTTTTATGTTAATTTCTTAGTGTTGGATTTCCATGATTATATGGGCAATGTAAATTTGAACCCCAAATATTGTCCCATAGAAATTCATACAAGTTGTTTTCCTATTCGGAGCCCAGACCAAGAGAGACAGGTTTGCTTTGTTGTTTCTCAAGGCTGATAAATGGGTTTTTAATTAATCCACCATTTTATTGAGGATATGGCCCTTCAAGAGTTAGTCTTTATGCAGTGATCTCAGTCTGATTCCCTGTGTCACATGGGGCCACGATCTCACATATCCTGCACCAGTGTTCACTGTTTTAAAACTCAAGTCTTAGACCCAAAACTTCCACAAAGAAATCCATAGCTTCAGCTAATCCAAAATCTACTTTGGTTTGAATTACTTTTTTGTTTTTGGTCCTTGGAGATTCTCGCCTCTATTAGAAATTCAACTATCTATTTAAAGGATGTTTGTTTGATTTAATCCAACATTTCTAGATATTTCATAGATATTTTAGAAGGTTTTTGGCTTTTCAAAATAGTGTTTTTCCTGTTCTGAATGCACTATAGTTCTAAATAAGAGCAAGAATGTCCTAAAGAAAAAAGAAGATGGTTTTTAAGATAAATAAGAAATGAAAGTATTCATGAAAGGATTAAGCTAAAGGTCATTAATTTGATTTGGGAGTGAGAAATACATCAAATTAATGGTTTATAAAGACTTTGACGCTAAAGATCTTATGTATCTGGGTTTTATTAATAGATTTATGCTTTTTTTCTTTTCATTAAGGAAATTCCATTCTGCCTCTGAGAGCCAGCCCGTCCAAGCTTCTCCAGACTCGCGGCTCGCTCAGATAATGGAGCAGCATCAGCAAGCCCTGGTCCAGCTGACCGAGGTGCAGCCCAGGGCAGGGGCCTCGTCCGGCATCACACTCCCCCCTATACTGTCAAGGGTAGAAAGCGAATCCCAACTCAGTTCAGAGAGAAGCCAAAGAAACCAAATGAAAATTAGTCGTAGCAATTCTGAAGGTTATCTGTTTCAACTGGAAAAAGGAAAAAAACATAGGAAAAGGAGCAGCGTTAAGGTAATAAAACCATCATTTTTACCAAGTAACCTTTCAATTTTGATAAGACCAATGGACCTTGGTTTTCCCCTAATGATGGCCCTGGAATAGGGATGGTCATTATGGAGCTGCTGCCACAATGGGTGGCCCCGAGGAACATCTTCACTCCAGACCCTGCTGCCCCCTGGATTTCCTTCCCCTTCTTTCTAGAAGTTGTTGCTGCCAAGGATGTCCATTCCAACCTCCTTTTCGAGTCATCTCAGGGAAGGGTCTACATTTACAGACTCAATAATCCTCCTTCATCCCCAGCTTAAACTTCACTTTCTCAGAAAAACTTCCACTCCCCACCCCAAGCCCTACTCTAACCTGAGTCTCCCCAGGTACGTTCTCATATCTGAAGTGAAGAGAAAGTGGGGTTGAGTGGGTGAAGCCCCCTGTAACAGGGTGAGGGAAGCAGGGCTGGGCAGAGAGAGAAAGGCGCAGCAGAAGCCTCGGCCAGGGCTCTCAGGGTTCTGAGGTTGAGATGGCCCTTCAAAGGCAAGTGGCCCAGGCTTTTCTTCCTCCACACCAGCCAGCCATTGGGCAGTGACCCCCCCTGGGGATGGGTGGTGACTGGGCACCGCAGCTCCACTGGCTGAGGGCAGTTCTTGGGGAGAGACTCATCCATGAGCCCTTGGCAGACAGCACTCCCAGGGCTGGGAGAGTGAGCACCTCAGTCCAGAAGGGCATCCTCTCTAAGGCAGTGTTGGAGGAATTAAGCAGATCATTTCTTAGTCCAATTCAATATAAATTTGTTGAATTCCTACTAGGAGCTTGGTAGGTGCTGGGATGTAAAGATGAATGAGCCATGGTCCTTCCCCAGAGAAGCCTACAGTTACATTAAACTGGGGAAGACAGATATCATGTGAACGCTTCAGTAAAATGTAGCAAGCCAAAAAAAAAAAGAAAGAAAGAAAGTAGGGGCCGGGCGCGGTGGCTCACGCCTGTAATCCTAGCACTCTGGGAGGCTGAGGCGGGTGGATCATTTGAGCTCAGGAGTTCGAGACCAGCCTGAGCAAGAACGAGACCCCCATCTCTACTAAAAATAGAAAGAAATTATATGGACAGCTAAAACTATATAGAGAAAAAATTAGCCGGGCATGGTGGCACATGCCTGTAGTCCCAGCTACTCGGGAGGCTGAGGCAGTAGGATTGCTTAAGCCCAGGAGTTTGAGGTTGCTGTGACCTAGGCTGATGCCATGGCACTCTAGCCTGGGCAACAGAGTGAGACTCTGTCTCAAAAAAAAAAAAAAAAAAAGAAAAGAAAAGACAGTAGGCATGCTTGAGGGACACACAGGAACATAAAAAAGAACACATATCCTAACCCAGGAGCCAAACAAAACTTCAGGAGAGAATTCCTAGCTGAGTCTTCGAGGATGGTGGAGAGTTGGCAAAGAAGAAAGACTGAAAGAGCATTTCAGGCAGGGGGACGCATGAGCAAAGGTTCAGAAGCTGTGACAACATGACACCTGCTGGGAAGGGAAGCATTTTGTGTCACTGTGCCTGAACCTGGAAGGCATGGAGTGTTGAGAGGTCTGAGCAAAGAGGTAGGGAGGGGCTAGGTCTTAGAGGATCTTGTTTTCCATTCAAAGAAGGACTTTATTCTATAGGCCACAGGGGAGCCATTGAGGAATTCTGAGCATGGGCAGATTTGTATTTTAGAAAGGCCACTCTGGCTGCGGTGTGTGGGCAAGATATCCAAGTTACAGGACTGTGAAGTCAGAGGACCCTCCCTTGGGGCCTTTAGAGAAAAGAAAACGGGGTAGCCTGAAGGAGAAGAAAGGGAATCTGGCCTAGAACAGGCCTCAGGTGATGATATTAAAGAGAAGAAAGGAGGAAGGCTCAAGGCCGAACTATGACCCCAGCCCACTTCTGCAACTCCCGCCTTGGAGCCCCTCTGTGAACCCCAGGCCTTCTGCTCACTCACAACCCTGGAGTCCTTACCGCAGCTCCTTCACGGATCCCCTCGCCCCCAAGGGCTCTCTGAACTCCTCGTTCTAACCCCACTCCCTCACATCCTCCCTTCTGCTGGGTCCCTAATCCCTGCTCAGGCCGTGGAAACTGCTACTAGCGGCTCGGAGCTGGGAGAGTCCCTGGTTCTGCTGTAAGGAAGGAGGAATGTGTTTCTTGAATCCAGGTATCTTCTTTTTCCATAGAAACATCATCACATGGTAGTTAGGCTTTAAGATACTATTAGACTGTTTTCAAGTATTTCATAAATCAAACAGATTTTGTAAACCAGACTAGGAAACTGGATATCACACGTGTTATACGGACCTGTTTCCAGCTGGGAAAATCCCTCCCTTCCTGCTCTCCATCAGGAATGTTACAATCCTCATGTATCCATTTTCTCAGTCCAACACCTTCACCCTACATCTGACAAACACACAGAAGCACTCTTTGTCCTTTAAGCTATTCCAGAGGCTAAAATGAGTCATTTGTATAGGACAGCAGGTAGCCGGGGCCCCAGACAGAGGGAATCATTATCCAGGTCATGCCCATTTGCTGGTCACATCAAATCTGGTGGTTTCCAAGGGAATCGCCCCGAATCGCATTAAAAATTTGAGGATTTGTAAAGACAATAGGCCCAAGCACCCTTCCTCTTCTCCTGGCAGTTCTGTTGTGACCAATTTGTGAATACTAGGCATTGTCCATACCATTAAATCCAGACGTCAGACAGTAAGAGATTAACATAGTGCAAGGGATGACAAAAGTATGAAAATATCTGTTGCAACCCACCGCAAAATAACTTGAGTTCTCTGACAGCTGACTGTGTTGAGCTGAAGTAATTAACTCATGTGTTTGTTGTCACAGACAATCTGGGCATTGCCGCTTGACTGCTTCTAAGAAGAGGTTTATTTGGATTAAGTTTAGCAACTGCAGAGCAAATTTCCTTCGCTTGCTGTTCCCCAGTATTGCAGGCATTGTTTCTTGTCCTGTTTTTCAGTAACTTTCTCACACTTACACATCTGAGGAATTTTCTGGAGAATAGCTCCGCAGTGTCCCCCACAGCAGGGCACAGCGTTTCAGAGCTGAAGCCAGTCCTCAGAGAATGGTCAATGTCATTTCCAAGTTAGGCACACTGTGTCCCAACTTTATGATAAAAAGCCCTTCTGGCTTGAGAAGAATTGTCATTGATTACCGAGAGAAACCTTCCATCGGGAAAGTCCTGTGCCATCACCTGCTAAAGCGACCACCTGTGAACACCGGTGCAGAGGGCTGGTCTGGTCTTAACAAGCCTCAGGTAGTGCCAAGGTCTGTCCGCATCAGCCCAGTGTGTACATTATGCAGAGACTAGCAGCAAATCCCATCAGGGACGTGTGGAGAGCACACATGCATTTTCCAATTTGTTCCCCCTGTGTTTGGAGACTTAACAAGACTATCATTGTTGATTTACTTTTTTTTTTTTTTCTTTTGGCATTGTGCTACTGTGACCTTTTAGTTTTGTAACAGCCAAAGAGAAGTAAGTCAAAGTAAATTCTGGGGATTATTTTCCTACAAAAGACTTCTGAAGAGACAGAAAGTAGATTAGTGGTTGCCTAGGGCTGGGGGTGGAGGGGGAAAAGGGAGCGACTGGTAATGGGTACGGAGTTTCTTTTTAGGGTGATGAAAATGTCCTAAGACTGGATTGTGGTGATGTTTCCACAACTTAGTGAGTATACGAAAAACCACTGAATTGTACAACTTCAAGTGGGTGAATTTTATGGTATGTGAGTCATATCTCAATGAAGTTGCGAGAAAGACTTCTGATGGAGAGACATCAAACAGAACCGCAGCGCTGAGAACACATCAAGATTACTTGCGCCAAACTGAAGTAAATCCAGGATTTTTCATTGCCAGTCACCCAGAACAAACTCCGTTAGGAGCCATCACTATCCCTTGAGAAATGTCCCTTTGCTGTAAGCACTTCATCCTATAAAGGGATCAACAGCATTTGGAGTTGGCCCCTCTGGGCCACACTCTGTCCCTTCATGTCGATATGTGAGCTAGACCCTCAGCTCTGTTTTTCTGTGATAGCCAAGACGTCTATTGGAGGCGATAGTGAGAGCTGTGGCTGGAGGGCAGTGAGCAATTATTCATGCCTCACAATGTGTCTTTTGTGAGTCAGTGGCATGATTAAAAGTTAAGCTGCTTCAGACTAAGGATGTGATTTGTGGGCACTGATCATTTCTTTCTCATCATCTTTGGACAAATTGGATTTATGGCTTGGATATGAGCGGGGATTTTTTTTCCTTCCTTTTCATTATTGGTTTTCTTTGGCAAATAGTAATTCAGTGATTACACTACAATGATACAGATGGCATGCATGAAAGAAAGAACAAATTTGCAATTGCAAAGTGTAAGTCATCTGAGTTCATTCACCTATTAAAAATTAGTAAAGGTTTTAAAATGTGGTAATACCCAGTGTAATCAAGGTTTGGACAAAAAGAGCAATCTTGTTGCTCCATTGCTAATGGAAGTGTTAATTGATGGCCTTAAAGATGTTCATTTTGTCTCAATAATTCTACTGCTATTAACTTATCTCAAAGAAATAATCAGAGTAGCCTACAAACAATGCTTACCCTAGGCGATCTCAATTGTTCAACATTTAGAGGATTAGCTACACAATCCAGCTATAACTAGACAATAGAATGTTATGTAGAATGTTCCAAAACCACATTTTGGAAAAACATTTAGTGACAGGGAAATACAGTGTAAAGCTAAAATGCTTAGTGGAAAAAATAATTTGTAGCATATGGACAATTTTACAAAAGTATGAACAGGCAGATGAAATGAATGGGAAGCAGCTATAGTGGTCTGATTGAGTAATGACTTCTGTTTCTGTAAAGGGGACTTGTGATTTTGCAATGCCCTTCAATGAACAATACGTCTTCCATATACTTTAATGTCATTAATTTTTTAATGATTTTAGTCCAAAGACTTCCTTAAGAAAAAATCTCCTCTCACACTTTAGAATTAGATGCACTGAAAGAGTTTTGACCATAAATGTGCAACATTTATGGAGCAAATTCTATTAGAACAGAACTTTTAATCCTTGCAGTGCAGCAGTGTTGCCTATATGACACATTATATTGGCCCTTATGAATGACAACACTGAAGCACTGAGACGTTAGAAATATTGCCTTCAGCTGCAAGTAACACAATTACCATTTATAGCAATTTCCAAAATATGGGTTCATTCTTCTTACATGCAATTAATCCACAGGTCAATGGTTGCTAGCACTGGTGGTTCCACAGGTCAAAACATCAGAACTTTACCTCTGAGGAGGAGACAATTTAAAAAAAATTAGAGCCAATATTTTTTCCTGGCTACAAGATTGCTGCTATAGCTGCAGCTCCAGCTCCAGGAATCACATCCACATCCGAGGCAAGAAAAAAGGGAACGGGCAAGGGCCTGTGCCAGCCTGAATAAAAGCTTTTCAAGACACATCCTCTACCCCAGCAAACTCATGGGCCTGAGCTCAGTGCTGAAGAGTCTGGGGAAAAGAGTATTTGACATTCAAATATCTACAGTGGGAGGTGACAGTGGAGAAGCTAATTGGGATGACTCTGGGTAGTCAATAGACCATTATGAGTAGGACATGTTTTGTAATGGTTGATACAATGTATATACACAGGTTCATTTTTAAGATTGGGGAGTTATATGCAGTAATTATATCTAATCTGATGAAATGTCCTATTTTAAGTCCTGGACTATCTCTGCTCAATCTATCTTAGAAAAGGACAAATTAGGCCAGGCACAGTAGCTCACACTTGTAATCCCAGCACTTTGGGAGGCTGAGGCGGGAGAATCACTTGAGCCCAGGAGTTCAAGATCAGCCTGGGCAATGTAGTGAGACCCCATCTTTACACAAAAAAATAATAATAAAAAATAAAATAAAATAAGCCAGGTGTAGAGGTATGCACCTGTAGACTAGCTTCTCAGGAAGCTGAAGAGGGAGGAACCATTTGAGCCCAGGAGTTCGAGGTTACAGTGAGCTATGTGTGCACCACTGCACTCCAGCCTGGGCAACAGAGCAAGACCCTGTCTCAAAAAAGAAAAAAAAGGACAAATTAGATGTATGTTTTAGGACTTAATAATTAACAGGAGCTTCCAAAATTTATAAAAATCCTGTGCCTTGTCATTAACATATAGACAGGTAGTATCATCCGTAGTTGGTACATAACAGCTGCCTCTTCAATATGGCTAGTTTTTCTCCATTTTAAGCGTAAACCTAGATACACTAAGATAATTACTGTCATCCGAACCATCTCTCTTGTATTGTCTTTCCTACCCTTCCCAGAAAGGAAACCCAATTAATTAACAAACTGGAAGAAAAAAGGATTTTGTTTCCCCACAAGGCGAAGTTGCAAGTCTAAACTTCAGTTTTGACTTTGAAAGCAGCAGTGTGGGGACTATCTTAAGCCCTCCCATGTCAGATGTATGCCCTTGAAAATATCCAAAATCACACTGACTGAGCAAAATGACTTTCTTAGTGAGTCTTGCCAAGACTCTTAAATACTCTCTTTTGAATAATATAAATGGCTTATACTTGTTTTCCCTTTAAAATTATCTCCCTCCCCCCCAATCAATCAATCAATAGCAAAATTTTAAAGCTACCTTCGTTTCTCTTATGTAGCATCTCTAATGGGCAATGCTATGACCTAGCTGGACAGGGTACTCTCTTTTTGAAGCACTGTGCTTCTCTGATGCATTTAGATTGCTTCTCCCAGGGAAGTCATTTGGTTCAGCGAACTGTCCAGCAGCAGTGGCAAAGTGGCAATACGTATGTTATGTTAAAAATGTTAATAACAAAACAGCACATCACTAGCTTGAACATTTTTATTTATAATTTTCAAAATTTCAGTTTTCTTTATTGCAGAAGTGGAAAAGTCAAAACATGTTAGCTAACCAGCTACAAATCACCAAAGAGACTATTATTGATAACTACCATTAAAATGGAAGAATTGTCAGGAAATGCACCCATTCTCCAGCAGCGCACACAGGCTTCCATTCTTCACTTTCCTTCTTACCTTGTGTGGCTACAACAACCTGGGGGAGACACACATGTCCTTAAAAGAAACTGTTTCTCTGGTTGTATTTTTAGAGTTCCAAGCTGAAAGGTTATCAGAAAAGAGACGTGAAGCTTGGTGGCCTCGGACCTGACTTTGAGTCCATCAGAGACAAAGTGAGTGAAATGTACATACAGTGTTTCCAGGCTTGACTTGGCCCATCTATTAATATTTTAGCAAACTGTATAAGGATGCACCCCAAGAATTAAGCTCTAATTCAACTGCCTCACTCAGAATAGAGACTCTTTTGAAATAGCATTGGTAATAGAGACCCACACACTCCTTTTACCATAAAAGAAAAATGCTTAGCCCATGTTGTTATATGTGTCTGTCTTTGAGTTAGTTTTGAGGGCCTGCACAGAAAAGTGGGACACGTGCACATGAAAAGAGATGTGTAGGTTATGTGGTTGTTGGTCTTTCCTGATAGAGTTATCTTGATAATTTTGAAGAGTGGCTACAGAGAAGACACTTAGGGTAAGAGTTTTTCAACCCCTGAAAAGTGCATCCACTTTATTCTCTTTCCTCTAGTGAAAGGAGATCTTCATTTAATGTGTTTTAACTGCAGTTGCACTCAAGGCATAAAAAGAGAGTATAGTTCAAAGTTGGAAGCAAAAATGAAAATAAATTGGGTAAATGCAACAAAGAAGGGGCTGAATGTGATTTAGCCACTGTTAAGGGAACACTGGGTGTGTGATTGCAGTGATGTTCCTCCTCACGGAGAGACTATTTTGAAGAGAAACATTAACTTAACCATTTCACTGCTGTCACCTTACGAGAGGTAATCCCATTTCTCCTGTGCTGCTGATAACAATACGCCCAGCTCACTAAAACCAATGTGACTTTAAATAGAGAGCAGATAGAACTAGCATGACCTGTCATTCATCATAACTTTGTTGCCCTGAACAGATGCAAAAATTAATACAGCAAAAGGAATATGCAAAACAAGTTAAGGAGTACAACATGAAAACACTATCTGTTCTGTCAAAACCACAAACAGCAAAAATTGAAAATAAATCTTCCATCGCTCGGCAGAAGGTAAGAAATTCACATCAAGGCATTTATATTTTTGATCAGAATTAAAATGAAATTTCGTTACCTCTTAACTTAAAAAAATCCCCCACGTTTTGGGAAACAGATGTTTTAGCTACTGCTATTCCCGCGGCTACCATCACTCACAGATATCAACGCAATGGTGACACACACACAGTGCTGTAGGGCTGGCCTTTTTTTTTTTTCCTGAAGTTTATTGTCTCCACATCTTTTCTTCAAAGTATAGTATTTTAAGTTTGTGATACATAAAAATTTAATAAGGGGGTTTTTTAGAAGAAACTAGCAATCCCAATTAAGTATCAATTTCATTCTGTATCATTAAATAAATTTTTAAGGAAAGTACTGTCATCTTGCTGCTTATAGGTCAAAGGAAAGGCCTTCATTGTTTCTTTCAAGTTCATTCCCCTACACTTCTCCATAGGGATCATAATATATAGGTTCCTCTATTGAAGAAAAATGATTTCATGAAATACAGAATGTTCTCCCTCTCAGACGTCATCCAACCATCAGTAATGTGGTGAATGAAATAGGTACTATGGAGACACAAGGCTTTGCAATGCAACTCTCTGCCTCAATTGATCTATCCAATCCCAGTAAGGACATGGGACCCTTTGCATGAGGAACCAAGTGATCCTTTGGTGCCTCTAGGAATTTGTACTTCGTGTTTTCTTTCACAGACCATCATTTTTCTATTTATTGCCTTTCTTCTTCATACCTTGAAGACCTCAATCCACTTGATTGAGTTTCCATGGTGCCACTTTTTCTTTTTTCTCCAATCCATTATTTTTTCATGAAGAGCTTCAAGGCAACAAATCTATCATTAGAAATTCCTAAAGAATTCACCTACACACACTGAAAAGTCTAGATTTTCTTTCTGTTTTAGATGTTTTTCCCCTTCCAGGACCTAGAGTATACTATCCATTCCCATTTCAGCTATCAATAAACTCTTATTAAAATACAAAACGGATATAAAGACAAATTTAGAAATCATATTTAGTGATCTCATTTTTATTGTAATGCCTTTTAGAACTGAAATCACTAAAAAAAAAGACTGCCTTTTTTTCAGCGTGTAGGTTTCTATAGATATAATAAAGAAAGAAAAAAATTTCAGCCTCTAATACTTTCCAGAGCTTAGGAGCAAGAATAGCTGGTGTAATAATGGGGGCTCAACTTATCTCAACTACAGTGATGTCCTTGGCCTCAAGCTATGACAAACCCTCTTGGGATGGAAAGGTCTGTTAATATCTCTGTAAATAGATGTTTGGCTTTGATAAAACTGCCAGAAACAAAATAGATTAAATGCATGAGAAATCTATTCCAAACTTGAAAGAAACTCAGTTTTATGAAGAAAGCATCCAGAGGACACAACTGTAAGTATCATTCTTCAACTCTTCCCCCACCCCCGCCCCCCCATCAACACATTGTTTTGTGGCTAAATTATTTTGTTTAAACTGTGCATTTTATCGCATTATTTGCATTTTCCATTTGATCTCCATTTTCACCCACGTTTTAGTAAGTTACTGTAGCAATAGTCTCCATTTACATTATAAATAAACATCTCCTAAGACTAGATTTAATTTACGGGATCTAGGCTCACTTCTCATTTGAAATAATATGTCATCTTTATGCTTTTAGGCTTTGGAATATGCTAAGACCATCCCAAAACCCAAACCATCAAATCTGACTGATAAAGCATCAAAGGAAAAAAAAAATCCAACCTATGCTGGAAAAGAAGAAAGTTTACCTGAAATCTCACTGCTGGAAATACTGCAGAGCAGACACGAAAGGGAAAAACAGGCTGTGGCTGCTTTCAAAGTCCTTCACATTGTATAGATAACCTTAGGTAGGAGCCCAAAAGTGCTCCAGGAATGGACATGGAGAAAAGAAACTCCAACCAACCTGTCTGCATTGGGAGTGATGACCTACCATTCCTATCGGTATCATCTAACTGCAGTCCATGTTTGCTTTTTGCAGGATTTAAAATATGGAGCCTGATCAGATTTTAGTGCCATATTTTACTTTCTAGGAAGAAAAAATTTTCAATTATTTATTTTCAAATCAATTAGAATTTGGGCTTGAATAAGAACTAGAGAATAAAGCCTTTGGTTTTATATTGGATCTTTTGATTTCTTAAACTATCTCTACCCTCCCTTAGCATAATGAAAATCTTGAAATTACTCAGAAATGAATTTATCTACTTGTGTTTCTCTCTTACCTTCTTAATAAGGAAAAAAAAGTATAAACACTTCAGTTTCTCCTAAAGTGAACTGAATTGGACTAATCACCGGTAAATTTCGAGACAATACTTCAAAAAATTACTAAAATCTCCAAGTTTAACAAAGGGTTTCCGTATAAAATTGAATGAAATGAAGGTACATCTGATGAACCTACTCAAACAGAACAAATCACAATGTTGTTCTAACAGACCATCAAGACATTAATTAGAAATCCTCCAACAAGTCCAGAAATGCCTAACTTAGGCAACTTTGAGAGACATACTTTATCAAAGCTGCTTACTCCAAGTATATAAATTTGCTGTGCATCTTGCATCACAAATATCTTAAAATATTCTCAAATGTGTGTTTTCACACAAAAAATAATATTAGATAAGACAGGGGCCAGGGGTGGCTCATGCCTGTAATCCCAGCAACCTGAGAGTCTTAGGCAGGAGGATCACTTAAGGCCAGGAGTTTGAGACCAGCCTGGGCAACACAGCAAGACCTTTTCTCTACAAAAAAATTTAAAAATTAGCTGGGCATAGTGGGGCATGCCTGTAGTCCCAGCTAGTTGGAAGGCTGAGACAGAAGGATCCCTTCAGCCCAATAATTCAAGGTTACAGTGAGCTATGATGATGCCACTGCACTCCAGCCCAGGCAACAGAGTGAGACCCTGGCTCAAAAAAAATTAATAATACTACTACTAGATAAGACAAAAACATTCTATAGTTTATTACTGATTGTGAATATTAATAAATATTGTTTAATTTTTTATCTTTTGAAACATTGTAAAAATTCCCTGTCTTAAAATAATGATTGGAGGATTTAATTTTTACTTCCTTCTTTATATTAGATGGGCATTGCATTCTTAGATGGGCCTATTTTTTTTTCTTTTTTTTTCCTGCTCCTCCATGGGTTGGAAAGATGGGCCTATCTAGAAAAGGCTATTTTTAACACTAATTTGGGACAAATCTGTTTATCTATACATGTGGCATAAAGACTAGCTTTGGAGATTTACTCCTATGTTCTATATATTTTACATATACCATGATGTGGTATAAAAGCTGCACATACATAACTTTCTCTTAAAACTGGAAGCAGTTAGAATTGGGAGTCTGGAAAGATAACAAGTATCTGAAGATAAATAGAAAATTGGCAAATATGTTTCAGTGGTATTTGGAAAATATCATATGTGAGGCATTAATTCAAAAAAAAAAAAATCACAGGTCACTTTGCTCCTAAAATATATTTGTAAAAGAAGAGGTTCCTTCAGGGCACATGATGAAGACATTTCTAGAAACATGAGATAGAATAAATAACCTTCATTAATTTTTTCCTAAAGGGCCTTAAATTTAAACTTAAATGCACATAGAGACATTCTCATATTTTCATATTAAAGGAACAGGGTAAAATTTTTAAATATTCCATTTCTAGTAGAGTATCTTAAAAGAATTTAGAGCTTGGAAAGAGTTTATCTTGTTCCACTGCCAGTTTTTCAGAAGAGGAAATGGAAGTCAAGAAAGGATAAGTGACTCAGAAGTCCATCAGCCCTACTGAGAGTAACGGGAGAGTAGCCAGGTCTGAATCAATCCCCTGTCCTTCAACACCAAGAATGGTACTGTTTGATTATTTGTCTATGGAAGGAGGTTGTTCTTGTTTCTTTGTGTGGGTAAGAAGCATGTAGTTGCTACGAGTTTCAATTTTGGATCTGAATTTCCATCAAATTCAACTTTTATAAATATGCATTACTATGCACCTAACAATTTTTTAACATGTACAATCTGGCAACTTCTTCACTACATTGATAAAGTTGTAGTAGCAACTACAAAGTTAGATGTTGACCAATAAAAAAGACACTATTTTTTTCCAGAACATTTTGAAAACTTTGCAACTGTTTTTCTATTAATATTAGCCTGAGCATTGTTAAATCCTTCAAACACTTTCACACATATTGTCAGGAGCCCACATTTAGCTGAAGCAGGCTAAGTGAAGGGTTAAGTGATAAGCCCAAGGCAAGTCCTTACCATCCAGGACATAAAAATCTAGAGCCTCAAAATTCTTTATATAGTGCTAAGTGGCATCTAAAATGACTTTGACTAAAGAAATAAAACACACTTGCTGAAAGTTTGCAGTTCAAATCAAATAATGGACCAAAATGGCCCTTCATTCGACACCAAGTCACCTCACAATAGTAAGATAGAGCAGAATGTCACCAACCTACCAGGATACTAAGGTGCGGGGGCGGGGAGAGGGAGGAGGATTCTGCAGAAACAGTGAATGACAAACACTTTTTTGCTCCTTCTTTAGAGTAAATTATACTAATGGCAACAATATTGATCTTTTATGGGCCCAAGTGGATCAGTGATCAATTTTATAGCATTTCTGTTTCAAATGCCCAAGAAGTGAAAACAATCTGCCTATTAGAAAACAAGGAACTTTGAATTTGAATGATGTAACGGTGTAGGGCCTGCATTTGACCAGATGTTATATACATGCCATTGAAAGACATAGTACCTACGCTGCCTCATCTCTATGAGCTGGTGCAAATAAGGGACCTTTAAACCATGTATTCTCTCTTATTACAGCCTCTTTTTTATTGTGTTTTTCCATCTTGAGTTTCCAACAAGAGCATCCTCATAAAGGGAGCTTTTTTACAAGTAGCTGAATTTAATGACAGCTGTCTTCATGATATTGTTTTGTATAGTAGGGAGTCTCTTGGGAGGTATCCAGAAACCAAGTCAAGAAAAGACAATATTGAGAAACAAAATAAAAGGTAAGCCTAGTGAAGGCACTGATGCCTAATGGTTCCAATTGGGGCCTTATTATTGGTTAATGAATCATTGTCAAAACATCACAGCAAGCATGAACGTGCACAGTCTAGTCTATAGTGAGAAAATGACTCTTCATCCCAACAGTTATTAACTGGGAGTTGTTTGAAAACACGTCCAGTAATTATAACAACACAGGAGCTAATTGAGAACTTTGAGTTGATAGCAAATGGCTTACAATAGCAGACTAGATCAACTCAAGGGGATTCTTTTTTAATTACTTATTGAAAAATAGCAGAAAATGAATTGAAGTTTAGCTAATTCCCTGCCAAGATGTTCTTCAAAACATATATATTACCATCTTATTAGAAGTAACATTTAAAAATGTAAAGTTCTTAAGGAAAAAAATCAGGGTTGCTGTCCTGAATATGCCTTTTTTTTTTTTAAGATTACCTTTTCCTCTTAGAGTAATAATAAGACTTGAATAATACATATTTCACCCAGCTGTCAAGTATTCATAGAATGACTACAGGACTTCTCCTCCCTAATGCTACCCACGTTTTCATAATTTCTATTCCCAATGGGTAAAAACAGAGAGACAGAAAGATACAGAAACACTCCACTTGCCTCTTTAGTTGTTTTCTCAGTAAGGAAAGGATTTAAAACGGTAGCACCAAGTGAGATTTGTTAATTACTGCGGATTTCGTTTATCCATAGTTCTCGCTCTCCCTATAACAATGATTTTGAGAAGTTGACTATGTTGTCAGACAAAATAATATCTCTATGCTAAAGGCAAAATACATGCAAGATATGTATTCTAATAAAAATTATATTTAGATATTTATTCCACTTTTTGAAATACACTGAAGTAGGACCTCAGAGTAGCTGAAAATCTGATATTCAAAACTGTCCTCTCACCCCACTGCCTTCTAGACTAGTACAGTATTTGTTTCCACTCTCCCTATAGCTTCATTTAGCAAAACCACACATCTTTCTCACAAAGAGACTGATAAAACATAAAATGTCCCAATTTCCTAAGCAAATTTACCTGGCCAGTAAAAAGCAAAAGGTTTTGGATGGCAGACTTTTCATTTATTTATACATTCATTCATTCATCTCATTCCCTACATTACTCCCCAGTCCGAAATATTCCCATTTTTCATGTATGGTTACTTAATTTTGGCTCAGTAAAATCACTGGAAAGCTGAGACCTTTCCAAAATATTATGAAAACAACACATTTCCAGATACAATAAGAGGCAAAATGAATAGATTTTTCAGCTCTCTCTAGCCCTTAATACAGGAAAATATGGAAAATATGAAGAGAGTAAGAAAAAATTTGATGAACAGGGTTTATCTCCCTTGCTGCCTCTCCATTGCCTTTTCATTTCCCCCTTGCAAACCTGGCTAATGTAAGTAATTAATTTTCAATAAGCTGAATAAATGGTCTTCCGCTATTAAATAGCTCTAACAGGTTGAGAGGATTACAATGAAGTGAGCATTCCAGGCAACTGTATTTAGTGAAATTTCTGATAAGATTTCAAAAATACCCTTTACTGAACTGGCAGCTCATAGAGACCAGCCCCGATACTGGGGCTGCCAAACTGGCTTCTCAGGGTACCCTTTGTCACTAGGGTGTCAAGCTTTTGTAAGAGATATTTAAGTAATAGGTATCCCTATGGTGCCAATGTGATACTAGGGGAAATAACTGTCAGAAATTTAAAACCCAGAAAGTCTGATCAGCTGTCCTTTGGGAAGTTGTCAACACAGGTAGCAAGTTGAGAACATACCAAATAAAACCAGTGAAGATCTCTACATTGTACTCTTTCCTGGGTGGCAAATCATCTCCCAAATTAATTTTACACTTTCTTTTTTTTTTTTTTTTTTTACCATCAAACAACAATCAAAATCACTGTCAGGAAGCCTGGTTGGCCCTGCCTCATATCATATCACCACCCTGTCACCTGGCAGTGATGTCTTTTCCCATTTTCCCTGCTTCCACACAATGGTGACACTTAGAAGTAGTGCTGATGAGGTCCCTAAATTTGTTGTCTCTACTTAAAATTGATAATCTCCTATGATACAAACCTCAAGCACCTATTTTTAATGAAATCTTCAGATGAATATCAAAGAACTATTTAACCATGTCTAATATTTTAATTAGATTATATTCTCAATTTAACCCATTAAACCTCCTTTGATGATCCCCATATTTAGTGTTTAGCCTCAGATGCACGAGGTAATGAATACTGGACCTTTTGATTTAATGAGAATTTCGGCTCTTCCAGCCTGCGCCTCTTTGTATACCTTTTATTTTGCTGGCTATAGAATTCAGTTAATTGAAGGAGTCTCTTACCATCACACATTAAGGAGCATAAATTAGCATCCCTATTCTGATTGGAAAATGCAAGCAGACAGTTTCGCTTTGATCTGAGCAGTGAGCTGCAGAAGGCAGCAGCCCTCTGAAAATGAGCTGATGGCCCTTCTTCTCAGGGCAAAATGCAGATGCGTCCATGTGTCACAAAACACTTAATGTCTTAATTGATCACCTCCCAATTCTCCCTGTCCTGTTTGCATCATTCTCTTTAGAAGCGTGTTTATGTGTCTGTCTGTGTGCGTGTCTACATCTCTGCCTCGCTTACCCTGTGTATCCTTCCTGTTTCTCTCCTCTCCTGTCGGTTAGGGACCTAGGTTTGAAATTAATCTGAGACCAAGGAACATGAAATAACATAAATTCCTTCACCTTGAAATTTCTGAGAATATCTCGTAGAACTATTCAGGACCTTCCATGGACAAAGATTCAGAGGGGCTTACGCTAACTTCCAATGCTCTCAACCTGGTAGATCCCAAGCTATTGGTACTGTATCACTTAATATGAGGTATATTGGGCTATTCTGTGCTTTGGCAAGGAAATGAGTCTTTTAATCTGTTCTAGTGATAATGCAGTGCTTGACCTCAACAATTCAGTTACATAAAAGAAATATCAAGATAAAAGATCAACACCTCTATCACTCAGTGTAAAAACCAAAATAAAATGACATTCAATTCAAATCCTAGGCGGGATGCAGTGGCTCACACCTGTAAATCCTAGCACTCTGGGATGCCGAGGTGGGATGATCGTCTGAGGTCAGGAGTTCAAGACCAGCCTGAGCAAGAGTGAGCCCCCCGTCTCTACAAAAAATAGAAAAATTAGCCGGGCATGGTGGCATGCACCTGTGGTTCAGCTATGGGAGGCTGAAGCAAGAGGATCACTACTGCACTTTAGCGGGGGTGACAGAGTCTCAAAAAAAAAATTAAAATTGTGACACTTCTGGATGCACACACATGCACATCTACCTCACTCCCTTGATAAGTCCCCACTAAAATCACAGTAAAAGGCTTTAAAAAGCGTAAACATATAAGAACAGAGAGAACAGGAGGGGGGAAAATAGTAACAACATTTTGCAAACTGGAAAACATATGAATGAGTTGTTTAAAAAAATTGTCAGATTCCAAAAATACTAAACTCTAAGCTAGTGAAGGAGAAAGCCAAGAATCCATCTGACCTACGCTACAGAATACGCAAAATGCTCAGGAATCGGTGGTGTGGGTCAGCTCTGGAAGTGGGAGTGAATGGAGACGAGGGGGCTGAATGAAGGGGGACTGGATGAAAGCCTGTTTAAGAGCAGTTAGACCTGCAAAGTCATCCCCTGTTTCCACGCAGCCGAGCACAGCTCCTCCACGGCCCCAGTGTCTCTGGAGTGAGGGACAACTGGCTCTGCGGATGATGCACTCTCCTGAAAAAGAGTCCACAGTGAATATGTGTGTTGCAAATGCGGGGACCTCTGGTCTTCTTCTTCCACTTGGCTCCCAGAAAGTTGAAACTTCATCCCACAAGCAGGAATTTAGAAAATTCTTCTCTGGGGAATCTAACCAGCCTGAAAGAAAAGACCTAAAAATCCTGATTTCAGAGGTTCTCCAACTAAAGAACCCAACCATGTTATCTCACAGGAAAGCTCACAGGCAACAAGTCACACCCATGCACTCATAGTTTCCTATCAGCTTTTTAGTTTCTTACACTTAAATATGAACAGACAACCAAGGATTTAGAAACATCTGAAGACATGACATAGGATACCATTTTTAAAAGGAGGAGGACACAAAAATTAGAAAGAAATCTTGGGAATTAGAAATTTGGCAGAGAAATTAAAACCTCAAAAGTAAGATTAAAAGATAACATTGAGGAATTTTCTGAGAAATCAGAGCAAAAAGGCAAAGGGATAAAAAATAAGAAAGAAAAGATAAGAAATTGAAAGGATAAATCCAGGGGGCAAAAATCTAAATAATGGGAATTCTATAAAAAACAAACATATTATAGAAAAAGAGGGATAAAATCATCAAAGAATTAATTCAAGAAAATGCCCCACTGCCGAAAAAAGTGAGTTTTCAGACTGAAGTGCCTATTGGGTATCCAGAACAATGGGTGAACTAGACCTAAAACAAGGCACATAATTATAAAATTTTAGTACACTTCCTACATAAATGAATAAATAAAACAGGGTACACAAAGAATCAAGAAGTAGCTTTAGACTTCACCACAGCAACTAGAATACAAATGAGTGGAGTAATACATTCTAAATTATTCAAAAATGAGTTCCAACTTAGAATTCTATACTAATAAAGTATGAGACTAGAATAAAGATATTTTTAGACAAGGATGATCTCAAAACATTTAACTCTCATGCACCAATTCTCAAGAAACTACAGTGGACTGGGTTCCACCAAAATGAGAGAGTAAACCAAGAAAGAAGATGTAGAAAACAGAGTAAAATAAAATGAGAAGAATCCCTGGAATAATGGCGAAGGGAAATCCACTGACATAGAATCCAGAGTTGAACAGATCAGAAGGCTCTGGGAGAGATTTGTTCAGGAAAATGAAATGTTAGGAACATGTGAATATCTTGGGAGTGGGATATAAACAAATGGTGAAGAGTTTGGGATTCAATTAGTCACAAGTACATTTAAAATGTAAGCATAATAAAATAAGACAAGTATTAATTTCAAGGAAAACAAGAAGTCTTGCAGAAAAGAAAAGTAGCTGATCACCTGGCTTAGCTGAGACTTGCATATATATATCACAACCATGATCTAACCCAAATTACCATACTGGGAAGAGCAATAGAGAGGGTGCATATATGTGGTAGGAGTATGGAGGGAAAAGTGAAATTCTCATCTTTTATACTGTGAAGTACTAGATAATTCCTAAAATAGAAATACCAAAAAGCAGCAATTCAGTGAAATTACTTAGAAACATGGAGATAAATACCAAAATTATCAGCCAAAAATGGAAAGTGGTTACCTCTGTAGTGAAGTAAATGAGGAAGGAAGCACGAGACTGCTCTTTTTAAAAATAATCCTCATAGAACTATTTGACTCTTTAAACAATGTGCCTGTGTAAATAACAAACCTTTTTTTTTTTTTTTTTTTTTTTAGTTTCTGTAGAGATGTGGTCTTGCTATGTTGCCCAGGCTGGTCTCAAACTACTGGTCTCAAATGATCCTCCTGCCTCAGCCTTCCAAAATGCTAGGATTACAGGCATGAGCCACCATACCTGGCCAAACCCCTAATCTTTAAAATTAGAAAGAGGGAATTTAGGAATTGAAGAAGAAAAAAATAGATGGAAAAAGAGCAGAGCAAGCATAAAGTATTAGTTTTTTGCTCTCAGCTTGTAAATTACTCCCATTTGAAACTCAGGATAAGGAGCCACCTCTCTATCCCTATTCCCATGGCTTTCCCCAGCTTATTTCCCATGCCAAGTCAAGTACTGAAGGAGGAATAAAGACTATTTGGCCATTCTTTAACTGCCAGATAGGATACTGGCAAGTAACACTTAGTTTCTCCATTATCTGTTGCCATGAAGGCTAGGGAGAGAATGGATGTTAAAAATGTTCAACTCGTCCCCAAAGATTGTATTACTCAATATTTTTAAACAACACTTTTACTTATTCTTGTCCTAAAGATATATTCATCAAGTATGTCTTTTTTCAAGTTAAAAAATTCTCTTATTGGACTGAACCCCAGCACAAAAAAAAAAAAAAAAAAAAAAAAATTCTCTTAAAAGCTTCAGAAGAAGCTTGGTACAGTGGCTCACACCTGTAATCCCAGCACATTGGGAGGCCTAGATTACTTGAGCCCAGGAGTTCAAGACCATCCTGAGCAACATAGCGAGTCTCCCATCTCTATAAAAAATTTAAAAATTAGCTGTGCATGGTGGCGCACATCTGTAGTCCAAGCTATTCGGAGTTCAAGTTTGCAGTAAGCTATGATCATGCCACTGCACTTTAGCCTGGGCAACAGAGTGAGATCTGGCTCTAAAAAAACGAAGAAAAAAATTTAATTAAAAAAGATACAAAGCTTCAGAAAGAAGGTTAAATCGTAGATTTTTCCTGGTAGATTTCCTACTGGAATCATAGTCAATTCTTTGTCACTTAAGAGGGTTCCCATGAATTTCAATTCTAACTTCCCTCCCTCCATAGCATTGTCTCTGTCACCAAATAGGATAACAGAAACCAGGGGGCTGGATGAAGGTGGGGCTAGGTAAGGGGTGGGGGAAGGAGTGGTCTAATGAAGCATCCTCAGTGAAGGCTCTGGATCCTATGTCATTCAGGGCTTACAAATCCTCTCTTAGCCCAAAAGGACAATGACAGACAAAGAGAAAATAAGATGAAGTTGTTACAAAAACAGGCCGGGCGCGGTGGCTCACGCCTGTAATCCTAGCTCTCTGGGAGGCCAAGGCGGGCAGATTGTTTGAGCTCAGGAGTTCGAGACCAGCCTGAGCAAGAGTGAGACTCCGTCTCTACTAAAAAAATAGAAAGAAATTATCTGGCCAACTAAAAATATATATAGAAAAAATTAGCTGGGCATGGTGGTGCATGCCTGTAGTCCCAGCTACTCGGGAGGCTGAGGCAGTAGGATCCCTCAAGCCCAGGAGTTTGAGGTTGCTGTGAGCTAGGCTGACGACACAGCACTCACTCTAGCCTGGGCAACAAAGTGAGACTCTGTCTCAAAAAAAAAAGAAAAGATGAAGTTATTACAAAAACAAACTTCCTTTGCAAGAGACATAATAACCCCTTTGTAATAAAATGATGAGGCACAAGACTAGCATCTTTTAGTTAACCATGTTGTAACAGTTGTCATTTGATGAAGTTCGATCAAGGACTTTGTTTATCACTGATATGTTCATATCCATATTGTAATTCATTATCTTCCTCTAGCTCTTTTCATCCAAGATCTCACAGTAGATACTTTCATAGCTTTTATCTCACATCCCCTCACCATCCTTAACTGATTTATAGGGCACTCACCTCATTTTTCAGATGGCAAGTAAGAGAAATAATGTCACCATTCACAAAAGTAAGATTGGAATTTAAGCCTCTAAGCTAAGCCATCTATGATGCTAAATCTGCCGTGGCTCCCTAATGCCATAAAAAGAATAATAAGAGAAGGCTCGTGGTGTTATAAATAAAATCATGGAGGAAAAGTTATTGGTGTACACACTAGGAATTCTGAGAGGGAAAGAGCAAATATAATGGAAAGAAAATGTGTCATTGGGAGGAAGAGTTACAACCAGAAAATACAATGGAGAGAAAACACGAGAACGATTTTGAATTTTCATCTCACTCCTAAATATTTATTGGAATTCTCTGACGTCTAGCTGTGTGTATTCTGTAACTCACCAAACTAATAGGCTGTATGACATTGGATAAGTCAATCTCTTTGACTCTTGGTGGACTCTTCTGTAATTAAAAGAGATTAGGTCAAAATTTTTAGAGTAAAGAAATGCAGAAGCTTGAGATGGCTTAGAGATCATCCTATTGGATATAGGAACATCTTCTAAAACATCCCAGCAAGTGGTTATTCAACCTTGACTTGAATGAAAACAGAGTTTCATTTAGGAGAGCCCATTCAAGTTGCAGATTGCTCTTAATGAGAAGTTTTTCCAAAAGTTGATCTAAGATTAATTTCCAGCTACAATTTTTTTCAACTGTGACATTCAAAATTGCTATGAATATCTTCTCCATATGCTACAATGACAATAGCCCCACCATCACTTTTCTCATAACATGAGTTACTTGTAAGATAAGAAAATTAAAATTGGCTGCTACTCAATTCTGCCACTATGTGACACTGACAAAGCCCTCACTATATCTGGGCCTTAATTTTTCTCCAACCTATAAAAAGATGAGTTTAAATTCTGTCAAATGTCTCTTCTTACACTGACAATTTTTCCCTAACTATATCTTTGTTCTTAACTTAGTGGAACATAACTTTGTTTTCATTTACTTTATAGAAGGAGGTGTTGAGACTTCTTTAATAAAGAAATATCCTTTTCTTCTCTTTCTTGTTTCTCTTAATTCTTCTAATAGCTATGGATATATCTGTTTAAATTGGAATATATGAACTGAAATCTTAGTGAGATAAAAATTTTAATAACTTGGAATTTATAGTTCCTTACCTACCAAAAAAAATAGATAGAATATGAGGACATTAAGAGTTAGAAAGACTCATACAAGATATCTAGCCCAACCTCTCCCTAATGCAGAAATCCATAATAAAGAATCTCTGATGTTTTGCCTTTCTGTCTCTGCTTAAGCTTTTCTAGTGAAAAGGCGCTCAGTGTTTTGAAGACTTAGCCTGTGTGATATATAGCCCAGTACCTGGCCTATAGGAGGCACTCGAATGCTGTTCCAAAATCTGCTTCCCTGGAACCACCCATTGGTTCTGGTTCTGATAGCTTTAGCATGGCAGAATAGATATACCCCTTGATAATGAATAGTCTCATAACCATTTAAACACAATTACCCTAGCTAACCTCCTCCCCACTCCCCAAAGCTTTGCTCCTCCAAGCTAAAAGGCTCACACTCCTTTGTTTTTTCCACACCCTTTACTATTCAGGTTCCTGTGTACTGAATGAATTTTAGCTTGTCCACACCGTCTTTAAAATGTGATGCCAAAAATACAAACATAAATATAATATATAAAATATTTCAATTTACTCATTATTTTGCACATATATTGAGCCTAATTCAGGAAGACTAGGGAGCCACTGCTTCAACTGAATATATTTATTGCACAATTCTCTTAGCACCAAAAAGCATTCTGTGCCTTCACATCTATAGCTCTCTAATTATCATATACATCGATGGAAGCCAGTGCTCTGTCTTTCGAAGTGGTGTCATGGATTCCAATTAAGTATTTTTTAGTGCCACCATCAGCTAATATAGAGCCCAATGGTGTGTTGTCTATTTTTCATGTCCTTATATGAGCAAAGATATTATCAAGAGCCCTTCTCTGAGAATCTATGAAATAAAGTCCATCAGAAACAGAGCATTAAGAACAAATATGGAACAAATTACTTATTATATTTGGGATTAGACCTGGGATGACTTGCCATCTTGACTATTTCGAGATGTTCTTGCTTCTTCAAAATCAGACCTATGTTTGTCTTTCTTTAATATATCATAATGAACATAGTTTTGTCAGATTTTCACGACCAAGTGAAACTGAGTTGAGGCAAAACCCTAGGTTATTCAGACAAAATACCTTTTTAGCCTATGGAAGCCTTGATCACTATTAAAGACCAAAAACAAAAATTGTCATGTTACATTAAATTGAGACTAAATTGTATCTATCCTCTACAACCATCACTAACTCACTGTATAAAAATAAAAATAAAGATTAAAAAAAAGAAACTAGGAGAGTTTCGCTACTGGATTGTTTGCCACCAATTTCAAGGAATTTTTTGATGAGAAAACCATACCATACTGGGCCTGGTGCCACAATTCTGACCCCTCCTCTTCCCATCTAATCCAACAAGAAACAGCCACAAAAGGGAGGACCAGGATGAGAGGGAATGAGCATCTTCCCATGTTTAATGCTCATGAATCAAAGACCCAGATATTCCCAGGGCTCCAGAACTCACCCTGCCTTCAGTGAAAGCAGAGCTGTGCTTATACTAACAGCCTTCCTATTTACCTCCTTTTTCAAGAGAAAAGGTCATGAAATGCACGGAATCTGCTCCTCTTAGACTCAGAACAAGTCCTGGCATCTTGTTGTGAAGGCAGGAGGAGAAAAACATAAATGCTTGATACTTTTGAGTTTGTGTTCACCATCTACTTTAAACACACATACAAACACACACACACACTTTTCCCCAAATACACAGTATTTCTACTCACTTTAAAGATTCTTCCCAAATCTAATTTAGTAGTTGTTCTTCCTGGGATTAGAAGAATTTGATTTTCCCCTTGGCTCCACAATCTTGTGTAACAGAATATCTACTTTCCCTTCCAGCTTACCAGGAACATTCTCATTCAGAAATCACTTCTTTTTCTCTAACCAAGTCTTTTGTCTCATTAAAGCATTTGCCATAAACTTCTGCCTTAAAACAACAGTACTGTCATTATCTGAACAGGGAGGGAGGGCAGAAATCTGAGCCTAGATTTGTTTTAATAGCCACATCTATACAACCTAAAGAAACTAGAGTGGTGTTCTTATAAAGTGATAGAGGCAAAATGTCAACCAATGCATTCTTACCAGAAAAAAGGAAAAGAAGTGAACAAGGAGTCAGAAACTGTATTTTTTGTCCTTTGGCTGTTAGGTAGCCTTGATTTCATGGGTAAATCATTCAATCTTGCCAAGCCTTGATTTCTTCATCTATGAAAGGGAAAAATAATCCTTGTCATCTATGACTCACAGGATCATTGATTGATTACAAAGCACTTTGGAAAATCCAAAAGGCTAGACAATGCCTATGTTTTAAAAGCAATAGTTTTGTCTCCTAAATGATCCAGATTGGATAAAGCTCTGGCTCTGACACTTATCTTTGCCTCAGGTAATGGTTCCCCAACAAGTGTATTGCAGGAAAAAAAAAAAAAAGCCCACTGCTACATTCATAGAATCATAGAAGTTAGACCTATAAGGACCTTCGGGATTCATCCCCTTATTGGAGAAAATAAAAAATTAAACGTAATCTAAGTTCACACCACTGTGGTTTATATAATTATCATTAATCATTAGAACCCCAAGGCCAGGGTTCCACTCAGCCGTACTCTACTCACTGTTTTCTAGCCTCTCTGGGCTCATTTGCCTAAAGACACCAGCAGAAACGAAAGGAGGATCGGAAGCTGGGGTCGCCCCTGGCACGGCTGCTATATTTGCTAAGCGTACTGGGTACGTAGGGTCGTCACAGGATTCGTTACTATAATTTTAAACTCCAAATATCAAGAGATCTCTGTTCCTTCACCATTTCAGAGTCATAAAATACCATTTGGGGAGGCCTTTTCCATGTAAGTGGAACTCAAGACCATTAATCAAACGATTAGAAACAGAAAAATTGGAGCGAGGGAAACAGGAATCTGTTAATGAAAGGTTATTAGCCACGTTCATTTCCACCGGGAATAGGAAACTGCCTAGCGCGGAGGGGAGGGGCGTGCGCGTAGGCGGACGCGGTAACAAACAATTCCCGGAAAGGCGTGATCGCTCCCAGTTTTGCCCCAGAGCCTTTTATTGTCTAAAGAGACCGCAAACGCAGTGAGAGAATAAGAGACCCCCTCGGTGGAAAAGGAGAGGGGTAACGCGCAAAGCCAATCAGACTCCCTCCGCCCCCCGCCGCATCTAGTCCCCGAACAGGTGCAGGCCGGAAACCCCGTCACGCTAAAACTCCACATTCCCTAAAATGCGCTGAGAATGAGCATTTCCACACACAACCCGAAGAAAACTCACTGTTTAAGTATCGGTAGCCTGTGGGACGTGGAAGAGTTTCGGGACAAGAGTGCAACAAGTTCGGGAAGAAGCAGAAACTGCCCTGGGGGTTTCCTCCGCCCTAGTTGCCCGCAGCGCACTGGCGCCGCTTGGTACTCGGGAGGGAGCGCGTAAAGGGCGTCCGCGCCTGCGGGCGCCAAGCTCAGGAAGGGTGCCAGGGTGCAGGACCGCGAGCTCTGGATGAGAACACACGTGGGAGAAGTCTGAAGTGCCACCCAAAAACGAGGGTGTACTTGAGTTAGAGATGGGGCTTGGGGAGTGGGGGACGGAAGCGAGTGGGAGGTTAGTGACCAGCAGCGCACGAGTCTGTCCTGGCCCTGGGCGTTCGAAAGATCACGCTATGGCTCTGCCTGGATCTCTGCAGAGCGCAGAAGCCCCCAGACACCTGGTCCCTTGCCTGTAGCCAATCCGACTGCCCAAGGAGGGGCAAAAGGTCCGCGTGGAGAGGCCGCGGAATCCGTATAACGCAGCTGGGGGCAAGTAGCTGAGAGATGAGAGAGAAGCGGGTCTGTGATCGCGGCGGAGAAAAATGTCCCCCACCGAATACAGAGCCGAGAGCCCAATTTTCAGTTTGGGATGCGGTACTGGGCTGGTCCCCACCGCTGACCATGCAGTACGCGGGAACCAGCGAACCCAGGCGCACGCTCTCCCTTGGCAGGGACAGGGCGGGCGGGAGGCGCCGGCGTGAGGCCGAGCCGAGGGCCGCTCTGGCTCCGCACCGCTGGAGGTTGACAGTGGGTTTTGTCTTCCAAGAGCTGATCGCCTGGCCCGCCTCGAGGCTGGAGTCTTGAGTCTTCCCATCCGGGAGAGAACCACGCCGGGCCCCGCGGTCTCCTCCCCCGCAAGCCCTCCCCAGCCTGGCGGCTCAGAGCACGTGCGGCCCGGAGCCGAGCTCCCCCTCGTCCCCAATGTCCACCTCGTCCTCTGGCTCGGTTAGCACGAAAGGGCCGGCGGGCAGGCTCAGCCGAGCCTCCGCAGCAGCGGCCTCTGGGCCGCGGGGGCTGCCCTCGGGGCTCTCGGGCCCGTCTGGTGCTTTAGGCTCGTCTTGACTTTTCCGCAGCTGTTTTTTATGCTTCATCCGCCGGTTCTGGAACCACGTTTTCACCTGATTTCGGGGAGACAAAAATAAAATTATATCATTCCTCCAGATCTGAGCGATTGCTGGGGTTTAGGAACATGGTCCGCAATCCATTACCAAAGAGCTGTGCTCACAAATAGGTTGAATGAGAATCAAACATCCCAGGGCTCCTAAGGATAACTGTCCCAAAATAATGACGAGGATCAAAATGGTGTGGTTAGTAATTGCCAATACTGTCATTAATTAGAATTATGACTAGTAAGTGCTAAGTGGACGAGCCTCCTTTATGCTCAACTTACGTTCCTCTGTTGAGATATCTAAATACCTGATCCAGCAAGACTCCTGGACAGAAAGATGAGAATTGAACTTGCTCGTTCTCCTCAGAGAGAAAAAAAAAAAAATCAGACCCAGACCTGGCAAAGCTAATGATTTCACAGCAAATCGCCTTCCCGGGTACAGAGAACGTGCGGGAGGAGGAGTAGAGGAAGGGGTTTTGAGGTTGCAGGTGAACAGCGCCTGGAGGAAGATGAAAACAGTTCCTCCACTCAGGACAGGGGCATTGGGAGGGGACTTAAACCGTAGTATATGGGGGGTGGGGCGGAGGTGCATACTAAGATTTGTTTCTGTGAGATTGAAATAAGGAAAAAAAAAATCTCCTGTGTGGGCTTCTCTCAGGACAAGAACCCATCGAATTATTATGATTTCACCTCTGACTCGGTTACGTCCTTGGCCTGTGGGGAGTAAGGAAGGCATGGAAGTAAGTTCCTAAACTGGAGGTGACCATGAGAATCACCGGAGGAGTTTTTCCTTCATGTCCAGGGCCCCGCTCCATTAATTCTGCTTGAGTAAGTCTGACATGAGGTAGGGGTGTCGGTACTTTTACTAAGGATCTTGGGGAAAGCCTAGAATAAGGGGGAGCATGGTCATTCCTACAGGCGGAACTCCGCAATGGGTCGCGAGGGTATTGAGAGTTGAGGGGAAGGAAGAACAAAGCAGAGCTCAGGGCTTCCCTCTCCTTCCGCGCACCTGCGTCTCGGACAGGCTGAGGGCCGTAGCCAGCTCCACCCGCTCCGGCGTGGACAGGTATCGCTGGATCTCGAACCTCTTCTCCAGGCCCGAAAGCTGCGAGTCAGAGAAAACCGTGCGAGCTTTGCGGCGGCGGCAGTGCTTCCCCGGCAGCTCCGCGTGCTGCGGGTGCGGGAACAGCGCGGGGACCGGCATCCCTGCAGAGAGAAGAGCAACCAAGTGGGCAGATCCCGCATCACCCGGGAACAGCCTCCGCCCCGCTGCCGTCCCCTTGTCCCCAGCACCTCCCTCCGCCTCTTGCCTCCACCAGTCTCCTGCTCGCCCCAAAGTCCCTCAAGCCCTTCTCCCTGGAATCCCGGGACAGTGGGTGGAAAAGCAGCAAGTATGGCGCTTGGAGATCTTTATCTGGAAGGCCATCTAGAAATACAAACAATAAACAGTAAATAAAACGGAAAGAAAATTGGAAAATAGATCTAAGGGCCTTTTAAAATGTCTTCTTGGAGAGGCTTCCGTGGAATCTGTTGCTCCTCGAGAAGTTTTCCTGCAAACGTCAGATGTTCCAGGAGCTGTCCTCCCCCGACCACCCACCTGTTTCCTCCCAGACCCTTGATTATACTCAGTGCCGTTCTGGGGCCAGTAGAAGAGCAGATATCTTTCTTGCCTCCCAACCTTACTAAAAAAACACTTTTCTTTCTCGAGGTACCCTCGTCCGCCTGCGGCCAAAAGGAACAGAGCGAAACTCTCTTCTCCAGAGAAGCTGCAGAGCAAGGACAGAAGAGCAATTCCCGCCTCTCACGTTTCCTCGTCAGCTTCAGGGCCACTCTGGGGACCCCGCTCTCTAATGTGGTTCTCGTTCTTTTTCTCATTCTTTCCCTCCGACTCCAAGCCTGGCAAAGCAGAGGGTTGAAGCGCTTTTCCCTGGCCAGGTCGGAGGAAACTTCTTGTTTTTCCTGATCCTCGTAGGCTTTATTCGGCATCTGAGACGCACCAAGCACACAGAAGCTGCCACACGCAGTATCTGCCAATTCCAGCGGGGAAACACACACACACACACGTTCCGGTAAGGCCGGCTTTGGCCACTACTATGTGGAGGGAACACCGCTGCAGCCAAGAATATCCTGCCGACAGCGGGGCGCTGAAGCCAGCTTCATAACTACCTCTCTAACCCAGTGCCTCAGAGTCTGGGTTTCACTGCTTCACCAACACTCTTAGCTTTTGTTCTGGATTCCAGCGCCCACACTTCACAAACTGCCTCCTGTCTTCCCCAGCCCTCTGCCCCGACCAGGGTTGTTTCCCCCCCACTCGGAACCAGGACTCAAGGACCGATTCTATACTATCTGGAATGAAAGTGCTGGAGAAAAAAGTGTGCATGCGGCTTTTTGGAGGGAGGCAGAAAGGAATCTGGTTATTCCTCCACATCTCCCTGTCCCAACCAGACTTTGCTAGTCCCGGCTTTTTGCCAGGCCAGAGAAATCAAAATACTTTAGCGCCCAGTTCTGACGACTCTGGCAACTGGGGCAGAGAAGGGAAGCCCCGCCTAAGATTGTGACTTAAATTCTAGATGTTGGGGATGAAGAGAGTTAAGAAGCTGTGTACCTCCCTCCTTTTTCTTACCCTTTCTCTCTTATTCCGGCCAGCCCAAACCTTTCCTGCTCAGAGAACCCCAACCCTCGTTCATTTCTGTGCCCCCAGCAGGGTCTGCAAATGCTCAGCACCTGAAAGAGGACAGCTGAACTGGCAGGGGCATTTCAAGCTTCTGAGCTCAAAAGTTGAGTTCCATTCCATGGAGCAGGATGGTCAAGGGTCTCCCTCTGAGCAGGGAGAGGCAGAGAAGAATGCAAATTGAGAGATGGACCAAAGTGGCCAGGAAGATCAAGAGTAGGGAGACTGAGCATTGCCCAGTAAGACTATTGTCAGACTCATTCGCCTGCAGGTACCTCTTGGCCAGGTACGTCTCCTCCATTATAAAAAGTGCAGAGGGATCATGAATTATCTCTGTGGGTTGGCATGTCTCAAGGGAGCTCCATGTGCTCTCAGATATATCCCCAACCTTCCACTGTCACTTAGGGAAGGAGGCTACCAAGCCAGGCCCAGCCAGCTCTGGCCTTTCCTTAGCTCCATCACAGGACTAGGGTCTGCACTAGAAGACCTAGTCTCTCACTGCCCACACCATGAGGCCCCTGTTACTTACCCGAGGTGGTGAGGAAATAAGGGTGATGGTGGTCTCCCTTATGCAGAGGGTGGTGGGCGTGAGGAGCCAGGAGGGTGGGTGTGGGCATGAGGGGGTAGCCATAGTCTAGCAGAGGCACCCGAGAGGCCAGAGAGCTGGCAAAATGGTCGGGGGCCACCTCCCTCAGCGGCTTGGGCTTGTGCAGCAGGATGTCCTCGATGAAGAAGGATGTGGGCCTCTGCGAAGACGCCGGGTGTAGAGGAGAGGTGAAGTTGAGATTCATCTTGAGCGGAGCACCTGCCACAGGGCAAAGACCGTGGACGAAGTGTAGGAAGCAGGCAGTGTCTCAGCAAGCCTGGTGGAAAGCCGGCAACCACCCTGCGAGGCTGGAATCTCTGCTGCTCTCTCCACGGCCTGGACTACCCCGGGCGCTGGAGAGGCAAGAAGACAAGCTCCTGGGTAGGTTGGGTCTATGTGTTGGAGAATTGGCAGCTTGGAGAGGGGAGCCAGGAGAGCCAATGACGAGGCTGCCAGAGGCAGAGGGGAGGGTGCGGTGGGCGCGGGGCGGGGCGGGGAGCGGAGCTGTCCGCGGTGCTGAATACTCCCGGCCAAGCTTACGGAGAGCAAAGCCGACAGGCTTCTTGCTCCTACCAGGTTTCTTGACCTTAATTTCCGCTCCGACACGGCAAGAGCTGTTGCTTCTCAGTCGTTTTTAAAGAAAGTTAAAAGTAAAAAGTCTCTTTTGTCCGATAAACTACTCTTTAGAGAGCAGAAAGCACTAAAAGGCCCCAAACCCACAGGGATAAAACACTTATTCAGGCATTTAGGCCTGGATTTTAAGAGTTTCCATAATTGATAGCAAAAGGAGAAGGGAAACAATGAGAAGAAAGAACATCCACTGCTTTAAATTGCTAGACTCAAATTGATGGCTGAGAGCTAACTGGGTTATTGAGGTAAATAAAGAAAATGATGATGATGATGGTGATGATGATGATAATAATCATGATCATAACATTCTTTACCTCAGTTATAGGGAGTAGACAGGAAGAGGGTTATAGCTACATTAGTCAAGTTATTTGGTCTGTGTAAATATGTCCAGAGCCACCTCTTGGTGACATCCTCCATGTCCCTTCAAATTTCCATTACTTTTTTGTCACTTCACTCATACAGTTTGCTTTTTCTGCTATATTATTTTTTCAACCCTAGCTCCCAAAATTGCACTAGGTTTTTGTTTACCATTCCTTTTTCCATTCTCATTCTTTTCATTTTCCTCCCTCTCAATCTTTTGTTGTTTCTGTTTGTCTTTTTCTAATCTGTCACATTTATTTCCCTGGAGTCAATTTGCTAAAATTAAGGTGATCATCTACAACACAGCAGGGGTAATTTCAGCTCGCATCTCTGAAAATTGCTCTAATTATTGATGTTAAACTCAGGGAAATTAAAAGAAGCCACTTCTCTTCCATCTCCCCATTTTTAAGCTCTAATTTGTTGAAATCTAGTCGTCATCACAATTCCAATCACTACCGCTAATAGTAAAAGTGTTTTAATAGAGACTGAGTCCTCACAACCCATGCTATTAGATAATTAGAGGAGGTGTTAGAAAGCCAAGTGCTAATCCTTGGGCACATGAGTAGGATTTCCATCTGATCTAGCAGGTAGAACAAATTAATTACCAGAATCAATTAGGCCCCAAACTCCAGTGCTCCTGGAAGTAGGAACATTCTATTCCATACGGAAGGACTGGTAAACGGTAAGTAAATGAGGAGAGTGAGAGGAAGGAGGAAGGAAGGTGGGGGAGAGAGACTTTAAAATAAGATCTTGGCAAGTAGGTATCTAAATGAAGTCAGAACGCTTTGTCCCGAAGTCTGAAATGTGATTTAAAATATTTATATATAGTAGTAAGAACGGAGGACCTGAGAGCAGGCAGCTATGGAGAGGAAGACAGTAGACTTTCCAGACGTCCTTCCCTACCCCTGAGCCCTGGTCCATCATCTCCCGCAGGGCTAAGGGGAGAGAGAGGAGGCTTAGTGAAGAGGCACTGGGGGTGACGGTCCACATTTTACGGACTTCTCCTTCCCTTCCATTGTGAGCTTACTGTATCTGACTAGTGGAAATCAAGCCGTCCTGTCTCCCAATGCCATATAGGCTGAATGGCCATTGAGGGCCGTGCGGGTGAACAACCAGACTCTAGCTGTGCCTGCACACGCCCTACACGCCACCCCTAGAGAGCACAGATTTGAACCCAGCCTTGGGGGCGGGATTTCAGCTTCCTTCTGAGGCTGGGGCTCCCTTCTGCCGCAGACGTGGAAATGAAGAGATTATTGAATGAGAGCAGGGGCAGTACAAGCGTCTTCAGGTGACAGTTACCTTTGAGCCGAGGCTCTGCAACCCCTCGCTCAGAACTTAGCCTTACACTACTCTCAGAGTGTTCGAGGGATCGGAGAAGGGGAGGGGTACGCAAGCCTGCTCAGTTCGTATACCTCTTATTTCGTGAACCCTGGGCTCAGCGTCCGGCTTTCCGCCAAAGCTCAGGCCCCGCGTCCTGGCGGAGAAGGGGCGGGGCGCTGTGAGGGGGCGGGGCGGCTGTCACACGCCCCTTTTCCTAGTTCAGCTCCCGCCGGGACCGGCCCTCCCGGGACCACAGCGCTGCGGAGGGAGAGTGGCGGAGGCGTTTCCCTCCGAAGTCCAGCTGCCCCTCCTTTGCCTGGGCCCTAGTGAGAACCTAAGAAATGAGAGACAGAGGGAGGAAACTGGATCATTTCAGGAAGGGGCAGGACCTCGATGACCGAAGGCTTTTTTGTTGTTGTTGTTGTTTTTCTTTTTCTTTCCCTTTCAGCAACACTGGGAAACAAAGCTCCGTGGCCGACAGACAGAATACCACGGGGCGCCAGGACCAACGCAGGCTCCTGGGGGTTCGGAGGCGGAAATAGGGCATCCGAAGTGGAAGCGCAGACAAGGATGCTTCGGAGAGCCCCTCTTCTCCCAGGGCGCCCAGATAGGTCACAGCTGGGACTTGCCACGGACGGGCTGTGGGGCCTGAGCCCAGCGCGCGAATGGCCGTGCTGTGCAGGCGGGTCTTGTCCTCAAAGGTTCTGATCCTGTCCAGGCCTCACGGTCCTTTTAGAACCATGTCCCAAACCCTTGGCCAAATCCCAAATCGGGGAAAGCAGGAAAGTTTCTCTGCAGTGCGAGGCTCCCGAGCAGAACCGGTGGTGGGGAGGCGGGGCGAAGGGATCGCTAGGATTACTAGAATCAGTCGGTGCTTTTCCCTCAAAACCCTGGCCTGGCCCATCTTACAACACTGTAGCGGTGGGGTTAAGGGTTACCCCCCCCCCCGGGAGAGTCCATCCTCGATATGTCCTAGAAGAGGCATAGCAAAGCCAGCAGTTCACACTTAGCAGCATCTTCCCTGCCTCCTCGAGCCCCACCTCCCTCGCCGGCCCCAGGGCAGCCCAGGTAGGGAGTGTTTTTAGACAGTCTTTAAAAGATTGTCAGTGGCAAGGAAACAATTTCGTCTTTTAAAGCAGAGCTATTTCATTGCCTGGTTTATCTCTGAAGTCCAGACCAGCGCTGTCCAATAAGCAGGAAGTCACATTTTAAAAGTATGAAAAAGTAGGTGAAATATTATTTTATTTAACCCTAACATATCAAAATATTATTATTAAACATATATATATTTTTTTTGAGACAGAGTCTCACTCTGTCGCCCAGGCTAGAGTGCAGTGTTGTCATCCTAGCTCACTGTAGCCTCAAACTCCTGCGCTGGGCCAATTCTCCTGCCCCAGCCTCCCTAGTAGCTGGAACTATAGGAGTGTCCCACTACACCTGGCTAATTTTTCTCTATTTTTTGTGGAGATGAGGTCTAGCTCTTGCTCAGGCTGGTCTTAAGAGATCCTCCCACCTTGGCCTTCCAGAGTGCTAGGATTACAGACCTTAGCCACCCCACCAGGCCCAATATAAATATTAATGAGATTTTTTCTGCATTCTTTTTTCATACTAAATCTTCAAAATCCGATGTATATTTTATACTTACTGCACATCTCAATTCAGACTAGCCATATTTCATGTGCTCAGTAGCCACATATGGCCAGTGGCAATTGTACTGCACAGTACATGTGTAGTTAATTGACATAGTCCTTATTACCTCTGTGGAATGTTAGATAGATACACACAATATGAAAACCAGTTGTTGAAACCAGCCTAGCACATTCTCAATGCTTGCCCTTCATGCATCCATTGTATTCAATTATTCTGAGCATTCGTTGAGCACCTACTATATGTTAAGGCTTCTTTTCCACACACCTTCCCAAGCTTTCCCCAAGTCTTAGGAGATTAAATAAATGCACCTAAATTACATTTACTTTTGATTCTTATTTGACGAAAATCTGTCACCCAGGGCCAGCAGGCTTTACTTGTCTGCAAGGCTGACACATAAAGCCAGATCCTGCACATTGCACAGAGTAAAGAAATAAAGATCAAATGAATCCCCCTCAACCCAAAAGCACTCCTGTTTGTGGTTTCAGCTGAAGAATTATTAATTTAAAGAGAGAAAAAACATGCTGTTCAGAGAGGTAATAATTAAACAGTCCCTCTCTCTTTCATGTCAGCCTCAGCTAAAGCTGTCATCTGAGTTGGGACTTAGTTTCCCAAAAAGATAACTCTATTGATGATCAAAGGGAGAGACTGGTTCCATTAGCCAAGTTGCCTATATCGTGGCCTTCAAAATAAAGGGAGAAATGTATTTTAGAAGTATCTGAGTAACACACTTTACCCATAACATTTTGTATTATATTGCTTGTTGTCTGTTTCAACTTACCTTCTGAGTACTTTATTTTAAGCACTACCAAAGTGGATGACATGTCTACAAAAAGAAAGGGAGTTGATGGCTGCTTCCTGCAAATGCATCTTCAAAAATGATGTTTTTGCACTGGAAATTAGGGTGTGATCCTAATATGGATGAGAACGCATTTAAGGATGTGATATTCAAATCACAGTGTTCCTAATATAAGGAGAACTAAATCCATCCAATTTACTCCTACAGGTCTGGGTCTGTCTATAGGGTCAAAACTCATTTCATTTTTCTCTTGAAGTTCCCTGTGCTGCCTTTGGCATCTCAATTCTAAACATGTTTCATGAAGTGATATAAAGGAAGGTAGACCTGGATCAGGGAACTAAAGGTTTGAAATATGAGAAATTCTATGCTATTTCTCAATCCTCTAAAAGATACATGGTGGGATGAGAATGATATTTACTCAATCCCTTATTAGTATTCCATTATTTTCCCCATTGGACCCCAAAAGAGTAGTCAAATACATTACCAGGAAAAAAATAATACATTAAGCTAACAAATATGCCTTTTGAATATTCTTTTCTTCCATTCAAAACTATCCAAATTCTATGATCAGATTTAAAATGTAGCACCTACTGATACAACAAACTTCAAACAATAATACCAAATTAGTATGCATAGTTTTGAAAATAAAAGGGCATGAATTGCTATTATCATACGTTGTGAGTTTCTGGTGTTAGAGATTGTAAGACCTTTTCAAATTCTATCATAAGGTACAGAGATGAGCTTGTAAACATTTCCCAAAAGGACTTTGTTCATGGAGCTAAATATTTAGTAGGTTTTAAAAAAATGCTAGGTTATGTACTGTTTGAGAATACTGTTCATGAACCCAAACTGATTTTTATTCTTCTAACTCCCATTGATAATGCAATCAAGTTATGGACCAAAGAAATGGAAGGTACAAATGTTGTCATTATAAAGGGATAATAATGAATTTTGAATTGAATTTGTCTTACAATGACCAAGTGATAGATATCCTTAAAAGGAAACAGAAGGAAAATTATTGGAAATGTATTCTTAAATAAAATTAAAATAGGAAAGACTATTCTGTGTAGAAAATAAAAACTTAGAATATCATAAGAGAAAACATTGATTAAATTAGATATATTAATTTTTAAAGATTCTGTATGGCAAAAATTATCATAAGCAAAATAAAAAGACAAACAACAAACTGGGAGAAAGTATTGAAACTCATCACAGACACAGAGGTAATTTGTTATATATAAAAAGTTCCTACAAATCAACAAGAAAATGATTAAGAGCACAATTTTAAAATGGGCAAAAAATAGGAAGAAGCAGTTCACGAAAAAAGAAACTATAAGTGACTCAAACATTTGAAAATATGCAAACAATAAGTCAAACACAAATTTAACTACACTGAGACATCTTTCACCTATCAAATTCAAAAGTCAAAAAACCTAATTAACCACTTTGTGAATCTGTGGGGAAAGAATTACACTTATACATTAATGCAAAGAATGTAAATTTATACAATCTCTATGTAGAACAATTTGGCACTATCAAAATTACAAATGCACATTGAAATTTACCCAACATACACAATTTGCACATTATGCCTAAATGATATGCACTCAGAGTAAAAGGAACTCTAAGATATATTAAGTGGAAAAAAAGGAAAGTACAGAATGCTAATATTTCTGAAGGAGAAGAAAACTATACAAATGTGATTATATATGTTATACATACCTCTAGAAAGATACATAAAAAACTCACAACATTAGTTGCCTCTAGGGATTGAGGTGCTGGGGACTTGGTGAGAAGGTTTCTTTTCCCTGTATACCCTTTTGTACCTCTTGAGTAGAAATCATATAACTAACATTTATTCAAAAGTAAATAATATTAAGTTTTCAAAAACTGCAACACAAAGAGGAAAAGACTTATTTTACTTCAACATAAAAATGTCCAAATCAAAATTCAATAAATTTTTTTATGATTTTAGCTCTTCTCCCTAAGTTATTGGACCCAAATTAATAGATAGTTGCATTTAACTGACATCCACCTGTAAGGGACATGAAACTTTTATTCCTCAGTAATTATAAAAAGTAAAGGTTACACAACTGTTTACTTTCATATAAATTATATGTGGTTTCAAAAAGTTAACATACCTCATCCCCATCTAGAAATTAGGGATAATGTCTACTAATCACCTAAAGGAAGGTCTTTTCAAAATTTTATTCATTTATTTATTTAGAGACAGTGTCTCACCTTGTCATCCATTTTGGAGTGCAGTGGCCCAATCACAACTCACTGTAGCCTCCAACTCCTGGGCTCAAGCAAGTGATCTTCCCATCAGCCTCCTGAGTAGCTGGGACTATGGGCATGTGCCACGAAGCCCAGCTAATTTTTAAATTTTTTTGTAGAGACGGGTTCTCACTATGTTGCCTGGGCTGGTCTGGCTGGTCTTGAACTTCCGGGCTCAAGCGATCCTCCTGCCTCAGCCTCCCAAAGTGCTGGGATTACAGGCACAAACCACCACCCCTGGCCTTAGGGAAGGTCTTTAAAGAATGCTTTTTTTACTGTTACTATGATGGTTCTTCTGATAATGAGGTGGATTTCTTACATTTATATTATAAATCATATATTTTTTTCTGCTTTCTCTTTTGAATATCATAATTTTATTTTTTTACAGATAAGGAAATAGGGGAGTCACTTAGGTGAAGTCATGAGTTTGAGATTACATAGTTTGTATGCCAGGATTTGAATTCAGGTTTATCTAAGCCCAGAATTCATACTTTGTTCATTCTACCATGTTATCTTTGAAAAATAAACAAGTAAAGCAATAATAGAATCTGCTTATTCCTCATCTTGAATGGAACTTGAAACCATAGCCCTTGATGTAAGAGGCCATTCTCCCCAACTCTGCTTTTCACTGGAGGGCTTATAAAGTCACACTATGGCTACAATAGGTAGAACCTAAAATACTAAAAAGGATGTTAAACATACACACACACATATCCTAAAGTCAATACTTCAAAACAGCCTTTCTAGTATTTAGGTTCTAGCTATATACACATGATGATGATGGTGGTGGTGGTGGTGGTGATAGTGATGGGGGTGGTGCCAGTGGTGACGGTGATGCTGGTAGCGGTGATCTAAAGCAGGCAATGGTGGCCTGACTGGCTGATAAAAACAAGGCCAAATGTTCAATACTGAAACTCTAGAGCTGCCAGGGACATGAGTGGTTAATGAATACAATACCATGTTGCTAGGTAAAAGTAGGCTTATATAATTCTAGAAGGAGTTTCATGTCAAGAAAGAAAAGTATTGAGAAGGAGGTGACAAGCAGTAAGGAGTGTTCTCCTGGGTAAGAGTGGGGAATCTCTATTTAGCTCTAGAAGATACCTTAAAAATAATTTTAAACGTCTTCCTATTAGATGTCTGCAATATCTATGTTCCTACTCACCCCCAGCCAGAGGTCAAAAACATCAGATTAGAAAATACGTTAGGATCAACACCAAGTCTGTTTTCTTCTGGGTGTGTGTGTGGGGTGGGGTGGGAAACTAGTTGGGCAAAGAGAATTTACTGAGTGTCCACCACGCTAAGATCTGTGTGGAGTGGTTTGGAGAGAGAGGGTAGAGAGAAGTGCAGGAAACAAAGAAATACAGGAAAAGTAGAAGCTTTACATCTACCTCAAATACATACACACATACCCCTAAATACATGCTACCACAAACGTGTAAAACAAAAAAGCAAACAAAAACAAGAGCTTCTCTGCGCATTTTACTTAATTAATAGAATAATTTCATCATTAAGGTGATGCAGACTAAGTTGTCTCTGTAATTCAGATAAGAAGTAATAATGGGAGATGGTGAATCCAAGAGCTCTGTGATTTATGCAGCTCATATCTGCAAACATTTATTAAGTATAAAAAGATGGGTATGCATTTGGAGGCTTTTTCTCACAAGTGTTGTATATATCTTACTTCCACTTTTAGGCCAAGGATTTAATTTTATCTATTGTGTTTTTAATATTTTCCAATGCATAGTAATGGACTCTCCCAAAATTGACACACAAATACTTCTATGATTGACTGCAGTATTATTAGTTCCCAGGTAAAAGAATAATTTAATGCTGGTTGCCAGATCCTTCCCTATTGGCTGGAAAGGGAGCAGCTCCTTGGGACGGTATGGCAATACCATATGTTGTTGCTTCTGTTTCTTTAAATACCATGTGGTTTTATGGAGTACAGAAGGAACAATGAACTGGTGAATTCGGGGAAAGCTCTTCAAAACTGAACGAAAACATGGCTTCCACTTTGCACACTGTCGTCTTAGACTCTGAAAGCTCAATTATTACAAGTTGCTTTCATCTGTCTTCTTTCTGGAAGATCTTCCCTATCACCTCTCCTTCTGCATAGATAATCTCCATCCAAATCTAGATCCAGTTTATTCCCTTCTCTCCCAGAAAACCATTCCTGCCACAGTATGTAGTCATCATAGTATTAACAGATGTGCAACTCACTGGACTTTTGGCAGAGGCTAAATACTACACTGATACGTTTTATCTCTTTTCATGACCACATTCTGTTTTCCCAACTAGAAGGTACATTAATTTTCTAAAGCTAATAATGCAAATAATTAAAAAGTCAAAAGTTATAAAAAAAAGTTATGATGTGAAAAAAAATCTCCCCTTTTCCTCTCTTACAGTCACCCAATTCTCCCTTTGGAGGCAACCACTGTTATCACTTTCTTGGTATCTTTCCAGAGATATTTTAAGCATAACACACACGCACAGTTGGTCCTCTATATCACATGTTCTGCATCTGCAGATTCAACCAACCATGGATCAAAAATATTCTAAGAAAAAAACAATTAAAAAAAAATAATAATACAAATTTAAAAACCAATAAGTATATCAATTATTTACATAGCATTTACATTACATTAGATATTACGAGTAATCTAATGTTGATTTAAAGTACACAGCAGATGTGCATAGGTTATATGCAAATACTACACCATTTTATATTAGGGACTTGAGCATCCAAGGATTTGGATATCCACAGGGGTTCTGGAACCAATCCCTCAGGGATAGTGAGGTACAACTGTATATATAGAGATATTACTCACACGTATGCACATCCTTTCTCTCTCTCTCTTTACACAAAGGGTGGCATACTACATATTCCTTTGTGCCCTTTTTTTTTTCACTTAACTTTTTTTAATGGATGAACCATGATTTATGTAACCAGTTTCCTGTTGATGATAATATCATCATAATATCAATATTTAGGATGTTTCCAATCTTTTGCTATTGCAAACAATACTGCAATAAATCAATATAATAAATAATTATACACACACATTATTTTGCACATGGGCAAGTATATCTGTAGAAATTCTTAGAATATGAATTGCCACATCAAATTTGTAGTTTTGATAGGCTTTGTCAAACTGTTCTCTACAGAGGTAATATCAATTTATGCTCCTATCTGTGGCATATCAGAGAGGCCCAGGTAATTCTCATGCAAATGATCTAAGGACAATACTCTTGTTTTTTAGTAGATCCCTTAACCCATGTGAGCCTTAGTTATTCTATCTGCAAAATGGGGATGTTACCTACCTCAGAGACCTATTGGAGGAATGATTTTGTGATGAAAATATGCAATAGAGGCCGGGTGGCGGCTCACGCCTGTAATTCTAGCACTCTGGGAGCCTGGGGCAGGAGGATAGCTTGAGGTCAGGAGTTGGAGACCAACCTGAGCAAGAGTGAGACCCCGTCTTTACTAAAAACAGAAACAATTAGCTAGGCGCACTGGCATATGCTTTAGTCCCAGCTACTCAGGGGGCTGAAGTAGGAGGAGGGCTTGAGCCCAGGAGTTTGAGGTTGCAGTGAGCTATGATGACACTGCACTTTTGCCAGGTTGACAAGAATGAGACTCTGTCTCAAAAAAAAAAAAAAAGTTAATTTAAATATTTAAAAATAAAAGAAATATATGCAAGAGAGCTTTGAAAACAGTCTAACAAGATGGAAATGTTAATTATTATTAAGGATAATAGCTTCTAGCACTTACTCTGCAATGGACATTGTATTAGGTGCTTTAATATGTTGTCTCTAATCCACATTGCCAAGTTACTGTAATTACTTTTACATTTCAAGAAACTGAAGCTCAGAGAGGGGACTTACAAGGCCACACAGCTGGCAAGTGGCAGAAGAGGCATTCAACTCCAGGCTTGCACAGGTCCAAAGACTGGGCTCTTTCAACTGAACCACATTATAATTAAATAAATAAGCTAGTACTGCTTTAACTTTTAATAAAATTTTATTTAAATCATCCATCAGCTATGATGAGTGAGTGAAGGCTTCACGCAGGATGCGGGACTAGAGCTGGATCATCAGGGCTTTGTGGACTCTGAGCAGGGGGATGGACCTGAGCTTGATGAAACTGCTCTGGCTGGGAATAGTAGGACCAGTGCTCAGAGGCGGGATGGAACGTGGTGCAGGTGCAGGATTCTGAGATTCTTGTAACTGGAGCGGGGACTTGGAGTAGTAGCTGGAATAGTGGTCAGGATCTTATTGACGAGTCCTGTGAAAGAAAGTCGGAAGACCGGCCTTAATTTTGAAGACAATAGGGTGCGGGTAGAGGCCAATGAAGGATTTTTGAGCAGAGCTGTAACCATTAATGGTCATGCTTTAGGAAATGTTATCTCAAGTCTCTGTGCATGAGGGATTAGAGGAAAGATACCAGAAAATCCAGAAAGTCAATTATTGGTGTTTCCAGATTGTCCACTCAGTCATTTAGTCAACAAACAAACATTCATTCATTCAACAAATATTTATTAGTCAGTTTGTATGGATGTCAGACAGGGTCGTAGTAGCTTAAAAGATATAAATACAAATGGCTTTTAAATCTCATGATAATGGCATGATATTAACTGGTGGCCGTCTCTCTGTCCCTCTTTTTTCACTACCTCCAATCCTTTCTTCATTAGCCAGAGGGATCATTCAAAAATGTAAATCTGATTATGTCAGTACAGGCTTAAAATCCTTTGGTAGTATGTATATTTGGTAGTTGGTATGGTAGTTTGGTATGGTAGTTATGTATATTTTACTACAATAGTAAAAGAAAAAAAAAACCAATTGGTAGTTTCCCAGTGCCCTAAACCCTAAATATACCACATTCTCTTTCATCTTTGAGTGTTAGTATATGCTACCCTCTTTGTCAGGAACATTTATTGTTCTAGCCATCTCTTCTCACTCAAGCACTGCCTTATGGTTCTCAGCTGAAACATCACGTCTAAAAAAAAAATCACTTCTTCCTAGAAGCCTTTCCTGATGCCACCAGGTGGGTTAGGTGCCCTCTCTCTGTGCTACCACACACTTCTGATATCATCCTATTTGTTTCACCATATTGTAACTACCTCTTTCATTGTCTTCCTATTTAGACTGCAAACTCTATACAAGGGGGACCAATTATTAATATATCCCAACCATCTAGCACAATGTCTGGTGCATGGTAAGGTCTCAGTAAATACTGACTAACTGAATAAATGGTGGATAAATAAATGCATTGATAAAAGAGTCACTCAAATGATACAGCCTGGAAGATTTTACTTTGCTTGGGAAAGAAGCAAGTATTTTCCATCATTTATAAAATGGCATGAAGGCTGGTCACCTTTTCAATTCAATACCAAATGGGGCAGAGATCCAAGGTAGCAATGGAGTTGGAATGGCTGGTTATCAGATAACAAGCTGTAGGGAGGGTGGTTGCTATGACAACCTTTAAGCTTATTAAATACCAAAAGCCTATAGTGCACAGCAAAAACCCAGATTCAAGTGGGTTTAAGATCTGTAGGCTCCAACTAGCTTTGTAATTTTTAGAATCCTATAATTCCAAGGCTGATAGAATCTAAGAGATGTTTTTTCCTTTTTGTATTCCTTGCTGTACAAATAAGCACCAGAGAAGGTAAGTGATTTGTCCAAAGTCACACAGCAAACCAGAGACAAACCTGAGGCTAGAAAACCTGAGTCTCTCCACATCCAGTAAAATGTTAGCATTCCATGACTTCCAAAGTTGTTGGACTTTTTCACAAATGTATCAATCACAGGTACGGTTGCAGCATTTCTCATTATGTTAAATTTTTCATTTAGTCACTCAAAACAATTTGTATTCATTCATTCATTCACCCTTCAACTAGTATTCACTGAATGTTACTATTAATATATATCTTGCATTACTAGATGCTGCAGAAAATATTAACAGAAAGCTCTCTAATGCAGTAGCCCTGGCCCTCATTTGATTTTGGCTGTGAAATTGGATTTTTTCATGGTACCAAAGTATCAGCCTAAAGATAAAAAAAAAGAAAGCATAAGTTTATATGCAGTGATCAGCCTGTCACCCCGTTAACCCAGTGGTCAATCTTAGCATCCCTAATGTTGAGACAACTAAACATTATGTGTCTCTGGGAAGCCGAGGCGGGCGGATTGTTTGAGCTCAGGAGTTCAAGACCAGCCTGAGCAAGAGCGAGACCCGGTCTCTACTAAAAATAGAAAGAAATTATATGGACAGCTAAAAATATATATAGAAAAATTAGCCAGGCATGGTGGCACATGCTGGTAGTCCCAGCTACTCGGGAGGCTGAGGCAGGAGGGTTGCTTGAGCCCAGGAGTTTGAGATTGCTGTGAGCTAGGCTGACGCCATGGCACTCTAGCCAGGGCAACAAAGCGAGACTCTGTCTCAAAAACAACAACAACAACAAAAAAAACATTATCTGTGTCCCTGTCGTGATGCTAACTGAAGTACTTATAAAGTATTTTTGTACCAAAATGTTTAACCTGAATCCAATCAGGTTTAGACCTAACTTCAAGTTAAAAGAAAGACAAAGGCTAGAACAGCAAGTTAAACTACACTGCACGGAAGCAGTCAGACAAATCCAAGAGATCTGACACTCTCTGGGGCAATTCCCCATTTCCTTCAACAAGGCGATGTCATGAGGAAATTTTTTAAAAATGAGGACTAGAGACGTAGATAAAATCAAACCCTATGTGTGGTCCTTTATCAGATATTGCTTTGAACAAACCAACCGTAAAAGATAGTTTTGAGAAATGGGAAAATTTGAATATGGACTAGGTATTGAATGGTATTAAGGAATCATTGTTAATTTTGTTAGATGTGATAATGATATTGTGGTTATACAGAAAAAATGTCCTTTAACAAAAGAGGTACATTCTTAATTAGGGTGAAACATCACAATGTCTGAATTTACTTTAAGTAAACCTCAGGGAGAAAAAAGATAAAATATATATGACGAAAGATTAATAATGGTTAAGTTTTAGTGATAGATACATGGTGGTTCCTTATACCATTTTCTTGCTTTTCTATTTGTTGGAAATTCCCATTACAAAGAGAAAAAGGAAGTATCGAAAATACCATTCGACCATAGAAAGAAAGTTGAACAATGGCAAAAATTAAAAGCTTTCTAGAAGTCTAGAGAAAAAAGATCTCTTGTCCTGAGGTGGGCAAAGGATACTTCATGGAAAAGGTGGGACTTGGATGAACGGAACTGAAATGTGCATTGGCAGAGTCAAGGGCTGGTAACCATAGAAGAAGGAAGTCAGATGCCAGCTTAAAAACACTCTCCTCCCTCTGTGGGCTGCAGGAGGGGCGCTGGCGAATCTCACCCGCAGAGAAGCCAGGCCTCCTAATTTGATATTAAAAGTCCATCTTCCGTTGGTCTATGGATGAACCCAGAGCCTGACCTTTCACAGTACACAGAGGTAAACTCCCCGACGAATAATCAAAGCTAATTACAAACACAAAGGGATGTTCATTTACAAAGAAATGACCCCCAGCTACTTGTTGCACCAGTCGGAGGTAATCTCCGTCCAGCCCAATTAGCACTTTCCCAAGAGATTCCTTTGACCCCCTACTCCCACCACAATAGCGGGCTCTGATTCCAACCCAGCAAAACCACCCGGAAGCCTTTAAAAAGCCAGAGGGCCAGATTTTTTCTCAAGCACGATGTTGACCATTTTTACCCAACCTTTATCCCTTAGGAACAAATTCAGTGAGTTTACATCAAACAAAACAACAGCCAAATGGATGATGTTGCCATTTATACGCTCTGACTAATGCAGCTCCTGATTTCCCTTCCAAATTAAATGCATTTCGCTTAGTACATTTTCAACAGACGTTACTCATCTGCTCGATTAATGAGTTTGCTGTGAAAGCGTACTTTGGTAGCAATTTGAAACAAAAGCACCTTAACGTGACTGAGGCTTTGCTTCCCCTTCTCTCTTCATCTTAGCCTCTCATCCTCCCTCTCCCTCCCCAGGGCAAATGCACTGCTGATGGGAGGATGGGGAAGCTGGAGCCGGCAGAGGGTTCTCTTCTGTGTCACTACACTACATTAGGAATAAAACCTTCCACTTAAACACTTAAATGAAAACATCGAGAAACTAATTTACTATTTGCAATCACATGATTTAAGCCGAAGCTGCCTTAATTTCCTTCCCATTTTGCTTCATATTCAATGTGAGCGCACCCTAGATTGGTCTATGAAAAGGCTGTCTTCGAATCACAACACTTAAGACCTCTTTCATTTTCTTTTTGATTAAATAATTGAAATTCCTGTCAGGGCCTGCACTTTACTGACGCACAGATTTGGTGTGTGAGGATAAAGACCACATTTTGTTTGCTGCCTGGGTCTTAAAAGCCAGTGGGCTTTGCTTCATTGAGGGGCTGATCAAAATGGACCCGCACTATTCACCCATTTTGCAGAAATTTCCTGCGGTCATTAAGTGATTGTTGGAGACAAATTACGGAAAGGATGTCTCCTTATTTAGCCATCCTTGTTCACCTAGAGACTTCTGCTTACTGAAAAGAGCTCAGCTACTCTGATGCCAACTTCATCCATTAGGAAAACAAAACCAACACCCCACGTGTAAATATACACACAGACACAAAACACACAAATACCAAAAAGAACTAATAAGTCACAGAAAATTTCATTTGTTGCAACTATTAATACAAAACCTTAGTATTTACACTCCATGATAGGCCATGGCAAGAAAACCCCAGAATATCATGGCCCAGCATGTGCATGGCCTCTGAGCTCCCTGTGGTTGAAGTAAGTGATCCTAAAGGAAGGAGGGAGAGAACCTCACTTAGAAGAGAAGCTAAACTTCCCCTTCTCCAGGCTCATCATTGGATGAGCGGGATTGAATTGGATAACAGCAGGTGTTTATGTGGCTCTGCCCTTTGACACTGGTCTCTAACACACGTACCATCTTAGAATATGTGTCTGTGCTTAAATACAAATCATGTGTCCACTTTAATAAGGTTGATCATCAGACACACCAGATGTGCATCCCAACTCTACCTGGCTGTGTGCCCTTGGGCATATTATCTGTGACCTCTCGCAGCCTCAGTCTCATCTGTAAAATGGGGGCATAAATAAATGGCCCCCACCTGCTCACAGAATGGTTGAGAGCTTTGAATGAGACAATGCAGGGAAAGTGGATAGGACAGCGTCTGGCACGTGGTAAGTGCTTTATAAAAGTTAGGCAATAAGGCCGGGCGCGGTGGCTCACGCCTGTAATCCTAGCACTCTGGGAGGCCGAGGCAGGAGGATTGCTCAAGGTCAGGAGTTCGAGACCAGCCTGAATAAGAGCGAGACCCCATCTCTACTAAAAAATAGAAATAAATTAATTGGACAACTAAAAATATATAGAAAAAATTAGCCGGGCATGGTGGTGCATGCCTGTAGTCCCAGCTACTTGGGAGGCTGAGGCAGGAGGATTGCTTGAGCCCAGGAGTTTGAGGTTGCTATGAGCTAGGCTGACGCCACGGCACTCTAGCCTGGGCAATACAGTGAGACTCTGTCTCAAAAAAAAAAAAAAAAAGTTAGGCAATACTGCTATGTGCTCATGCGTCTTTACGTGCGCATCTATATATGGACTGTGTTCACACTTCCTCAAATAGCATACTTTTAGAGGACAGTCCTGTCCACATTCCCCCATCAAAAAATAATATATACATATATAAATAATATATACATATATAAATATATTTATATAATATGTAAAAATATATAATACACATACACACCCATGCACATATAATGTTATAGCAAAAAAGGGCCACAAAGGATATCTATCTGGCCCAGCCTCCACCCAAAGTAGGCCTCCCATCTAAAACATCCAAGACAGTTCAATGTCTTCCTCATGGAAGCCACAACTTACTTCCATGTGACCTCTACTACTTATTCCTACTCAGATCTCTGGACTGATATAGAAGAAAACTCAGTGCCACAAAGAAGCTCATCTAATATTTAAAAAAAAAAAAGTTCTACTGTCATCTCTGAGTATTCTTTTTCTCAAAAATAAATATCCCAGAACCTCCAACTGTTCCTCGGAACACATTGTTTTAATCCTCTCGCTGTTACGGATCTCTGAACTTTAAAAGAGTGCATGCCTTGAGTTGAACATGATATTCCAAGTGTGGTCTGAGTAATGCTGGATAGAAACACATACTGTATTCATTAATTGATTAACTAATCACATCAATATGTGTTAACGGAAACTGTGCTGGTCACATATAAGGCATACGTATTAAGCAACATAATAAATACTGCCTATAAAAAATTACCTCTTGATTGTGTATGTTGAAGATTACCCATGGCAAAGCATGAATTCCAAGGAAGTTGCTCCCATCCCAACCTTCCTTCCTGGGATTCTTCATTTTGTTTTTAGTTGTTATGGGCTCAGGAAATAAGAGTTTATTTTTAGCCTTAGCTTAAAGAACAAAATAAAATGTATCTCCCTCAAAAAGTCACTTCACATTTCTCAGTGGTAAACAGAAAGATCTTGATACTAGCCACTGTTCTGTACTGTCACCTGGCCGCTCTTCTTCTTGGTGATAGCGCTAGTGACTGAGAAAGAATTCCATAGTTGGTGAAGAAAAGTGAATGAGTTATCAAGCTCAGACTTGTGAATGTGCCACACTGGGCAGTGGGAGGTGAGTTGGGAAGAGCACATTTATGAACAGGCGCTTACACGGAGGAGACTGAGAGTCTGTACAGGGCCGGCAGGAAGATGAGGGGCACTCCCTAATGGCAGCCACCAGGAATGACGCAGACACTGCTCTGCTTGGAGGCCAAGCGAGGGACATGATGCTTTTTAGAGATTCCAGCCAGCCAGATTCCCTTTCTCTAAAGCAAAACTAACCAACCATATTCACATAGAGTAAGAAAATCTGGGTATTTATTTCCCAACTGTTAGGGATTTTGGTGGCCCCAAGGGAGCTAACAGAACAGTCTTCCAGCCTCAGCCTTTCAACTCCTACCAGAGCCCCTGCTTCTCCCACTTTACTCTTAACCTCGTCGTATTCTTCCCCCAGCCTTGTCAGTGTTTGAACATTTATTTCCATTTCTAAGCCTGCTAGACAGCTCAGGAAGTAAGAGATATTAGTCATGCAAACCTGTTACCCTGAACTCCCAGGGGCACCTGCTTTGGGCAAAATGGGAAGGAGTGATTTTTGAAGAGTTAGAACCTAAACAATCAAGGGAAAAATATAAATAAGGTTGCTCTTACAGAGGCCATGGAGAATATGCTTCTGGCCTTTTCTATTCTGAACAGAGATGATTCTCTGACTTGTCCAATGAATAGATCCATGGATAAAAGTAGCAGAGTTGGGGTTTGGTACTAAAGCCCTTGCTGTCTTCCCAGGTGACCTCTTCCTGGGGCTCTGTTTGCCTATGTGTGAAATGAACGTAGCCTTCCAGGGCTGCTAATGAGCTACAATGACTGACAGATGAAACTCTGCTTGGGATGTTTTGGAGCATTTCCAGGCTTACTAGTGGGGTATAGAAAAAACAGGCAAAGGCCAGGCATGAGTTTGATGTTACTGTGAGCTATGATTGTGCCACTGCACTCCAGCCTGGCCGACAGAGTGAGATTCTGGAAAAAAGAGGAAGAAAGGAAGGAAGGAAGGAAAGAAAAAACCAGGCAAAGCAAGGTGATGTGGAAAATGGCACTTTACTGGTTGAACCAAAGAATCAGGAGTTGGACTCCCAGACACTTGACTCAAACTATCCACAGTGCACAACAAATATCACACTTTATTTCTCATCTGAGCCATGAACTCTGCTCCCTAGGAAAATCCAAACTGCATCTAATTTTTGCTTTGATTTCCTTCCATCTGTGATAACATTAGTGTTCTGTCCCTGGAGGCAGACAAATGAGCTAGATCCAGAGATCCTAAATGCTGGTCTATGGACCAATGCTGACACATGGCAAGGTGTTTGTTAATTAAATGAGAACAGTAAGGACAGTGTAACAAGTCTTTCAGAGTTTAATTTATTTCACTTCAAGAACTGTCTTTTAGTCTGAGGTTACATCATTGGAATGTAAGCTCCAGGAGGGTGACTTTGATGTTCTTGTTCTCTGTTCACCAGCACCTAGAAGAACACCTGTACATAATAGGCACTCAATAAATATTTGTGGAATGAGTAAAGGAAAGAATTATTTCCTTTCTATTTCCTGGTATTAAAATATTCTTTCTTCAATGAAATGTTATTGATAGTACGTAGCAGGGTTGTTTTTTTTTTTTTTTTGAGACAGAGTCTCGCTCTGTTGCCCGGGCTAGAGTGAGTGCCGTGGCATCAGCCTAGCTCACAGCAACCTCAAACTCCTGGGCTTAAGCGATCCTACTGCCTCAGCCTCCCGAGTAGCCGGGACTACAGGCATTCGCCACCATGCCCGGCTATTTTTTTTTTCTATATATTTCTAGTTGGCCAGATAATTTCTTTCCATTTTTAGTAGAGACGGGGTCTTGCTCCCGCTCAGGCTGGTCTTGAACTCCTGAGCTCAAACGATCCGCCTACCTCGACCTCCCAAGTGCTAGGATTACAGGCGTGAGCCACCGCGCCCGGCTAGAATTATTTTTAAAAGTTTTGTTCATCTGTAATGTCTAAGTTTGGGAATCTCTGGACAAGACGATCCTTTAAGAACCATGCAATCTTAAGATCCATCAGATATGGAGTGGGAATGAGCTCAAAGCCCTTTAGTCAAAACATGGCAGAAAGGTTTCGCCTCTGAGGTCTCGGAGGCAGAGAGAGCTGGGTTAAGAGACTGGAAAATGCAAATTAGCAATATAACCTTTGGCAAGTCACAAAAGCCTGTTTTTCTTCTGCAAAATAGGAATAACACTGCCTCAAAGGATTGTGACGGCTTTAAATGAGAGAGGAATACAAGAAGGCACATGGGGTCTGGAACTCTGTTAGTGTAGGACTATATAGATCCTCTTTTTGTGCTTTAGTAATTGACAAACTTGTACCATTTGTGTTTTTCCAGCATTGTGAAAAAAGAGCCTTGGAAGTTGTCCCAGTGGCCTGGCTGCCTGAAGATTTTCTCAACCTTCTTTAGGAAAGATGTTCCCCCTTCAAAGCTAATACCTGGATCCCAGAATCCCTTTAAAGACAGCAATAGCAAAATTTGCTTTAAATTGCCAGCACGAGGGGAAACTGAAGCAAATCCTAGTGCAATGAATTGAGAAAATAAGTGCATCTCTTTCTTTTTTTTTTTTTTTTGAGACAGAGTCTTGCTCTGTTGCCCAGGCTAGAGTGCCGTGGCATCAGCCTAACTCATAGCAACCTCAAACTCCCGGGTTCAAGCAATCCTTCTGGCTCAGCCTCCCGAGTAGCTGGGACTACAGGCATGTGCCACCATGCCCGGCTAATTTTTTTCTATATATATTTTTAGCTGTCCAGATCATTTCTTTCTATTTTTAGTAGAGATGGGGTCTCACTCTTGCTCAGGCTGGTCTCGAACTCCTGACTTCGAGTTTTCTTAATGCTAAATGTGTTTCATTTGAAAGATCCATCTTTATTACATGTCTCTGGTATTAAAATGCTTTATTCCGCTATTAAATGACAGTGATACTAGATGATGTTTGTTTCTTTTTAAAGTCTGGAATGAACAAAATTTAAAGCACCACCCCCCCCAAAAAAGCAGAATCTACACCATTGTTTCACACTGACCTAAGACAACTTGGTCATGTACGATTACTAGACCCTTTTTGATAGATATTGATAACCTCTAATGATTAAGATAGAAGAAGGATCTAGGTTTCTTCCCCCACCACTTTACCATCAGGTCATATATTATAGCAAAAAAGGCACAGGCTAAATTCAGCCACACACACAAACATTAGCAGTCAGATGTAAAATAGTAATACAGCCAGTTCTACGAACTCAATGAAGTTGAAGCTCTCTGTCTTTTTCCAGAGTTTCTTGGCACTGTTGCCATTTTGGGCTTGGCTGTGGGGGCTGCCTTTTGTATTTTACTAATAGGATGGTTAGCAGCATCTCTGGCTTCTAACCACTAGATGCCGGTAGCATCCACACACATACACACATATAACTATGGCAACCAAAACTGTCTCTAGACATTGCCAATGTCCCCTAGAAGGGTTGGAGCAGAGGCAAAATTGTCCCCAGTTGAGAACTACTCACTCCAATAAGCATCTTCCAAGCAAGGTTCACTCAAATGGATCAGATCATTTCTTTTTACTTTTGGGTTTTTTTTTGTTTGATTGTTTTTTGTGTTTTTTTTTTTTTGAGACAGAGTCGGCTCTCGTTCTATCGCCCAGTGATGTGATCACAGCTCACTGCAACCTCAGACTCCTGGGTTCACATGATCTCCTCTCTCAGCCTCCCGAGTGGCTTGGACTATAGGCATGCCCCACCATGCCCAGCTAATTTTTTTATTTTTTATTTTTTGTAGGGATGGGGTCTCACTATGTTGCCCAGGCTACAATTCATTTCTTAATTAGAGCCAAGCAACCAACTCCTGTATAAGCTTCCCATTAATAAAACATGACCAGGCAAAATTCTAGGCCTAGGGCACTATTCCGAAGGGTTTAGGCTATGAGGCATGTGTAAAGCACACTCCCTGTTCATTCATGAAAGTACCTAGTCAATATTTCTAACGAATCCATACATCTTGAACATCACTCATTTCACCAGTAAAAAATCATTTCTAACACCAATTGTGCACATTAACAAAACTCTGGTGTTGATAGGAAATAAAGGTCATTAAAGTGCCTGTAGTAGCCACTTAAGGGTACAGACTTTTGATTAGAGATATTCAAAGGCTAACTAACCTACCCTGAAGCGTGAGAAATAGACCACACTCTCCATAGAAAAGTAATTTTAAATAAAAGCAATATAGTAGCTCAATATAACAGCTATTCAGATATCGAAAATCTTTATGTTATTGTTATTATTATTTTAGAGATGTTATGATCCATGAAATCCGAAAGGCTGAAAACCACTGCCCCCTACATCAGAATGCTTCTTTGTAAAAGGCTGTTCAGGTAGGAATGAGTCTCTCCAAAGGGACTCTGGCTCTTAGACTGATCCTACATGTGATTTGTAGCCAAATTTTAATAAAAGCCAAGATCCCCAGCCACTTTTCCCAGCTGACGGTGAGGCTGGTTTAGAACAGAAGTCGGCCTGGAGTCCATCTCGGGAGTGAATTGCATCATTGCCAACCGGAGTTTGTTTCTCAGAGAGTTTGTGTGTATAAGAATGCACAAGTTGCAATTAATTCCCAGCGAAGTCACTTCTCAAGTTAATTAGAAATGCAAAGTGTGAGTCTAAATGTTATGAGATTATAAAATGGCTTAATAATGGGAACAATGAGATTGAAGCATATGCATTCTGGCCATGTAAATATTTCATAACAGTGCCAAGCTGATTTCATTTGCCTAATCATGCCATTGATATGCAGCCACCAGCCTGCAAATAGAAAGGCTGAATTGCAGCAGATCACCCTTCTAATGTCATAATTATTAATATTGGAGGGAAATGGAGCTGCTACACTCCAATGGAAGCTGCTAGGCCTTTTGAATTGAGATGGGGACGGCACTGCTGGGGAAAGAGGAGGAAGGTGATATACCAGCCACACCAGCCCCATTCTGCTTCTTGGCCAGAAGTATTTAGGTAATTAGGCAGCTCAACAAATTAAAGTGATGAGAATGCTGGAGAGAAGAGTTGCAGGGCATCAATTCCCCAGCCCTCAATCAAAATCTTAATGAAACACACACACACACACACACACACACAAAACTTGAGAAAAAGAAAAAGAAGAGATGCTTTATGACAATGAAGGATTCTGTGCATGAGGGTTCAGATCTTGCTGGATGGATCTGTCAGGCCCAGGATGGCAACAGCCTCTCCCCCTCAGCTTCCTCTATTTGGTCAATATGTTCTTACATAGTACTTTGTGCACACATCCCTTTTGTCTGCATAGAATCTGACTTTCCCATTGGTATTTGAGAACTGCTTTCCCCACCTTTCCAGTTGTACTGTTTTGGAATATTTCTTCTCTCATTAACTCATTTCCCCACATGTGTCTTGTTGTTCCACTTTTGTAACCTCAAATTCCTGGGCTCAAGCAATCCCCCAGCCTCTGCCTCCCAAGTAGCTGGTACTACAGGCCTGTGCCACCACGCCCACCCAATTTTTTTAATTTTTTGTTTTTGTAGAGACAGGGTCTCACTATGTGTCTCAGGCTGGTCTCAAACTCCTGGCCTCAAGCAATCCTCTTGTGTCGGCTTCCCAAAGTGATTACAGGCGTGAGCCTGTTTCTCCACTTTGAGTGTAAGCAATGACTAGTTGGGATACTCTCTGTACCTTCCACATTATTTAGTATGCTGCCATAAATACGTTGGCTTGACTCATTCCACTGGCTATATCATGAACTCTTCTAGGTAGCTTGGTGAAGGAAAGGCTGCTAGACAGAAATAGGACGTGGGTTTGAGTCCTGGCCCTGCACTTAGCTGTGTAACCTTGGGCAAGTCACCTAACCCCTCCAGGTCTCAGTTTTTCCATTTGCAAATTGGGATCACTTGCCTGTCTCACGGTTTTGTTACACAGGATTTAAAAAAAAAAAAAAAAAGAATGCGACATCACTATTAAGTTACGCACTGTCTTGTTTTTAAAAGGCTCTGGACAACCAAAAAGCACTTAATAAAATGTCAAATGGTATGCAAATGTTTAAAATGTACATTTTCAGCCTTAAGTTTCTTTCCTTCCTTGTACTCCAAGCAGCCTCTTACTAGCCAAATGACATTACTTGGGAACAAACGCTAGTAGAGTGTCCTTTTAAAGAATAAGCTTTATATCCAGAACTTCTTGTCTATCAGATTCATAGATATTGGCATAGGATTATATTAAATCTAGGCAGTACAGTTCTACATACTTTTAAAAAAATTGACTGAGGGACCGGGCACAGTGGCTCATGCCTATAATCCTAGCACTTTGGGAGGCTGAGGTGGGAAGATTTCTTGAGGCCAGGAGTTCAAGACCAGTCTGAGCAAGAGTGAGACTTCGTCTCTACAAGAAATAGAAAAAAATTAGCCAGGTGCGGTGGCATGTGTCCACAGTCCCAGCTACTTGGAAAGCTGAGGCAGGAGGATGGCTTGAGCCCAGGAGTTGGAGGTTGCAGTGAGCTATGATAACACTACTGCACTCTAGCCCAAGTGACAGAGCGAGACCCTGTCTCAAAAAAAAAAAAAAAAATTGACTGAGCAAATTATTTAACTTCTCTAAAGTTCAGTACCCTCATCCATATAATAGGGATTAGTGTGAAGATTGAAATAACATACATAAAACATTTAGTATGGTATTCGGCTCATAGAAAGCTCTCTTTATATGTCACTTATTAGTTCTATTATTGCTTTTATTTTATTTTATTATATAATAAATAATACTATTATGTTATTGCTAATTTTTAATATATTACTATTAGTTACAGAATGAGAAATTGAGTTGTAAAGGTAACTCCAGGAAACTCAGGAAGTTAAAGATACTGTCACAAGGGAAGCTCTTGATTACCTTCTTGCTGTCAGGCTGTCCATAGAACTATAGATTATTACATATCCACAGCATCCATAACTGTGAAATGTGTACTATAAAAATAATAATTCCTAAAAGTTACATGGTACTAAATATTTGCCAGGCACTACCTAAGCATCTTACATATAACTCATTTACTTCCGGCAACAGCTCTAATGAAGTGGGCTCTATCCTTATCCCCATCTTGCAGATGAAGACACTGAGGCAGAGGCCGGCATACAACTTGACCCAGGCTATAGAGCCAATAAATAGTAGAACTGGAATAAAAATCACATAATCTGGCTTTGGAATCTAACCATGCCCTTACAGTGTGATTGGATTACACTCTGCTCCTTTCTTACTATGAAGAAGTTCACAGGAAAGAAGACATCCTGGGTCCACTCCCATCGTTCCTCCCTCTTGGAGCTAAGAGCCAGAGGGTTTTGCTGATCAGCATGGCACCGCCAAATATTTTTTATTCTGAAAGCCTTTAGGCAAAACGTGTACTCTACAGGTAAAGGCAGCCTGCACCACTCACTATTGGATTATACCTCTGTTGTTTGTTTATTTTAACTGCCTGGCCCCTGAGGACATTTGAAAGTGCAACACTGAGCTCTAAGAAACAGAATTAGGAATCTGGCATTCCGATTTGAACTCAAGCAGTTTTACTGTAATGAGGGAAGGTGTTGGGCTTTGCCAGTAGGGTTAAAATGAGAAGAAGCTGCTAATTGGGAGAGAGACTTCTTTTCAGCCTTCATCCAAAGCTAGAACTCTCAGGCTGGGGAGGTTGGCAAAGGGGAAGAGGCCTTGTGTGCTTTATTCAGGAGTCTGGGCTTTGGGTCCCAGGCAGTTTACCCCTAATGCAGATATTAACTTGCCTCTGCTTATCTCAATCTTTTACAAATCTCATTTTGGGGGCTCCGGGAAGGCTGCTTCTCTTTCCTCTGCATCTTCCCCGCTGCAGCCAGCTCAGGTCTGCATTAGGGAACGCTCCCTCCCCGTGTACGTCAAGGCTGTCTAGCCCATACCTGGGAGATCAAAAAGACAGCGGCTTGCAGGTTTCTTAGCAGGAGTTTCTTTCTCAGCAGCAGCCACAGCTGGACTTGAGTCTTTGCTCCAATGTTGCAGCTTAAAACTTA
>CM052438.1:101678323-101697015 GCA_028533085.1 Varecia variegata | reverse complement strand
CCTCCCTACCTCCCTCACTCTTCTCTCTTGGGGCTACGAAGAACAAATGATAACAGCACAGGTTGGACTCAATTAGGACAAGATCCCAAAGCAGATGCTGCTTGTGTGCAGAGATGGAGCTAAAGAATTGGCTCCAGAAGGCGTGGGACCTGCTCGTAGAGGATGCTAATTGGTTTCTTGCCGGTAATTTTTCACCCCTAAGTGAACAAGAAAGAGGGTATCTCTGAGGCTCATCTGCCTTGCAGGTGATAGGGCAAATGAATATCTGTGTCCGGGGAGAGTGGAGATTGTCTTTTTTTTTCCTTTCCGAAGGGAATATAATCTCATTTGTCTCAGGCAAAGATTTAATTCCTGGCAGGTTTGCAGAGCTCGAAGAGGATAAAGGTCACCTCCAAAACTGCATAGGGGCTCTGCCTCTTCCACACTCCCAGGAAGTCCAAGGTAGTTCGTGGAGGCTTGGGTAGATTTAATAGTCATTTTCTCACGATGGTGTTTGGGGAGAGGAATGAGGATGAAACACTAGCCATGGGATCTGTGAAAAGAGCTTAGCTTTCAGTGGGAGGAGATCGGGTCTAACAGTAGAAAAGGCATCTGTAAGAATCACTCCCCTTTAGGACCCTTTCTGTCCCTTGTGTGTACATCTATTATTGCAGCGTCATGCTGGACTGCATGAACCCGGCTACATGATTGTGTCCTTGCAGAGAGTGGCTTTGTCACATACATAACATTAGCAAACACTTATCAATCACTGACTACATGCCAGGCACTGTTCTATTTGTTTTACCTATATTAGCTCATTTAATCCGCACAGCAATCCTGTAAGATAGGTGCAATTATTATTCCCATTTTATGGCTGAAGAAATTGAAAGGCAGAGGTCACATAGAGATTGAAGTAGGAAGCCTGGCAGAGTCCCGCACCTCTGTTCTTGTATCTCCAACCCCTAACACAGTATGTGCCTAATGCATTTTATTGAACTAAGTGCAAAAATAGTGGTGATGCCGATGCTGTGAGCATATAATACTAAGTGCTCCACAAATATTTGCTAAAGAAATGACCGGCCGGAGGCTCTGCCAAGAAGATGACTAGTTTAAAGCTGCGATCCTTCAGTGGAAGCTGCCACCCACCTGGAGGCAACTCTAGGAAGAGGAAGGAAACCACCAGGGGAGCAGCCTCACCCACTTGTCACTGCAGAGCCAGCTCTGAACTTGGACTTGGCTCCCTGACTTGGGGCTTTTAAGTCCACTCTGACATCATCCCTCCTTTCCAATCTTACTGTTACCACCTCAATTAATGACTAGTTATCTCAACTGAGGAGTTAATGCCACTGGTCCTATCTCTCTGAACTCCAAGCCAGGTCATACACTGCTGCTAAATTAATTTTTCTCCAACACAATTCCAATCAAGCAAAAACTTTTGAATTATGTAGTACTTTCCAAATTCAAAGTCCTCAGGCTGGCATACTGGGCCTTCCACACTAGCATGCCATGCAGCCTCATCCCCTCTCTCCCTCCACTGCCTGCACTCTGACCATACCCCCTCCTGGAACACAACTTTGCGTACTCACATCTTATCTCAGAGTTTTTCAATCTAGTGTCCCTGGCTCTAGGCATCTCTGGTGGAAGAGTATAATAGGAGGGCTTAAAGTCAGACAGATCTAGGATTTAAACATCTGCCCTGTCACTTAGAGTTGCAAGAACGTGGGCAAGTTATTCAATCTCTCTGAGTCTTAGTTTCGTCATCAATGAAAGCAAAGTAATCACACCTATCAGGCAGGACTGTTGAGAGAATAGAGATAATTCAGTTGGTTGACTCAACAAGTATTTGTTGAGCACCTATTATGTGGCAGGCATCAGTGTAGGCCCTAGAGATACAGCAATGGACAGAACATGGAGCTGGCCTTCCAGTGAAGGCGGAGGGGAGACATGAAGCAAATCAGCAAGTATTTACAAAGTGCCCAGTGCATGTCTAGCATACAGTTGTCTCTCAATGAGTAATTTTTTCCCAAATATTACAAAAGGCCTAATAACAGATGTACATTTATCTACCCAAGATCGTGCTAAACAGAAAAGTCTAGTTTCTTTGGTTTCAACTGGAAATCTCAGAAAGTTCCTTGAAAGAAGAGGCGATATCTTATTTATCAATGTACTATTAATGTATTTCAAACACCTGGCACTGTAGCAGATGCTAATTACTTATTTGTAGAATAAATATTGGCTAATGCATGATGGTCAGGAACTTCAATCAACAGTTGTGTTGTCTTTAATTATAAATAAGAAGATGGGTGTGGTGGCTCAAGCCTGTAATCCCAGCACTTTGGGAAGCTAAAGTGGGAGGATCGCTTGAGGCCAGGAGTTCGAAACCAGCCTAGGCAACATAGTGAAACTGAGTCTCTACAAAAAAATTAAAAAATTAGCCAGGCATAATGGCACACACCTGTAGTCCCAGCTACTCAGGAGGCTGAGCCCAGAGGATCACTTGAGCCCAAGAGTTGGAGGTTGTAGTGAGCTGTGATCATGCTACTGCACTCCAGCCTGGGTGATAGAGCAAGACCCTGTCTCAAAAAAAAAAAAAAAATATATATATATATATATGTGAATAGATTACTTGATAAATCTACTTCCATGGGCAAAATCTTTCAAATGTGGGGTGACTGCAAAATGGATAAGTTTAGGTCTTTCCAACCATAGCTCCAAGAAAGCCCTTCTCAGTCATCTTCATTTACTGATGTCCTCTCCTCCTGTCAAGACCCATGTCAAATTCTTCCATACGCAGGATGTTTTTTCTGATTCCACCCACCATATATATGTCTCCCCTGGATGAATTGCCAAAGCCCATTGCACCTGTTGTGAACATGTGAGCTTCACAGTATAATCATTTGAGGGTGAGTTTTGCACCACTTCTATGCCACAAACTCTTTGGGGTCCTATATCATCTCTGAACCACAAAGCAATTAGCAAAATTCTTTGCTTTCAGAAGACAATCTGTAATTGTCATGGCTTTCCTCTTTCCTGCTCTCTTCTTCCTCCCTCATGCACCATGACAAGCTCAGTCCTTTCTCTGCCCCTTGCACCTGGGTCATGGCAGTCCTCTTCCCCAGACTTCTCTCCTCTTCCTCCAGAAACAGACTAACTGGACCACATATAACCAGTCTTAAGGCTTCAACAAAGCTTTCACAAGCAGCTGCTTATGAAAAGTGACCGCAAAATAGTATGTGGGTCAGGATGTAGGCTCTGAGTCAGACTATAAAGATTCCAATTTTAGCTCTACATTCATCTCTCTCTGTGATCTTGGGTGATTTATTTTACCTCTCTGGGCCCCTGCTTCTTCATCTGTAAAGTGAGGGAAATAATAGCACCTATTTCATAGGATTGTTGGAAGGATTAAAGGAGATAATATATGTAAAAATCTTAGCATAGTGCCTGGTATATTATAAGCATTTAAGAAATGTTAGCTTTAACTATAATTCAAGGGCATTGAAAAGGCTCCAAAACCCAAATGTTCACCACCTGCCGGCTGGTGCCTTACTCTACACAGTTAAGAGTATGGGCTTGGTTCATTCAAGCTCTGCTCTGCTACTCACTAGCAGTGTAGCTTGGGGCAAGTCCCTTAACCTGAGACTCGATTTCCTCATCTTTAAAATAGAGATGACTCTGAAAATACACTCCCCTTAAGGACATTGTGAGGATCAAATACATGAATATGTAGGAATCAAAAGCCCCTGGCTGCCCAGAGTTTTGCTAAACTGTAGGGAGCAAAGGCCTGTGTGCCTGTAAAGATTCATTGAACAATCACTGACATAAGACAGATTGATTAATAGGAGGAAAAGGGTACACATTTAGTTTAATGTGTATACATGGGAGCTTTCAGAATGAAAACTCAAAGATACAGGTGAAATTGTTCATTTTTATGCTTAGGTTCAACAAAGTATGGACAGCTATGTAGAAATATGATTGGACAAAAGGGTATGGTCTAATGCTAATAGACCAGTGGGGAACCCAGCTAGGTCTGTGTGTCTAGAATATTCTTGGCCTCTCTGAGCAGCATTCCTTCTTTCTGGGTGTGGGGCAGGGCCCTCTCTGGAATGCGGGTCTTACAGTAATACAAGGTAGGTCAGAGAATTACTTTTATGACTGGCTTTTGGGAAGAGGGTTTCTGGCTGTTATGACCCACCTTGGGGAAGAGGGATTCTAGTTTCCGTGGTTAGCTTCAGGGAGGAATGAGATTGAGAGGCAGGAGGACAAGAAAAGGTCAGAGAACTTTTGCTTCTGAGGCCTTCATTTTGGGGTACTGTTTTCTGAGCCATATTAAATACACACAGATTGCTTAGGATGGTGCCTGCCACACAGCAAATGTCAATAAATATTAGAATTAATATTAATTATTTTTAGAATTAATTTAGCTTCATTCCACTGCCGAAGGTTTTGTCCTTCTGTTCACCCCAGGAGAGAGAGAACCTACGGGTTATGGTCTGCCATTTACCCCACAGTGACAGTGACTCTTGAGGTAAGCGAGGCAGAGATCTGAAAGCAAAGAGGATGAAGACATGATACCTGTCCTCCAGGAACATCCGATCAGGTCCGGTGGATCTGGTCCCGAATGGTTAGTATTCATGCAGGAACTCGTAGTTTACAAAGTACTTTCTCATGTACCGTTGTGTTCGTCTTCACAACTCTGTAAGGTAGATATCTCAGTCCGGTTTGTAACTGAGGAAACAGGTTCGCTTAGTGTAAGTGCCTCGTGAAGGTCACCCAACTAGTGAGTGGCTGGGTAAGGATTACAATGTGTGTCCTGTCCACATGGCCATTCTTACGGGCCCCCAGAGAATGGATTTTGCTAGGCAGGAAGGGACCAAGGACCCGGGATTCCTGAGAGAGCACAGAAGGGAGCTCAGAGACTGGAGGAAGGGGAGAGCAGAGTGTGAATGACAAGTTCCTCCTTCATCCTGCCTGCAGTGGAAGGCAAGTGATTGTTTTCAGGGAGTAACTGGGTGGGGGACAGTGCTCCCCCGGGCAGGTGTAATCCGCAGGAGTCCCCTTCTTTGATTACTGGCCTCCCCGCTTCCTGCCTTCCCCTACCCCAGTCTCATCAAAGGCCAATTAAGCCCCTTTTCTCAACTGTCTGAGGAGGCTGCATTTGTCATTCAGGTCTTTTAATTTTCTATCTGCATTCTCCTCCCTTTTTTAGCGACTAATGAGTCCTCCCCTAATTAGAGTTTTACAGTCACCTGTAATTAGGCCCATTTAGCGATTTTGAATAGATACTTTTAACCTATTTCACCTTGTAATTAGCGGCATCCACCCAGGTGTGTACACACACACACACACACACACACACACGAAGCAGGCACAGGTGAAGGTAGAGGGTGAGGGGTTGGGTCAAAGGCACATATGTAAATATGTACACACACACACACACACAAGGTTGCATGCTTGTTGGCACATGCATGGGGATGTCTGTGAGTGCAGCAGGTGCACCACTGCCTTTGTATGCATATGCATCCTGGAGCTGTTGCAAAGAGGGTATCTGGCTGCATGTTCTAGTATCTTATGGAAAGAAGGTGTGTGTCTAGTTGTGTGTGAATGTGTTAAGGGAAAGGAGTAGGAAAGCAGAAAATTGATGAGCTTCTATTAGCTCTATCCAAGGAAGAAATTTACTTTTAATAGATATTACATGCACATGGTTCCAAATTCAAAGGTACAAAAAGCTATACAGTAAAAAGAAGTCTCCCTCCTACCCCTGTCCCCAACCATCCAATTCTCATCTCAAAAGGCAATCTTTATTACCAGAGATATTCTAGGCCTATAGAATATATATTTATAAATATATTTTTCATAACAGAGTAATAACCAAATATACACATTGCTCTAAACCTTGCTCTTTTCATTTAAAAATATATCTGTTATCTGTTATTTTATTTTATATAATTTTTGAGACAGAGTCTCATTCTGTTGCCCTAACTAAAGTGCAGTGGCATCATCATAGCTCACTGCAGCCTCAATCTCCTGGGCTCATGCAACTTTCCTGCCTCAGCCTCCCAAGCAGCTGGGACTACAGGCATGTGCCGCCACGCCTGGCCATTTTTTTTTTCTATTTTTAGTAGAGAAGGGGTCTCCCTCTTGCCCAGGCTGTTCTTGAACTCCTGACCTCAAGCAACCCTCCACCTCAGCCTCCCAGAGTGCTGGGATCACAGGTGTGAGCCACTGTGCCCAGCCCTGTTGTCTGTTACTATTAACAATCTTGGTCAGTGTTCCACATGTATATAGAGAACTTTTTTCTCTTTTTAATGACTGTATAGTGTTTTGTGTTCATACTGATTGCTTATTTAACAATACTCTTGTGAAGTAAAAATGTTGTTTTTCATTTTAGAAAATACACTTTTCTCTCATTTGCATCCTAAGGAAGCTTAGTTCACTCTTAAGCATTTTCAGAGCAACTCAGGGAAGTCTAGACCCTGAGAATCCAAAGCAGGAACCCCAACTAGGGGTTAGGGCAGGAGGGCAGAGTAGTTGGGTAAAGGACCTGCCTCAGTGAGACGAGGCTGCCTACGTGGTTTGAATTCTGGGATACCAGACATCAAAGGTACCCAAAATTCCTCTACTTGGTTATAATGCCCTAGGGTGGCCAATCTATCTGTAAACATTTACTGAGCACTTACTGTATTCCGTGATCTATTGCTACGTAACAACTTACCCCAAAACCTAGGGCTTGCAACACTGGTAATCAATGATTATCTCTCATGATTTGTGTGAGTCAGGAATTCTGAAGCAGTTTGGTTGGGTGTTTCTGGCTCAGGACTCCTCATGAGGTGGTGGTCAAGATGTTAGCAGGGCTGCAGTCATCCCAAGGCTTGCCTGGGGCCGGAAGATCCACATTTGCAAGGTGGCTCATCACGCAGCTGGCAAGTGGGTGCTGGCCTTTAGCTAGAGGCCTCAGTCTCTCCCTGCGTGCCTCCCCACAGAGCTGCCTGAGTATAGGTTTTAATTGCTGCATAACAAATCACCACAAACTTAGTAGGTTAAAACAGCACCCATTTGTTATCTCACAGTTCTGTAAATCAAAAGTCCAGGCAGGCTCAACTGGGTTCTCTGCTTAGGGTCTTCCAAGGCCAAAATCAAGGTTCTTACCCAGAGGCTCTGGGGCAGATTCTGCTTTCATACCCGTTTAGGATGCCAGCAGCATTGTTCCTCGCAGTTATATAGGACTGAGCTCCCCATATTCTTCTGGGCTGTTACCTGAGGGCTGCTCTCAGCTTCCAGAGGCCACTCCCTATTGTTAAATCAGCAACAATGCATCAAGCTTTGAATCTCTCTGACTTCCTCTTCTGCCACCAGCTTTAGAAAACTCTCACCTTCTAAAGGGTTCATAGGATTAGACTGAGCCCACTCAGATAATCTCCCTATTTTAAGGTCAACCGATTAGTAATCTTAATTGCATCTGCAAAATCCCTCTTGTCATGCAATGTAAAATGATGATGAGAATACACTAGAGGACAAGATTATGGGGCCCAGCAGCATATGAGATTTCTAATTGCTCCACACCTTCACTAACATTGGTATGTTCTGTCTTTTTCATTTTCATTATTGCCTGGCCATCGAACACCATTAATTCAGTAAACACTTATTGAGTCCCACTACTATGTGTGGAGTATAGTGCCTAAAACCATGGTCTAACACAGAGTAAGCACTCAGGAAATATTTGGTGACTAATTTTCGAGATGGTGGAGATACAAAACTCAATTAGACATGGATTCTGCCCTGCCCTCAAAGAACTTAAAAATGTATATGTAGGGAAAGACTGATGACCACCATGTAAATAACATGGTAGAAAAAGCAATAAGGGCCCAAAACAGGGTATATTAGAGTGCTAGAAGAATTTAGAGAAGAGAGAAAATGTTTTTTAATTTAGAGGAAGTGAAATCAAGAGAAACTTCCTGGGGTAGGTGGCATTTGAATGGGTTTTGTAAGAAGGAATTAGGATTTAGATATGCAAAGGTGATGGAGATGGGTGGCAGTGCCTAATATTACAAGCAGATAGAAAGACATGGGCAAATTACAGAGTATTCAAAGAACCTCAGACCATGAGTGGATTAATAAAATTGGTATATGGATACCATGGAGTACTACTCAGTCATAAAAAGAAATGGTGAACTAATACCCCTTGTACTATCCTGGATGAAGTGAAGTATCACAAGAATGGAAAAACAAGCACCACATGTATTCACGATTAAGTTGGTACTAATTGATCAATACTTATGTGCACATGTGGAAGTAACATTTGTAGGGTGTCAGGCAGGTGGGAGGGGGGAGTAGGGGATGGGTAAATTCACACCTAATGGGTATGGTGCACGATGTCTGGGGGTTGAGCATGCTTGTAGCTCTGACTTGGGCGGGGCAAAGGCAATATATGTAACCAAAGCGTTTGTACCCCCATAATATTCTGAAATGGAAAAAAAAAAAGAAACTCAGACCTAAAAGAAACATCAGAAATAAAGATTCTCTAGTCCAAGAACTGCAAACTAGTGGCTTTCTGGACATATTCAATACCCAGAGGTATTTTGTTTGGAATGCTAAATGTTTTCTAGAAGTTTAAATTTGGATGCACTTAGTAGAGCATGCACTTTCCAATTCTAGTTTAGTCACGACAATGCCCTGTTGCCTTAAACCACTCTTCAGCCCCTTCATGGATGTATGGTAACCACCTGGCATCTGAGGGATTTGTGTTTGAGAATATGGAGTTCAATCCCTTTGTTTTACACATAAGAAAATGAAAGCCCCCAAAAGCTGAATGACCCCTCAAGGAAGCAATGTGTGTTCGTGGTGAGGTTTCTACCTGAATTCTAGCCTCTTGATGTTCTGTCTAAGCTTCTTTGGCAGAGAGGCTGGGAGACCAAGGAGCTCAGTCACTCTTACTGTGGAAGCAGGTAAACCCATTATGGCTGTCAGCAAATTTGTGTGTTTTTCCTGGAGAGTTGTTTTCATAAAGGAAAAAGGAAGGAACCCAAGATTTCTAGACAAAGAAGAGGACAGATGTTAAAATGTGCTTCCTTTTTTTTTTTTTTTTTTTCATTTTACTTAGAGCTGAACTGAGGACCTAAATGGCAAAACATTTCTTAACTAAGTTAAAAAGGCAACTATAATACCCCTTCCCTTCTCAGGAATGCATTGCTTCCTAAAGTCAACCTAATCCAAGCGGTTGACTTCTAAAATGGGGCCGCAGTAGACTCTGAAGCGCCACCTGGTGGCCGCCTACAGCACAAGAGAAAAGGAAGGGATTGCAGTTAAGATGTTTGGTCCAGGTGGGGTGACAGTTGACATAGAAAACTCCTCAAGGACAAAGGTGGTGTTAAGGGCAGCAAAAGGTTTTATGTGGCCTGGGGCTAAAGCAGTGGGAAGTTCAGTGGAGGTGGGATGGATTGAAGCTCAGGACTTTTAAAGCACTTGTGAGAGCTTCTCCCCAGAGCGCTAAAGAAACAGGGGATACAGAAACAGATAAGGACATCTGGTGAGAAAAGTAGGGGAGGAGGAGGTGAGGGTTCTAACCTCCCTGCAGGCTCTGGAGTACTCAGCCTGGGGGTACTTCTCCAAGCCTGCTGGGTGACTTGGGGAGAGAAAGAAACAGTTCCATATACATGGTGTTTTTCAATATATTTTTACAAATACTATTCACTTTTAAAAACACGCATTGAATTTATTACAAAGAGGTGGGGAAAAAGAATTAAGTAACTTTGGACTATTATTTAACTATGTACTTTAAAGGTAAAGAGTACAAAATATTGTACTCTATTTAGTAAACTTGTTTTTCACTAGGCTATAGCTTAGAAATCCTGCAACTGCTTTCTGTGTAATCTAGGGTCGAGCAAGTAAGTAAATATATTGTGGATAATAAGCATCGGGTTTTTTACTGTCAGGGAAAGGAATTACAAGTAAGATAGGGAAAAGAGAGAATGAACCCTGAAAGTTGGAATGGAATTGGAGGTCTCACTATAAAGTTATGGTTTTTAAGAGAGAAATAAGTAAAGACATGAGTAAGGGTACACATACATGTATTTCCTAGGCCTGCCTTCTGGGTGAAGAAACAATGACACCTCAGTAGCAATAGCAGCTAGTGCCCAGCACTTTCTTCTAAATATTATTCTCCAATAAAATGGTACCAGGTCTACTTAAAGAGATGGCTTACAACATGGCTGGGGCAGGGAAAGTACAGAGTGAACTTAGGGCATCTTGTGTTGCTTGTGAGTAAGGAAGTGCTTTTAAAAATGACAGAGACAGGCCGGGCGCGGTGGCTCACGCCTGTAATCCTAGCACTCTGGGAGGCTGAGGCGGGCGGATTGTTTGAGCTCAGGAGCTCGAGACCAGCCTGAGCAAGAGCGAGACCCCTGTCTCTACTAAAAATAGAAAGAAATTATATGGACAGCTAAAAATATATATAGAGAAAAATTAGCCGGGCATGGTGGCACATGCCTGTAGTCCCAGCTACTCGGGAGGCTGAGCCAGAAGGATTGCTTGAGCCCAGGAGTTTGTGGTTGCTGTGAGCTAGGCTGACGCCATGGCACTCACTCTAGCCTGGGCAACAGAGTAAGACTCTGTCTAAAAAAAAAAAATGACAGAGACATATTAAAATGACATGAGCCAAATCAATGGGGTTCCCAGATCTGGGACAATTTGAACAACAAAATTTTAAAATGGTAATAATGGATTATAACCCACAGATTAAAACCAATATCCTTGAGTCCATACTTATATAAATAAAAAATGAATAAATAAATGAGGACAAAGGTAAAGTTCTCTCTCACTGTTGCATTCTGATTAATAAATGGAGAAGGAATGACGGAAATAGAAATTCACCAATTGGAAACATCACAGTAAAAATTATTTCAAGGAAGTGTCAATAGATGCTAAAATTCATGGGTGAAAATATGACCAGAAACATGATATTTACATAGTTTCAAAGTATGTCTCCACAATATTAATTACAGTGAGAAATGTCATAATTTTGCAATGAAGAAACCTAGCAGATATAGCCTTAACCAAGTGATCAAAGTTAATGTGATCAGTGATGAAACACAGACATCATGTGTCTCCTGATATGATGCACTGAGGAGGACATGGCATCACTTATGTTGTATCCTCACCAAAAACGTATAATCTGAATTTAATCATGAGGAAATGCAGACATACCCAAATGGAGGGATATTGTACAAAATCACTGACCAGTGCTCTTCAAGAATATCAAGGTTGTGAAAGATACAAAAAAAAAAACCTGAGACATTGTCCCAGTTTAAAAGAGGCTAATAAATAAATGCAATGTGTAATCCTGGTTTGGATTATGAATCATAAAAAGAACATTATCAGGGCTGGGTGCAGTGGCTCATGCCAGTAATCCTAACACTTTGGAAGGCCGAGGCGGGAGGATCGCTTGAGGCCAGGAGTTTGAGACTAGCGTGAACAACATAGCAAGACCCCCATCTCTACAAAAAATAAATAAATAAAAATTTTCAAAATTAAAAAGAAAGAATATTATTGGGACAGGTAATGAAAATTGAATGATGTCTATAATTAGTTGAGTAGTAATGTTAATTTCCCAGTTTTGTCCTTGTTGGTTATATAATATGTTAACATTTGGGGACGTTAGGTAAAGAAGTTATAGAAATTCTCTGTACTATTTTTGTAATTTTTATAAGTCATACATTAATTTACAATAAAAAATTTTTAAAAAGTAAGCAAGAATTATTAATCATCTACTATGTATAAGGCACATTACCAGAACATAATCTCTCAGGAAGAATCCTACACATGAGAGAACTTTTAACATAATAACAAGTCAATAATCAGAGAATTGTCTTTCTATTATCTAGAAACCCAATAACTCTCTTCTCATATAATACATCTCACATATCTGTAACCTAATTAATTAATTAACTGGTTTGCTCATTCACCGATTTTTTTTAATTAAAGCACTATGGGCTACACTTCATGCTGGGAACACAACAATGAACACGCTAGACATAATCCCTACCTTCAATGAGCTAAAAGTCACATGGAGATATAATTAAAGAGTCAATTATAATATAGTATAATAAGTGCTATCATGTGTTAAGCAATTTCAGGCAGCAAAACATAGTAGTTAGCACAAACATTAGTGCCATATTATCTGAGTTCAAATCCAGCCTCCGCAACAAGCTGTGCAACTTTGGGAAAGTTACTTAGCTTCTCCGTGCCTCAATTTTCTCAATTATACAATGAGAATAATCATAGTACCTGCATCATATGGTTGTTATGAAAATTGAGTGAGTTAATTTTATAAAGTAATACTTACAATGGTGCCTGGCACACAGTAAAACAATATAAAATAAGCAGGCACACAGGGGTAGGGGGGTTTCTAACCTAAATGTGTGAAAAAGGAGAGTATTTAATAAAAAATATTCCAGAGCAAGTGGCACATAAGCTGAGACCCAAAAGGCAGAATGATCAGGCTTTGCCAAGACCCAGAATGGAGACAGGGCAAAGAGATTTGCAAAGCTGAAAGATACAAATGACCCAAGTAATGAGTGGTGGGAAATGAGGTTAGAGAGATAGAGAAATAGGTATCAGGTCACACGAGGCCTTTCAAGCTGGGAGAAGGAGTCTGGACTTCACCTTCAAGGCTGTGGAAAGCCATGACAATGTTGAGGCAGGAGGCTCGCCTCAATTTACCTATTAGAAAGATCTCCAAGGCTCCAAGAGAGCAGAGTGGAGATTTATAGAGAAGATTCACAGAGGGCCACTTTGGAGGTAGGATAGTCAGGAGGCTTTTTGGTGATCCAAATTGATGGTGGCAGCCTAGACAAAGAGAAGTGGATAGATTGGAATGATATTTAGAAGACTGAATCAATGTGCTTTTCACTAAGATATGAGTACTACGAGAGGATATTTTTTTAACAGCCTTTTTGAGGTATAATGCACATGCCATACAGTTCACCCCTTTAAAGTGCATAATCAATGGCTCTTGGTATATTCAGAGTTGTGCATCACTACCATAAACAATTTCAGAGCATTTTTGTCACCCCAAACAAAATCCTATATCCATTAGCAGTCATTCCACATTTCTCTCCAAACTCCCTCCCCCCCCACCAGCCTAGGCAACCACCAATCTTTCTGTTTCTATAGATTTGCCTGTTCTAGACATTTCATATGAATAGAATAATACTATTCGGTCTTCTGTGGCTGGCTTCTTTCACTTGGCATGTTTTCAAGGTTCATCTATATTGCAGCATGCATCAGTACTTTGTTTCTTTTATGGATGAATAATATTCCATTGCATGGATATACCACATTTTATTTATTCATTCATTAGTTGATGGACATTTGGGGTGTTGACACTTTTTGGGTATTATAAATAATGCTGCTAAGGACACTCATGTACAAGTTTTTGTGTGGATGTATGTTTTCATTTCTCTTGGGAATATATCTAGAAATAGAATTTCTGGGTCGTACAGTAACTCTATGTTTAACTTTTCGAGGAACCACAAAGTGACTATACCATTTTACACACCCACCAACAGTATATGAGGGTTTCAAATTTTCAATATGTTTGCTTACACTTATTATTAATTTTTTTTATTGTAGCCATCCTAGTTGTTGTGAAATGGTATCTTATTGTGGTTTTGAGTTGCAATTCCCTGACAGCCAATGATGTTAATCATCTTTTCATATGCTTATTGGCCATTTGTATATTTTGTTTGGAGAAATACCTATTCAGATTTTTTTCTCACCTTTAAATTGGATTGTCTTTTTGTTATTGAGCTGTAAGAGTTCTTTACGTATTCCTGATATAAATCTCTATCAAATATATGATTTGCAAAGATTATCCTCCCTTCTTTTGGTTCTTTTCAGTTCTTTGAAAGTGACATGCAAAAATTTTCACTTTTGATGATGTCCGGTTTGTCTGGGTTTTTTTGTTGTTGTTGCTGTTGTTTTTGGTGTTATATCTAAGAAATCATTGACTAATCTAAGGTCACAAAGATTTACACCTGTTTTCTTCTAAGAGTTTTATAGGTTTAGCTTTTACATTTAGGCCCTTGATGAATTTTGAGTTAATTTTTGTATATGGTGTAAGGTAGGATTCTAAATTTATTATTTTGCATATGGATATCCAGTTGTCCTTCTTGATGATATTTTGATAGGAAACCTGTTGGAATCACTCCCAAGAAGTTTAGGGAATGGAATCAAGGAAAGAACCATAAGGAGCACGGAGCACTGGCAAGAACAGCAGAGGAAACTGTTATGCAAATGAATTTGGGAAGTGGCCAGATAGAACAGATAAAATCCAGGAGCCTGTGGTATCAGAGAATCCAAGGGCAGAAGAAAAAAGTTTTGTGGAGACGGGAGAAGTTGACATCAAAAAACTGCAAGAGAGCAGAGCGTGGTGGCGTGCACCTGTAGTCCCAGCTACTTGAGAGGCTGAGGTCAGAGGATCACTTGAGCCTAGGAGTTTGAGGCTGCAGTAAGCTATGATCACACCACTGCACTCCAGCCTGGGCCATAGAGTGAGATCCCATCTTCTAAAAAAAAAATTCTGCAAGAACTCAAGCAAAATAAAAACTGAGAGTATCCATTGAATTTAGTGACAAGGTGTTCATTGGTAGAAAAATGGGAGCAGAGTTTGTGGAAAGGGTCAAGAGTGAGGAGATGAGGAAGTAGAGATGGCAAATGTAGAAAAGTTTATGAAGTATTTTGACTATGATGGGTGTTACGAAAGCCTGAAGTGGAGCAACTGATATTTATTGTGTATCTACTATGTGTCAAGAGCTTTCATAAATGTCCTGTCATCTATTCTCTGTGGCTACAGCACTTCCTGTGTCTATAGCACTTCCCTAATAAACCAGTTTGACCACAGTCAAAATGGAAATTATACTTCATTCTTAGTGAATGACAATCTTCTTTCAAAGGCTCACAAAACATGTTTTTATAATTTATTCTAGAGCTTTGCCATGATCCATTTCAAGATTACTGATCTGTACTTTCCAGAATTTACTTCTCCCCTCCCGTATTTGCCTGTCTTTTGTTTTCCGGCTATAATTTTATCCACAATTCTGTAGCCAGGACTAACACTGTTTCCATGATCAAGTGAATCTGAGTGCCTGGTTTCAGAAATATGCACGACCTGGAATAAATGTTTCTGTGTCCTTCATTCTTTGTTTCCCACTGTCTGTTACTTCCTGTAGCATCAGCTCCAAGGACACAAATGGCACTTCACAGACAACTCTCGCAGAGGCTCTCCAGCTTCTCCTTCCTAACATTAAACACAGCTCGACGAAACTGAAACCAAGAGAAACTGGGCAGATTTTGTTTTATCCATTGCCCACTTCCCCATTTCCTGAGGCCCTGATGGCTGGCTTTTAAATGGGGCCAACTCTGATTACCTTCACACATACGGGTACGGGGCTGATTTTCTGAACTTGTTTTCAGCACAATAGGGAATTCTCATTTCAAACAACAACAACAAAAAAAACCCCATCATGCTTTCTTCACCTGCTCAAAGAAGCAGCCCCACCATCCCCATCTCCCTAAAAGCTTTCTGCAGCCCACTAAAAATATCCAATGTTGACAGATGCAAGCTATCAATACAGAGACTCAAGATCCCAGGGTGAGAAGTGGCCAGAGATGAAGTCTTGATAAACAGCTCAAATTGGCTCTTACTCCACAGGTGACACCTAGTTTATCTGGGTAATTGTAAAGGGCATTTTACAGCAAATCAATTAAATGAAAATCTTTTAAACCCTTTTTAAATGGGGGAGAAAGGGGCGGGTGGAGAGGGCCAACCTTTGTAAGCTAACAGGTGATTTTAATTGGAACCAGCAGCGTTATACCATGTTTTTGACCCATTCGGTAAAGGAAGAAAAAGAAATCAATAAATTTCCATCAGCATTTGCCCTCCTGGAGTCTTATAAGTAGAATGGAGACACGAACCCCAGTTAATGGCTTCATCAAGCACCTCACTGATTCTCTAACCGAATTAAATAGGTTGCAGGTCTCTCACTGTTGTCCTCTCTGTTGAGATTCAAAATGCCGGGTCTGCTGGATGCTCATAGGTAACACATCAGGTACCCCCTCCTCGTTACAAGCGTGGCTCCCTCCGCCAGGCCAGGTCCCACCTGGACAGACCTCCAAAAGCAGTCCTATCTCAGAGATGTGAATCCACACACCGACCCTTTATTAAAAGCAAAACACAGGCACTCCAACTTTACTCCTAGAAATAGATCTATAGAGAATCCACAGGGCCTAACAGTTGGGCAGCTTGACTTCAGCCACATATTAGCTGTGTAACCTCGGGTAAATTAGTTAACCTTCCTAATCTGCCGTTTCCTCATCTTCATATGGGGGAATAATGATGCCAACCCCCTACCTTGCTGGGTTGTTGTGAGACTCAATGTTGTTATGTGTCAGTGTATTTAAAGGTCCATGCAAAGATTTGAACAGTTTGCAGCAGAAAAAATGAAAATGGCATCCAACATGTGAGAAGATACACTGCCTCACTCATTATAAGAACAATGCAGGCCGGGCGCAGTGGCTCACGCCTGTAACCCTAGCGCTCTGGGAGGCCGAGGCAGGAGGATCACTCGAGGTCAGGAGTTCGAGACCAACCTGAGCAAGAGCGAGACCCTGTCTCTACTAAAAATAGAAAGAAATTATATGGGCAGCTAAAAATATATATAGAAAAACTTAGCCGGGCATGGTGGCGCATGCCTGTAGTCCCAGCTACTCGGGAGGCTGAGGAAGGAGGATCGCTTAAGCCCAGGAGTTTGAGGTTGCTGTGAGCTAGGCTGATGCCACAGTACTCACTCTAGCCCGGGCAACAGAGCAAGACTCTGTCTCAAAAAAAAAAAAAAAAAAAAAGAACAATGCAAAATACTGAGACCCCACTTTTCATCTGTCAGGTTGGCAAGAATCCCAAAGTTTGAGAGTGTATTCTATTGATGAAGTGGTAGGGAAACACCATTGTTGTTGGGGATTCAAAACAGCATCATCGTGTTAGAATGCAATTTGTAAATATCTAGAAAAATTAGATGTGCATTTACCCTTTCACCCCACAATCTCACTACTAGAAATCTATCCCAAGATATACAAGCAAAAATTCAAAATGACTTACACACAACGTAAATCTCTACAGCATTATTTATAATTGCCAATGATTGAAACAATTCAAATGTCTATCAATGACTAGTTGAGTAAAGTATGGTTACACACATGCAATGGAATACTCTGATGCTATAAAAAGTAATGAGGTAAAGCTGTATACACTGATGAAGAGTGATCTCCAGCGTACATTAAGTGAAAAAATAAGATATGCAATATATATATGGAGAAAGAATGACACCTTTGGTGTCAAAAAGAGGAAACAAGTGTAAATATACATATGTATTTGCTAATATTTGCCAAAAAAAATACTACAAAAATAAATCAAAAACTAATAAAAGTTGAGGAGGATTGGCAGGAACATAGTTGGAAAGAAGATTTCTTTAAATATACTTTATATGCATTTGACCTTGGAAAGATATAAATGTTTTATATATTCAAAAATAATATTAAATTTAAAAAGTAATCTAAAAATATTAAACTTAAAAATTAAACTCTAGGCTGGGCGAGGTGGCTCACGCCTGTAATCCTAGCACTCTGGGAGGCCAAGGCAGGAGGATTGCTCGAGGTCAGGAGTTTGAGACTAGCCTGAGCAAGAGTGAGACCTCGTCTCTACTAAAAATAGAAAGAAATGATCTGGACAGCTAAAAAAATATATATATATAGAGAGAGAAAAAAAATTAGCCAGGCATGGTGGCACATGCCTGTAGTCCCAGCTACTCGGGAGGCTGAGGCAGAAGGATCGCTTAAGCCCAGGAGTTTGAGGTTGCTGTGAGCTAGGCTGATGCCACGGCACTCACTCTAGCCCAGGCAACAGAGTGAGACTCTGTCTCAAAACAAAAACAAAAACAAAAAGTAATCTCTAAAAATATAAAAATTAACTATAAATCAATTTGATGTGTAAACCCTCAGAGAAAAATAATTATTTCAAATGACTTTAGACCACAGTAATAGAGGACTATATTATAAAGATGAATAAAGCCACAGAGAAATTTTAAACTTCATTTGGTAGTGTAATTGTTAGTCATAACATTCATTTTATTTTTATTTATTTATTTTTTTTTTGAGACAGAGTCTCGCTTTGTTGCCCGGGCTAGAGTGAGTGCCGTGGCGTCAGCCTAGCTCACAGCAACCTCAAACTCCTGGGCTTAAGCGATCCTCCTGCCTCAGCCTCCCGAGTAGCTGGGACTACAGGCATGCGCCACCATGCCCGGCTGATTTTTTTCTATATATATATTTTAGTTGGCCAGATAATTTGTTTCTATTTTTGGTAGAGACGGGGTCTCACTCTTGCTCAGGCTGGAATCAAACTCCTGACCTTGAGCGATCCACCCGCCTCGGCCTCCCAGAGTGCTAGGATTACAGGCGTGAGCCACCGCGCCCGACCAACATTCATTTTATTATTTTAAAATGATTTAATGTATTATAAATTAATGCTAATAAGTGGTTATATTAATGTTGACAGGAACCAAAATTTTCACTGTACAAAAAAAATGTAAAAGATAAATTTAAAAATGTTAAGTAGGCCAGGCACGGTGGCTCACGCCTGTAATCCTAGCACTCTGGGAGGCCGAGGC
>CM052438.1:101665489-101677823 GCA_028533085.1 Varecia variegata | reverse complement strand
CCAACATTCATTTTATTATTTTAAAATGATTTAATGTATTATAAATTAATGCTAATAAGTGGTTATATTAATGTTGACAGGAACCAAAATTTTCACTGTACAAAAAAAATGTAAAAGATAAATTTAAAAATGTTAAGTAGGCCAGGCACGGTGGCTCACGCCTGTAATCCTAGCACTCTGGGAGGCCGAGGCGGGTGGATCGCTCAAGGTCTGGAGTTCGAGACCAGCCTGAGCAAGAGTGAGACCCTGTCTCTACTAAAAAATAGAAAGAAATTATCTGGCCAACCAAAAATATATACAGAAAAAAAAAATTAGCTGGGCATGGTGGCACATGCCTGTAGTCCCAGCTACTCGGGAGGCTGAGGCAGGAGGATCACTCGAGCCCAGGAGTTTGAGGTTGCTGTGAGCTAGGCTGACGCCAAGGCACTCACTCTAGCCCAGCCAACAAAGCGAGACTCTGTCTCAAAATAAATAAATAAATAAATAAAAAATAAATAAAAATGTTAAGTAAAGATCTTCATTGCAGCACTTTTCACAATAGCCAAGATACGGGATCAACCTAAGGGGTCATCAGTGGATGAATGAATAAAGGAAGTGTGGTATGTACAAACAACAGAATACTATTTAGCCTTCAAAAAGAAGAAAATTCTGTCATTTGCAACAACATGGATGCATCTAGGGGACAATATGCTAAGTGAAATGAGCCAGTCAGAGGAAGACAAAAGTGGCGTTTTTCACTTTCACTTGCGGAATTGAAAGCAATCAGACTCAGAGCAGAGCAGAGCGGTGATTACCAGAGGTTGGGGGTGGGGGAAATGTGAAGATGTTGATCAAAGGGTATAAAGTTGCAGTTAAACAGGAAGAAGAAATAACTATTGAAAGTGGCAGATATGTTAATTAGCTTGATTCAATCATTCCACACTGTGTACGTATAACATCACAGTGTACCTGTGATTCTATACTATTATAATTTGTCAAAATTAATTGATTATTTTTTTAAAAACCAGCCCAGGCAGGATGTTCCTCCTTCCTTGTTTCCCTTTAACACAACTGAAAAATGCTGGCACGTGTGTGTGTGTGTGTGTGTGTGTGCGTGTGTATGTGAGAGAGGCGGAAATTAGACAAAACCTCAAACAGAATAAAAGACTCCTAAATAAAGAAAATGTATAAAATTATTTAAAGTACAAGATTTCTGATGTGTGCCAGCTAGGCGGTGATGACAGACACACTAAGGATGGTTTGTCCCTGTTGCAAATCCAACAGCACATCAATGTCTTGACACACAATACACGTCAATGGAACATGGTCTGTTCTGGGAACTTCCCATTTACAGATTCCAGGAAGGTAAGTTGTATATGAGAAGACAGTCCTGCACAGCATTTAATACTATGAATTAAAGAGTCAGACAGACTAGTCTCATTTATAAAATGAGAATAAAATGTAGCCTAACATGTAGGATCATGGCGAGGATTAAAGGAAAGAAAGCAAGTGTAGTATTTAGCATAGTTGGCAAATAGTAAGTGCTCAACAAATGTTTATGATTTATAAGAAACTAAGAACAGCTTCAAGCATGGAAACAAGGCTCAGGCATCTTTGTACCGTCAGGATCTACCACGCTGCCTATCACCTCTTAGGGGTTCAATAAATGTTCACTGAACGAGTCGGTGTATCCAGGGGTCAGGGAGCATGAAGACACCCAGCAGTAAAGTCATTTGCCCAAGGTCACCATGCCACATGGCCACTTCAAAACACAGTTGATAAATCTCCACAGTGTGGGTGCCCTTTAAGTCTCCTGCTTCCTAAGTGTTTCAATCATACCTGACTGAGCATAAGTCTTGGGGAGAAAGATTCAATCAAAGTTCCAAGCCTGATTCTATTCCAGCCAGAGTCGAGTGAGTGTCTGTCTCTCCTTTTCCCTGGGCCTGTCACAATCTCAACAAATAGGCTTTTAAATTAAGTAGTGATTTGGAATGTAAGTGAGTGCATTTAAGATGATAAGAGACGGAGCGATCCTAATGGCTGAAATATTTGTCATATCACAAGTAAACGGAGTGTTTCGGGGAGTCACTAATATAACTAATTTTTTCCAAATCCTCCTCTGCTCTGTGTGAGAAGATGAGGTCAGTGAGGGTTGAGCCAGCCGGAGTGAGCAGCTGCCGGGGGACTGAAGAGAATACTGATGGATGGCTGCGGCTTGCCTCGGGAAACCAGAGCCCAATTGTTCAAATTAAGCTGTGGCTGCCCAACAGCCAGCACAGGTTGCTGCAGATGAAAAGGTGGGGAAATGAACGTACAGCCCAGATCGCCTCCCCCCAGAGAGTAGAGATGTGCTGACGGTTTGGGCTTGGCCCCTGTGCTGGGGGGTGTCTGAAGGGAACTTGGAAGTGATCTATTGCAACTCCCTCCTCCCCACTCCCACCCCTCCCTTCTCAAATCTCCTCTGCAGCAAAACCAGATCATGTTAGTCAAACCTCTTCTTGGATGCTCCCAGAGCCTGGAATCTCACTACCTCCGAGGCGCCCCATTTCGATTGGCATGGTTAGTAGAATGCAGAGGCCTCGTCCATGGCAGCCATAGTAACATTCTGCTTGTGTCAGCAGTGTGAACTGAAAACTGTAAAATATGTACATATTTTGCAAGATCCATCTCAAACAAAAAGGAAAGTAAATGCTATATATAAGTACTAAATTAAATAGCATACTTTTCAGGAAGTCAGTTAATTCTCTGAGCTTCAGTAGGATAATGGGGTGCAATAAATGATTTCCAAGGATACTTTCAGGTCTGCAAATTCTGGCATTTCATACTTTGAGAGATGAGGACTTTGTAGCCTCCTAAGTCATGCATTAAGTTTTTAACCAGTCTAATTGTTTATAATATAATAACAGCTTTTCTGATAGCAATTAAGTCTGGGTTCAGTTAAAAAACCAGAAACCACACTAGGGGTTTCAGTGGAGAGAATTTTCTGGTTAAACAAGTATTAGAGAACTAAAAAAGCAAAAAGGGGAAACTGAGGTAATACAGAGGTAGCGACTTCAGGAAGCAGTCTTCACCTCTGGGGCCGGGGGACAAAGGGAAGAGGAGGAGCTTGTCAGAGCCTAAAAGCTTGGAGGTGGCCCCAGTGGAGCTAGCATTCAGACCTCGGAGAAGGTGAGTCCCCTGCCATGCTGACAACCTCTGAAGGGGCACAATTCTACTTGGTCTGGGTGTGCTGGAGAAGAGCTGGAAATTAGAACCAACAGCCACGATCAGGGTGGAGAGCCATTGCTGGGTGTTACCATCAATCACAGCAAACATGCAGGGGGAAGTCTCTTGTCCTTCCTCCTGCCTTCCAGTCTCCCTCTGATGTCCCCAACAGGGGAACTTGACAGAGATCCAGCTGGCAAGGAGAAATACAGCCCAACATCAGAGAGCAGAGTGTAGAAAAAGGGGTTTAGAGTTAGAGACAATAACTTATTGGCATAATAGCCCCCAAACTGCTTCCTGTTACCATAAATCACCTCATCCATGCATGCCAGTTCTGACCTCCAGAGTAATATTAAAAATATTCACACTTTTAAACTATTCAAAAAATAGCTATCCCAACCTCCCCATGTTTTCCTAACAAAGCCTTTTTTTTTTTTTTTTGAGACAGGGTCTTCCTCTATCACTCAGGCTAGAGTGCTGTGGCATCATCATAGCTCACTGCAGCCTCAAAACCCTGGATTCAAGTGATCCTCCTGCCTCAGCCTCCCAAGTAGCTGAGACTAGGGCAAGTGCCATGGTGCCAGGCTAATTTTTCTTATTTTCTGTAGGGATGGAGTCTCATTATCACCCACACTGGTCTCAAACTCCTGGGCTCAAGCGATCCTGCCTCAGCCTCCCAAAGTGCTGGGATTACAGGTGTGAGCCACCACACTTGGCCACAGAGACTTTAATTGATTTCTTCACTGTGGGTTCCTTAGGATGAGGAGTCGGGGTTTTTTTGTTGTTGTTGTTGTTTTCTTGGTACAATACATCATGATGTTCAAAGGACAGGGAATCTTATGTGGCTTATTTTTGTCCCTCTCTGGAGCCAGCATAATACTGTGATTTTTTTTTTTAATACCAGGTGCTATCTCGTCATTGATTCCAATTGTCAAATAATTATGTGTTAGGAAATTAGTCTTTGCATTGAGCCTAAATCAACCTTTCTTCCAAGCCAGTAGCCTATCCAATTCAGCCATATGAACTTGGGCAAAGAAGCTCACCTCCTCTAAGCCTCAGTTTCCCTGATATTAATATATAATAACATTTCAGGCATCCCCCCAAGAGAACTCCCAATCCCACACTCAAGGGAGTAGATTGAAAAAACAAAACAACAACAAAAAAATGAAAGACAAGGAAAAAAAGAAAAAAACAAAAACAAAGAAAAAAGGGAGCAGGAAAAAGGGAGAGGGAAAGGCAGGAGGGTTTGGTGGGTGGCTTATGTGCCCTTTGCCCCTTTCTCTCTCCCTTGGCCCCTTCTGCTCTTTCCTCCTCAGATCTTACTGGCACTCTAGGGAGTTAGCCAGTGAAGATCCTTTGACACAGTGGTGGACTTTCGGGAGGGTACAAATCTTGGCAAGTTACAGGGACAGAGCCTAGTACTCTTCATCATAGAGTCAGTGTTGTGTGGAGGTTAACCAGACACTTTGGAGTCAGGCTACCTGTGTGCAAATTCCTGCCACGTCACTTCCTATGTGACCTTGGGCAAGTAACTTCATCCTCACTTAATTCAACTAAAAATTAGAATTAATAATGGCACTAAACTCAGACGGTTGTTTCGATTCATGGCAAATAACAAATGCTCAATACATATTAGCTATTTCTGAGCACAGTGTGCTTGACACTGTACTATGTGTCATTTATTACACTGTCATCAACCTTTACAAATCTTGTGAACTAGCTATATCACCCCCCTTTTATTTATTTATTTATTTGAGACAGGGTCTTGCTCTGTTGCCCAGGCTAAAGTGAGTGCTGTGGTGTCAGCCTAGCTCACAGCAACCTCAGACTCCTGGGCTCAAGCAATCCTCCTTCCTCAGCCTCCCAAGTAGCTGGGACTAAAGGCATGCGCCACCATGCCCGGCTAATTTTTTTTTCTATATATATTCTTAGTTGTCCAGCTAATTTCTTTCTATATTTTTGTAGAGACGGGGTCTTGCTCTTGCTTAGGCTGTTCTCAAAATCCTGAGCTCAAACGATCCACCCACCTTGGCCTCCCAGAGTGCTAGGATTATAGGCGTGAGCCACTGCGCCCTGCCCACCCCCCTTTTAAAGATGAAGAAAATTAAAGTCAAGTGGCTGCACAGAAAGAAGGGGCAGAGCCAGGGTTTTCTGAACCCAGGGCTAACTTCAGAATTAGGGCTCAGTGGTGGTATTGTCCCCTAGAGGTCACGTGGGAACTTTGTGGTGCATTTTCAGTTGTTGTTGTGATTGGAAGGCACCACTGGCCTTGAATAGGAAGTAGGAGAGAGGGATGCTTGACATCTTGTAATACAGAAATCAGTCCTGCACATCAAAGAAATTTCTGCATCTCAAGTGACTTCTGAGTATCCTCCAGGCATTCACGTAGGTGAAAAAACTTTTCATAATTATGTTGTACAAAAATAACATGAAGTCTTTCTTTGCTTAGTTTTAAAATACACTGAATTTTGGCCGGGGGCGGTGGCTCACGCCTGTAATCCTAGCACTCTGGGAGGCCAAGATGGGCGGATTGTTTGAGCTCAGGAGTTCAAGACCAGCCTGAGCAAGAGCGACCCCGCGTCTACTAAAAATAGAAAGATATTATATGGACAGCTAAAAAAAAAAAAAATATATATATATATAGAAAAAATTAGGCAGGCATGGTGGCACATGCCTGTAGTCCCAGCTACTTGGGAGGCTGAGGCAGGAGGATTACTTGAGCCCAGGAGTTTGAGGTTGCTGTGAGCTAGGCTGATGCTATGGCACTCTAGCCTAGGCAACAGAGTGAGACTCTGTCTCAAAAAAAAAAAAAAAAAAAAATACACTGAATGTTTCCAGAATGCAAATACTCTGTAAAATGAGAGATGAAAGTAGCTTGTTTAGTTTGGGACTTTACTCACCATTTCAGAAAAACATGTCTTGATGGCTATTCCAGTGATGTCTGAGCCACCAAAGCAACACATCGGCCTGAATCCACCTGCATTTGTATGATTCTACAGGAGTGAGAATCTCACGAGTTCTTTATGTCTTCCAATGTAACTGAACTTGAGCATTTCTCTACTGAAACATACTTTATTTATTGCAAGTTTTAAAAATTCTCCTTCATGTTTATAATTAGAACACCATATAGTGTTTTTTGGAAATTATTATAGTTTATCTATGAATTTCATTTCAGGATAGTAAATTTATAGAATGCTATAAAATATTTGTCATAAAAAGGAAATTCAAGTTCTAATAGGGCCAGACATGGTGGCTTATACCTGCAATACCGGCTACTCGGAAGGCTGAGGCAGGAGGGTCACTTGAGCCCAGGAGTTCCAGTCTAGCCTGAGCAACATAGTGAGATCCTGTCTCTACAAAAAATTAGCTGACTGTGGTGGTGTGCTCCTGTAGCCCTAGCTGATTGGGGAGCTGAGGCAGGAGCATCACTTGAGCCAGGAGTTCAAGGCTGCAGTGAGCTATGATCATGCCATTGTACTGCAGCCTGGGTGATAGAGCAAGACCCTGGCTATAAAAAAAAAAAGAAAGAAAAAGAAGCCAGACACAGTGGCTCATGCCTGTAATCCTAGCACTCTGGGAGGCCGAGGGGGAAGATGGCTTGAGACCAGGAGTTTGAAGTTGCAGTGAGCTACGATGATGACACTGCACTCTGGCCTGGGCAACAGAGTGAGACCCTGTCTTAAAAACAAAAACAAAAACAAAAAGTTCTAATAGGATTGTGTGGTGGTTAATTTAATTTGTCAACTCAACTCGACTGGGTCATGGTTATTTGACATAACATTATTTCTAGATGTGTTTGTGAGGATGCTTCCAGATAAAATTAGCATTTGAATGGTAGACCCAGTGAGGCAGATTACCCTCCCCAGTGTGGGTGGGCAGCATCCAATCTGTTGGTCTGAATAGAACAAAAGCAGAAAGAAGGGAGAATTCGTGCCCTTCTTCTGCCTGACTGCTTGACTTAAAAAATACTGGTCTTCTCCTGCCCTCAGGCTGGAAATCACACCTGGGCTTCTCTGGTTCTCTGGCCTTTGGACTGAATTACACCATCCGCTTTCCTGAGTCTCCAGCTTGCAGAAAGTAGATTGTGGGACTTCTCAGCCTCCATGATCACATGAGACAATTCCTCATAATAAATCTTCTTCTACATATCTATATACCTTATTGGTTGTTTCTTTGGAGAACCTTGACTAACACAGGTTGGGAATCCCACTGCATTACAGTATATACTTTTTAAAACCTGGTAAAATTCAACTAATCAGACTTTTACCCAAATTCACACTCTGATATCAGAGCTCATGCAAAATTGCCCCTTTGTTCATCTATCTCCAGGCCACACCTCTGTTCAGATACAAAACTGTGTCCCTGGCTGGGCTCAGTGGCTCCCGCCTGTAATCCCAGCACTTTGGGAGGCTGAGGCCAGGAGGATTGCTTGAGATCAGGAGTTCGAGACCAGCCTGAGCATAAGTGAGACCCTCTCTACTAAAAATACAAAAAAAAAAAAAAAATCAGCCGGATGTTGTGGTGTGCACCTGTGGTCCCAGCTACTCAGGAGGCTGAAGCAGGAGGATTACTTTAAGCCCAGGAGTTGGAGGTTGTAGTGAGCTAAAATGACACCACTGCACTCTACCCAGGGCCAAAGAGTGAAACTCTGCCTCAACAACAACAAAAAAAAAACAAGGAAACTGAACACACCTCTTCACTCCCCCACCCCCACTGCCCTTCATATAGATAAAAAAACAAACAAACAAAAACAAAATCTGTGTCCCTTCAGTCAAGAAATATGTACTGAGTACTTACCCAACAAAAGAGGAAGTAGTAACTACCTCTGAGATAGGCATCATTATTCCTTTTTTACACAGATTAAGAAAAAAAAAGCTGAGTCTCTGAGAAGTAACAACTGTGGAACAAGTTCTTGGAAGGGAATTATATATGTGTGTGTGTGTGTGTGTGTGTGTGTGTGTGTATATATTTAAAGCATTTCTCAAAGGGAAAACTTGCTGAGGTTTGCACAGCTGGGGAACATGGTACCCAAACCCAGAGCTCTGATTCTGCTCCATGATTCTCCCAGAGGCAGGGCCTACAGGAGGGGGGAGTGTGAAAATGAAGAAGACATAGTCCCCACCTCCAAAGGTTTCACTGTCCAGGGGGAAACAGCCAGGCACACAGACATCTCCAAAATGTTTAAAAGTGCTATACTGAAGGTGAAAAGTATATAAGAAACACTGAGTGGGAGAGTCACCAACTTTGCCTAGGACAGTTCCAGAGAGGGAATATTTCTGCTGGCTTTTGAAAAGTGAGTAGATCACCAGGTGTAGAGAAAGGAAAAAGCCATTCCAGGTCCACAGACCCCATTCTGAGGATTTTGTTCTCCCAGGGCCCTGCCTATTTCCATTCCTCCAAGGTATCTCTGATAGCCACATCTTGCAACACTTCTTACTATTAATATTTTGATTTCAGTCATTTCCTTTAAGTGGTGAGCTCCTATGTTTACTTGCACTAGTCCTCTTCCTCCATCCTAGTCTCTGCTGGTAGTTTTGTCATGGATAGGTTTCCATCTCAACAAATTTACCCTTAATATGAGCATTATATCAAAACCCAATTTGTTAAAGAGCATCTATAAAAAACCCAAAGCTAACATCATACCTAATGGTAAAAATATTAAATGCTTTTCTCCTAAGATTGGAAACAAGGCAAGGATGACCACTCACCATTTTATTCAACATTTTACTGATGGTCCTAGCCAAAGCAATAAAAAGAAAAAGAAATAAAAGGCATAAAGACTGGAAAGGAAGAAATAAACCATCTGCTATAGTTTGAATATTTGTCCCCTCCAAAACTCATTGTTGAAATTTAATCCCCAATGTAGCAGTGTTGAGAGGTGGGGCCTTTAAGAGGTGATTGGATCATGAGGGCTCTGCCTTCATGAATAGATTAATCCATTTATGGATTAATGGATTAATGAGTGAATGGGTTATTGGGGAGGAGAACTCGTGGCTGGGTGTGGTGGTTCACACCTGTAATCCCAGCACTTTGGGATGCTAAGAGGGGCTAAGAGGGGAGGATAGCTTGAGCCCGGGAGTTTGAGATCAGCCTGGGCAACATAGCAAGACTCCATCTCTACAAAAAATTAAAAAATTAGCCAGGCATGGTGGTGTGTGCCTGAAGTCCTAGCTACTCAGGAGGCTGAGTCAGGAGGATCACTTGAGCCCAAGTGTTGGAGGTTGCAGTGAGCTGTGATCATGCCATTTCACTCCAGCCTGCATGACAGAGTGAGACCCCATCTCTAAAAATAAATAGCTAAATAAATAAACTACAAAACATTGCTGAAAAAATCAAAGAAGATCTAAATAAATGGAGAGGTATACTATGTTCATGAATTGGGTCTCAATATTGTTAAGATGTCAGCTCCACCCAATTTGATCAATAGAATCATTGCAATCTCAATTATATGTCAAACATGCTTTTTTTATAGAAACTGGGTTGATTTTTAAAATTTATATGGAAAACAAAAGATCTAGAAGAGTCAAAATGATCTTGAAAAAGAAGAACAAAGTTGGGGGATTCATACTACCTGACTTTAAGATTTACTACAAAGCTTAGTAATCAAATTTAATTAAACACAAGAGTTACCAAATCTAACTGTTCCAGTTATCAATCTCTGTGTAACAAACTACAATTAAACAGTGGCTTAGCCGGGCGTGGTGGCTCACGCCTGTAATCCTAGCACTCTGGGAGGCTGAGGCGGGTGGATTGTTTGAGCTCAGGAGTTCGAGACCAGTCTGAGCAAGAGAAAGACCCTGTCTCTACTAAAATAGAAGGAAATTATATGGACAGCTAAAAATATATATAGAAAAAATTAGCCGGGCATGGTGGCGCATGCCTGTAGTCCCAGCTACTCGGGAGGCTGAGGCAGGAGGATCGTTGAGCCCAGGAGTTTGAGGTTGCTGTGAGCTAGGCTGATGCCACGGCACTCACTCTAGCCTGGGCAACAGAGTGAGACTCTGTCTCAAAAAAAAATAAAAATTAAAAAAAAAAAAGTGGCTTAAAAATGATAACATTTATTTTGCTCATGAACTTGGGGGCTGACTGTGCTCAGCTCAACTGAACAGTTCTCATTCAGGGTCTCACATGAAGATGCAGTTAGCTGGAGTCCTCTCCAAAGCTTCCTCATTCATATGTCTGGTGCCCGGGCCAGGACCCACTCAAACACCTGGGGGCTGGAACAGCTGATGCTCCTTGGGTATATCTCTCTTTATGTGGTCTTCCCAAATAAAGGCCTCAGAGGGACCAGACATCCTATAAGGCAGCTGAAGACTCATACAGTGAATATCAAGATATTCAGAGAATTAGATGGAAGCTGCATGACTTTAATAATCTACACTTAAGAGTTCCCCAGTGTCACTTTCTCCACATTCTATCCATTAGAAGTGAGTCCCCAAGAGGAATTAGACTCTGTATCTTGATGAGACGAGAAACAAAAAAATTGCAGACGTGTTAAAACCACCACATGAACCAAAGAAGTGAAGAGCCTAAAATAAAAGTCACTCTTGGCTTAAAAGAAAGATGGTACAATGGAAAAGCATCAGTAAAATGATGGGAAATCTCACCTGGGACTCTTTTTTTCCACTTTCCTAAGGCTCCTGATCAGATTTATCAGCAGTAGGAGGTGGGTTGGAAGGGTGCAGGGAGGGACTTTCCCCCCACCCACCCCCATACAAAGTCTGAGCCTGACTGGACTGGATGAGGTCTCAGATCTCTTGTGCCTTCCCTCCCTCACCTCCCTACCTTTGAAGCATGCTGTTCCCACTGTATGCCCTTCTTCTCTGTCATTGGTTATCTCCTACTCACTCTTCAGGCTCACTTTAGCCATATGGTCCTCCAGGAAGCCTTCCTTGATGCCCAAGCTTGGGTCAAGCACCCCTTCCATGGGGTGCCATAACTCCCTGTAGTTTGCCCTTTCTCAAGGCTCATTCATGTCTCATTGCTACCTATTTACTTGTTCCTCCCTTTTCCTATAGCTAGAGTTTAAGCTCCTTGGGAGAACAAGGCAGTGTTTTGTACTCCTTTGTATTCACAGCAACCTCATTAGGGTGATGAATGACTTAAATGAGGGAGTGGAATATTCCTGAGCTACAAGAGGACTCAAAGCCACACAAAGAAGCAGCTGCAAGATCTAGCTCTGTGTCAAGGTCTCCTGTGTCCCGACCCTGCACAGGCAAACTAGAGCTGGGCAGAGCAGACCTAACAGAGTGATTAGTAGTCCCTTAGTGTGAGTAGCCAACACTGCAATCTGCTCAACTGTGACTTCCCCTCCAGTCTCCCCAAATCAGCCAACTCCTCTTCCCAGTTCCTCTCTGGGAGTAGATCGACCTGCTTCTTACTAAAACCATAGACGCGATAATAGGAGGAAAAAAAAATAAGGGTCGAGAATAGGACAATTGGTGGCAACGAGATGAACACAGATTAACGATGCAGACCTCGCCCTGGCCTCCCCAGCCTGGGCTGGGGAAGGTTCATAGTTGATACCCATTAAAGGGCTTAATGAAATAATTATAATTCACACCCCAGAGCATCCAAGAATCAATACTGGGGAACTTTGAGCCACTCTGGTGGTGGCACCCCGCTGGCTGCACAGTTCAGCGCAGCAGGCAGAGCTGGTGGAAGTAAATGCAGTTGACACGGAAGTTGCATTAAAAGAGGGCAATAATAGATTAAAAGCTGCCGGGATCCTGGAGACTGGCCGTCGATATCCTTTATTCCCTGCCTTGCCCCAATTCTGCCCCCTCCGTGCACTGTTAGCCCAAATCGATGGGCCGTCAATTGACATCACCGGCTACAGCATTAATGCAAGCTCACAAAAGAAGCCCGGCCCTAGATTATCACTTCTCTCGCTTCCAAATTACCACATAATGCAGGCCGTGGGCAGCTTGTGACATGTTAACACTATATGCGATTTGGTGGGATTGCACTAAACATTTCATGGCTAAAGATTTCATCAGAGATTTGAGGACAGAAATAAACTGCTGCCCATGGGGAAATCACTGGGAATAATAGAATTAGGCATTGTTTGGGAATCCGGAGGGATGATGGAGGGACAAGGAAGGATGGGGAGGAAGGATGGGGAGGAGCACAACCGACCTATGCTGGCGGC
>CM052438.1:101625465-101665389 GCA_028533085.1 Varecia variegata | reverse complement strand
CCCCCCCGCAATATGCTAACCCCCAGAACCCCAGAATGTGACCTTCCTTCTTTGGAAATAGGATCTTTCCAGAGATGATTAATCAAGTTACAATGAAGCCTTCATCCAATAGGACTGGTGCCCCTAAAAAAAGGGGGGAAATTTGGACCCAGAGACAGACAGGCACAGAGAGAAGACAGTGTGAAGACACACAGGGAGAAGACGGCCACGTGGCTGGAGTAATGCAAGGGACCAGAAACGAGGAGAGGGCAGGGGACACTTCCCTCCCTAGTGGCTTCACAGGGAGCGTGGCCCTGCGACACCTTGATTTCAGACTTCTAGCCTCCAGAACTGTGAGACAATACGTTTCTGTTGTTTTAAGCCACCAAGTTTTTGGTACTTTGTTATAGCAGCTTTAGGAAACATGAATAACTATTATAAGTTAATTAATAGTTAATAATAATGGCCCCCATGTATTGAGCACTTCTATGAGTCAGGCTCAGAGCTTAAGTGCCCCACATATACTGGCTCATTTTGTCCTCAGAACAAACCTGATGGTTGAGTATCCTAACCCCCGTTTCACAGGAAAAGATACTGAGTTTCAAAAGAATACTTTGCTTAAGGTCACATACCTTGTAAACAACAAAGCAGGTCTCTGCTAGAAGCATGAAAAATACTAAATCAACAAATAAAGAGACTCCTGGTGAATATTGCCAATGTCTTTTCAAGTGGTTACTTGCTTGCAGCCTGCTTTCTTTTCAGTACAATCTAATTTTTTCAACCCCTGAGTGTGCAACCTGTATTCACTTGGTTTGAGAGTCCACGATATCTCTATCTCGAATGGAAGTGTAGAGATTAACAGCAAAAAACCGCAGCACAGCCATTGACTATTCAGTTCCTTGAGAGGAGGAATCTTGTGTCCTATTTCTATTGTTCCTCCTCCTCCACCTTCCCAAATACCATGGCAGCGCTCACCCTCCCTCTCTCTCTCTCTCTCTCTCACTTTGTCTCTTTCTTTCTCTCTCTCTTTTTTCCTCCTTAAGAGGGAAGCCATCTCTGCAGCCTCTTTCATTTCTTTTCTTTAAATACATAGTAAGCAGTGTTACAGCTCTTTTAGCATTTGTCTAGCAGGTTTTCCGGTCCTCACTGGAAGACCGCCCCCCCCCCCAAAAAAAAACAAAGAAAAAATAAATAGTAAACTTTATTGACATATAATTCACATACCATACAATTCAGCCATTTACAAATTCAATATTTTTAGTATATTCACAGAATTGTGCAACCATCACCACAATTTAGAACAATTTCATCATCTTGAAACAAAATCCCATACCCATTATCACTCTGCATTTCTCCCCAACCCTCTTTTCTCCTATCCCTTTGCAACCATCACCTACTTTCTCTCCCAGAAGATCTATTCTGAACATTTCATATACATAGAATTACACAATATGTGGTCTTTTGTGACTGGATTCTTTCACTTAGCATAATGTTTCCAAGAATTACAATGTCTGCTACTCCAGTGATGGATACGCCAAAAGCCCTGATTTCACCACTATGCAGTATATCCATATAACAAAATTACATTTGTACCCCATAAATTTATACAAATAAAAACTTTTTTCAAAGAATCATCTGATACCATGTGTTAGTACTTCATTCCCTTTTATGGCTGAATGATATTCCAGTATATGGATATACCACATTATTTAATCCATTCATCAATTAACGGATGTTTGGGTTGTTGACACTTTTTAGTCATTATAAATAATGATGCTATGGACATTCATATACAAGCTTTTGTTGCATATAGGTTTTCATTACTCCAGGAGTAGAATTTCTGGATCAGATTTTATGATCCAGAACATATTCTACGTTTAACTTTTGAACTGCCAAACTGTTTTCCAAAGCGACTATACCTTTTTACGTTTCTCACAACAGTGCATGAGGGTTCCAATTTCTCCACATCCTTGCCATGAAATTCTATCTCATTGTGGTGAGTTGCATTTCACTGGGCGCTCATGAAATTGAGTGCTGTTTCATGTGCTTATAGGCTATTTGTATATTTTCTTTGGAGAAATGTCTACAGATAGATGATTTGCAAATATTTTCCCCAGTTCTGTGGGGTTGTCTTTTTTCACTTTCCTCATGGTGTCCTTTGAAGTACAAAAGTTTTTAATTTTTATGAAGTCTAATTTATCTATTTTTTTAATCATCCAGCCCCAAATGTCAGTATCTATTTACTTTTGTGTTGCTCATGCTTTCGGTCTTGTGTCTGAGAAATTCTTACATAATCCAAGGTCAAGATGATTTGCAGGCTCTTTGTTAGGGATTGGGGGCTGGCTGCATGCTCTGAATGTTCTGTGCTGTGACCCAGCTTCCTAGGACAGGCCCCATTGCTCTAGGCAGACCCTGCCTGGCCTGTCTTCTCATATTGCAAAGACTAGCCACAGTGTCTTTGCTCACCCCAGTCACTCCACATACTGCCCCACCTTAAAGACATCACGTGGACCTTTATTCCAAAGATCTTGGCAGTTCTGTTATTATCAACTTTCACTTGCCCAGAGCTGCTCCAGGCTTGATCATTTCTTTCTCATCTCATGCAACTCTAATGTTGGCTCCCCAATTCTGCAAAGGACAACTCTAGCAGAGATCTGTAGGGAGTCTGAGCTCATCCAGCCAACTACCCTCTCTGAGCTATGACCGTGTCCAGGCCCTTGTAAAGCCCAAGTGGAAAACATTTTACCACTCTCTTGGTTATCTGCTCCAGCCCTTTTTATGCACTTATTGCTTGACAAATACTGTGTGTTTATTATGTGGCAGACATTAAGAACATAGGCGTGCATGGATGTTTCTCCATTCTCGGTAAGCTTGGTGAGGAATTCAAGCATTTCGTGTAAGCATGATGTGTTTCAGAAGTTCAGACGGATGAGGGGAATAATATGGGGACTTAAAACTAGCCAGGAATAGGGGGTTATATTCTTGTCCCACTGAACTTTTTTCTTCCCCTCACCCTCCATGTTTCAAAGCTGTCTGTATTCCCCATCCCTCCGTTCATCCTCCCTACCCCAAGTACTCTGAGATCTTTTACTCAAGGCATACTCCTACTGCAGGGCACTTGTTCAGCTGAGAATACTTTGTAACACCAATGTGGGTATTTGGGGCTGATTCCCTTCATCATTCACTGTGCATCACTTATGAAGCACAACAAACAAAAAGCAAAAACACTAACAAATAGGTTCCAGTTATCTTCCCCCAGGAACTCTGGTAGTTGTTTTACAAGTAGCTACTGCCATCTAGTGGACAGAGACATCCTTACATCACTACATAGACTCCCACAGAAACGGAAATTCTCAACTTTTCCTATTTACGTTCCACCCATCACTCCATCCCACCTTAGAGAATCCAAAAGGCCAGTTTCTCCTTTGAGTCTAGAGCCTGGAACATCACAGGCACTCAATAGTTTGGACAAATGGTTTTCAGGCATCACCACTTATTTTCCGTATTATATTTTAAGTACATATTGTAATATTTATGGAATAATGTCATCACTGTGCCTTTAAACAAGGATTATTCCAAGTTTAAAAATCTTAATTACGGGTTAAGTAAAAACTTGAGAGCTACAGTAAAAGTCCATTTTAAAACATAACCATGTTATTATTGCCAGCAAATTCTACAGAAACCAGTATGTAGTTCCTGAAGTTGGACACGGGGATTGAGAGTGAGTTTTTTGCCCCCTTTCCAATCCAGTAATGCTCTGGGCAGAAAGAACAAGCCATCTAGGTGATTAACATTCCCTCTTAGGTTACTCTGACCTCCTTACAATACTTGCAAAAGAAAAATTATTTTTCCCACCTTATAGATTTACGCATGCAGTCCTATCAGCCATCAAGGTTAAGTGAAGTGAATGCCATTTGTGAAATGGGAAGCGGTACATATTGCTATGGTCACCTTTTCTACATCTTCCCCTATGCTTTCCCTAATAACTTCAACTATTTCCAGGGTTTTCCCACCTATTTTGTACTTTACCACTCGGTAAGACTCTCCTGCCACCCTATAGGCATTTATAAAGCTGGAACATCTTTATCAGCTTTTGTACCTACAACTCATTAAGGGCCTAGCATACAGCATGACCCTAATCAAAAAAAAATGAAAGGAAAAGCAAGTTATTTGGACTCCCAACTCCCCACATTGCTTAGACTTCCACATACAGAGTCTGCAAATTTACAAGTACGGAAAAAGCCAATTTGACAGTAAACCAAAACTGGGGGGATCATCAGATGAATACTGGGACTGTGGGGAGCAGTATATTATAAAACTCCCTTGAAAAAATTCCTTCCAGCAAGCGTGAATCCCAGACACTGTACGACCTGGCACTTCAAAAATCACTACACTGTGACATATGGGGAAATAAGGTTTTGAAATCAGGTCTAGACACCTGGGTCCTGTCACTATGTGCTTTAGAGGCCACACAACTTGAACCTCAGTGCCCTCATCTATAAACACTGATTCATGTTTAACAGAAAAAACCCTAGCAGATAGTTGTAACTCCCACCCTCCCAAGCCAATTCTTTATCACACACGTTCAGCAGTGTAGTTTCTCCCATCTGTGTAAGGGAAACACTGCCATAAATTTCACTGGAAGTTCACAGCTGTTAACATGTCGCTCTAATTGCTTTCATTACATTTAATTGTTGAGATTCCTTATGAACTAAGTATCCTTTAGTTTTTTCCTTTTGAGCTGAGGGCTGCCTCCAACCACTCAAATATGTCAGTTTGTTTCAGTTCATGAAGAACATAGTACAGAGGGACAGCAGCACAGCAGCTGTTAATCTCAGCTACTGGAAAGGTTGAGGCAGAGGGATCATTGGCGCTTCAAGTGAACTACACTGCTCTCCAGCCTGGGCTAAAAACAAGCAAATACACACCCAGACCTGCACACTCCAGGAATTATCCACATCTTAACAACCCTTGGAGAAAATAAGGGAGAACAAGACAAATACAAACCAAAATGGTGTTTCATAAATCCCTGATGAGACCCCCAACACTATTGATACACCTTAGGAACTTTCTTCCAATGTTAACTTTGAAGAAAACTAGCTTCCTAAAAGCACCGTGCACCACCAACCATACAGGAGCTGTTGGACTACCTAAGAGAATCAAGTTCATTCAGGTGGAGTTAAGTAGGGATCAGTTAAGTTGCCGGCTGTATTATGGCAACCTAATATTGCCATAATCCACTGCTGGGACTCATGTTGGCCACCAGGTGGCAGATCCACACACATCAGGTCCTGTGAATATCCTGAATAAAACTCAGTAGTTACCATTAAACCAGTTCCCTACAGGCACAGAAAATGGAAGGCATTAGGGCAGTATCATTGCAGATTTAAAGGCGGGATGCCCTTGGAGTCCTATAGCTAACCTAAAAAAGGTGAGTTCCTGCCAAAGACGCATCCAACTGATTATCTCCCTCCAAGGATTACCTAAACTGCAGATCATTCTAAAATCAGTTTCTGCTTTGCCAGCCTGAAGTTCACAAATACTAGTTGTGACAGACTAGCTATAAAACTGGCAAAAAATACCCTCAAGTTTGTCCAATTTTACAGCCAGCTCTGCAAGGAAAAGATACCACCCGGCCCCTGTAAGAATCCCAGAGAACACAGGCTGTAAGAGATAATGCTCCACAGGTTCACATGACTGCCCAAGTGTACTTACTACTTTCAGACAATTATGATGCCAATTTTAAATACAGTTTTATTTAAGACATTGCATTTTCCACTTACAATACAGTGTTTATAAAGTGCAATGTTATAATCCTTCCCCTGTGCGCATGTTCCATTATTCAAGTATTGAGAATGCCCAGTAATTAACTATAGCAGCTCAACTTTAAATCTGCCACATAATTTGCTACAAATTTAGATCCTTCAATGTTTTACTGTGTGGAACAACGCTACATCTATACTTGAGTTGGCTTAATCGACCTCTTCAATGGTGGGGCCTGAGGAAGCACCACCAGAAGGAGGAGCTCCGCCGCCTGGGAAGCCACCAGGCATTCCTCCTGGCATTCCCCCTGGCATGCCTCCTGCACTCTGGTACAGCTTGGTAATGATAGGGTTGCAGACTTTCTCCAGCTCCTTCTGCTGATGTTCAAATTCTTCCTTCTCTGCAGTCTGAAGGAAAAAAAAAACCTTATTGAAGTTCTTGAACTAGATAACAGGTTTAAAAAAGGATTACAGCTCAGTCCCAAAAACCCACTATCAACAAGGTCTTGGCTAGTCCTATAAATCTTGGGTCACTCAGACATCCAAGGAAGGTAGTTGCCAACATGATTTGAATTCTGGTGGAAACCGCGAATGTTTGGACCATTCATCATTGTGACCTTATACTGATCTCAGGGGCAAGCTTTGCTGAGGCTTTATACATCTCCCCCTCAACATGTAGCATAAAGATACAAACCTGGTTCTTATCAAGCCAGTTGATAATTTCATTACACTTGTCAAGAATTTTTTGTTTGTCCTCATCACTGATCTTGCCTTGAAGTTTCTCATCTTCAACAGTTGCTTTCATGTTGAACGCATAGGATTCAAGTGAATTCTTTGATGACACTTTGTCCCTCTGCTTCTCATCTTCAGCCTTGTACTTCTCGGCTTCCTGGACCATACGTTCAATATCTTCCTTGCTCAAACGACCTGTGAAAAATTAAGAAACCTTTTAAGCAGGAGCTTTAAATGTCTGGAAGATCAACCTATAGAGCTTGCCACCTATAACCCTGTATATATCTATATCCACCTATAAGATTTACTTCTTGGCTAGATAGCAATACACCACCCTTTGTGAACCTTGTCCAAACCAGATGGCAGTGCCATGTGAGCCTACTTACCCTTGTCATTAGTGATGGTAATCTTATTTTCCTTTCCTGTGCTCTTATCCACAGCAGAAACATTAAGAATGCCATTGGCATCAATATCAAAAGTGACTTCAATCTGAGGAACACCCCGGGGGGCAGGAGGTATGCCTGTGAGTTCAAACTTGCCAAGCAAGTTGTTATCCTTAGTCATGGCCCGTTCACCTTCGTAAACCTAGGTAGGGAATAGCATTAATTACAACAATGGACCTGAAGTTTCTGTGTTAGTTTTTATATTAAAAGCTCAACTAGGGAAGATTAGTCGCTCAGACATCCAAGGAAGGAATTGGCCAACACAGGAGTTCTGGTGGAAACTACGAATGGTTTTGGAATCCATCATCACAGCGGTCAAGAGTTCCCCAGCTTTGACCTCAGAAAGCCAAACAAGACAATATAGAAACACACCTGAATAAGCACACCAGGCTGGTTGTCCGAGTAGGTCGTGAAGGTCTGTGTCTGCTTTGTAGGAATAGTAGTATTGCGCTTAATAAGTACAGTCATAACTCCACCAGCAGTTTCAATACCAAGAGAAAGAGGAGTGACATCCAAGAGTAGCAAATCTTGAACATTCTCAGATTTGTCTCCAGACAGGATGGCCGCCTGGACAGCTATTTAAAAAGAAAAGAATTTTAAATTAAAAAAGACTCAATGCCAACTCCTATCATATGTCCACTAACAAATGCCACTCGCTGGGACATCCAAGGAGGTTAGGCCATCATCAGCCAAGCTTTTGGTGGAAACTACAAATGTTCAATTATCATTCATCACAGCAAAATCAGCTTAGGCCTCTTAAGCTGCCTGCCTATTGGCTTAACTGTTCAATCAAGGTGAACTTACCTGCACCATAAGCAACAGCCTCATCAGGGTTGATACTCTTATTCAGTTCCTTTCCATTGAAGAAGTCTTGCAGAAGCTTTTGAATCTTGGGGATGCGGGTAGAACCACCAACCAGGACGATATCATGAATCTGTGACTTGTCTAGTTTGGCATCTCGAAGAGCTTTCTCTACAGGGTCCAGGGTGCCACGGAACAGATCAGCATTCAGTTCTTCAAATCGGGCACGGGTAATGGAGGTATAGAAGTCGATTCCTTCATAAAGTGAATCAATCTCAATACTGGCCTGGGTGCTGGAAGATAGAGTACGCTTAGCACGTTCACAAGCAGTACGGAGGCGTCGGACAGCTCTCTTATTCTCACTGATGTCCTTCTTATGCTTGCGCTTGAACTCGGCAATAAAATGGTTGACCATTCGGTTGTCAAAGTCTTCTCCACCTAAGTGTGTATCTCCAGCTGTAGATTTGACCTCAAAGATTCCATCCTCAATAGTGAGGATTGACACATCAAAAGTGCCACCTCCCAGGTCAAAAATCAGCACATTCCTTTCAGCTCCAACCTGTCATTTAAAAAAATGTCATGTAAACTTCTGATGACCAGTTAATCTTTAAACAACTTAGATCACAAAGGTACATACCTTTTTGTCTAAGCCATAAGCAATAGCAGCAGCAGTTGGTTCATTTATAATCCTAAGAACATTGAGACCAGCAATGGTTCCAGCATCTTTGGTAGCCTGACGCTGAGAGTCATTAAAATAAGCTGGCACTGTGACCACAGCATTGGTAACAGTCTAGAAAGGGGAAAAAAAACACCAGGTCAATGCCACACTATTGTGCTCAGTCTGTAGCAATTAGTCTCACAAATTGTCCACTTTGATATGCAAATTCCAGTAAATTAATTTGCAAAAATAAAAGTTGGAACTCCAAGTTTAAAACTACTTGTGTACTTTTCTATCAAAAATTCAGGATAGCCACATCAGGGAATCACTAGTACCTAGTGTTATGTGTTCACCCTGTAGTAATGGGCACTAATCTTACCTTCCCAAGATAAGCTTCTGCAATTTCCTTCATCTTTGTCAGAACCATAGATGACACCTCCTCGGGATAGAAACTTTTCGTCTCTCCCTTGTATTCTACTTGGACCTTGGGCCTGCCTGCATCATTCACCACGATGAAGGGCCAATGCTTCATATCAGACTGGACAACAGCATCATCAAATCTGCGTCCAATCAGACGTTTGGCATCTGCAAAAGAAATCATACAATTGTCCCCAACTTCATTAAACCTTTCCAATAAAATACCAAGCTCATGATTACTCGAATTCCCAAGTTCATAGTGGTAGGTGGATTCAATTGGGGTTCACTCAAGTTTTCTGATTTACTAAGACATCTAAATTTTAGCCTTAACAATGACAGAACAGACTACACAGTAAACTAGTATAAACACATTTAATCTCATCTTAAGTAAGGTTTCCTGAGTCTGAGGGCTTTCTCTGTTGCCACATTTAAGAAACTTAACAGTTACTTATATATCCCGTTTCCTATCCCTCTAACTCATGCCACATTTAAAATCAGTAGCTCACCAAAAACCGTGTTGGTGGGATTCATTGCAACTTGATTCTTCGCAGCATCACCGATCAATCGTTCGGTATCAGTAAAGGCAACGTAGCTTGGAGTGGTTCGGTTTCCCTGATCGTTGGCAATTATCTCTACCTTTCCATGCTGGAAGACACCCACACAAGAGTAGGTGGTGCCAAGATCAATACCAACTGCAGGTCCCTTAGACATGGTTGCTGAAAAGATGAAAAAATACAAGCTTGTGGTTTGAAAACCTGGTTAAACTACTCAAAAATATTCACGAATTTCCTCCAGAGAACTTATAATTGGACTACAGGTATGCTCGCTGCCAAGTAAATTACGTTCAGCCTCTTTTCTGAGGCAAGCATGCGGGAGGGTCATTGCAAGTAATGCTGCAGTCCATGCTGCCGTGCCAACCCTAGCAGAGCATGACCCTGGCTGTAAGCGCCACTGCCCTGAGGGTCTTGCGACGTTGCCGAGCACGTGGTCAACCCCGACCTGAACCTATCTCCTTCCCCCCTCACCAGAGCCCAGTGTTCCTGGAAGTCACAATCGGGCTTGTCTTATAACTAAGAACCAGCCCCGTCTTGAAAGCATGCCAAGGACGGTTTTCTTTAAGAGCTTAAGTCAGACTGACTAAGCAGGGAGCCAGGGAGGCGCTGGCTCCACTTCCTCGCGCGCCGCGCAAGCAGATGCGGCAACCCTCCCCCGCCACGCGGTCGCGGGGCGCCGCCCTGCCTTCCCCAGCAGCCGGCCCCAGCCCGCACCCCACGCTTCTCTCCTGCCAACTGCAGCTGAAGGCCGCTGCTACCCAGACTGGAATAAAGCGGCCTAACCGCGCGGCATGCCCGCCGCACTCTCATCAATAAAACACTGAAATCCCTCTGGGCTGCAGCAAAGCCACTAGGCCTGCCCCTAAGGCCGTACGTTCTCCCACCGACTACCAAGTCCTTAAAAGACAGAGACCTTACCTCACTTACAGGACCCGCCCGGCGTGCAAAGACCACAAACACAACCCAGGAGCAGCCGCCGCGTTCAATGAGACCGGTTTCCGCCCGCCACCCAGTCTCTTATACCCTGTCTCAGAACCTTCCAGAAGGGGCCCGCCCCTGCCGGCTGCCCATCATGGTGTTCTCGGCCAATGGGCGCCCGGCTACCTTTACAAGCCCCAATGACGAACCCGGCTTCACTCTCGGGCCTCGCCCCCTCCCGCCCCCACTCCACCCCGCCTCGCGATGACGCACTCACCGCAGCGTTCTGGAACTTTCATGGTCGCCCCCTCTCTCCGAACGGCCCCGGGAAAGGGAGGGTGGGGCCGAGAGAACCCGCGCGCGGGAGTCCTCAGTCACCCCAGACGGGGGAGGGGAGCGTCCGCCTTTGCGCATGCGCCCCCAGACAGCGCGGGCCGGAGGGGGCGGAAAAAGGAGGAAGAAGGGCGGGCAAACTTGGAGCCAACCAATTACAGCAGCGCTAGCTGCGATCTTGGCCAGCGCGGAATCTCGGGGAGGAAAAACGCAAGGCATGAAGGGAGGGGTCCGGGCCTGGGAGCCCGGGAAGAGAAGACGGAAGTGGAGCGAGGACAAAATGGCCGCGAAGGTTGTTGCTCCCCTCCTCCACCCGAGTCCTCATTCCTTTTTCCGCCCCTCCCCCCAACGCGGTGTTCAAGACGGTCCTCTAAGCCCTCCCGGGGTCCGCGTGCCCACATTTCTTAGCTAGAGTGGCTCTGCGCAAGGGCTGACCCCGAGGAGCGGGGACTAAAGTTGCGGCCTCAGGGTGCGGCTAGGGCAACTCAGATTTGGGCTTGAAGGGAGCCGCCAGGCAGCCGCGGGGTCGGGCAGGTTAGTCCGGCAGGTCTCCAGCATTTTTATTTCGCGAAGCAGAGGTTTCAGGGGCCTCACTTCTCAGAACTCCCCCAGGACACGGTTCTGTCTAGACTCCCCTGCGAAATAAACGGCCATACCCGCTTCTCGGAGCCCAGACCCCTGCGCCCCTCCCCACTTAGCGCCGAGAACAGATTCGGTTTCTTTGCTCTGTCCCTACCCCACGCGCCCAAGCCCCGCATTTCTCCACTTTGTTTGAGGTGCAGGTTTAAAAGGTGGCGAGTTTTTCCGTGTGTGTGAACCAGGCGTTAGGAATTCTAGCTTCCGATAGCCCTCTGTCCTTGATTTAGACTTTCTGAGCTTTTTTTATTTTCAGTAACGTGAGGTAATAGCTTTCCTGCCTTGACTTTTATCAGAAACTAAGCGACAGATCATGCAAAGGCGCCTTGGAAACTTGACTGAAGTAGTGCACAAAACAGTGGTGCCTAGAATTTTAAATTATGGTGCATGGCGGCAAGTACTTGGGCCCTTGTCATTCTAAGAGCCTGTCTCAGTACCTTGAATGCTTTCCCTGTGTCCTTTCAAACTGGCAGGGCAGCTTTTATTCCTATTAAGTGGATTGGTGGGCACAGAAAGGTGAAACATTTTTTGTGGCTACCCTGAAAGAACTTTGAGTAGCAGGGCTAGAATTAGAAGGTCTCCAGACAGTGCAAAGGAGGCTGTAAAAGGAGTGAGGAGGACACCTTGTCCTTGTGAAAGCCAGTAAGGCCTAGAGACAGATTCACACATACGAAGAGTTTTCTTATTTCCCTTTTAGTGGGGGAAATGTTGGCTTGGAGTTCATCGGGATAAATACTTAGCTTCTCCTTACTTCCCAAGAAGTTAATTTTATACAACGATTTTACAACCTTTCAATTAATCACCAGTCTATAATATTATTCATCCCTGTATTAGGAGAAAAATGAGACTGAGAGATGTTACTTGTGGGAAGATAAACAGCTGGATAAGCTAGAGTCAAACCTATATGTTTTGATGACAGATTCTTTGATTTTTTTTTTTTAAATTAGTTACACCATAGTGTAATTTCCTTTCTAGAAACACACTTAACTTCAACTCTGGAAAGAAGAAGATGTGTACTGTTAACTGCTCCTTTCAGTTTCCTTTGGTATCTGCAATCTTTTCACACTCTAGAGCCTAAAGTAACAAGTACATTTTCTGAACTACACCCTGCATTTTGCAATTTTGTAATTAATCTTTTAACTAAGTACATTTTAATCATTGAACCAGTGGGAAATATAACAGGGGCCCAAATCCACTGGTTTAGGGTATCCCATCCAATAGCAGGAAAGAAAGCAGAACAAATAACTTCTGTTTCTGGTCACTCTCAAAATGCGTTCTAGGATTTGGATTATGTTCTTAGTAAATGAATGGTTTAGAGTTTATATACTTAAAGCTTAGAATATGATGAACATCCTTTCTCCATCTCTGTAATTGCACAAGGTTTCAAACAACACATTTATTCAAGATCTAAAAATCAAAGTTTGGGTGCATGGGACTGCAGTGGAGGAGTCTGGAGCCTAGGGTTTTTGACTGGAGAATAGAATAATGATTAGTATTTTTGTGTGCCTATCACATGTCAAGCACTGTTCTAAGTACTTTGAACACATTACCTCATTTAATCCCCACCACAAATGTGAGAGATAGCAACTATTATGATCCCTATTTTGTAGATGAGGAAACTAAGGCACTGAAAGGTTAAATGATTAAACCAAGCCACAAAGTCAGATTGTGGAATCTGGAATTCAAACTCAGTCTGGCCACAGTGTCTGTCCTCTTAAAACATCTGCTTTCTGTTCTCTAAAACACCTATGTTGGTGTAAAGGTGAAATCACATTAAAATGAAGCCTAGATTGTGTGGTTTCTGAAGTCTCTCATGACCTTTAATTCTATCAGACTGTATTCTGCCTCTGAAATTCCTTGTCAGTATTAAGCATCCATGCTTGTTTTGTCTGTAAGCATCACGGGAAAGTGGAAAGAGTAAGGACTTTGGAGTCAAATCTGAATTAGAATTCAATCCATTTACAAGTTCTGACATAGAGGTAATTTCTTCATTTCCCTTTCTGTGAAACAATGCCTCCAGGGTTGAGGCTTAAATGAAATAACATGTAAAATATCTAATACTTTGTCCTTTCAGTCCCTTCCCTTATTCTCTGGGAGTCTTAACTCTGTATATACTAGAGAGTTCAAAGTCTTTTATGAAATTCTCAAACACATCTAAGACTCATAAAATATTAACTTCTGTCTTGTTGCTTAAGATTCAAAGTTGGTTTGATAAGGAAGATTAGGAGAAACATGCTGGTGTGCTCCATTTATGTTGTGGGTGTGGGTGCCAATAGAATGTGATTGAATTCTTAAAAAGTAAGTCATTTTGAGGATAGTTAGTAGATAGAGTCACCAACTTCCCCAATGTTCTGGGAGAAGGGAAAGAAGGCCCTAAAACGATCTGTGAACTAAAATAAAATTTTAAGCACACCACCTCCCACCCCCAGCACCAGCTGACTAAATGGACCCTCTTGTGGCTAGAGGAATATCCTAAAACTAAATTGCCTGCCAGGAGGAAGGAGGTCATACATGCCTTATCATGCCCCCCCTCCCTTCTTGGGGACACCCTTTGTAACCCATTAACAGGCCTAAGGGTATGCAAGACAAAACTACAGGTCCTCAATTTACATGACAAATAAATGTCCGGGGTGGCTTATCTCTGATAAACAGCAACTATGTTAAAACATTGCAAGCCTTTAGACAAAGCTTCATGTCTTTAACGAATTACAAGCCAAAGAATCTTTAAACCCACCTATAACCTGTAAGCCCCCCCCCCTTGGAGATTGCCCACCTTTTGGGGCCAAACCAATGTATGCCTCCCACATATTGATTTATGACTTTACCTGTAACCCCTGTCTCCCTGAAATGTATAAAACCAAGTTGGAACCCAGCCACAGTGAGTCCACTTGCTCAAGGCCTCTTGGGCATGGCTCTGGGTCATTGTCCTCAAATTTGGCTCAGAATAAATCTCTTTAAAATTATTTTACAGAGTTTGGCTTTTTTGTTTGACAGATCACATCAGAGTAAGAAAGAACAAACTAAAGTTTTATAGATTCATTGTTTTGCGGTATCATTACTAGAAATTATTGAAATAAAATTAGGGTACTATTAATTGAAAAAACGTCTAAGTAAGTTCTAAATGAGTCACCACAATTCATTAAGCAATATGCAAGTGCCAAGTTAATCAACCTAGGGTAGATAGCCCTTTGACTTTTTTTTTCTTTTGAAAAAGTTTAAGGTTTAGAATTTAATTGGGTAATTTGTATTAGGATTTATGTGGTATATCACTAAATATGCATTTTTAATAATTAATATTAAGAACGGTGGACTTATATTTCCATACTTCAGGACCTCAGATATTAAGAACAACCCTTCTTGGAGCCAATGTCATGACTGAAAAATGCAATATATGTATTCCCTGATTGCCCAAAGACGTGAGTGTATTTACTGCATTGCATCAGGGAAATTTGAAACCAGAATGACTTAAGCTGTTATTAATATTTTGACTTTCTAACTGCAGCCATGTATAAATTATTGCTATTGGAGAACAGCACACATAAAAACAATCCCAATCTTTTCCTCCCATTATATCTTGCTCCCTAACCAGATTGTATGCTTTAGAATAGCCCTCATGCCTAGTGCAGTATTTTATTGGTAGTAGAGTCCTTGCCATTGCTGTTTCATTAAATGCTTTTGTATAGGGCAACATGGTGAACACTTGACATATCTTCTCCTATGTGACCCTCACAAAAACTATAAGACAGATCTTGTCTCCATTTTCAGATAAGTAAATTGAGGCTCAGGTAGATCAAATAATTTGCTTGCGATCCCTAGCTGAACTTGGAATTTCTCGAAATCAGATCTGCTTTATTCCACAGCTTGTTCTTTTAACTCTTAGGCTAGACTACTTTCCACTTTTAAACTCGTTTTAAAAAATTGTCTGGTTTAGCTCCTGCACCGTGGAGAGGGGGTGCTGCATAAGTTGTGCTTTTTTAAATTAATTTTTAGATTTTTTATTAATTTAAATCTTTATCAGAGCTCCTTATAAATAGCAAAACTCATTGACTTTTCCTTTTTTATAACTTTTCCATTCAGGGGTAGTGACAAAAACAAGATATAAAAGCAAAAGGGAGAAGGAAGTTCAGCCCAAATAATTGTAAACATAATTACTTCCAAATATGGGGTACCTGAGGTGTTTGAACTCTGTAAACATTTTTCATAAATTGATGTGACCTTGTCATCTTTGGAGAATCAACTGTACCTATTATTTTGTAGTTTCACAGCAGCTTATCTTTTTGCCTCTCAGAAGAGCTGACAAATTAAATTTCTTTTTTTTTTTTTTTTTTTGAGACAGAGTCTCGCTCTGTTGCCCTGGCTAGAGTGCCATGGCGTCAGCCTAGCTCACAGCAACCTCAAACTCCTGGGCTCAAGCGATCCTCCTGCCTCAGCCTCCCGAGTAGCTGGGACTACAGACATGCGCCACCATGCCCAGCTAATTTTTTCTATATATATTTTTAGCTGTCCAGATCATTTCTTTCTATTTTTTAGTAGAGACGGGGTCTCGCTCTTGCTCAGGCTGGTCTCAAACTCCTGACCTTGAGCGATCCTCCTGCCTCAGCCTCCCAGAGTGCTAGAATTACAGGCGTGAGCCACCGCGCCCCTAAATTTCTTGATCTTTATGTGTTCAAGATACTCTGTGCTTAACATTTCACCAAAAATATATGCATTACATGATCTAAGCCCATCATTACTTTATCATATAAAAAGAAATCAGGCAATTATAAAGTTGGAAATTTTATCCTATTTTGCAGAGAAAGGGAAAACTGTAAACAATTTGGACTTTGTGAGTGAGATAAGTGTGTCTCAGGTATGATGAAAAGCTTTAGGGCAAGGAAGAAAGCAAAGAGAAGAGACAACCCATAGTTTAGGGTGAAGGTTTGAGGATTTTAGGAGGGAGAATGGTGATTAATCAGGATCTAACAATTCTGATGGAATATGCTAACACAGTAGCTGGGTTCAAATCCTGACTACTACCGACTAACCTCTCTGAGCCTTAGTTTTCTCATTTGTAAAATGAAAATACAAATATCTCATTATAGGGTTGATGTGAGTATGAAATTGAGACAATATATAATGTATTTAATATGCCCGGCACACGATAATGGTTCAGTAAGTGATAGTTACTGTTACTGCTATTATTTTATGGTGGACCTCTGTGAAGTTTTTTCCAGATTTATTTTAAACCCCTTAGTGTGTGCTTCTCTGTTGGTACTTCACCTTGGCACAAAATATTTGCTTAGTAATTATAATGTGGTTATTTTCATAAAGTCCTTAAGGCAGCAACTCTATCATCTCTTGGTATCCCCTGTACTACTCAGCATCTTGCCTTGTGAGAGAAAATAGTATTTGCTGTATTTGTGACTGAAATCAATAAATAGTAGATCATTCAGTCTGAGTTCTTCTGTTCTTCTGTTGGCAGCAAGCTGGTAAACAAATTTCCAGTGCAGGTTATATGAGCTTCAGCCTCTCCTACAGTATCACCTTCACTTATTTATTTCTTAATTGCTGAGACAGATGCATCTATGATATTTGGTTTTTATAATGTTCAGACAGTCCCAATTACAACTTAGAAGTTAAAGTTGAAATATAAACAGCTTAACACCAGAACAAAGCAAAATTATGTATCTCTTTTTGCAACAGTAATTCTTAAATTGTTTTTATGCAGTGTGACAACAAAGGCATAGACTTCCATTATTTTACAAATTAAGTTTGGTTTATATATTTTATTAAAATGGTTATTCTCTAAACATTCACATCATTCCATCTGCATCTTCTTCCTACAAACATTTTTTTCATCTACCATTTAGTTATTTTATCCTTTTTGTTTGTTTTATATTTAAGGATCAGACTTATTTGACTTGCAAAGTTAACGGAATATGGTTTGGAACTAGTAATAGCTCTAACTTAAGCCCAGAACCTGTCACGTATCTGAATCTGACTCAAAGAGAAGTGCACTATCATTGCTAAGACTTCAGCACCATATCTTCTTAGAATCTTCAATTCCTTAGAATTCCTCTGTTCTTAGTGTAATCTGTTCTGTGTATTTGTTGTAGATTTCAATTGTGAATAGATTTCCGAAATAATTTGGATAATCAACTGGTATTTTAGTCTTCTGATAATTAATGTGTTTAAATAATCTAAACCTCCTTTTCATGCAAAGGGGACTGATTTCTGCTTTCAAAGGCATAGGCAGGAAGCCTTAGGATCTAAGGTAGTAAATAATAAGAGCAAATAGCTAGTAATGATACTGCTGCAGCCTCCATAGTGTATTTGTTTGGCTCAGGTACTCTAGGAATGGGAATTCTCAGAATTACGTAGCAGAAGTAATACGTTGCCTGGACACCACACTACCAGAAGAATAAAAATGTAGTCAGAGTAAGAGTTTTATATCTTACAATGAAAGTGTTAATATAAAAAGCATTCCAAATATGCCAGTCCTCTTAAATTAGACTAATAGCAGACATTCTTTATGTTACTTTCTCAGTGTCTCTTATTTGCACCTTTTTTGGAGAAAGACAAAACTCAGGTTAAAACTTTAACCCAAGGATAAACTCCTAGGGACTTCAGAAGGAAATATTTTTGCACTATGCAACTATGTGAGGACACTACCATGAGAATTAAATGTAGGAATGAAAAACCAGAGAAATGGGGCAACATTCCAGATCAGCCTTTTCCCTTTAAGCATCTGATTCCCATTTTAGAAACAATGCTTTCATCACCGTATTCAGCATTACTTTTTGTTTCTTCTGGTCTGCTGCTCTTTTAAATGACAAGAAGTATTCTGCTTTACCAATAGTGATCAGTTGACATTTGTGCCAGGGTCCCTGAAGAGCTATTCAAGGTTCAGCATTTGTGCTGTGGGTATCAGAGTAGTCCAAACTATTAAAAAAGCAAATTATTGTATTGGAAGTTGCTGTTTTCATTTCTCAGATACCTTCCTTCTTTTGATATATATACATATATCAGCTTTTCCAATAATTACTCATGCTGGTAAATTCTTTTTGCCAATTCTTTCCAAGGTGCTGACAACTAAAATGTTAGCAGGCACTAGCCCAGCCCTTTCCTGCCATCCAGTTGTTATTCTCACCATCTCTTCCCTGAATGTTAGTTCCCTTTCCTTCCAGCCCTGAGCTAGACTTTCTCGGGGGCTGAGGCTGGGAAAATACTGAATTTTTCTCATTTTCGACCTCTTGGGGGAATGATTATGGCATATACTTGCAGTGCCGTTAGGAAACATTGACAATCCCTGATCTTTTTGATAATTTAAGGCGTAGAATCATCAAAAGTCCTAGGTTCACATCCTTCTAAAATGGAAGAAATGGAGGAAGCTCCAGGTTTGGTGTAATACTAAGCTTCCTTTTATCTTCCATGACATATTAAGAGAAAACTGATCTAATCTCCCTTTCTAGTCCAGCCAGTCTTGAAATTCTGGTCTCACATGTTCTCAGAAACAGGAGATTATGATGATATGTTGAGTGATCTTTCAGCATTCCTAGATCTCTTTTTCTTCTGGAACAAGAGGAAATGTTCCTCTAAGAACATTGTTAAATGACATGTAGTGAATATTTTCTTCTTCCAGAGACACCCAGCAGAGAAGTCCTTAGAGGTATCTGATTTGAGGGAAAATCCACAATTGCTCCACTATTTATTTCTTTGTCAGCAATCTGAACATCATTAAAATGGAAAGCTTTTCACAGGTCTTTTGTCACATATTTTGGTCTCCTTTTTTAGTTCTTATCGTAGGGTTCAATATAAGTAGGAAGATTAGTAGTAGAATGGGAAAGTCATTCACTCTTCTCCATCTCCCTCTATTTCAACTCCTCTTGTAATTAATATCCAAACCTTATGACAAATGAAGTCAAGTCAGCATAGAAGAGGCATGTTTCCTTTTCTGGAGTTTCTCAGAAGTCGTTAGCTCATGGTGCAGGTAGGTGTAATAGAAGGCTGTGGGTTCTGCTTGACTATCTGAATAATCACAATAATCCAATAGGTTTACAGAAATGCATAGAAAATTTGCAAACAAGATCCAATTTCTTCTTGACAATGGTGGATCAAAGCACTGATGCAAAACATCCAAGGTGAGAAGTTTTAGGTGTGTTCACCTCACATTTCCCCAGCCTTCTCACCACAGGTCCTGGTCAACAAATAGACAGATTTGGACCCTGGTTTCCCCTACTCTGGTCTAATGGCACAATGAGATGCCTTTTTGGAGATGATCAGCTTATATCCTTTTGCTTGTTTGGTGTCATATAAGGAAAGTGCTCTTCTGAATATGTTCCATGCAATGCTCACTGCTACTTAAATGGCCTTTCATCTGGTTTGAGGGGGTTGTGTGGCTGGTGACTGAGCTCCAATGACTAGAAGAGTCCTAAGACCCTGACTCCTAGGAAAGCATGGGAGTCAAGTCCGTTCTAATTCAGACAGTTTGGAAGGCTCTGCTCTGGCTAGGGATCGTGCTGGGTGTGGTTTCTGCTTTGGTCAGGGTAGCATGGACTTTCTTTGGTTCAGAACCTCTCCCCTCTGGCCCCACTAGGCTGTATGCCTGGGTGGCCAGCCCTGGCTGGGGTGCTGCTTCAGTCGACAGTGTCCGCTGGCTGCGTGAGGCACTATTTGCTGTGGAGCGAGTGGAGGAAGAACCAGAGCGTGAGCTCCGAGAGCCTGAGGAAGAGGAGCTAGGTTTCATGAGGCGGGCTTTTGGTGCTTCAGCATCTTCTCTGAAGAGAAAAAACAGTAAAGATAAACTTTAATACTGGCAGTACTATGTCAGCTTCCACTATAGTTGTTTCCTTCTGAGGTTTCCCAATAAACAGGCACTTCCTCATTTCTTTTCTTTTCTTTTCTTTTTTTTCAGACAGAGTCTCAATGGGCTAGAGTGCCTTGGCGTGTCAGCCTAGCTCACTGCAACCTCAAACTCCTGGGCTCAAGCAATCCTCCTGTCTAAGCCTCCTGAGTAGCTGGGACTGCAGGCACATGCCACCACACTCAGCTAATTTTTTCTATTTTTAGTTACCCAGCTAACTTTTCTATTTTTAGTAGAGATGCACTTGCTCTTGCTCTTGCTCAGGTTGGTCTTGAACTCCTGAGCTCAAGCAATCCTCCCGCCTCGGCCTCCCAGAGTGCTAGGATTACAGGCGTAGTGGCCGGGCCACTTCCTCATTTCTTAAAACTTAGTGCTTAGTTTAGGCAAATGTATGTTTGTTAGCCCAAAGCTCAACCCTATTATACTGGGAGGATAGGTTCTCACCACTGAGATGGTCTAGACATTCCCCCTCATTTACGGTTTGTCTACATAAACCCTTTCATGGTCCATACCCCATTCTTTATTGTGTGCCCTTTTAGGAATGGAAATGAATCAGAAGTAATGTCAAGTAGAACTTCTGAGTCTCTGTTGAATATAGATAGTTTCACTGTAAAGTCCAGGTAAACCAGACCTTCTGTCCCTAGGCTAGATCTTCCTCCCCACCAGAATAATCCTTGCAACAGATTTATGGTTAAAAGGAAACTGGAGACATTTATGTTGACTGGTGACTATGGAGCTGGCCCTAGAAAGGAAACTCAGTAGAAGTGGGGGTTTGGGGAGGTTTACCGAATTTCATTAGGTCTCTCCTCTTCTTCATATCTCTCTTTGTCTTTCCTTCGGATTAGCAGCCACACCAAGAGGAAAATCAGCAGAGCTCCAGCCACAATGCCAGTCACTGCTCCTGCAACCATGCCGATGCTTTGTACATCTGTTTTCTCAGAAGCAAAAACACAAGTGAAAACCAAACATAGGCTAGGAAATACATGAATTCAAAAAACAAAAGCCCTGGACAGGATAAATATTTTAAGGTCTTTATATCTATCTTTCTATCCCCATTATTCTCTCTTGTTATATGATTATCCCTTTTGATATTTTTGCAGTTGTAGTTACTGAATCACAGACTTCACCAGCATTTGGTCCAGATTTTAGTGAATAAGTCTGGGTTGGTTCAAATAATAAAACTGAGGCTGGGAGAGATACTGTATCATGTTTGAAGATTTGTCAGCCATAACAGGATAATGTTTGGGCCATCCCCTGGCTTTGCCAACTTCTCTGCTTTCTCTAACTTCTGCCTTCTCCCACCAGTAAAATAAAAAGGAATATTAAAAAAAAAAAAGTTTTAGGCTGGGTGCAGTGGCTCACTCCTGTAATCCCAGCACTTTTGGAGGCCCAAGGCCGGAGGATTACTTGAGGCCAGGAATTCTGGACCAGCCTAGACAACAAAGCAAGACTCCATCTCTACAGAAAAACCCTTAATAATTAGCTGGGCGTGGTGGCTCATGCCTGTGGTCCCAACTACTTGAGAGGCTGAGGCAGCAGGATCACTTGAGCCCAGGAGTTGAAGGCCGTAGTGAGCCATGATTGCACCACTGCACGCCAGCCTGGGCGAGGGGGGCGAAACTCTGTCTCAAAAAAATTTAAACTTTGAATACCATAAAAGTTAATTTTTTAAGAAAAGGAACTTCACCTACAATGTTAGACTCTGGGATTTGGCAGTGAGTCCTAGAAATTCAGAAATAAAGGTAAATGTGATTTGCACATTAGTAACTCACACACTTTTATTCATATACCAAATACGTATTAAGTGCCTACTCTGAGCCAGGCACAGTTCTAGGCACGGGTGAAGACAAGCAAGGTTTTTGCTTTTGTTGAGTTTACATTCCAGATGGGGGAAAACATAATAAATAAAAATAATTTCAGATAATGGATAAATTCTATGAAGACAAAAGTGGATGAGTGATATTTTAGTGGGGGAACAGAGGGATACCACTTAATGTTTGGGTGATCAGGACTTTGAGGAGGAGACATTTTAGTTGAGATATAAATGATATAATAGACTGTCTTGTCATGATCTAGGAACAGAGCATTCCAGGCAGAAGGAATAGTAAATATGATGAATGTGAATGGGTCTGGAGCATAGTGAGCAAGAGAATGTAGCAAGATTAGGTCATGGAGACAGGAAGAGACCAGCTCACATAGGGCCTTCCAGACCGTAGCAGGGATTTTTTTATTTTTTTTTAAGGGCTGGGGTCCTGCTCTCTTGTCCAGGCTGGGATATAGTGGTGCAGTCATGGCTTACTGCAGTGTTGAAACTCCTGGGCTCAAGTGATCCTCCCACCTCAGCCTCCTGAGTGGCTGGAACTACAGGCATGTACCACCATGCCTGGCTAATTTTTTTATTTTTTGTGGAAACGTCTTGCTATATTGCCTAGGTTGGCCTAGAACTGCTGGCCTCAAGCAATCCTCCCATCTCAGCCTCCAAAGTGTTGAGATTATAGGTGTGAGCCACCACACCTGGCCAAGGATTTTATTGTAAGAGCAGTGGAAGATAACATGACCCAAATTATATTTGAGAAAGCACACTATGGCACTCTCGAGAAAATGGATCATGGAGAGGTAGGACAGGAAGCAGGGCCACTAGTTAGGAGGCTTATAATTGTGCAGGCTAGAGATGATGGTGGATCAGGCTAGGGGAGAAGTAATGTACATAGAAACAGGTAGATGGATATTGCCTATGTTTTGGTTGTACAGTCAACAGAATTTGCTGTTCATTCTTTTATTTTTTTTGAGACAGGGTCTCCCTCTTTTACTCGGGGTAGAGGGCAGTGGTGTCAGGCTGGTTTCGAACTTCTGGCCTCAGGCAGTCCTCCTTTCTTGGCCTCCCAATGTGCTAAGATTAAAGGTGTGCTGTTTATTCTTGTCCTACTATGTTTATAATTCAATTTTTTAAAGAAATTGGACTGTGGATATCTTATTTAAGGTCTCAAAGGACTGGTATTTATTTTACCTAAGCAATATCAATTAGGGAATGCTGTTTTCCCCACTGCCCCAGCCCCAACACACACTTAATACAGATGAATTTTCTATTAATAGAAATTTAGGTTGCTTTTAGTTTTTCACAATTGAAAATAATATATCATTTTTCATACATATTTACACACATGCAGAATGTCTCTAGAAGGTAAATTCACGGAAGTATTGCTGGAAAAAATGGAATGCATTTTTGCATCTGAAGTAAAATAGACCACTAATTGTGGTATACTCATACAATGAAATCCTATAAAATGAGAATGAACATATTACAGCTACAAGCAAAAACAATGATGAATCTCATAAATATAATGTAGGATGAAAGAAACCAAACACAAATGGAATGATTCCATTCATTGAAGGTTATAAAACAGGAAAAGTAATCCATAAAGTTAGAGATCTGGATAATGGAGGGCTGGCAAGAGGTGGTGACAGGTTCTTAATCATGATGCTGCTTACACAGGTATATTCACTTTTGAAAATCTATCAGGTTGTACACTTACCCTTCTTTATGTATGCTTTACTTCAATATACTTACCTCCCCAGGTCTATAAACTAAGCTAAATTGTGCCACCAATTTATACTCTAGTCAAAAATGTAAAATCACCTATTTCCCCATAACTTTTCCAATAATTGGTTCTACATTTTTTATATTTACTAATGAGATAGCTTAAAATAAAAAGGGTGGAGTCTCCTGCCCTTTATTTATGTTTATGTTTATTGCCCATTTGTATTTATTTTTCTGTGAACTGCCTGTTAAATTTGTAAGAAAAATTATCTGAAACTAGAAAATAGACGAAAGAGTACAGTGCTAGGCAATTTACCACTTTGTAGGCGCAATTTGTAGACCTCCATCCAATAGAGATGGAAATAATGATGTAGTTAAACAAATGACCACAGAAATTACAGTCTGTGACTTTGTAGGACATTAACCAGTTTGATGTCAAACCCAGCAATCTTAAAATCTCTTTGTTAAATTGTGTCTATATACCTAATTTCTCAAATGCTCTTTGGACCACTTTTTTTTTTTTTTTTGAGACAGAGTCTTGCTTTGTTGGCAGGGCTAGAGTGAGTGCCCTGGTGTCAGCCTAGCTCACAGCAACCTCACACTCCTGGGCTTAAGCGATCCTACTGCCTCAGCCTCCCGAGTAGCTGGGACTACAGGCATGCACCACCATGCCTGGCTAATTTTTTCTATATATATTTTTAGTTGTCCAGCTAATTTCTTTCTATTTTTAGTAGAGACAGGGGTCTCGCTCTTGCTCAGGCTGGTCTCGAACTCCTGAGCTGAAACAATCCACCCACCTCAGCCTCCCAGAGTGCTAGGATTACAGCCACCTCGCCCCACCTCTTGGGACCACTTTTATAACATCTTACTAGATCCCTTATTAAGTAATTAATTAAATAAAATCTTTAATTTGTCAGAATCAAGATTTTACCTTTTTGAAAATTATACTTCAACAACATCATGTACCCATTTTGGTTTAGCTGTTTTCTCATTGATTTGAACGAGTTCTTTATTTTTTTCTTTTTATTGAGTGATTGATTGATTGAGGCAGAGTCTTGCTTTTTAACCCAGGCTAGAGTACAGTGGTGTCATCATAGCTCACTGCAATCTCAAACTCCTGGGTTCAAGCGATCCTCCTGCCTCAGCTTCCTGAGTAGCTGGAACTACAGGCAAGTGCCTGGCTAATTTTTCTATTTTTATTAATAATAGAGATGGGGTCTGGTCTCTAACTCCTGACCTCAAGCAATCCTCCTGCCTTGGCCTCTCAAAGTGCTAGGATTACAGGCATGAGCCACTTCACCCAGCTGAAAGAGTTTTCTGTTATGTATTTATATACTTTGGTTATTATATTTTAAAAATATGTCTACATAACTATTTGCTACTTCTCTCTTCAAGAGGTACAGCTTCATTTTCCTCCCTTTGATTGTGGTCTGGACTTAGTGACTCACTTCTAATTAGTAGAATACAGTCGAGCCTTTCAATAACTGCAGCATTAGTGGACTTTGTGCTCAAAATCTCTTCTCAGGAGAGACACCAAGCCAGACGTCCCAGCTAAGCCACTGGTGAATTTCTGACCCACAGAAACTAAGAGAAAATAAAAGCCATTCTAAGCCACTAAGTTTTAGGGTAATTTATTATACAGAAATAGATAATAGATACACACTCAGTTCATTTTTATCTTTGAACTTGGTTTATCCTGTCTTTTTTTCAAGATTCAATCTTTAGATTATGAGCCTGGCATACTATTTATTGCATTAATTCATTGTTTTTTTTTCTTGGAGTCAACGTCTTACTCTGTTGCCCAGGCTGGAGTGCAGTGACACAGTGACAGCTCACTGCATCTTTGAACTCCTGGGCTCAAGAGACCTTCCTGTTTCAGTCACCCAAGTAGCTGGGACTTGTAGTACATGCCACCACACCCAGCTAATTTTTCTTACTTTTTATAGATGGAGTCTTGATATGTTGCCCAGGCTTGTGTAAATAAATTTTAACAGTGCTAGCGTGGCTTATGGAAATGAGCTTTGGTTCAGAAGTCTCAAGTTACCAAATTGATTAAGGGAAAATATTAATAATAATAATAGCTAATGTTATTGAATACTCACCACATGTCAGGCACTGTTCCTAGGCAGTGGTTAGTAAATGTATTAATTTACTTAATTTTCATAAAAACTCTATGAGGTAATTAAGTAGTATTCTGTTTTATAGATTGGGAAACATGTACAAGGTACTACACAGTTAGTGGTAGCTATGATTGAAATCCAGGCAGTTATGTGGCTCCAAAGCTAACGCTTTTGAGTTGCCTTGCTGCTATCTCTCATTTTGAACTTGAAACAAATCTAATTCTTGATTATGACACCCATGCACACACATATGCACGTGTGCACAAATGCACATGTGCATTCACAAGTCCCCTGGGGAGGGGAGAAATCGCATCTGTGGTAGGTAGCTTATAACTAGCTGGGTAGTTTTATTTGTTTGTTTTTTGTTATTTGTTTTTTAAGACTGGTATTTATTTAGTTCTCTCCTGGACATAGTAAATTTTTTTAGGGGGCTGATTAATTCACACGTTTGTAAACATAGAGTCAGATACAGCTGTTGAATAGTCCTTGCACAACTACTGAATTATTTTGGTGATAGCCATATCCTTCCAGAAGTAAAGACTTTGACCTTACTCCTGATTAAAATATCTTACACTGAACCATAATGCAAAAATTAAAAAAGTGAAACAAAAAACCCCTGTGGTTGCTTACACTGTACGGTCACTCGTACCACACAGCTTTCCTTCCCGGCCTCGTTGCCTGCTGTGCACTGGTAAAGTCCAGAGGAGGACATGGTGAGATTCTGTAGCAGAACTCGTCCAGGGTTGTTGTAGTCTACACAAACAGAAAGAATGACTGTAAATCCCTTAGTGATAGCATCTACATTTATTGTTTACTTGATTGCATCATTAACCTAAGATTCTTCAATTTGGAAAGGATGAAATGATAGAAAAGATCCCTTTCTGGAACATGGGAAGAAATGTAAGCATTCATTGAAGTTGTAGCACATCCTCAAAAGTTACAAAAGATCATGAATATTTGAGGGATATTAAACAAGATAGATATAGTAGATTTTTATAGTACATTTCTTCTAATCTCTTTTTATCACTTTTACATGTCATTTGAGAAAAGAAAAGACAGATTTTCTGTCCTAGTTTATGGGTAAAAAAATGGAAGTTCAGAAGGTTCAGCAGTGTATTCAAGGTCACATAGAGAGTTGCTGCCAAAGTCGATTTAGAATTCATGGGTAGAGTATTATCGTGTTGGCTCAATTGACTTGTAGGAAGATAACTTACCAATCCTAGATTTGGGAGGCAGATGTTCATCCTCTCCCTCTTTCTCCCGGATTCGCTGCCAGTAATACACAATGGGCTTTGTGCCAGAGGATGACTCACACTGCAAAGTCAGGTCACTTCCTTCTGTCAGCTCTCCTTCCAGCTCACACTTGGGCTTGGATGGTCTCACTAGCAAAAAAGAAAAAAAAAAAAAAAAGGCCGGGCCCCATGGCTCACGCCTGTAATCCTAGCACTCTGGAAGGCCGAGGCGGGTGGATCTGCCTCGTTTCAGCTCAGGAGTTCGAGACCAGCCTGAGCAAGAGCAAGACCCCGTCTCTACTAAAAATAGAAAGAAATTAGCTGGACAACTAAAATATATACAAAAAAAATTAGCCGGGCATGGTGGCGCATGCCTGTAGTCCCAGCTACTCAGGAGGCTGAGGCAGAAGGATCACTTGAGCCCAGGAGTTTGAGGTTGCTGTGAGCTAGGCTGATGCCATGGCACTCTAGCCCGGGCAACAGAGTGAGACTCTCTCAAAAAAAAAAAAAAAGTTATGATTCAAAGATCCTCAAACACCAGATTCAATGGAAAAATGTTCTGTTTCTGCAGCCATCCCTTATGGTAAACCTTTATGTGGAGATTCAACTAGCCATGCTCGATATTACCCCCAAAACAACCACCTCCTTCCCCTGTGCACACACCCCCCCAATTCCACCTGCCGCCAGTGGTGCTGTTGTAATTTTCAGGGGCTGCCCCAGAAACTCCCTCATTGCTTCTCAAAGAAGATACACTGTTATGTATTGGAAATTTTAGGAAAGTTGAACATGATTTTTTACTGATAGAAGGGAATACTGTTAGAAAGGACAGAAGTTCATTAATTTGGAAGCAATTAAGTAGAACTTATTAGTGCTTGCTGTTAAAAAAACAAGTGAATTTGAATCATATCTGAGAGATTTAAGTTAAATGTGAGCATACTATTCAAATATTAGAGGATATTTAAATTTTGTAATGTGCTACCATGGAAAATCACGATTATATTTTCTTTATTTATTATGGCTAACATACAGAACATATACACTTCTTCCCAGGGAACTTGTCTGGGTGATCTCTGAATGTATAATTTAAGGTACTGAATATGAAGTTTTGTATCACCATGCTGCATTTGGCCCTCTCTCCCAGAGACCTTATTAATAAGATGTAGGCATTTACCCTTGGCACCCTGTCTTACCTAAGACTTTTAAGATGACATGGCTCCACACATAGCGCCCTGAATTCTTCACCTTGCAGGTGTACCGGCCCTCATCACTGGGCTTCAGAGGCTCAATCTGCAGGGAGGCATCTCCTGCCAGGAAATTGGAAGCAAAGGCCACTCGGCCCTTCTGTTCTTCAGTCAGGTTATTGTAGACGTGACGACTGGAGTAAGTGATCACCTGTGGGATAGACCGAGGCAGGGTCAAGCAGCGTGGCTCTCAGCCTTGCTCTCCTGCTGATGTCAAGATGAGAAAAGGGAGTACTCCCAGTGGCACAAAGTGGCCAAGCCCGGGGCTGATTCTACGTGTCCAAGCGACCTCTGTTCTAAATAAAAGTACAGTACATTTGCTAGGCATTCCTTCTCTTTCCAAAAATAATACTTCATATTCGTATACATTTAATTATAAAGTACTAATTATTTCATTAAATGCTCACAACCACCCCATTTTATAGCTAAGGAATTTTGATTTACATGCTGAAGGTCACACCATTAAGGAAAGGAGGAAAACATACAAGTGTACAGCTACACACATATTAAGCACAGAATATTTCTGGAAGGGTTCACAAACTGCTATCAATAGTTGACTCTGAGGAGAATTGAGAGAATAGAGGGTAAGGATGGGGAGGGGACTTACCTTCCTCCCGTGTACCCTTTTCTATCTTTTGCATTTGCTACCACCTGCACGGGACCTATTCCAAATCCACTGTGCTCCTTGTGTTAGGTGCTTTTACATGCCATTTAGTTCATTTTTCACCACAATTTTTCCAAATAGTTACCCCCGTTTCACGGACGGCAAAACCAGGATTTGAATCTAGGTTTTCTAAAGCCATCTAGTTATTATATAACCACAGTTCTCTCTCTCCCTCTTTCTTTTCCCACTTGTGTTCATTTAACTGTTCATTGACTGTTCCTCCATAAAGTTTGGAAGTGAAGGAGAAAAAGAGAAACTGAAAAATCAGTGTGTTGTTCTCAAAAAAGTTGTAAATCCAAGTGAAGGAACTGAAGAATTAAGACGGAGTAGAAGTTAATGGTTAAAATTCAGGTCTGATACTCAAGGCTTCATTGTTTGGTTTTCCTTCTTTGTTGGCTTTAGTGTGGCTTAGCAAGAGTAAGTTAGATGGAAAAAAATTACGTTCCTTCCTTCCATAAAATACACTTGAGCTTCATGTCTTTGTTTTCCCAGTTAGGGAGACCAAAGTTCATATTTCCCCAACAGAAAAAAAAAAATTGATTTTTACTGAATTTTCATCTGCCTGCATCACAGCCTCTAGTTCTTTAAAATTTCCCTGGGTCCTCCTAGTCCATCACCTCACTCCTGTTAGTCACGAAAACTATGCTGATCTAGTCCATCAAAACTTCAGGCCATATGACTTCAGCTTTGTCCTCCCTACCACCAGCAATCATGTTCTTAAACTCATTCTATTTAAACATCAGCAAATTTTATGGAATGGCTGCTTTTCATCAGACTTGGAGGAAGCTGTTCAGATGAGTAAAACCCTCTTCTTCAAGTAATTTACAATCGAGTGACATTAACAAGGAAAGAAGTATAAACATAGAAAAAGAAATGATTTACTTGAAATGGTATCAGGGAGAGTGTCCCAAAAAAGTTGGTGGCATTTGAGTTAGGCTTTGAAAGATGAGTAAACTGAGAGATGACGGAGGCTGGGAGAAGAGGGCTGGAGGGAGCGTTCCAGATATATAGACAGGCACTAAAAAAGCCATGCAAGCATATGGGAGTGTCCCAAGTATATTTCTAGCTGCAGCTGTTCCAAATCGTTGCACTGTACTTAAGCCCTTAACCCCATCCTCTATCACATGATGCTCTGCAGCTCATCAGATGCTTTCCTGAAAAGATTCAAAGCCATCCAATAAGATGTCCATCAGTTCCTCTCCATTATATCAGAACTCCAGTATCATCATCAATTTGCCCTTACCATCTCTCCTCAGAGAAAGGAGGAAAAATGTTTTCTCCTTTCTCTGCATATTCTTTTTCTTTAGCAAATATTTACTGAGCTTGTGTGTCAGTTACTGTGCCCAACACTGAGAAAACAGGTAGGAATAAGACACAGTTCCTACACTGAGGAGCTCATGGTCTTGGTTGGGGTGGAGGGGAACAGGTGAGAGAACATTAAACACTAACTGGTAAGATACTTAAAGCATTTTCCTTCAATATTGCCCTCTCATTTCAAATACCATCACTATTGTGACAATTCTCGTATTGGTATCTCTGTCCCCAATTTATTTTTGAGCTCCATTTTCATATTTCTAGCAACCTGGCTGCTGTATATTTCTGTCCTCTCCAGTCTACCCTCCATACTGGTGCCAAGTTGATCTAACTAATGTAAAACTGGCATTTGCTCTTTTCCAGCTCAGAAACCTTTAATGGCTCCCCACACCTCTGAATGATGACCTGACTCAGCTAGTGTCCTCAAAATAACCTCTGTGTTACCTCCCAATCTCATTTTTTCTTATTTAGTCCACTTCACATACCTGGGCGCAATCACACTACATTATTTCCCTTTCTTTAATAGGAGTGGTGCTTTATTTGTGCTCCTGTGCCTTTGCTCACAGCATTTTCTTACTCAGAAACTCCCTTTTCTTCATCTCTCCACATAAAGAAACCCTATTCATTCTTTTAAGTCCAAAATCAATGTTAACTCCTCACAAAACCTTTCCTGATATGACACTCTGAGAATGATTTCTTTGCTCTCATCCATAGCATTTCTTTACACCATTTTTATTTGAAAAGAAATTGTAAAAGACTTTGTAATGGGCAAATAGGTTGCCCTTTCTATAATGCTAGGTGTTGTCCAGGGCACCTTTTGGGGTTATCTGATTTTATACACGTCTGTTGTCTTTGTCTTTGTGTAGGCTATTTTGCAACTCTGCAGTCCTCCATTCAATAAGCATTTATTAGAAACATTCTCTGGGCTTGACACTGTGCCAGAGATGATAACACTACAAAGAAATGAGTATTAATGTTAAAAGATAACTTTTTTAAAGAAAGTAAAAGTATGACTCTCATATGCATAGAAAATAAACATGTCTCAAAGATTTTACTTCATTCAATAATTAATGATAGAACCAGTAAGATGTTATAACCAGTTCAAATGAGAATTATGACTAAAAAGGATTTATATTTTCCATTGGATAAAATTCATTTGCATCTCTATGAACAAGAATGATTTTCATTGCTATGGATAAGAAACATGAGTATCACTATCAGCCATCCACAAGTTAATTTCTATTTCTGTGGAAATTAATATATGAGAAAAATTAGACCCTAATTCATCTCCAGAAAACTTGGACTCTAAAATTGGATGCTTTCCTTCCCTCCTCTCCTCCTGCCCCCATAACATACATACAGCCTTCCTCCTCCCCCTCCCCATAACTTGCAGCATCTATTGAAAATAATGCGGAAATTCAAGACAAAACATCTATCTAGGAATAAAGACTGAACTTTTGACTGAAATAAAGCATTTACTGTACTTTTCAGAATTTTTTTAGTGCTCAAAATGATGTTTAGGAGACATCTACCAATGGTGTATGTAGGGAAAAGCTACATGCTATGGAGGGAGGGGACGGGTAGGAAAATGATTTGTCTCCAGAAATCTTGGGTTCCAAGTGGAGCTCTGCAATTCATTTTGGACAAGGTCCTTCACCTTTTAGAATCTAAAAGGTTTAGAGTCCAAGTTTTCTGGAGATGAATTAGGTTCTAATTTTCCTCATGTGTTAAAAGAAAATTGGAGAACAGTTCTTATCCTACGGACTTCACAGGGTTATAGTAAGAATTTAAAAAGAAACAATGTGACTGGGTGCGGTGGCTCACACCTGTAATCCTAGCACTCTGGGAGGCCCAGGCGAGCGGATTGTTTGAGCTCAGGAGTTCAAGACCAGCCTGAGCAAGAGCGAGACTCCGTCTCTACTAAAAATAGAAAGAAATTATATGGACAACTAAAAATATATATAGAACAAATTATCCCAGCATGGTGGCACATGCCTGTAGTCCCAGCTACTCGGGAGGCTGAGGCAGAAGGATTGCTTGAGCCCAGGAATTTGAGGTTGCTGTGAGCTAGGCTGATGCCACGGCACTCTAGCCTGGGCAACACAGTGAGACTCTGTCTCAAAAATAAATAAATAAATAAATAAATAAAATAAAAATAAAAAGAAACAATGTATGTGAAAGGATTGTTCCTTTACTCAGTGACCACTTTGTGACCTCTCTGTGCCAAGCATAGTGCTTGGCTCTGGCTTTATGGATGTGAATTAGGCATAGAAATGAAAATCTATGAACACAATGCAGTGCATTCAGTCCAGATTTTTGTCTTTATCTAACAAAACACGTGTGTGGCATTTATTTTGTGCTAGGCACTGTTCTTAGTACTTTATAAATACTAACTCCTGACGTTAAAAAAAGAAAGCATGATACAGTGAAACTTTACAACAAGATTAAGGAAGTGAGTCTCCAATAAACTGCTTAGGTTTAAGGCCATTCTTTTGTTTAATAAATATTTGTTGAGTGCTCTCCTATAAGGTGGGCACACATATCTTCATCTAAAACTGAGACAGCTGCAGTTTAATTCTGCTAGAATGGGGTAGTTCCTCTTGGCCCTCCTGTATTCATGGTAGATATAACTAATTAATAACTGCACTTTCCCATGGAGGCTGGGTATCCTAGGGAGCTCTTAGGACGAGGGAGAGGTTTCTATCCTATTCTTATCCCTTGAAAGGCAACCAACCTCTTATAAACCAGCACAATTTCTAAGAATTTGAGTAATTACTTAGTAACTAAGTCATTAGTCCCGCCTCGCTGCTTTTTTTTTTTCCTTCCCAATCAGATAAAACCTATGAACTCTGACCCAGAAAAATACACATATGATTTTGCAAATAATTCCATAGGATTCCTAACACTCAACTGAAAGCCCTCTGCTTTAGACACAGACCAGGAAGAGCTAGGATCACAGCCCTTCTTCCGGATGTGGTACTTGTTTGTTTTAAATGTTTGCAGGGCGTTAGGCCTCACATCCTGTTATACTCTACAGGAAGGGTAGGTTTCCTGGCAGATGGAAGGAGCTGCCACAGAAATGCCAAACTGGTGGGACAATGGGGAGAGGAGGAAATGCACTGTAATAGGAAAAGACTGGATGTCTAAAGCTTATCTCTACTCAAAGACTGAAAGTGAGGGGCTGATGTCTGGAGATAGGACAATTAAGCTTGGAACACTTAATAGGTGCTCAATTAATGTTATTTTCTTTCTTTCTGACTTGTCCTTATTTTCCCTGGGTGCATAATCACCTATGAGGAAGTCGGTTTGTGCTTCCTAGGAAGAATGAAGAGATGCAAAGCCTCAAAGACAGTAAAGAGTTGGGTAATTTTTAGGAACTTCTGTGTTTTGTGGGCTTTGGGAGGTTGGTGACCTTTTTGGCCTGAGGGCTTTGGAATTTCTTTCTTGTTTATTTTAGTATTTGGGCTAGCATCAGGAGGTGCCTTTGTCTTGAAATGTACATTTGACTTTGGAGAGCCTTAGCAGGATCTGGAGTAGAATCTGGCTGCTTTGGACTGCTAGAAGTACGGTACAGTGGGGGCTTTCAAACTGTTTTGAACAGACTCACATTGAGAAATACATTTTTCTTCATGACCCAGCACACATATAACATACACATACATAACTGACACATAAGTTTTATGAAAAAGTTTATGTGTAATACATTCTGATATTATCTAGTCTGTATTAAAACAAAATCCAAACAAAATTTCTGGTTGCTTAGGATCCATTAATGGGTTGTGACCTAAATTTTGAAAAACCGCTGCACCATGGCACCATGATTGAGAGAGCTGGCTGGGAAGTCAAATGGTCTGCATTCAAATGGAAGCTCCTCCATCTGAATGAGCATACAGCTGTGTGCCTCATTCAGGTCAGTTAACTAACCTTTCTAAACCTTAAGGTCCTTAACTGTTAATTAAGGCTAAGCTACTTAATAGGATTTTTTGTGAGAATGAGATAGTAAACACTCAAATGTTAGCATCATCATTTCTATTAGGTTGATTCTGGGTTCAAGAAAGCCCCTAAGGGGAAGGGCTCAGTGGTACACCTCTAGTCCTAGCTACTCCAGAGGCTAAGGTGAGAGGGTTGCTTAAGCCCAGGAGTTGAGTCCAGCCTGGGCAATATAGCAAGGACCTGTCTCTAAAAACACACACACACACACACACACACACACACAAAAAAAAAACAAAACCCTAAGGTTTCCAAAATTGTTCAGCCCAGTGCTCCAAGAATATCAGTTATTCCATCCATTAGTGATTTGTGTAGCAAAGTGCCCTGGCTGAAAACCTCCATCTGTTTCCCATCACCTGTGCACACTGTGGATGAAAGCTTGGCCCCCTGAATGTGGCACGTAAGGCCAGGGCAGTCTGGACCATGCCTCCTCATCATTAACCCCTGTGCTCACACCTCTGAATACCCTAGTGCCCAAACTTGATGTTTCTTGATTCTGAACAACATATTCTGATGTGTCTTTGGCTTTAATCATATAGTCTTATCCTTCTGAAATGCCTCTCCTTCTTTTATTTTTGCCTGAACAACACCTATACTGGCCTGAAGATCAAGCTCAAAGGCCACCTTCTGTGTATATTGTTTCCTGCCTCCCCTGTTAGAATGGTGACTCCTCCTTCAAGCTTCAGTGTCTCGAGCATATCTCTACCATAGTGCTTAGGACATTCAAGTAGGCCTAAGTTCATCTGCTCTTTTTTCCCTTTCCCCAAAATCCTATCCTTTTTTTTTTTAAGAGATAGGTTCTTGCTTTTTTTGCCCAGGCTGGAACTGTCCCAATATTTAATGAAGAAAAAAAGAGATAACATACAGGTAAACATCTGACATCTTTGGAACATAGAGATTATACATTTGCAACATAGACTTATAATATAATTAAGTAGCAATTATTTAACATGAAGATTTCACACACACTTCTGACTTGGATTGGGTCTCAGTTACAGCCTTGCAATTTGGCTCCCATGCTTTGAATCTCAGATGCTTGTGTGCTTCTTTGTTTTATTTTGTTTTTAATTCTAAGAAATGTAGTGCTGAGACTAAGCAGGGTGTGATGGGAGAATAATGAACATAAATTTCATCCTTTTGCAAACAAACAAAAAAATTAAATGTATGAATTGCAGCTGTCCTGGGGCTGTCTGCTTTATGGCATTCCTAGTGGACCGAGGGCAATTTGTTAGGACTTGTATGGAACAGATGAATCAGCTCAACTTTCTGGCAGTTGCTCTGCTGTGCCGTGGCCTCTGTAGTAATCATAAAACTGCTTTGAATGAAGAGAGATGCAGGTCTCTTTCTGTTGTAGATCAGGATTTTTCTTTCTTTTTTTTTTTTTAATGACCAAGCAATGGTCATGGAAGATCAGGATTTTTCTTGCTCAAGGCCAAAGAGAAGAGGGAAGGAGTGAAGTGCAAGAGGTTAGGCCTGGGAATTGGAACATCTCTGTCCTAATTTCTCCTTCTGAAAAATAGAGGAGAAAGCTTTCTGTTGTGTGTTTTCCTGACTGATCTTGGGAGAAGATCCCTATCTGGAAATTTAGTTGTGTTTCTATCTTTAGAACCAGGAGGAAAGCTCCAGAGTTCTAGTGGCTACGCTATCAAGGCTGAAATTCAAATATTCTGGAGACTACCTTTCCACCCCCAAATGTTCCCTGCATAATCTGAGCATCCTAGACAAAAGGGATGAAAACATTTCTTCTCAGATTGAAATGCAAAGCTAAACTTAGGATCTACGTCATTGGCAGCCTACTTTAAGTGCCACATCCATTCCAACTCTTCCTGTATTTTCTTACTTAGTCACCCTCACTCCCGTTCCCAACATCCTGGCAATTATAAAGTCCTGGCAACTTTACCTGCTAATTTTTTTTTTTTTTTTTGAGACAGAGTCTCACTTTGTTGCCCGGGCTAGAGTGCCGTGGCATCAGCCTAGCTCACAGCAACCTCAAACTCCTGGGCTCAAGCAATCTTTCTGCCTCAGCCTTCCAAGTAACTGGGACTACAGGCATGTGCCACCGTGCCCGGCTAATTTTTTCTATATATTTTTAGCTGTCCAGATCATTTCTTTCTATTTTTAGTAGAGACGGGGACTCGCTCTTGCTCAGGCTGGTCTCGAACTCCTGAGCTCAAACAATCCGCCCGCCTTGGCCTCCCAGAGTGCTAGGATTACAGGTGTGAGCCACCGTGCCCGGCCCTACCTGCTAATTTTTATTATTCCCTTCTTGATATCCCAACTACCTGTGACTGTCATTTAAGCCCTTGTTGTATAGTCTGAAATTGTTTAACTGATCTTGCTTTTATTTGGGTCTCCCTTAAATCAGTGTGCCATGCAGTGTCAGAATGATCACCCTAAAATGCAGATATGTCCTTTGCACTGTTAAAATTCTTCAAGAATTCCATGAAATTATAGGAATAATTCTAAGCTCCCTAGTATGTCATACAAGATCTCTATGTGCTGGTCCTGCAACCTCTGCAGGCTCATATCTTATACTCCACCTATACTAGCTACATGTGATTTCCCAGAATTTTCCAGCCTTTGTGTCTATGCTTTTGTGATTTCTTCAGGGTGGTTCTTTTTATCAAGACTTAGATCAGCTGTGCTTTCTTCACAGGAAGACGTTCTTGAGTTTTCCCCTCCTCCAACTACTCTTGGCCAGTGGCTCTGCCTTTATATTCATCTAGAACACTCTACTTATCTTGATCATGATTCATGATGTTTGTCATGTGGTTCTGAAATTGTCTTTTTTTTTTTTTATTTTTTTGAGACAGAGTCTCGCTCTGTTGCCCGGGGTTGAGTGCCTTGGCATCAGCCTAGCTCACAGCAACCTCAAACTCCCGGGCTCAAGCAATCCTTCTGCCTCAGCCTCCCGAGTAGCTGGGGAGGGGAGCTGGGGAGCATGCACCACCATGCCCGGCTAATTTTTACTATATATATTTTCAGTTGTCCAGATAATTTCTTTCTATTTTTAGTAGAGACGGGGGTCTCGATTTTGCTCAGGCTGGTCTCGAACTCCTGACCTTGAGCGATCCTCCCACCTCAGCCTCCCAGAGTGCTAGGATCACAGGCATGAGCCACCTCGCCCGGCCTGAAATTGTCTTTTTATACATTTATTTCTTCAATTAGCTCCTTTGCCGTAGGCTGTGTTTATAGTGGGACTCCAATAAATATTTATTAAATGTAACTAAATTGATTTTTGATCTTTTGTAACTTCCAGTAATATTAAGCTTTTTCCTGCATGAGGGTCGTTGCAAAATTAGTTCTGTCTGGAATGATTTTCTTCCCACATTCTCTTTATTCCCTACATGGCACATATTATACTTTCAAATTATTTGTGAAGGTAATAAAGCTAGTGGTTCACAGCCCAGGCATTGAGGTCAGAGTGCCTAATTTACAAATGCAAAATCGGTGACCTTAGGCAATTTGCTCACTTTGTGTGTGTAAACTTACCTCAGTTCCTCATTTGTAACATGGGCCTAATAATCCCAGTCATTAAATTAAATTAAATGAGGATTAAATTAAATGAGATATTAATAATATATGCTAAACAGATTTGTACCTGGCATCATATAGCTAATATTTATTGCTTGCTTGGTTCCTTCCTTCCTCTCTCTTTCTCTCTGTCTCTTTCTCTCTTTTCTTTTTAAAAATTATTGAATGTCTTTTCAGTGTAAACTCCAAGAAGGCAAGGACTATGATGTCTTCTTCACTATTGTATCATGGTACTTAGCATAGCATATAGTAATTACTAAATAAATTTGTGTAATCTGAATAATTGAACATATGACCATCCTTATTTTAGAGTATCAGCTGAAGACAGGTAGAGAATTGTGACTGCTTATAGCCATTATCAGCGGCCTTTTAAAATCAACCTAATCCTTATATTCACTTGGCTGTGTAACCGAGCAACTCTATTTGTCTTTAGTTCAAGTGAAAATATTTGGATGAAAGTTAGATGTGTGAAATTATTAGAAAATTATTCAATGAGACTTGTTAAAGATGGTAAGGCAGACGTTATTCAAACGGAACTATTAAATAGGTATAAGGACCACTGCAATGGGGTCTTATGATGGGGGACAGAGATTGAGCCTAACTCTGACTCCAGCAAGGACAAGTGGGGATTTATAACCAAGGGGCAGGGGAGGGGTAGGTAGATAGAAAATTACTAAGAGGAGGCCGGCCCGGTGGCTCACGCCTGTAATCCTAGCACTCTGGGAGGCCGAGGTGGGTGGATCGATCGAGGTCAGGAGTTCGAGACCAGCCTGAGCAAGAGTGAGACCCCGTCTCTACTAAAAATAGAAAGAAATGATTTGGACAGCTAAAAAATATATACAGAGAAACAATTAGCCGGGCATGGTGGCGCATGCCTGTAGTCCCAGCTACTTGGGAGGCTAAGGCAGGAGGATCACTTGAGCCCAGGAGTTTGAGGTTGCTGTGAGCTAGGCTGACGCCACGGCACTCACTCTAGCCCGGGCAACAGAGTGAGACTCTGTCTAACAAAAAAAAAAAAAGAAAATTACTAAGAGGACACATCAGGAGTAATGGAGTTTCTGGCTAAACCTACTTGTTAGGATTATTTGTAAGCAGGCCAGGGTGATAAGATACTAAGAGTGGGAGATTTTAGCTAAATTAATGTAGCAGGATTCTTGCTCAAAAATGTATTCTACAAGGACAGAACGGGAAGCCTAAGATCAGGTCTAGTCGGAAAGAACTCAGGAGCCTGCTTCAAGTGTGCTCAAAGGAGGAAATCTGTATCAGAGTCATTCCTGGATTTTTATTGCAGGAACATGGGCTCTTATTCACTTCATTCAGAACTGAGAGTATCTTGTCTAGCACTGACCAAGAAGCTGTTGGAATAAACATGCTCAGGTTGAGGTGACCTTGCTCTACAGAGCACAGAGTCTCAGGATGCTGCACTATGAGAACAAAATGATAAGCAGTATCAAAATAACAAGGTGATATAGACAGCTCATTTCAGCAAGTTAAACGCCAACAGTGATTCTGAAATTTATTTTCAGTGAAAACTTTAACTTTTCCTAACATAATCCATTTTATGAAATTAGTAGTATAGACAGAAAAGAGGAAAGGACAGTTTTTCATTTTTTATCAGGGAAGGAAGTAAAGCTCTGAAAAAAAGAAGGAAAGTCTGCTTCTCTAAGCTATAGACTTTTTTTTTTTCTTTTTCTTTTTTTTTCTTTTCTTTTTTTTTTTTTTTATTCTTTACTCAGAGATCCTTGTTCTGAAGCTATAGACTTTTTTAAATCATAAAACTTTTTTTTTTTTTTTTGAGACAAAGTCTTACTCTGTTGCCCGGACTAGAGTGCCGTGGCGTCAGCCTAGCTCACAGCAACCTCAAACTCCTGGGCTCAAGCAATCCTCCTGCCTCAACCTCCCGAGTATCTGGGACTACAGGCATATGCCACCATGCCTGGCTAATTTTTTCTATATATTTTTAGTTGTCCAGCTAATTTCTTTCTATTTTCAGTAGAGAAGGGGTCTCACTCTTGCTCAGGCTGGTCTCAAACTCCTGAGCTCAAACGATCCTCCCGCCTCGGCCTCCTAGAGTGCTAGGATTATAGGAGTGAGCCATCTCGCCCGGCTGAAATCATAAAACTTTTAGATCAAAAAGTCTCTTAGGCCGGGCGCAGTGGCTCACACCTGTAATCCTAGCACTCTGGGAGGCCGAGGCGGGTGGATTGCTCGAGGTC
>CM052438.1:101584214-101624965 GCA_028533085.1 Varecia variegata | reverse complement strand
TTTCAGGTTCTGGCCCACCAGACTGGGGAATCAAGCTGCCACATCTTAGTCCTCTCTTTAGGCAAAGACATTAACAGTGCAGATTCTCTCCCTGGGCAAATGCCAGATGGCTTTCTAGTAGTTCTGGCTTGGCCAAAGAATGTAGAGTCTTTTATTCTCACAACCCAAATACTATTTCTTCTCTACAGTTTTCTATCTAGGGTCTTTCAAGTATAAGACAGATGAAAGAGCAATTCTAGCTCTTTCAAACCCAATGAGAAAGACTGGAAGACCGAGGAAAGGCAAATGTGGGAGGATGAGGAAGAGAGGGACTCTAGCCAGATGTATACTTCTGTACTCACCACTTTTTGGTTCCCCTCATTATCAGTGAGCAGCCATTCAATATCCAAGGTGTCTTTTTCTGGAAGCCCCAGTTGGTGGTGACAGGGCAAGGTGACCTTTTCCTCTGCCACTCTCTTGATCTCAGTGTGAGTCCCCAAGGTTCCAGTGTAGTAGGAAACTGCAACAGAAAGACATCTAATGAGTAATGTAGAAACTGGATGGCCATGTATGGGAAGCAAATAAGACAACAGATAATTATGGGGTGTTCCTGGGGGCAAGGAGCAGGTCAAGGTGCTAGAAGAATCCTAGAACAAAAGTACTAGAAGTTCCAGTGTCTCACAGTGGCTCCTCCATTAATCACATCTTCTTTAATGCCACCAAATTACATCCTACTGGTGCCTGTCTTTCCTACTTTACTGGGATTTTACGAACAATGAAATTGCTCAGGGCAACAACTGTCTTGTTTTTTTCGAGGCAGGATCTGTTTCTGTTGCTGGGACTGGAGTGCAGTGGCGTCAGCCTAGCTCACAGCAACCTCAAACTCCTAGGCCCAAGCAATCTTCTTGCCTCAGCCTTCTGAGTAGCTGGGACTACAAGTGTGCGCCACCACGCCTGGCTAATTTTTCTATTTTTTTATAGAGACGGGTCTTGCTGTATTGTTCAGCGAGGTCTCGAACTCCTGGCCTCAAGCAATCCTCCCAAAGTGTGAGGATTACAGGCATGAGCCACTGTGCCCAGCCAAAAACTGTGTCTTTTGATCTTTCTGTCTTCTACTAACAGAAGCTTCCAAAAGCTTTCCTTGATGATACTCAAGGAAACTATGCACTAAGTTGCCCAGCAACTCATGTTCTTGAAGTTATAGAATCATAACCATTTGAAGGTGGAGAAAACCTTAGAGATGAACCTTCTTATTTTACAAGTGAGTTTTTTCAAATCTAGCAACAGTCGTTGCTGACCAGTAGCATGGTCAGCATGGTCAGCAGAGGATGAAAAAACAACGGCACAAATAGTGTAGTATAAGGGGAAATTATTCATGATCAAAGGGCTATGCAAATTTAGAGAGAAATTATAGGCAATTTATTATAGGGTCAGGGAAAGTTTAAATCCTTCAAGGGTTTTGTAAGTATTAGAAACACAGTATGTAAATCATCTAGTATAGCCTTTAGCACTTAGTAGCTCTGAGTAAAATGCAACTGATTTTTATTATTAAGAAGGTGGTATTTGCTATGGGCTTTGGAAAATGGAATTCATGTAAACAGAAATAGAGGATGAAGACGGTGTTGAGATGTGGGGAGGGGAGGTGACAGGAACAGGCACAGGATGGGAAAGTGGGGAGATTGTCAGTGAATGGTAATAAATAGTTCGGCTGCCTGGTGTGAAAAATAAATGTGGGAAGGTAGTAACAAGTTAGGCTGGAAAAGTGAGGCAGTTTATGTGATAAAAGGCCTTGCTTGCTGCAATGTGACATAATCCATTGCTTTGCTTAAGATGAGATATATAGGAGCTGTGTGTGGAATGCACAGGGAAAGGGAAATACTGAGACATGCATTTGTGAAAAAGCTGTTACATTTTTCTTTTTTTTTTTTTTGAGACAGAGTCTCGCTCTGTTGCCCGGGCTAGAGTGAGTGCCCTGGCGTCAGCCTAGCTCACAGCAACCTCACACTCCTGGGCTCAAACAATCCTCCTGCCTCAGCCTCCAGAGTAGCTGGGACTACAGGCATGCGCCACCGTGCCCAGCTAATTTTTTCTATATATATTTTTAGTTGGCCAGATAATTTCTTTCTATTTTTAGTAGAGACGGCGTCTCGCTCTTGCTCAGGCTCTGTTACATTTTTCTATGTGAGAAATATTGTCCCAGGATAGTGGTTTAAGTGGTAAAAAAACAAAAGTCAGATTTGAGAGGTAACACGGAAGTCAAAACTATCGGACACAGCAACTGACCAGCTCTAAGCAGAGAAAGAAATGGCATTCAAAACCAAAGGCTGTCTTCAAGCTTGCATGACAGGATGGTGACGGCATTAGCAGGGATAGGGAAGTCAGGAGCACGATGTATTTTTATTTTGGGGTGAGGTGGGGAGGGTAGACACTGAGTTTACATTGAAGTCTTTTGCAGTATACAACAGGCATCCCTGTGCTTTCTTCCTGACCATAATGCCTCCCCTTCCACTGCGGATGCTCACACAACTCCCCAAATAGTGTCCACCCTCAGTTGTTGCGTGAGAGGAAGTTGCAGCACCCTGGGCGTTGCTTTATTTCTTCAGTTTTCATTTCTCTTGTGCTTCACAAATAAAGCTCTTAGAAATACTCCTGTTCCATCAGTGGTGCCCGGGCTAAACTGTATCAGGTCCCTGAATTTTCCTTGGTCATTCCATACAAGCACTGTGTGTGGGAGACGGGAGGGCAGAGTTGGCATCTTCCCCAGGGTAGGCTCCAATACCAGGTCACAGGCTGGGTTTCCAGGTCACTCCTTAGAGCCTTCTCATAGACAAGTCACCTTCCCAGATCTCTTTGTAAGTGCAGAAATGCCTCTGGGAACAAGTGGGCTCTTACAGGGAGTTTCTGCTTCCCTAAGAGACACACATTCTTTTATCCTTCAAATTCTATCTTCCATTCTCTATAGTTTCATGTCACATGGTTTCAAAATCTAAAACAGGCTGGGTGTGGTGGCTCATGCCTGTAATGTAGCACCCGTTGGGAGGCTGAGGTGGGAAGATTGCTTGAGCCCAGGAGTTCTAGACCAGCCTGGGCAACATAGCAAGATTCTGTCTCTACAAAAAATTTAAAAAATCAGCCAGGTGTGGTGGCACACCTGGGGGCTGAGGGAGAAGGATGACTTGAGCCCAGAAACCTGAGGTTGCAGTGAGCTATGATGATGCCACTGCCCTCTAGCCTGGGCGACAGAGCAAGACCCTGTCTCAAAAAAAAAAAAAAAAAAAAAAAAAATCTGAAACAGCCTTTTCTATCCAAAGCAGAATTCTGAGTTACCCCGTTTGGATGGATCCTGTCCCTCTATCCATGTAATATTGGCCTTTGGCCAGTAGGAATTCAGTTCCACTTTTGGCTTTCTTACCTCTAACTTATATCTTTTTCTAGGAATAGTACCCTGTCAGCAACTTTAGACTGTGCTATAGACTGAAGGTTTGTGTCCCCCCAAAATTCATATGTTGAAATTATAATCTCCAATGTGATGGTATTAGGAGTAGGGACTTTTGGAGGTGATTAAGTCATGAAGGTAGAGGCATAATATATGGAATATAAAGGACCCCAGAGAGGTCCCTCACCCTTTCTGCCATGTGAGGACACAGAGAGTAGAGGGTGTCTATGAACCAGGAAGTGGGCCCTCATCAGATACTGAATCTTCTGGCTCCTTGATCTTGGTCTTCCCAGCCTCCAGAACTGTAAGAAATAAATGTCTATTGTTTAAGCCTCCCAGTCCAAAGTAGTTTGTTACAGCGGGATGAACTACGAGACTCCAAGGCCACCTTCTCTCCTTCTTCCTGTTACTCTCTCTCAGTATCTGGCCAAGGATCTCATATTGTTGACTATTAAATCTACAGTATTGATGACTAATGAATTGATATGATGAAACATCATCTAGATTCTAGGTATGATGTGCCTGACATTCAAGGTGTGTGTTAGCTCTGGATCCTCCTTTCTCTCCTTACACAGTAATAAAGAAGCTCAGTGTGAAAAATGATCTCTTTGAAGCCATTCATAATGAAACAGAATCATACAACCTCCAGATTGGAACAGCCCCAAGTGCCAGGGCTTGTGTGAAGTCTTCTTTCCTGGAGAGAACTCACTCTGCCACTTCAGGAGGGTTTTAAAAGCTAAAGACCAAGAGTTATAACTAATCGAAGCATATAAGCTACCTCTCCTATTCCCTGTTCATTTCCCAAAATTGATTAGCAGCTAATCAGTGGGAAGGAAAAGGACCTGTATTCTTGCCTTCAGGGAAATGAAAGGGGAAAAAGGGAGCAGGGGAGACTGTTTCGTTCTGCAGCAAGGCTGCTTGGGCTGAGACCGCAGGGGAGGAGCCCTCCAAGGCATCCACCATGAAGGAAGCCCCAGGTGGGTTGCCAAGCACAGTGGCAAAGAAGGGAGACCCCAGGAATGTGCTGGGCCCATGAGGGGCCTTCAGAACAAAGAAGGGAGACCCCAGGAATGTGCTGGGCCCATGAGGGGCCTTCAGAACCAACAGTTTATGCCCTTGTAGGGTCTTATCGACATTCTCAAGAAGGTTTCTATTATTTCTATTTAGAACTTGAAACTGCAATGAGAGTGGCCACTTTTTTTTTTTTTTTTTTTGAGACATCTGTCACCCAGGCTGGAAGGCAGTGACACAATCATAGCTCACTGCCACCTCGAACTCCTGGACTCAAGGGACCTTCCACCTCAGCCTTCCAAGTAGCTAGGGCTATAGGTGTGTACAACCATGCCAGCTAATTTTTAAATTTTTTGTAGAGATGGGAATCTCTCTATATTGCCCAGGCTGGTCTCAAATTCCTGGCCTCCAGCAGTTCTCCTGTCTTAGCCTCCCAAAGTGCAGGGATTATAGGTGTGAGCCACCTCATCCAGCCAAGAGTGACCACCATTTAGTGAGCAATTCCTGTGGTTTGGCTCTACATGGAGCACTCAACCCTGTGAAGAAAAGATCACCATCCAAATTTATTGATGAAATTCAAAGACGAGGTTACCAACTTGCCCGAGGTCACATAGCTAAGAAGTGACAGAGATCAGGCTTGCCCCACGTATGTTTCACTGCAGAGTTCAGAGTTCATGCCCTGTTTTATGTGGCTTCTAGGATATCTGGTTCTCCCATTATCTTGTAAATTCCTTGAGATTAAGTCCCATTCATCACTGCCTTCCCATAGCAGCCCAGGGTCTCACACACTATGGGTGTGGCTGTTCAATTAATATTTGTTGAATTGATTTGAATCTAACCCACTCATCCATTTTACCAAGGAGCAAACTGAGGCCCCAGGTAAGAGTTGGCCCAAGGTCCTACAACTCATTTAGTGGCAGAAATAACTCATATGGTAACCCATTCTCCCTCAATCTTTATAAAGCAGCTGAAGAGTAACTGAGAAAACGTACCAGTTTGCACTGTACTAAGCTAAGCTTGTGAGAAGGAGCTCTGGCTTCGACCCCTGGCTTTCCACTGGACACAAAAATGCTCAGATGAAACCAGTGCCCTGCACTCCAGGCAGAGCTAGAGAACCCAGCACCAATTTAGTGTATACAGTAAGTACTTATACATTCAATAAATAAATGCAAAAAATCAGCTATGACAGTTGCTGATTTAAGCCACTAGAGGGAATCAAAGGCTCAGATTTGGTTGATGTCCCAAAAGGACCGGAACACAGTGGTGAGTGGTGTGATTTGACAGCGTGCCAAGTTCTATTTATACCATACCCAGAATTAAAGACAGCAGTGCAGGGAGGAGCCCCTCAGTGAATACAAATGGCTTCACCAAGCAGGGAGCCACGAGAGCAGAGCGCACATACCTCTAGTCTTCCCTGAACCTCAGCTCCTTAGACCCAGGAGGCCACCAGGATTCCTGCAGATTGCTAAGATCCTTCTGTACTTTTTTAAAACTCACTTAAGGGGACAGGGGCCTGGGCTCTGTCTTTAACTCCAAGGCAAGGCAGCACTTATGGGGGGTGCTGAGAATGTCTACCATCCGCTGAGTGAGAGGGAAGGGGCACATCAACCACCCTGTGTCTAGCCTTGGATTGTGCGGGCACTGAAGGAGTAATCTTTGTTAAGAAAGACCCTAGAAATCATTGATTTAACTTATGAGGAATTGCGTCCACAGAACTGAAATGTCAAGTCATAAAGCTAATCAGCGGCAGAACTGCAAGTGAGGGAGTAGTCTCCATGGGGGGATTTTGTTGCAGCATCTAACTATGGGAGAAGGCGCTGGGTGGTGGCAGTGGTAAGGACTGTCCCCTGTGCACATGCAGGATGTCTTCCTGGAAGCTGTAGGTTCTCCCTAAGTGGGGGCTTTCCCATGCAACTCAAGCACTTAACAGAGGACCTTTGGGAGCTTGAGAGAATTCCCCTTTCTGTAGTGTTCTCGTCTACAAAATGGGAATTAAACAAGACACTGAGGTAAAGCACCTAGCCCAGTAAAGGCACGCGGGAGTCTCCCCCTAAAATGTTAGTTCCCTTCCCCTGATCTTCTCTGCCAGAAGGAGGGGCTTTTTCTCAGATGAATGCTGCCTACATTCAGTTAAGATTGGTTTGAGGTTTTACTCTCTAAGTGGTATTAAAGATTAAATTTTATTAAAGAGTCTCCTGAACTTTTAAGACCTCCTTCAAAGAGATGGGGCAGGGTTAACTAATGGAAATTAGGATGCTGCATTAAAAAAATTTATTTCTCTAACAGAGAATTCTTCCACTTCTCAAATACTTACTGAAAGCCTATGTGGCACAAGTTGCCCCTAAGTCCGCATGCTTATTCTCCCCAAAGATCAGACCTCCCAGTGCTGCTGTCATCAGCACAGGCACTCAGCACTTCCCAAAGCCCCATCTAGGTGAAGCCACAGTGCTTGGTGCGGAGGTCGGGAACAGGTGGGTTCATTTTTTTACAATTGATTTGTTTTCTCTCAGGCTGTACAGACATGAAGTTCACAAGTAACAAAGTTAGAGAGCCATAGAAGGTTACTGTCTGATGCCAGGTGTAGGTGCTGTGCCATGCACACTGTTTCATTACAGCAGAGCACCCACTAATGGCAGCTGAGGTGTGGCAGCACCTCCTTCCGCTTGGTGACTGTGCTTTTCTCAGTAGACCTGCTATAGTCAACTGTTGACATACCTGAATGGGATGAGATTTTTCCTGTGCTTTACTTTACACAGAACATTTGAGAAAGCCTCAAGAAAGTCAGAATCATCAAATGTCAGTCAAAAAAATAAATGAGACTTTGGAAATTTCCTAATTGACCTCTCATTTATAGATCAAGAAACTGAGGCGTTGGCCAGGCACAGTGGCTCACGCCTGTAATCCTAGCATTCTGGGAGGCCGAGGTGGGCGGATCGCTTGAAGGCAGGAGTTTGAGACCAGCCTGAGCAAGAGCCAGACCCCCATTTCAACTAAAAATAGAAAAAAATTAGCTGGCTGCTTGAGCCCAGGAGTTTGAGGTTGCTGTGAGCTAGGCTGATACCACAGCACTCTAGCCCCGGTAACAGAAGTGACTCACCAAAAGCCCTCTTGATTTAAATATATGTATATGTATATATACACACACACACAAACACACACTCACACAAATATATGAAATTCTATAGCAGGGTGTGTGTGTTTATGTGCACACACGTGTCTTCTAGACTGTTTCTGAAACACTGTATGCAATTCAAGAGACAGCATGATGCACTAGAAAGTGCATGGGCTTTGGAGTCAGACAGACCTGGATTTAAGTAGTGGCTGTTAAGACCAATTAATTCCCTGACCTCTTGGAGCCACTTTCTTCTCTGTAAAATGAAAATAAAAACATCAACCTCGAAAGGTTGTTGTAAGGATTATATATGATATATGTAAAGTATCTAGCACTGGCACATGGTATGTGGTACACACTCACGAAATGGCAATTATGATTATTAATAATTGTACACGTTGCACTGTGAAAGACAGAGAAGACCAGAAAACATGCCAAGGGGGTAAACCAAGATTGTGAAGACTTTGGAAGTAATTTTGCAAGATAACTGTTACTATTTGGCCATACATGCTCTCTCTCTCTCTAAGTATATATTTTTGCTGCACTAGTTGAGAGTAAGTTGCAGACAGTATGACACTTAACCTCTAAATATTTCAGTGAGCATTTCCTAAAAATAAGGATGTTCTTCCCCACAACCACATTAGCACACCTAAGAAAATGAATGATATTGTATGGAAGATCATTCCTGACAAGAATGAGTAAGTGGGCTGGAGGTGCTTCTGAAAAGATAGACATGTTTTTACTGCGCAGCGTTGAGGGAGGGAAGAGCACCCCAGGTGAAGGGAGCACCACCTGGAAGCAAATGGCAGCACCTGTCCCCTCTGCTCAGCCTCTGTCAAGCTCCCTCACTGTGAACTGGTGAAGTTCCTCTTCTCTATCTTTGCCTTCCCAGCCCCACACTCAGCTCAACCCCAGGCTCTTTCCATCCAGCTCCCTTTATGGGGTCTTCACTAGAGGAAAACCTCATTCACTAAGAGCTGCTAAAGGCCTGACACATTTCAAGGTCTTTTCAAATGCAAACATATATTTGGTATTTGGACAAAGCCTAAAGCTAAAGGAATGAAGTTGGAGAGTTAACAGTGGAATTCCACACAAGTGGGAATCAGGATGGTGCCTTGTTATTTTTCCCCCAAGGAGTTGAGTATTTGTTCCTGGAGTCCCTAAATTTAGTGGTGTGAGTGTAAGAACCAAGGTGATGGCCTGAGTTGTGGGCTTTGGTCAGGGGGATAGTGAGTTTTCACCCCCTTCCCAGTCTAGGGACTGGTTTTGGAGGAGGAGGAGTGGGAAGGAAGGGAAAAAGGGAGAAGGTGAGGGGAAGGTAGGGAGGGGGAAGGGAAACAGGATGTGGGGGATGGGAGGAGGAGGGGGAGGGGAGGAAGGGGCAGGGAAGAAGAAGGGAGAGCCAGCAGTGACAGAAGATAGTCAGAGAAGTTTTCAGATTAAACACAGGCTGATTAAAAATGGTCAACCTTCTGTGAAAAACTGTCTCAATATGTACTTCACATGTATTTATCCACATTAAAAAATTGCATTGAGCTCTTCACTTATCAGGTATGGATGGTGCTGGGAATATAAAGGTGAGAACAGTCTCTCCTACGCCCTCAAATCCTTCAAACGCTGATAGCTAATGACACCTTACATTAACAATGAACAATTAATTTAGTCATTCACATGCATCATCTCATGTGAGCCCCAAGACCAAAATAAGTAATGCTGTCCACTTTTTTTTAGAGGAGAGAAAACAGGACCACACAGCTGTGGCCACATGGCTGATGGGGCTGGTGGGCGGCCCTGTGGAGACATAGCCCACCTCCACTTTTTATTCTTTTTTCTTTCCCACAGCAAAGGTCATTGTCTTTACCTTGAAATTGCCAGGTAGGAAACACACAGATCATGTTTGTAAATGTAGATGGCACAGAGCTGGGTAGCAGAGCTAATCTGATTGGATACACTGGAGATATATAATTGTCTTGGTAGCTGGGATCTTGAGCCAAAAGCAAGAAGAAATTTAATAGAGACAAATATCAAAAGTTTCAGCTAGACACAAGTACAGGGTGGAAAGGCCTGAAGGACCTGGGGGGGTTACAAGGTTTACATTTATCATTAGTGTGACGTGGCTGCATTCTTGGAGGTTAGCTGTTCCAAACATAGGCAGTTACTCCATTGCGCTTTATACGAGCCAGACTAGCACATCCAGAGCATCTGCATTCAGTTCTGGATGCTGAAAACTGGGAGGGACATGGACAAAAAAGTTGGCATTCAGAGGGTTGTGACCAGGAAACAATGGGGTCTGAAAAACATGTCATGTGAGGAACAGTTGATGCAGCTATAGATAAATAAGTTAAGAGCATGGAAGACTAAGGGGCAGCATGGTAGCTACCTTCCAACACTTAAAAGGCTGCAAAACAAGCAATAGGCTTATTGGGTTCTGTTGCATTGGGGGCCAGAATTAGGTCTAGATGCCATAAGAGATTCAACCATAAAACAACAGAGTGGGAGATCTCCAATACTTCTTTTTAGTTCTTCAATTATGTGATTTTCTTACAAAAGACTTAATGCCATTTGGGTTTAATGTTGTTGGACTTTGTAACAGTCTTGTCTGATAGGAGAATGAGCCCTTTTGTTTAGGAATTTTCCATTACTGGAGTCATTCAAGTGAGGATATATCAGGGGCTGAAAAGGGATCCTTATATGTGAATGATAAACCCAGTATTTCAAATCTTTTCTAACTGTAATATTCTATGACATAATTATTAAGTGCTTAGTATATTGAAGGCACTGTCCTAGTTGAATGTGTGCCAAAGTATAAAATACAAATGTATACTCGTCTATCAGTGTATTTTGTCACCATAAGCGAACTCTTATACAGTTTATACAAAGGGTCTAGTTTTGTTCCGGTTAACATGACTTTCAAAGATTGTTGAAGGGCTCTTTGAAAGAACTGAAAGGAACTAGCCCATGCAACCATTTCTTTCCTAGCTGTTGCTCTTTTAATCCACAAGAGGGCAGAATTTACTTAGGGAGGATTAGCCATGCCCAACCTTTAAAATAGTTCTTATTAGTAACAAGGATTATGATTGACACAGATTTATAGACTACCTTGGATTTAAGCTTGATAAGTACTTCGTTGCCATTTGTGGTTATGTGCTAACTTTCCAACCATGTGCATTTAATGTTCAAAGACCCATGGAAAAAATAGAACTCTTAGAAAATATAATCAGGCACTTGAGAGGAACTTTATCCAAGAAATATAAACATACTCTATTTTAATAACTTTTAATAACTTAAGGTCACTGTTTTAATTTGTTCCGACTGAAACAGATATTTACTTTGTCTAGACCAAAAAACTTATTTTAATTGCAGAATTTATTATGAAACAAATCAATTTGTCAGATGCTGTGAAGTATTTTTTCTAGGGAGTTAATTAGAAAAGACTAAGAGAGAAGGAACAAAAATCTGTCCCAGATGGTTTAGGGAGGCTAAGGAATCAACAAAAGAACTCTTAAGGTCCTTTTAATCTTGACGTTTAGTCTTTGTTTTTAGTAACTTACTGAATTCTGGAATGGTCTGGCTATATGTAATCTAGATTCTCAAGTTTGGGCAGGTCTACACAAGTCATTTTCTTGCCTTCAGGCCAATTTCATACTGAAAACTAGTCTACTAAAATGTATCAAATTTTTCATATTCTCTTATTATCACTGGGAATCTGAAATCACAGCAAACTATTCCAAGATCCTGACCGGTCTGTTAGTCTCCTATTCAGGGATACTGATTTCTACAGTTCCTTAAACACCTTATCCCTAATGCTTCCAACTCTGGGTGCCACAAGTTAACAAGAACATTGACAAAATAGTTGGCACCCAGAGGGGAGTAAGCAGGAGTGCACATTTATTTGTTCAACAAATATGTGTGGCCCTTCTGGTACCATACCAGGTGCTGCTGGGGATGCAGAGATGAATGACATTGCCTTTTGTCTGTGAAGAGATCACAGCCTAACAGAGAAAAAAAGCAGGCACCCAACAACCGCAGTTCAAAGCAATGTGTAAGCAACATTGTGTGATGGTCAGAAAGTGTTCTAGAAATTCAGAGAATATCATTAAGTTGATCAGGGATCGTTTTACAGAAAAGGAAATATTTATCTTAGGCCTTGAAGAGTAGGTTGGAATTTTATTTATTTATTTATTTTCTTTTTTTTTCCCAAGTGCTTAGCTATCACCATAGGTTGGAATTTTAGCAGCTATAAATGGTAGGAAATGGCATCGCAGACTGTGGATGGCAGCCTGACTGCTTAGCAAACCAGTTGCCAAGCTGACCTCAGCATTTGGCAGAATAGAACATCACCGTGGACCCTTCATCTGTCAAGTTCTCAAAGTCTGGTGATGAGAAGGAAGATGGTCAGTAATATCACATACTCAGCATGTGAGCTGTGCCCCTGTCCTACAGACTAGGGGTTGACTATCTGGTAGTAACATTTTATGCTGATTTCTCCAGGAATAATTGGCAGGGGAAGGATACTGACCTGGTCCACAAAGATCACCCCACCATTCAGAAACACAGCAGGTATCTCTCTGTCCTCAGTAATATGCTCGTATATGTTCCATGCAAGTATTCATATTTACACATGCAGGATCATACATACATACATACACCTGTCCAGAGACCCCTGCAAGCATGCCTGTGCCAGCACACAGATCAGACAAGAATGTGTGCCTTTGATTTGGAGACTGTCAGAGAACGAGATCCCTCGCTAACCTATTTCATTGACACATCTATTTATAGCCTCTGTCTCATTCCAACTGCTAAGTCGCTTTCTAAACCTAAATCTTTTATTACCTTCAGCAGAGAGGTTTGAACAGAGGGGAAAATGAAAAATAGACACAGACTTACTAGCAAGGGGACAATAGTCAATTGTTAGGGATCCATGGCAATGAGGAATTGAAATTATGTTGATAATTGAAATCTGCTGATAAATCAAAGCCTCAATCCAGCCTTTGACTTCTTCATCCCCACCCCCACCTTCCTATCATAGCTAATAACAAAGAGAAGATGACTGGTTTTCCAGTCTTTCTTTACTTAGCCTCCCATTTTTTACGTATATGTAAGCTCACACTCTTCTTTACTGTGATTGGGAATAGATTAAATATTGTGATTAAACAATGGCATTTTAGAGTGGCTTTCAAAACGTAAACATGATGACTGTAAGGCTGATCAAAGGAAAGTAGACACAAAAGAGCACATTCTATATGATTCTGTTCTTATATAAGGTACAGACACAGAAAAAACTCCTCTGTGCTGCTGGCAGTCTGGACAGTGGTTACTCTTAGAGGAGGGCGTTGCTTGTTACTTGGGTGTGTTCATGTTGTGGAGTGCATTAAGCTGTACAGTTAGGATCGTGCATTTTTCTATGTGTATATTCTACTTTGTATTATCTATTGCTCACAACAAATTGTCCCAAAACTTAGCAACTCAAAACAACAAACATGTTATCTCACAGTTTCTGTGGGTCAGGAATCTGGGCATGAGTTAGCTGGGTAGCTCTGACTCAGGGTCTCTCATGAGGTCCAAAGTGTCGCCTGGGGTCGCAGTCTCAGAGGAGAGCCCTCTAAGCTCACTCATGAGGTTATCGGAAGGTCTCAGTCCCTCATCACTAGGACCTCTCCCCAGGGCTGCCTGACCGCATGGCCGCTGCCTTCCCCAGGGTGAGTGATATAAAAAACAATACAAGAAAGTGCCCAGGATGGGAACTCAGGAGAGAAATCTCATCATTGCTGCCACATGCTGCTTGTCATAAGCAATGCAATCGTTCCAGACCACACTCAAGAAGAGGGGACTACCAGGAGGCAGGAATCATTAGGTACAATATTAGAGGTTACCGATTATACCACATATTTTAATAAAAACTTTAAAAATTATACTTCCTTTGCCACCCTGCCCACAATGACAATCATTATCTTCTTACAGAATTTAAAATACTTTAACAATTCATTAGTTTTTTGGTAACCACAACATTCCTTAAAAGTAGATTATATCAGCATTCCTCAACCTTTTTGGTGCCAGACCAGACCAGGGACGAGTTTCGTGGAAGACAATTTTTCCATGGGGCTGGGGGTGGAGGGAGTTTTGGGGGTGGGGAGGCAGAGCTCAGGCGGTGATGCAAGCGATGGGGAGTGGCTGTAAATACAGAGGAAGGCTTCACTAGCTGGCAGTGGAGCTCTTTGGCCTGGTCCCTAACAGGGACCCAGGGGTTGGGGACCGCAGGATTATATGACATGACTTCTTTCTGTTTTATAGAAATGTAATAATAAGCTTGACATGACTGCTTTCACGTTTGCATAGCACTTTCCGGATTTCACAATTCTTTTTCATACATATTGTGAGTTTTATTATGTAGAATAAGTGGGAACCGTAGTTTAATGTTAGTTTATCTGATCATACTCTGAAAATTATAAAATGCTTACAGTGTAACAGTTTCTAGGTGCTAAGTGATATATATATGTTTGGAATATATTCTTATGGATTTGTTCATGGAAATTTGACCATATATATTATGCCATTCATTTGACACAGACTCTTTATTTTTATTTATTTAGTTTTTTGTGAGACAGAGTCTTGCACTGTCAGCCAGGCTGGAGTGCAGTAGTGTGATCACAGCTCACTGCAGCCTCGAACTCCTGGGTTCAAGTGATCCTCCTACCTCAGCCTCCTGAGTAGCTGGGACTGTAGGCGTGTGCCACCATGGCTGGCTAATTTTTTGTAGTGACAGAGTGTTGCTATGTTACTTGGGCTGGTCTTGAACTCCTGACCTCAAGTGATCCTCCTGCCTCAGCCTCCCAAAGTACTGGGATTACAAAAAAAAAAAAGAAAGAAAAGAAAAAAACACCAAAGTACTGGGATTACAGGCGTGAGCCTGTATTGGCGCCGGGCCGATACAGACTCTTTTAAAATGGCTTAAAATAACTAGTGTATTAGGTAAGTTCTTAAAGGCTACAGTGAGCTTTAATATGCTTTTAATATCAAGTTCTTGAACAGAGAGATAATCAGACTTAGCTGATGCTTCACAAAGAAACCCTTGGAGCTTCTACTCTCTCAGAGACAGATAAGGGCAATTCAAAACCTAGACCTCGATCTGTGTGCTACTTAATGATGGTATGCAGATAAACGGGCCAAACCAGACTTCAGCTTCTCACACTAAGCTGGCAAGAATAGACCTAGCTTTGCAATTTGGCTCCCTACACCCAGCATATATTCCTACAGAAAATGTCAAGTCTCAGCAAGGGAGAATTTGTAATGCCAAGTAATTTCCCGTAACTTTTCTTTCTTCCTGTTGCTCACCCACACCCAAATGACTCAAATGGGTGCTTCACATTCATTTATTCATTCAGTCACTCATGTATTTACTCAAATGATCTATGATTCTTGAGTTGGCCTTGTCAGGGGATTGTCTTCCAGATGATCTTTGCATTTTCACCAGAGCAGCAAACTGGTTCTGGCTGACCTCCCTTGCTCCAGACCTGGGGTGCTTCATGCTTGCCGTAGAGGGGCGGTGAAGAACAAGAAATCACCCAAGTACTTTATTATCTAAGGTGGATGGTTCCAAGATCTACTTAATTATTAGCATCCCCAAAAAAGCTTTTAAAAACTTTTATTTTTTTGAGACAGGGTCTTGCTCTGTTGCCCAGGCTGGAGTGCAGTGGCATCATCATAGCTCACTGCAGCCTCAAACTCCTGGGCTCATGTGATTCTCCTGCCTCAGTCTCTCAACTAGCTGGGACTACAGGTGTGTGCTACCATGCCCTGATAATTTTTCTATTTTTTGTAGAGATGGGTTTTGCTCTTGCTCAGGCTGGTCTTGAACTCCTGACTGCCTTGGCCTCCCAAAGTGCTAGGATTATAGGCATCAGCCACCAGGCCTAAAAAACTTTTTTGAATAATGTAAGTATATGGTAATCATTCAAACAGAACAAAATGGTACACGGTGAAAAGTAAGTCTCTCCCCCCACATCTGGACCTTGGTTCTGCTCTACAGATAACTTGTTATCAGTTCATGTACATTCTGTGTCTCACACTTGATTCAGAGTTTGGCTGGATATAAAATGTTAGGTTGGATCTAATTTTCACTCAAATTTCAGGTGTTGCTCCGTTGACTTCTAGCTTCCAGAGTTTCTATTGAGAGGTCTGATGCCATTTTCAATTCCAATGTTTTGTAAGAGACCTCCTTTTTATCTCTGGAAGTTTTGGGGGCCTTATCTTTATCCCTGGAATTGTAAAATTTTACTATGATGGGTTTTGGTGTAGGTCTTTTTTTTAAATTCATGTATTATGAGATGCCTAAATGATGTTTAAAGACTCATTTCATTTAAAGTGTCAGTACAACAGTGTTGTTGTACTATTAAAAAATAATTCCTCTCATTTTCTCCTCTTTTTTTTTTTTTGACAGAGTCTTGCTCTGCCGCCCTGGCTAGAATGCAGTGGTATCATCATAGCTCACTGCAACCTCAACTTCTGGGCTTAAGCGATCCTCCTGCCTCAGCATCCCAAGGTAACTGCTACTACAGGCCTGCACCACTATGCCTGGCTAGTTTTTTCTATTTTTAGTAGAGATGGGGTCTTGCTCTTGCTCAGGCTGGTCTTGAACTCCTGCCTTCAAGCAATCCTCCCACCTTGGCCTTCTTGTCTTCTTTATACACCTATCTTTCAGGTATTGGACCTCCTAGATGGATCTTCTAATTTTCTTATCTCTTCTCTCATGTTGTTTGATTGAGTTTTTTCAAGAGTTTTGTCAAGGGATCTCTTGGGAGGCAATATAAGGTAGTGGTTAAAATCAGTGGTTCAAATACAAAATATATTCTTTTCTAGTTAACCTTTGGCAAGTTTTTTTATTCTCTCTCTGTCTTAGTTTTCTTATCTGTAAAATGGAGGAAATAATTATACCCAACTCACGGGCATTAAATGAGGATTACAGCATGTTAGGAGAATTAAGCTAGTTTTAATACATGTCTGAAACATAGTAAATGTTCAATAAATATTGCTATTATTATTATTTTTTAAAATGTATTTATTATTTTTAGAGACTGAGTCCCGCTCTATTGCCCAGGCTGGAGTGCAATGGTGCGATCATAGCCCACTGTAACCTCCAACTCCTGAGCTCAAACGATCCTTCTGTCTCAGCCTCCCAAAGTGCTGGGATTGCAGGCCTGAGCCACTGCACCTGGCCTGCTGTTATTGTTGTTGTTATTATTATACATTCCTTTTATATAACATCCTATTTTTGTTTTGTGGATACAATGTCTTCCCTTATGTTTTTCAGGATATTAACCGTAGGGTTCCTTGCATAGCCTGTTTCTATTTGTTTTTCTCTTACTTTTCTCAAATGTCTCATATTAGATAGAGAGATACTAAGAGGCTATTTGGAAATGCTGAGACCAGACAGGACTTGTTGCACAGTGAGCTTCTTTGAAGACTTTTTCATTGTGGGATTCCAAATGTCAGTGTCTGTAGGCCTTTTCTCTGAAGTTGTTGCATTTCTCCAGAGAAGAATTCTTAAATCACCTGTCTGTCGGTGGGGGGTGGGTAATGGCTGCCAATGCTCTCTGAGCTGGGGAGCTAAGGGGGAGTCAGGAGATTCCCATTCAGGATGCAAATAGAATAGTCTTAGAGAAAAGGCCTACAGACTCTGACTTTGTTTACAGTTTGGCCCTTTTCCTGCTCTTTGCTGTGCTTGATGTCTCTGAGTCTGGTTCTCCCAAATTTCCCTTCTCCTGGGATGACAGAGAAGTTGGGACCTATCTGTGGAGGGTGCAGGAGAAGATTTTTAGCTACTGGTTTTGTTTTGTTTTGTTTTGATGCAGATTTTCACCTGATCCTCCAGCTTTAAGCCCCAGGCCTCAGCTCAACCTTCTGCTATACCTGAGTAGCTTCTAGTCCTTGAGCCTTTTACTGAACTGGCTTGCCCACCATAGGCGTAGGGGTTTCAGCCACTGTGTTTTGGTAAGTCGGTTACCTCTCCTCCACCTGCTCTCATCAGCCAAATATTTGTTAATATTTCTCTTTCACCTTTATTTCCTCCCCCATTCTCTTGTGTTTGTGGATATACTTCTCTTTTATTCTTTTACTTTCATCTTAGTGGGATTTGGGGAGGAAACAGAGAAAAATACCTGTGTTCAGTCTACATTACCTAAAATATCAGGAAGTGATTCAGGGGGCAAGTATTGTCTTCTACACTGTAAACATTTCCTCTGCTCAATTTTTGAGAACAACTAAAACCTTATTATTTCTGTGGCTTTTTATCTTCCCACTTCCTGTGTTCAACAGATAGTCATCATGGCAGTGTTGTGTCCCTTGACTGGGATACTGCTTGTGATACTGCTGTCTAACCCTGGGCCAGATAAGACAGTCCTCTGGGGAATGGAACAGCTTGTCCTGGTACCCAGGATGCTCATGTTAGATTCAGGGTGGTCACACTTTTGCCGGAAAGTGTTTCTCTTGCAGCACCCTCTGCTCAACATGATAGAAAAGGAGAAAAAGCTTCTGTTTCCCAATAGGTTCTCTCTTTTCCATAGAACCTTATCTGGGAAAAAGGTAACAGAGAAATGTGAAAGCAAGTTTCATCAGAAATGAGGAAATTATCAGTCATTTTGCTAATTTCGATCTATGAAACCCAAAGAGAAAAAGTGGGAGGGGATTTTTTTTTAAGAGACAGGGTCCTTCTCTGTCACCCAGGCTGGAGTGCAGTGGCGTAGCTCACTGTAGCCTTAAACTCCTGGGCTGGAGGATCCTCCTGCCTCGGCTTCCCAAGTGGCTAGGACTACAGGTGTGTGCCACCACGCCTGGCTAATTTTTCTTATTTTCTGTAGGGACAGGGTCTCACTATGTTGCCCAGACTTGTCTTGAACTCCTGGCCTCAAGTGATCCTGTTGCCTCGGCCTCCCAAAGTGCTGGGATTACAAATATGAGCCACTGTGCATGGCCTGATTTTTTTTTTTTAATGTCTTGTCTTTTTCTTACTTTTTCCCTCCCTCCCTCCCTCCCTCCCTCCCTTCCTTCCTTCCTTCCTGTTCACCAGGCATGCTGTATCTGGGATATTTTGGTTCAGATTAGGGAAAATGAAGCAAGGTTTTCAGAACACATTACAGAAGTACAGAAATCCTCGGGATGAAGCCATCGTGCCCAACATAAATGAAGCCCTGTTCTGCCCAGCAGAGCTCTCCACCCTCGCCTCTTTGCTGCGTTTGCAGATTGGAAAACTTACCAGAGACTGAGGCCGTCTCAGGGCAAATATTTGTTTAAATCTTTCATTTTCTCTGTGGTCTTTAAAAGCCACTATGGTTTTTAGTACTGGAATCAGCTTTTCCAGGCATATCACATTGGCTTCCAGCTGTGACCCTTCTGGGGGCATGAACTCTACAAGACTCTAGCAGAGGTCTGAAGATGCTTGTTCATGAGAAGTTGGTGGAGAGCCTTGTGAGGAGGTGCAGGGGACAAGCAGGCAGATTTCCTGGACTGCTACTTCCTATATCAACCAGTGGACATTAACTTGACCGTGATTATGTTCCAACATTGTACAGGGAGTCTATGGAAGAAATCAGAGTAGGATTCACACCCAGTTCTTGATTCCTGCCCCCATGGAACACCACTATAGTTGTATGGCATATGAAAGAACGAGTGAATACTGCAAGACAGCACGAGACTGCCACTAGCACAGCAGCTCAGAGGAGGTGGCAGCCGGTGAATGATGAAAGGCAGTGATGGAACCTGATCACTCAAGGTTGGACTGTGAGGGAAAGAGAAAAGGAGCAGAGAGGAGGGAGCGATTCATTTGAGGGGAGACTTAGGAGAAGGAAGCTTCTAGATAAATACTATTAGAACTGGCCCTGGCCCTTAGAAAACAACTCTAATTTTTTTTTTTTTTTTTTAAGAGACAGGGTCTCACTGTGTTGCTCAGACTGGTCTCAACTTCTGGCCTCAAGTGATCCTCCCATCTCGGCCTCCCAAATTGCTGGGATTACAGGCATGAGCCACCAAGCCTGGCCTAAACTCTAATTTTTCGGTGTTATTATTTTTAGTTTAGCAATAAGTCTCTGGTTTTATCTACAGTTTTCCCAGCTGACTTGTTTACCATTCTTTGAGATTAATCTAGAGGCAGGTAGACTATTTCTGCCCCCTACCCCAGCCCTCCTTAAACCTCCAGGCTGTGGTGTCACAGTGAGCAAATTGAGAGAAAAACATATTGGCTGTATTCCATTCAGCATACAGGCCTGTCTGGCAGCAGAAACGGGAAGGGCCAAATCCCCACTCCCGTGGGTTGTGCCTCTGCAATAATCTAACAGCCACTTGCTTGTATCACTTTTTAGAATATCTGGCCACATCGTATCATTTCATGTCCATCATTCATTTATTTAATAAATACTTATTGAGCACCTGCTATGTGTTAGGCACTGTTTAAGGTGCTAAGGATAAAGTATTGGAAAATATGGATATTCCCCTTATTTTATCCTTCTCAAAAAGGTGTGCTCATGTCCCTGGGGGTCCTGGGCAGTATGACAGGGCCACATAGAGTTCTAGAATAATTTTGTAATCAATATTTTCTTGGAGTGTCATTTTATGAAATGTAAGTAATTGAAAACAAGGCCCTGTATTTAAAAATATATTTGGAGTAGAATACAAAATTCATATGTGTGTATATATATATAGAGAGAGAGAGAGAGAGAGAGAGATAGAGTCTTGCTCCATTGTGCAGACTAGAATGCAGTGGCGTCATCATAGCTTACTGCAACCTCAAACCCCGAGGCTCAACTGATACTCCTACCTCAGCCTCTGGAATAGCTGGGACTACAGGTGCACACCATCACACCTGGCTAATTTTTCTATTTTTTGTAGAGACAGAGTCTTGCTGTGTTGCTCAGCCTGGCCTTGAAGTCCTGGACTCAAGGGATCCTCCCGTCTTGGCCTCCCAAAGTGCTAGGATTACAGGTGTGAGCTACTGCACCTGGCTGAATTTCTTTTTTATCCATTTTCCCATGATACTCTGTAGACGTTTCGGTAATAGTTCTTATATTTTGTTGTGCCTATATATTTTCCCATCTTTTCTCGAGTGGACATTAAACTCCCCAGGAAGGGACATCTTTCCTATCCATCTTTCTATTTTTACAATGCTTGTCACCAAATAGGTACTCAATGAATGTAAGCTGAATTCATTTTTCAGAGGGACCTGCAAATTCTCTGAAAAGCTCATCTGAAAACATTAATTAATTTATGCATTCATCTATTCATTTATCATCTAAATATTTATCATCTTTCTACTCTTGAGCCCAGGTTTATGAAGATAACAGAAAAACAAAACTAGTCTCTTCCCTCATGAAGCTTATACAAAGACAATTTATAGAAATAAAAGAAAAATACTTAACTGCAAGTAATTATATTAAATATGATAAATTAAATATAATGAAATAATTAAATGTATAAATGTGATAAATGCTCTAAAGGAGAAGTACAGGAAACTCTGAACTGTAATTCCATCTTTAAATATATTTTGATTTCTTAATATCCCACACAGTTACATTATTTGAATTATAGTGAAATAATTTTTCCTTTTTCAGCTTTTCCTTAATTTATTCAAGCCCTTTTTGACCTGTATCTTTAGACTGTTCTATCTCTTGTTATAACGCTGCCTTTTCCATATTGGTAAATAAGGGTGATTGTGTGGGGGAGGAGGGCCTAGCAGGCAGTCTCTTTCACATTTAAAAACCAGAACTAAACTTTCCCAGAGAGGAGAAATAATTGCCATTGTACCCAAACTCTTTTAGAAAGTAGAGAAGGAGGGAGCACTTTCTCATACATTTTTTCAGTATTACTCTGATCCTAAAACCCAGATAAAGATATCACACACGTGCACACAAAAGAAAACCACAGACCAATAACCCTCATGAACATAGATGCAGTCATCGCTTAACAAAATCAAATCAACTGATAGATATAAAGAAGAATGCGTCAGACAAAGTGGGTTTTATTATCAGAATGTAAGGTTGGTTTAACATCAAAAAAATCAATCATTGTAATTCCCCATATTTATAGAATAAAAGAGAAAAGCAGTATCATTTCAGCAGATGAAGAAAAAGACTTTAATAAATTCAACACCTATTCATGGTTAAAAAAAAATCAATAAATAAAAAAAGCTCAGCAAACCAGGAAAAAGGGGATTTCTTTAAAAAAAAATAACAAAATCAATATAATGTCAAACAACTAATTTGACCTTTTTTTCCAAATTGAATCTTTAAAATATACAGAGATGAGAAGAACCTTGTGGAACTTTGATGCTAATAGCTAACTTCATTGAGCACTCACTAAGAGCTCTATGAATATTGTCTTATTTAATCCTTACAACCCTATAAAATAGGTTCAATATTTATTCCCGTTTTACAGATGATGAAACTGAGGCTTACAGAAGTCAAATAAACTGCCTACAGAGATATAGCTAGTAAATGGCACAGCCAGTATTTGAATTGAAAATCTGTTTTGGAATTTGTGCCCCTAATCATTGTTCAGGACTACCCCTTGTCTCACCACTTTACCTTATAAATGAGGCAGCCCAGTGTCAAGTGACATTTATGCAAGGCAATGGCAAAGTAGGGACTAGAACCCAGGCCTTTGGACTCCTGGGGCACTGTTTTATTTTTCAGAAACTGTGTTACTTTCACATCTAATCCACCCACGCCTTCCTTTTTATCAAAACACACATTTTTTTCCTCCTTGGAAGCTCCAGGCCTGAAATACTAGAGAAATAAATATAACTTAGCGGAGCCAAGGACTGAGTTTTGTCTCCTGCTCTGTTTAGCATTCAAAACCACTAAGCCGCAGAGAAGACTCTGCCCACACCCAGAAAAGAGCATGTCAAAGCAGGATTGAGTGGAATCCTCTCTTCAGAGGAATGCAGATGGTGAGAAAGTGTGAAAGTATGAAAGGGAAAAGGAGGTAAAGAAAACTAAGGTCGGGGCTGGAGAACACTGGACGGTATTCATCTCTCAGAAATACGAGACTCTTGAGGACTGTACAAGGGAGTCCAAGGCGGTAAGTGCCCAGGGGCCTCAAACCCGCCCTTGTATGCACAAAGATCAGTTTCCGTCATCCTCACTCACAGCCACCAGGGTCTCTCAGAGGTCCCTGAGAGGTGCTGGGAGGCAGCCCCAGGGGCATCGAGGCTCAGGAGCTTTGCCCTGCTCTCTGGGCAGGGTTTGGCGAAATTAAAAAGAAAGAAAAATTATTCATCATCTAAGCAATGTGAATTAAGAAAAATGGTATGAGCTGGATGGTGTTTAAACAGGTCAGGAGGGAGAATTAAAATGTCATCACCCTTTCCTTTTACAGAAATGATGTCTTCGCTCAGATGGAAAGAAGCCCACCTTCCCCGCAGGCACCCATCGTGAGCCACGTCATGCCTGTATCCTGCACAAATTAGGGGCATGTAGAGCCGCATCCTGGGATGGTAAGGGTTGAGCTGTTGAAAACGTCGGGGAAAAAAGTACTTCAGGAGTGAGAAAGTTAACAAATCTAAAACGCCATTTACTTTTTTTTTTTTTTTTTGAGACAGAGTCTCACTCTGTTGCCTGGGCTAGAGTGAGTGTCGTGGCGTCAGCCTAGCTCACAGCAACCTCAAACTCCTGAGCTTAAGCGATCCTACTGCCTCAGCCTCCCGAGTAGCTGGGACTACAGGCATGCGCCACCATGCCCGGCTAAGTTTTTCTATATATATATTTTAGTTGGCCAGATAATTTCTTTCTATTTTTAGTAGAGACGGGGTCTTGCTCTTGCTCAGGCTGGTCTCGAACTCCTGACCTCGAGCGATCCACCCGCCTCGGCTTCCCAGAGTGCTAGGATTACAGGCGTGAGCCACCTCGCCTGGCCTGAAAGTTACTTCTGAATACCATCACGGTACACATTTGTGTGATATTCACACACAGCATAAAAAGTATATGGCAAGATCTTTGACTTTCTTCCCCAAATGGATTTAAAAAATAATATACATCATTCCAAAATAGAATTTAGGTGATCATTTTTTTCCTTCCCCCAAAATAGTGTGACCATTGAGTTTGAGATCATTGTTCTGTTCCCTCAAACATAAAGGGTAAAGAAATTTCCCATCAGTTCCATTGAGAAATATTTTTGGGTAGCCACAGAGTTTAGAAAAAAATAAAATATGGAAAAGAATATTTTGGGTCTTGGAAGGACTTTTTCACTCCTCTTAGTTTAATTTTATGTATTTAACACTAGGAGCAAAACAAAACAAACAAATGAACAATAACAAAAAATAAGAAAGTCCAAAACTAACCTTTTCTTCATTCTTAAAATACTAGGTTTGAAAACACAGAGTTTTTTCCAAGTCAGGAAAGTGAAAAAAAAAAAAAAAAAAAAAGAAAACACAGAGTGATTACCTGAGCCGGCCTGGGTCAAGTTAGAGTCCTGACTCCAGTTTACTGTGTTAGTCTTAAATAAGATCCTTAAATTTTCTAAACCTAGTTTATCATCTGTAAAATAAGCATATTAATATTAATAGTACCTTTTCACATAGCTGTTATAAGGATTAAATACAATGAAATTTTTTTCTTTTTGGAGACAGAGTCTCGCTCTGTTGCCCGGGCTAGAGTGCCGTGGCGTCAGCCTAGCTCACAGGAACCTCAAACTCCTGGGCTCAAGTGATCTTACTGCCTCAGCCTATGACATTTCTTTTAAAGCACGTGGTCTGAAATATATCTCAGCTGTTATAGTAAGGAGTACAAGAGTGAACAGAAAGTAACAGCCCTGGGGAAGGGGGCACAAATATGTAGGAAACCTCTAAGGAAGGAGCAAAAAGGAACCCAGGTGCTGAGGCAGAACCTCTGCTAGCACAAATAGTACTTTTTTGGAGCAAATTGCAAAGATAGATAGATGTGATTTCTGTCTTCCTCCAGGCTGGTTCAGTCCCACGCCAGGGCACACTGCTAGTGAGTGGGCAGCAGCGCTAATAAGGGAACTGGCAAAGGAATGATAACTTTGGGCAATTGTCACATACAGAGAGCTGTCTGGAGGGTCTGCGTGGAGATGGCTACTTCCTGAATGATAGTTTCCCCACTGTTTTTTTATTTCTCTGTGCTCTGAGATTATAACTGCCCACTAAGGAATTCTCGAGTTGTTGGAATGACCTGGAGATATGTTCAGGGAAAGATGAGAAGTTTCCAGTGACTTCAGTTTAGAATCATCAGGATCTAATGACTGGAAAAGTAGGATAGGGCAAAATCAGGAAAAGTTTGCATGAAGACAAAGACTTTCTCCTTGACCTAACTCTAGTCAGGCTCCTCTGAGTCCTCCTTTTCACTAGGCCTAAGCTTGGGCTCTGTCTTGGCCTGCTTACTCCAGCTTTAGCAAGAATCCTACTGAGTCAGTTTAGTGAAAATCCCCCTCTCTTGGTCTGATCACCCTTGATCCTTACCTCCCTGGCCTGCTTCCAGCAAAAATCTTGTTAGGTCAGTTTAGCAAAGAATTACCATACTTCTTGTAATTTTCCATCTCTGATACTGATCCCTCTATCCTGTTCTGGGCTATAAATCTCCACTTTTCCTTATCGTATTTGGAGTTGAGCCCCATCTCTCTCCCCCACTACAAAATGCCCTTATACTCGCCACTGATGGGGTTCAGGACCTGCTACCCCAAAATATGACACTTTGGCATATTGAATATTTTAAGCTGAAGGAATTTGAGAAACAGCAGGTACAGGAAGGACGGTCTGGGCTTTCCCTAAAGCAAGTCAGTAGACCTTTTAGTGAGAGGTGCCCTCCCTACAGCTGGAGGAAAGGAGCATCCTTATGTCTAAGGACAGAGGGACACTGAGCGGAATCTGAATGAACAGGCCTTGGTAAGTTTCCCCCTGTTTATGACTCTTAGCTCATACCCTTTCCCATGACTTTCCACTCTTCATCAAACCTAGTATAAAAACACTCAGGTCTAACCATTTCTTTGGGTCTTCATTTCCTTATAGCAAATGAATTTGTATGCTTTTCTCTTAGTAAATCTGTCTTTTGTTATAGAGCCCCAGCTGAGAACCTAGAAGGGTAGAAGGAAAAGATTTTTTTTCCTCTCCTACACTCCCCATGAATAAAGTCTTTCTTACCATCTTTAACAAGTATCATGATTAATTTTTTCTTTAACAAAACATACTAAGGAGATTAGAGTTTATCCTGGGTGCAGAGGCAAAGAGGAGCCAATGGGGGTTTGAAGCAGGGGGTTTTCGTGTTCGGGTTTGCACTCCAGCACGCGAGCTCTGTCCGCAGTGTGACAAATGCACTGCAAGGGGCGGGCCTGGTTTCATGGACACCAGCTGCAGTAAATCCAAGAGCAGCAACAGGCAAATTAACTGGTTTTGATCCTGTGAAATTTTCCTTTTTCTTTATTCACCTCCAGAACAACAAAATACCTGAGAAAATTGTCCAACTTCTTTGTAAGGTTTGTGCTGATGTTCTCAAAAGTAAAAAAAAGAAAAAGCAACCCTGATTCATAGAGCTTATGCACTATATGTATATATGGTCAAGGCTAAGTATTGACAGTTAATGTCACAAGAGGATACAGTGAAAATCATAATTCTGAATGGGGTGTCTGTCATAGATATTTCAGGGGTGCAGGCTAGGTATTGGATTGTTTGATGTAAGATGATTCTGTAGGTTTGTATTTCCAGTGTAACATTTCAATGCCTGGAACCTAGATTATTACTTTTAAGTAATACCTTCTGAAATGTAGGCCCAAAGTATACCCTTAGCTAGTAACTTACCATAAATGGGATCTTACTTATGGACTGGCTAATGGTGTTTGGTCTTAGCTGCCACCATAGGCTGACGGGGTTTGTCCTCATTCCATACTGGGTAAGTAAACCTCACGGGTCCAGTTCCCCGTATCAGTTTCCATTCAACCGTCTCTTCTAGAAAACCACAGTGGAATGCTGAATTTTCCTTGCATACCCTTCTTCAAGTTCACAAAGTAGTATCAAATTCAGAGGCATCCCATTTAGAAGGAGCAGGGGTGAGATCCGGGAGTGAAAGAGGAGAAAAGGCTGGTGGAGTGGGCCGGGTCCCAGAGGAGCGATGGCCATCTCCTAAGAATAAACAGTTTCACCAGAGGCCAGTGCTCGGGCCATCTGCTCAGTGTTTGCTTTGGACACTGCTGGCCGAGAGGTCTCGGGATTAGGCTGTCCTCTGAGATCTTGAGCTCCCAGGAGCAGGCTGCCTGCAGCCTGTCGCCTGGAGCTGTCCTGCGATTTCCGGAATTTTATAGAAAGGAGAAGGCCGAGTCTAAAATCTCTCCTGAAGGCGGCCACCCTGGCTGCGCCCAGCTCCTTGCAAACAAAGAAGTCAGCTGGGCGCCCCGAACTGCGGGGCTTCTGCAAGGGCCGGCGGCGGAAGGCGCCAGGCTCAGTGATTGAAACCACATGTGCTGGAGCTTTCCGAGAGCAGCGACCCAGACACCGGGGGACGGGCTCCTGCTGCTTTTTATGTTTCCTTTGTCCTTTGGGTTTCCAAAGTCAGAACCTCTAAGAGCCCTAGACCACCAATATCCTGGCAGAAAGATGCAAGTTTTGTTTTGTTTTTTAATTTGATGAAAGGGCATTTCCCCAAAAAAACATAACAGAAAATGACTAGAAGCCCCCAAGGGCCTGGGGCCTCCGCTTCCAAGTGCGTTCGCAGAGCAGCAGCCGGATCTCTCCAGCTAGGGGAGATTCCGATTCCCCCCGAGGAGACAGCAAGAAGGGACGGATTTCATTTGTGGTAGTGAGGCAGATTTATTAAACTAGTTTGAGATGCACATAGACTTTTAACTTAAAACTTAAAAAGTTACAGAACTAACGCATAAATATATTCTCATGAAACAGAGACCCTGCAAGGCCTCCCTTGACCCCTCAAGCCTCTTCCCCTCCCCCAAGTAATTGCTGTTATTAATTTTATGAATATCCTTCTAGATCTTTGTACTCATGTGTACCTGTATGTACACATAGAAATGTAAAACTTTTACACCGAACAAAAACTTGATTTTATTGTATGCGTTGTTTGTAATTTATTGTACTTTTTAGGAGGTTTTGAAAATTTTTCCGCAACAGAGATCCACTTTCTTCTCCCTAATGGGATTTATAATTATAAAGGGGAGGCGAAGTGGAGGGATTAGCTGGAGTAGCGTATCAGCAACAGCCCCCTTCCCCATTTTGTATGGCCTGGAGCTAAGAATAATTTTTACATTTTTATTTCTTTTTTATTTTGTAGAGACAGGGTCTCACTATGTCACTCAGGCTGGTCTTAAATTCCTGGCTTCAAAGGATCCTCCCACCTTAGCCTCCCAAAGTGCTGGGATTACAGGTGTAAGTCAGCATGCCCAGCCTAATTTTTACATTTTTAAATGGTTGAAAAAAAATAAAAGAAGAGATACTGTTTTCTAACACATGAAAATTATATAAAATTAAATTCAGTGTCTATAAATAGATTTTACTGGAACACAGCTACCCTCATTCATTTATGTATGGTCTATGGCTGCTTTCACACTGCAACAGCAGAACTGAGTGTGACAGAAATTGTAAGGCCTGCAAAGCCGAAAATAATTACTCTCTGGTTCTTTACAGAAAACGCTTGCAACCCCCTGAGCTACATAGTAGTTTTCAACTCAGTAGGAACCACTGTGGGTAAGAGATGTTCAAAAGGTTAGTGGACTATCAGATGCTAAAAATAAATCAGAAGGAATGAGACTGGCCAGTGAATTGGGGACACCGGTTCTACAGCTGGTTTTGCCATTGAGCAATCTGTATGGCCTTGAGGAATCAATTCTTCTCTTCAGGGAGAGAAATTTCCACATCTGTAATACAAAGGGTTTGGACTAGCTCTCTAAGCATGCTTTCAGTGCTAATATTTTCAGATTCTAACTTTGGAATTCTTATGTTTGCTGTTGCTGGCTATCCGTTTGTCAGAAGATGGGTTATCATTAGTTGGTGGAGAGAGATCTTCCTCCAGATCTGCCTCCAGATTAGAGAGTGGGGTGGCAACCTGGTGTTTCTGTTATTCCTCCATCCACCTGCTTACAACTCCCGCTAACACACACACACATACACACACACAACCTTTGCTAAAAGACTTCCTCTCTTCCTCTCTGCCAACTCTACACTAGGGCTCCTCAACCTCAGCACTACTGACGTTTCTGACCAGGTAATTCTTTGCTGTGGGGGCTGTTCTGTGCATTTAGGATGTACAGCGGCATCCCTGGCCTCTATGCACCGTATGCTACTTGCACCCACTCCATAACCCTCCTCCCTCCTTATGTTGTAACAATCAAAACTATCTTCAGACATTGCCAAATGTTTCCTGGGAAACAAAACTGCCCCCATTCGAGAACCACTGCTCTAACCCTAGGTCTCTTTCTAACCCTGGTTCAAGTCAACTGATTCTGGTTCACAATGGACTCTTCCATCTGTGAATTGCTGAGGTATTTTCCATATTCAGTAACTTTTCACTTAGCCTTATAAATGTAATTACTTCATTAATTTTAATAATGTTTATGAGGCGGCTTATATTGTCTTGTATTCATCATTGCAATGTGCATATTGCATCCCCCAAAGCACAGTGAATGCATTTTGAGAACAGGGACCATGTTTTATAATTCCTTTGATTTTGTGTGCGTCAACACAAAGACTTCAATAGTACTTACTTACTCCAATTTTCTTCTTTCCACTGTGGCCCTAGCAGATGGACTACTGTCTCTGGTATAGCCAGAAAGAGAGAATTAAGCTGATCTAGTCAAAATTCTTCAAGTTTGACCTTGATTCCAGGTGTCAGGCTGGGATAGGGGAGGCATTGAGAGATCCAGTTGTCCATGCACTCCTTTTAGGGATACCACGAGGGTCTTCGAAGTTGTTGAAATGTGAGCCTAAGGTCAGAGAGTGCCTCTTTAGGGCAGTTTCCTCAGTGCCTAGCAGAGGGGATGGGGAACCTATAGTCAGTGGCTTTGACCTCAGCATCCTACAGTCAAAGCTATAAGTGGAAGAAGGAAGAATTTGGGGATTACGGTGCAAAATCACCTAGGAACAGTGGTGAGTGAGGTTCTGGGCTGGACGGGATTTCTTAAAAACAGGCAGTTCTGCTCCTAGAGATAAGCCCATGGTTTCTTCTTTCCAGTCCAAAGTCCCACGTCTTGTCTCTTGCATCCCCGCATAGGCCCAGGGAAGGACACATCAAAAACCCAGTGGATATGTCAAAAACCTTATGCTGAACAAAAGAAGCAAGACAAAAGCATACATATTGTATGATTTCATTATATTCATTTCAAAACTAGGTAAAACTGACCTGGTAGAAATTAGAATGCGGTTGTGGGGATGTAGGAAGAATGAATGAAAAGGGCACAAGGGAACTTTCTGGGGTGATAGAAATGAATGTTCTGTATCTTGTTTTAAACACACTTGATGGTTTCACAGGTATATTCAATTGTCAAAGCTCATTGAACTGAACACTTAGACCTGTGTGTTTTTTTGTGTATAAATTAAACCATAAAAAAATAAAAATAATATATTTTTAAAAACCCAACCCAGTGGGGGATCATGATAAGCCGTTCCGTGGGCCAAGTCTCTCACCTTTGTGGGGGCGCTGCAGAGTTCTGGGTGACCTTATTTCCAGCTCCCATCCCCAAGTTTTCAGCAAGCTGCCTAAGGGCAGGACCCATGTTTCACTGTCCCTCTGTGGTAGAAGGGACACTGGCCGTGGAATCAGAACCCATGGACCTTAGTCATGACTTGTTCCCTGCAAGTCACTCAACTAACTTGTAGGGAAAAAGTCATTCTCCCTGCCCCTCACTGCCCACTCTGTTAAGTAGGGATACTCTCACTGCGGTGGATATACCCTAAGGTGGCTTCCAAGCCCCCCAACTCCTGGTATTCATGCCTTGTTTTTTTTGTTTATTTTATTTTATTTTTTGAGACAGAGTCTCACTCTGTTGCCCAGGCTAGAGTGCCATGGCGTCAGCCTAGCTCACAGCAACCTCAGACTCCTGGGCTCAAGTGATCCTCCTGCCTCAGCTTCCCGAGTAGCTGGTACTACAGGCATGCGCCACCATGCCCGGCTAAGTTTTTCTATTTTTAGTTATTTGTCTAATTTCTTTCTTTCTTTCTTTCTTTTTTTTTTTTTTAGTAGAGACAGGGTCTAGCTCTTGCTCAGGCTGGTCTCAAACTCCTGAGCTCAAGTGATCCTCCCGCCTCGGCCTCCCAGAGTGCTGGGATTACAGGCGTGAGCCACCACACCCGGCCTCATGCCTTTGTGCAATCACAGACCCTTGAGTGTGGGCTGGACCGGTGACTGGCTTCTAACCAACAGGACATGGCAGAGGTGATGGGCTGACACTCGTGTTAAATTATATAAAACTTCTCTCCTAGCAGGCTGGAATTAGAAGTACTCCTGCTGGACAGGGTGTAGTGGCTTATGCCGTAATCTTAGTGAAAAGGGCAGCCTTGCAAAAATAACAGGAAAATACCTAATCCCACAGTCTCCCCAGGAACAGTTAGAGATCCATCCTGTGAGTTCTCTCGCTAACAGGCAGCCTGCAGTTCTTTTCTGCACAACTTCTGAAGGAAGCTAAATGGACGGAAAAGAGATGTAAATCTCTCTCTTTCAAAATTGTTTGTTTGAGGCCGGGTGCGCGGTGGCTCACGCCTGTAATCCTAGCACTCTGGGAGGCCTGTAATCCTAGCACTCTGGGAGGCCCAGGCGGGTGGATCACTCAAGGTCAGGAGTTCGAGACCAGCCTGAGCAAGAGCGAGACCCCGTCTCTACTAAAAATAGAAAGAAATTATCTGGCCAACTAAAAAATATATATAGAAAAAATTAGCCAGGCATGGTGGCGCATGCCTGTAGTACCAGCTACTTGGGAGGCTGAGGTAAAAGGATCGCTTAAGCTCAGGAGTTTGAGGTTGCTGTGAGCTAGGCTGATGCCATGGCACTCACTGTAGCCCGGGCAACAGAGTGAGACACTGTCTCAAAAAAAAAAAAAAAATTGTTTGTTTGAGAGTTTGCTTTTACAGAGTTCCTGAGTAAACAGCAGGAGAATAAGCTCCAAGCCTCAACCGTATCTTGAGGACAGAGTCACATCTCCTGTGACAATCCCTTCTCCAAGGAAAGGCAGGAAACCAACTCTTGGACTTTGACATCCTTGCAATTTTTGTTATCTACCTGCTGCCGCTTTTGTTATCAACTGACAGCCATCACTTTTTTTTTCTCTCTCTTCGTCCCCCTTAAAATCAGTGAGTCACCTGGCCTCACTGCTGGCACCACTTCTCTTCCTTTGGGATGTCACGCTGTGTCCCTGCTCTATTCTCCACCCCCTCCCCGCCCCCCTGCCTCTTTTCTCTCTCTCTCTCTCTCTCTCTCTGTCTCTCTCTCTCTCTCTCTCTCTCTCTCATTCTTTCTGTCCTAAAGGATAAAATAAACTTTTTTACTCTATCCTAATTTCTGCATGAGAAATCTTTCTCCACCCACACCGTGAGCACCTACTGGCCTTTCCACCCTAACACTCAGCACTCTGGGAGGCTGAGGCAGGAGTTCAAGACCAGCCTGAGCAAAATAGCGAGACCCCATGTCTACAAAAAATAGAAAAATTATCTGGGTGTGGTGGTGCACACCTGCTGTCCTGACTACTCAGTAGGCTGAGGCAGGAGGATGGCTTGAGCCCAGGAGTTTGAGGTTGCTGTGAGCTATGATGATGCCACTGCACTGTAGCCTGGGCACTAGAGTGTAACCCTGTCTCAAAACAAAAACTACTACTGCTGACCTTGAAGAAGCAAGCTGCTGTGTTGTAAACTGCCTAAGGTGAAGGCCATGTGACAAGTGACTGCTGTGGGTGGTCTCTGACGGATATCGGGAAGGAACTGAAACTCTCGGCCCTACAATCACAAGAAACTCCATACTGCCGACAACCACATGAGCCGGGAAGCCTGTCCTTCCCCAGCTGAGCCCCCAGATGAGAACGAGCGACACCTTGACTACTACAGCCTTATGAGATTCTAAGCAGAGGACCCAGCTAAGCTGTAGCTGGACGCATGACCCATAGAAATAATGACATGATTGTGTGTTATTTCAAGCTGCTCAGTTTGTAGTCATTTGTTACAGAGCAATAGATAATTAACACTCCTATCTCTGTGGTCTGTGTGTGAGGCTTTCTAATCTGCAACGCACATAAATCCATAAGGAATTATTGGATCCAGTATCTAGCACAGTTCATACATATTGTACTCTCAATAAATATTTGTGAATGATGATGTGTTTGGTAAAATGAGAGTAAAATGGGACATCAAGGCGAGCATCCTGGCAGAAAAGAAGTCATACAAAGCAATAGACTGAGAGATTTTTGAAAGTGCCAGGGGTATCCTTTGCCTTGCAGATTTGTGGGCTGATTGCACGTGGACCTCAGGTTACCAGCTGGTGGGTCCCTTTCTGCTCCGTCCCTCGAATTGTCCCCATTCCACTGGCTGACCATGTAGTGGGGCCTGACCTTCCCTCCACCCCAGCCCTTCAGACTCCAGGCTCTAGAACCACATTAGCAACTAAGCCACATGTGGCAGCAGAGCACTTGAAATGTGGCTAACTGGACTTGAGATGCACTATAAATGTAAAATGTACACTGGATTTTGAAGACTTAGTATTATAAAAAGTCATCTCTGGCTTCCCTGCATAGGCCCAGTGAAATCTGCATAGGACTGAATTTCGAAGTCTTAGTATAATAAAAATCTTGTTAACATTTTTACATTGCTTACAAGTTGAAAAAATATTTTGCATATTTAGGGTTAAATAAAAATACATTAAAATTAATTTCCTTTGTTTCTCTTTGCTCTTTTTGACATGACTGCTAGAACATTTTAAATTCCATGGAGGGTTGCATTCTATTTCTATTTCTGTGTTTTCTATTGGACCACAGTGCTCTAGAGTGACATTAAAGGGTTAACTTTGTGCTCAGATCCATTTCCCTGCCAACCCACTCACTGTGACTCACTGGTTGAGAACTGCTGCCCAAGGTAACTGACTAGGTCTCGGCCACCAGAAACTGAAGAGGACACCCCTTTTACTTGCACACCACTGACAGTGCCAGTGTGAGCTCCATGGGCGGGTTTGGCTCTGCTGATGGTTTTAATGTACTGAGCGAGCTCTGCTTCTCACCCCGTAACACTGAATGGCATCGTACTCCCCAGCCTTAGTGAGCCTGATGAATGCCCTAGGAAGTCAGCACCTACTGCCTCACCCCCATCTGTCACTTTGCATGTCCCCCCCTGCTCTTCAGCTCCCACCTAGACCCCTTCCTGGAGGGGAAGATCCATGAAACCAGCAAACGTGGTCTGGGCCCAGCACAGGTAGCTCCCAGCTGCTCACTACTGCGCTTAGAGGCCGGGAGCAGGGCAGGGCTGGCTGTGTCCACGATGGCTGCTTAGATGAGAGGCTTTTGGTCATACCTCCCGGCATTATTTCCCCTCAGTTCTAATAGTGATGCTTGTAATTCTGTCAGATTAGCCATTCAAAAAGGTTTAAGAATTTTTTTTTTCCTGTTAAAATCCAGATATCCCTGGGAAGGGTGATAGATTCAGCTGTTATCTTTCATTGGTTGGAGAGCAGTATCATGTTGTAGTTAAAAGCAAGGGCACTGGAGTTAGACTGCCTGGGATTGAGGTCAAGCCCTACTACTGATGAGCGGTGTGACCTCATGCATGTTGCTTAACTTCTCTGTGCCTCACTTTCCTCATCTATAAAATGCAGATAAAAAGAGAATGTACCTTTTTATTGCATTGTATTGTACTTTTTAAGAACGCTTACCTTTGAGATCTATCCTCTTAAATTTTTAAGTGTACATTATTGTTGACTATAGGTGCAATGTTGTACAGCAAATCTCTAGAGCTGATTCATCTTGCATATCTAAAACTTTATACCTACTGATTGACAACTCCCTATTTCCCTCTCCCCCCAGTCCTTGGCAACCACCATTCTATTCTCTGTTCTGTGAGTTTGACTATTTTGAATATGTCATATAAGTGGAATCATGCAGTATTTGTCCTTTTGTGACTGGCTTATTTCACTTAGCATACATAGTGTCCACGGATTTATCTATGTTGCACGTATTGCAGAATTTCCTTACTTTTTAAGGCTGAATAATATTCCATAAAAAAGATTACATACCCAATATCACGATTGTGAGGATTAAATGAGATCATCTATGCAAAGTGGGATTTTTTTGTTTGTTTTCGAGACAGGGTTCTGCTTTGTTGCCCTAGGCTGGAGTACAGGGGCATGATCACAGCTCACTGCAACCTTGAACTCCTGGGCTGAAGTGATCCTCCTGCCTCAGCCTCCCCAGTAGCTGGGATTGCAGGCAAGTGGCACCACACCTAGAGAATTTTTTTCATTTTTCATAGAGATGGGGTCTTGCTATGTTGCCCAGGCTGGTCTCAGACTCCTGGCCTCAAGTGATCCTCCTGCCTTGGCCTCCCAAAGTACTGGGATTACAGGCACGAGCGCCCAGCCCATACAAAGTGTTTAGAGCTTGGCACATGTACACACTCAGTAAATATTGGCTTTTACTATTTCCTTATTTCTTATATATTAAGTGCCTGCTGTTTGGGGAAAACAGATGAATCAGACACAACCCTGCTCTTAGATCACAGTCTTAGTGGGGAGTTAGACATGTAGACCCAACTACAAGTAGAGGTAGGCCCACTCCCCAGTTCTGTGGCACGTCCTCATTCTTGACACCCCCTTCTCGAGGATTTCCTCCTTCCTGCTCCCTGTCATGGGTTCTTCTTCCTCATGGGTATGTCCTGTGAACAATGGTTCTGACTTTGGCTCTCTTTCATCCCCCGTCCCCCTGCCCCTGGTGGTCTCTTCACGCCCAGGGACTCCACACACCTAGATGCCGATAACTCCCAAACTTACCACCAGACTTCTTTCTTCCCCGAAGACCATCACATCCAGCTGAAGTAGCTCTCCTTCAGTGTTTCGCAGGCACCTCAAACTCAGTGCTGCGCCTCCTGCATTTCTTATCTGATTGAGTGGGGCCATTCCCCACTTAGTTTCCGGAGCCAGAACTGCGAGTCACACTTGGTCCCTCTCTCTTCCTTTGCTTTACGTGCAGCCGGCCCTGGCCCTGCAGATTCTGCCTCCTGGACGCCTTTGACTCTGACCTTCTCTGTCCCTGCTGCCTGCTTAATGCAGACTCTCAGACCTTCACTGAATCACCTTCGAGATGGACTCTTTGCCTTCAGTTTTATATTTTCCAATTTATTCACTACCTGTTTTCTAAAATGGCATTATGTTTTTCAAGTTCAACTTCAAATGCAGTATGGTAAAAAGACCCTTGGAGATCTGACCTTGCCTGGCTCTCCAACCTCATCCCACATGCTGTTCCATCCCTGTGCTCTGTTCTAGCTATGCAGACCTGCTTCCTATTCCACACGTGAACCCTCACACAGCTGTCTTTGCGGTCACTATTCCTCCACCTAGAGCAGCCTTCCCTACCCTTTTATCCTGCCTGTGGCCTCGTGGTCTACCTTGCACTGGTCCCATAAGCCTCAGAGGTCACATCCTCCAGCAAGCCTCTCTCGACTGCCCTGTCTTTGGGTTCCCATAGCACTATGTGCACAGCTCTAACTAGCGTTCGGTATTGTGACGTGTCCCCTGCTAGGCTGTCACACCTGGAAGGTGAGGACCATGTCCTTACTGCCTGCATCTTCAGCATCTTGTGCAGTGCTGGGTACATAGTAGGTGCTCAGGAGATGGTTGTTGAAGAAATGAATGGAGGTGATGTAACTTGCCTTATAGGGAGCATAGAGTAGTGGTTAAAGACATTGACTTTGGAGCCAGACTGTGTCAATTCTTTCACCTAGAGACAAGTTACTTCATCTTTCCGTACCTCAGCATCCCTGGGTATAAAATAGGGATAATGATAGTACACAGCCTCGTGAGTTAGTGGTGAAAATTAAATAAGTTAATATCTGTAGGGCACATAGTACGTGGCATGTTTTAAGTGCTACATAAGTGTAGCTGTTATGTCTAGGGTTGCAGAGCTTTTAAGTAGCTTTCAAAGCTAGCATTTAACCCAGGTCTATCTGACCCCAAAGCTTATGCTGTTTTCACTGTGCCATGCTGTGGCAGATTTGTGTGAACTCTGCACAAGGGCATTTGGATGCAAGATGAATAGAAAGAGAAAAGAGCATCAGGGGTCTGCAATTCTAGCAGCTTAAAGCTTAGCATGCAAGGATGTGCCTGCTTGTGACAAGGAATGAGGAGAAAATTTGACCCCATGAATAGGAACATCTAAATTTACATGTTCATAAAATGAGCTGGCTACTGTTCTACTTCCCATCTGTCTCATAATAGCCACAGGTCATCTCTTGCCTTACCTTAGCAGATGGGAAGGATATTGGATGCTTAGGACTGTTTCCTTGCCCAGTGGGGATCTTACTCCTACACTTCAGACATTCTAAGAGATGAACAGATCCTCTGTTGAAGAACTCCAAGTCTGAATGCCACATCCCCTAAACTTCTGTCCTCGTCCTCTAGAACCCTTGTCCGTACCTCCCTGACATTTATAGTGGGAGGAGAGCCAACTGGGTGCTGGTCATTACTAAGAAATATATCTGAGCAAGCCTTCTCCTTTGCCAACTTACTGCCCATGTTGTATTCCATAGAGACTGAGGTCTAGGGTGTGCCTAATGTCTTAGCTTCTTGAAACATTGGCCCTTTTTAGAAAGGCTACTTCCACCCTATCGTGGCTGTGTCCTCACAGAGCATTCACGCACTGCTTTTCAAAGCAAGAATTATATTATATTTCCCATATAGTCAACCCATGTGCTCAAAAAAGGGGAGGTGGGCTGGGACGTTGTGAGGGGTGGGCAAAATATCCAGGGCCCTGAATTTTCAGGAAGCAGATGTCTAAGTTACCACCAGAGGAGATGGGTGTATACACGTCACAACACGTGCCTTTGAAAAGTCCACTGAGTCATGCTAAGAAAATGGTGTTTAGCTTCTCGCAATCTTCGTACTTTTGCTGCATGCGTGAGAATGGCATTTGCTCAGTGCAGAAAGGGCATAGCCCAAATTCAACACTAACCAGGAAGACATTTCTCTCCTCATGGAATAAATACATTCCTGGAAGGCAGGGACTGTTATCTGACTTTGTAGCTCTCACAATATTTTGCAATACTTATTTAAACAAACTGGTCTAGGAGCCCCTGGTCAAAGTTCTATCACAGGGGAATAAGCGAACGGCTGGTCAAGTGACTCCAGGCCACCTGGACTTCTTGATAGACACGTGAAGAGGAGACCCAGGTTAGCCTGAGGTTTTGAATCTTTCCATCTCATCTTACCACCTTTCTGATACTGGCAGACTTGTTCATTCAGCAAGTATTCTGGGGGCCCCTGCTATGTGCCAGGCAGTGACGTAGCGTGGGGACGGCAGCAGGGAGGAGGAGAGGAACACCATCTGGGAGCTTACGGGCAAGGACTTCTGGAGCACCAGTGGAGCCAGGCCGTGGAGAGGGAACCACTGGTTTCTGTAGAACAAGTTATTTCAGCTCATCCTTGCCATTTCCCCAGCAGCTCTGTATGACAAAGTCCACACATGAAAAAGGCTGCTGCCTGCAGTGACCTGGTGGTCAGAGTCACTTACTTTAAGTTTTTTGTTTTATAGAGATGACTTTTGGTTGTATTTACCTGACTGCTCATGAAGCTGTCCTGGGGACACCTGTAAAGCCACTGGCACTTGTCCTCATAGTCCTTAGCCTCTGCTTTTTTTGCTTTTTTCCTCCCCGTGTTGGTGCCCCCACCTGCTCACTCACTCATTCATTCTAAAGGTGCTTATTGAACGTCTAACTACTGAAGCATTCTTCAAGGTATTTTATTAGGAATACAAAAATGAATAAAATACCATACTGTCATTTTTCCAGTACAGAACGTCAGACTCTAGTCGGGGAGACAGATAGATGAATGCACAATTACCAGGTAATATACAAGCGCCTGTGAGACATGTGGGGACAGAGCTGTACCTACTTTCTCCCCGTTCCTACTTCCCAAAGTCAGGGGAGAATCTGATCAGCTAATTCAAGCTGAGATATGGAGTCTGATAGGAACCAAATGTGTTACCCTTCCCAGGCACATTTTGCTTGTTTCATAGCATCTTCATTTTTAGCATGTTCATTAATCAAAGCCACCGTCTTATGTCTGTTGAAATTTTTCTACTTCTAGTACCACTCCCTTAATTCAGGCTTTTATCACTTCACTCCTGCTCTAGTTTCCAATAGCTCCCTGCCTGCTGTCTTGCCCCTCTCCAGAGCATTCTTTGCAAGCCTGTCTGATTGTAGCCCTTCAATCTATGGGAAAGCAATTTAAACTCTCTCGACCTCCATTTCCTATCATAACCATTCAAGAATGGCTCAGATGATACCCTGATGATTTCGTTGAGTATTTGTAGTATGCAAATGAGATCATGTTTATGAAAAATCTTAATCATTGTAATAACATGAGTTATTATTGTTGTGTTTAACTACCCAGCTTAAAAGTGTTCAGTGGGAGGAAGTCTATCTGTAGCTCAGCCCGCCATATTCTGGTGTCAGCTCAGTTTCTCAAGCTCTTTGCTTCTCCTCTTCTGCAAAATGAATGCTCCAGTCTTACGAGGTCGATCTGTTCAACATCCTCCCAGCAGGTCTTATGCAGCCATGTCTCAACATTTCCTTCGTGGAATGCGCTCTCCTCCGCCCCTGCTCCCTCCCTCCCTCCTCATCCAAATTTTACTTGCCTTTCTAGCTAACTGGATGCCCACCTCTTCAGGAAGCCCTGCTTCAAACCACGCTGGCTCTTGGCAATTTCTCCATCTCCTGAGTTCCCTCCCAGAGTACCACACACCTGGCATGTACCCAGCAGCCCTGCTGGTAGATTTGCATTATTTCCACATGTGTGGGAATTGTTTCCTCCTCTAAACCAAATGCCTCTTGTTATGGGCTAAATCATGTCCCCCCCAAAATTCATATGTTGAAGTCCTAACCCCCAGTACCTCAGAGTATGACTGTATTTGGACATAGGGTCTTTTTAAAGTCAAAATGAGGTCGTTAGGGTGAGCCCTAATTTATTATGACTGGTGCCCTTATAAGAAGAGATTAGGACACACACAGGCACAGAGAGGCCACCGTGTGGAGACTGGGGGAAGGTGGCCTCCTAAAACCCAAGGAGAGAGGCCTCAGAAGAAACCAACCCTGCCGACACCTTGATCTCGGACTTCTAGCTTCCAAACCCTGTGCAAAAATAAATTTCTGTTGTTTAAGTCACTCAGTCTGTGGTACTTTTGTTACGGCAGCCCAAGCAAACAAATACACCCCTCAAGGTGCAGCCACTTTTGACTTCCTCCAACGCTCAAATGAGGGAAACATTTGCCAAATACCTTGTCAGTTTTTTCCTTTGCCTCCATATTGCCCCCTGTATCTTTTCATGTCATATGTCCTATATGTCCCAAGCACACTCAGTACTGCCTGGGAAAGGACCTTGAGCATGGAGGTTGTGTAAGAAATACCTGAAGGGGAAGAAGCACTTTGAAAAAAAACCTCTTCAGACACTGGGCTGGTACAGCTTGCCCTCGAACGAAGCTCATTGAGGATGTTTGTTATTTTTTCTAAAGGTTTTCTTTAGGAAAAAAAAAAATCTCTTGCCATGGAACACATCTGGCTGAGAGAGTACAGAGCAGTGACATTAAATGTAATTGACATTACAGCATCTCTCTGGACCGTTGTTGATGGAGCGCCCAAGGTTCCAGGGCTCGTGGTGCGGCAATACTGACATTCAGGCTTGCCAGTCGTCTGGAACACTGAATGAACCCTTCTGCCCTCCCCCGGGCGCAGAACAGCTTCCAGGGTTTGAGCAAATATGAGTTTCAGATATTTTCTCTCCAAGGGGGAGGGCTCAACTGAAAACTTTTATCTGATCTTTTTTTTCCTGAACTTCTTTTCTCTCCTGCCAGCTTCTCTCCTTTGAGTTCTATTGCCATGACAACATCTGTCCTTAGAGATTTACCTCTTCTGCTTAAAATTTTGGCCCAAGTATAGAAATACAAAATCCTCTTTCCTTGTGCCCTTAATAAATATGAGGCAGACTGCAGCATTCAAAAGGAACTTTACTATGAACTAAAGCAGGAGGAACCCCACCAACATACATA
>CM052438.1:101520125-101583714 GCA_028533085.1 Varecia variegata | reverse complement strand
TGAACCCTTCTGCCCTCCCCCGGGCGCAGAACAGCTTCCAGGGTTTGAGCAAATATGAGTTTCAGATATTTTCTCTCCAAGGGGGAGGTCTCAACTGAAAACTTTTATCTGATCTTTTTTTTCCTGAACTTCTTTTCTCTCCTGCCAGCTTCTCTCCTTTGAGTCCTATTGCCATGACAACATCTGTCCTTAGAGATTTACCTCTTCTGCTTAAAATTTTGGCCCAAGTATAGAAATACAAAATCCTCTTTCCTTGTGCCCTTAATAAATATGAGGCAGACTGAAGCATTCAAAAGGAACTTTACTATGAACTAAAGCAGGAGGAACCCCACCAACATACATATACATAAAGAGCATAAAAACATCTGTGAAGTATTCATTTTTAAACAACTGGCCCACTTAACTTGCTCACAGGCACTAGTTCTCTAGGCTGTAGATTAGAGATCCCCTTGTAATTTTTGGGCTTTTTGCCCTTTGATTCTTTTCTGTTCCATTTCAGAGAAGGCGTAATGCTGACCTTCTGGTTCAAAAATGACGGCCCACCTTAGGATGAATATGGAGCCCAGATATTTCTCAGCACTTATTCTCTGTGGCAAGACAGAGTCTATGCTAAACCACGCCCTCTCTCACCTCCTCCTCCACGCAGATAGGCTCGAGGATGACATTTTTGCACCCTATCCTGACTTGACTTCTATTGGTCGGTGAGAAGCTGGTTTCTCTTTGTGATTGGGGTATAGACCAGCAAACTTGAAGACACAAAACTAGCCCCCTATCCTAAAGCTCAGACTGAGTAGCTGCAGAACTTATAGGCATTTTGGCTACTAGGACAGCCTTTCATGGAGGCCAGATAGGCAATAGCCTGCTCTGTGGTGTTTATGGGTCTACTTTTGTGGGTGTGGAGGTCTTGCCCATTCGTGCCAGCTGTGTAAGTAGGGCCTTGAGAAAGTAGATATTTTATCCTGGAGTTTTACAATGTTAGACTAGAAGAGAACTTAGATCTCTTATCATATCAGGTATCATGAAATATAGCATGGCATATCATGTCAAATAAATAAGGGTTGACCACTTAGAATTGGGGAGAGATCACTGGTTTAGAATCAGGAGGTCCAAGGTTGAGCCCTAGTTCTATCATTAACTAATCTGAGTGACCTTGCAGAAATGCCCCTCAGCTTTCTGGGGCCCTGAAATAATATAATACCTGCTTCAAACTTCACCAAAATGATCATAATTCATTGTGGAAACAATGATGATCCTTGCTAATCGGAAGTTCTGATGGGCAGTTATACGTGCCTTTGATGGCTATAACGGGAAACAAAATATGTAATTACTATAATTTGGTGGTCAGAAGTATTTTGAAATATAGACTCACTGGGAAGAAAACAATAGAAAAAGCTTCAGTGGTTAAAAAGTTGGGGTGGGGACTATTAGAATAGATGATACAGAAGTCCCTTGTAACTCTGACATTCTAGAATTCTTGTCCTGTATTATCATTGTATGTGGAAGTATGTAAAGTGCACACAAGCTTCAAGAAGGTGGGGCTAGCAAGGGAGTGAGGCACTAGAGAAGGCCCAGGAAGGAGAAGTGTTTCTATGTCGTGGCACTATTTGTGACCCAGTAAATCCATTGTGTCATTTAATACTTACAGCCATCCTATGAGGAAGGTGTTATTATTTTAATGATGGAGAAACAGGCTCAGAAAGGTTTAGTTTTGCATAACTTACAAGAGGTAGAGCTAGGATTTTACTCCGTTCAGGGTCTGCTAGTTTTCCAAACGTATGTACCATAATGTCTTTTCACCCAGAGATGTGGTAGCCAGCCTCCGAGACGGCCCCCATGACTCTTGCCTCTGGTATTCATGTCCTTGTATAGTCCCTACATTAAATAAGACTGAACTTTGTGACCAGTAGATTTTTGCAGAAATGACAGTGTGTGACTTCTGAGGCTTGGTCATAAAGCACACTGTGGCTTCTACTTTGCTCTCTTGGATTGCTCTCTCTGGGGGAAGCCAGGCACCATGGCATGGGGACGATAAAAGAGCCTATGGAAAGGCCCACATGGGGAGGAACTGAGGTCTCCTGCCAACACCAACACCATGTAAATATGCCATCTTGGAAGCTGTGGTGGGCTGAGTGTTTATGTCCCCCCCTCAAATTCATATATTGAAGCCATACCCCTAAGTGTGGCTCTATTTGGAGAAGGAGCCTCTAAGGAGGTAATTAAGGTTAAATGAAGGCAAAGGGGTGAGGCCCTGATCAACAGGATTAGTGCCCTTATAATAAGAGACACCAGAGAGCTTGCTCCCTTTCTCTCCCCATATGTATGCACCAAGGAAAGGCCATGTGAGGACACAGCAAGAAAGTAACCACCTGCAAGCCAGGAAGAGAGCCCTCAGCAGACACTGAATTTGTTGGCACCTTGGTCATGAATCTTAGCCTCCAGAACCGTGAGAAAATAAATGTCCGCTGTTTGAGTCACCCAGTCAGCGTCATTTTATGACAGCCTGAGCAGACTAAGACAGAAGCAGATCCTTTAGCCCCATCAAGCCTTCAGACGACTGCAGCCCCACCTTGACTGCAAACTCAGGAATGGTCCTAAGACAGAACTGCCTAGCTAAGCTTCTGAATTTCTGATCCACAGAAACTGTGATATAATAAATGTTTGTTGTTTTAAGTCACTAAGTTGGGGGGGAGTGATTTTTTTTCAATGCAACAATAGATAACTTGATGGAAGAAGCGAGGGAGAGGGCTGTTTGTCCCAAGGCAGTGCACCCCATAGCCACATTGGAGAAATGCGGTGGAGCGATGCCTGGCTGTGCTCCAGCCCACAAATCATGCTTCCTTCCTCCCAGAAAGCTTTGCTGAGCCTCCCCAGAAGCAGCGCACGTGGCTCCGGGGAAAACCTCCATGGATATCACCACTTGGGCTTTTTCTTTCCAGGACTCTTTGACTTTGCTAATAAATTATTTTGGGTAAAATTTCTATTGAATGGCTGAGGCTTATGACCAAAATAATGCTTAACAGCTTTAGGAACAGAAACACTGAGGCATTGCGTTTATTCCCAGGAAAATGGAGGAATCCCAGAGGTTAAAAACCTAGGACCAATTTATCATCTGGCTCTGCATGCTAAAGCAAAATTCAGAGGAACTTGGAGAGGTGACCCTCATGGTATTGCTACAGCAGGGTGGAATATTCTGAGTAGCCTTAGGACATCAGACCTAACCTTAAATAATCCCAGTCCAGGAGAATCCTAGGATCCCAGAGCTAGAATATCCTAGAAGTCACCCAGGACAGCCTCTTTATATCACGAATAAAGAAGAAACAAAGGCCCAGAACTTGAGCCACCAGCCTAAGTGTTCAAGGCGTGTAAGTGATGGAGCAGAGACTGGGACATTGGTCTTTGGATTTTAAGTGCAGGTGGTTCTCTTGCCGTCCAGCACCAGGAGGAGAGCAGGGAGCCATTTTCTTCTTCTAAGTGATATCCTGGAACCGATTCAGTAGTGCACCATTGCCCTCCCCATGGGCATTTCTTTCTTTCTTTCTTTTTTTCTTTTTTTTTTTTTTTTATGTCCCTCGAACTTCTGATAACCATTTCTTTATTTTCTTTTTTTCTTTTTTATTTCAAAATATTATGGGGGCACAAACGCTTTGGTTATATAGATTGCCTTTATACCTCCCAAGTCAGAGCTACAAGTGTGCCCATCCCCCAGGCAGCACACTGGCACACCACACCCATTAGGTATGAATTTCCCCATCCCCTCCCCGCCTCCCACCTGCCCGACACCAGATGAATGTTACTTCCCATATGTGCACATTAGTGTTGATCAATTAGTACCAATTTAATGGAGAGTACATGTGGTGTTTGTTTTTCCATTCTTGTGATACTTCACTTGGAAGAATGGGCTTGAGCTCCATCCAGGATAATACAAGAGTTAGTTCATCATTCTTTTTTTTTCATGGGTGAGCCATTTTTTATTTTATTTTATTTATTTTTTTTGAGACAGAGTCTTGCTCTGTTGCCCTGGCTAGAGTGCCGTGGCGTCAGCCTAGCTCATAGCAACCTCAAACTCCTGGGCTCAAGTGATCCTTCTGCCTCAGCCTCCCAAGTAGCTGGGGCTACAGGCATGCACCACCATGCCAGGCTAATTTTTCTATATATATCTTAGCTGTCCATATAATTTCTTTCTATTTTTAGTAGAGACGGGGTCTCGCTCTTGCTCAGGCTGGTCTCAAACTCCTGAGCTCAAACAATCCGCCCGCCTCGGCCTCCCAGAGTGCTAGGATTACAGGTGTGAGCCACCGCGCCTGGCCTGAGCCATTTCTTTATTACATGAATTTTTTTCCTGCTCTTTCCAACCTGGTCCCTTCTGCACAAAACCCCCAGGTTTGGTCTCCTAGGCTTTGACATAGATCTTAAAAGTACTCCCTGCTGCTCCGCTCAAACTCTGACGCCCAGCAAGCCTTCGTCAGGGTAGGAAGCTGGTGTAACGGCAAGCGCCCCGGACCGCGCAGGGTTACACTGGGCTCTAACATCCGCCACTGGTCCACACTGGGATTTTAGGCAAGTCACGTACTGCTTCTCAGCTTAAGTGCCCTTCCAATTATAGCCTGCCATCCCATAAATCAGAGAAAGCAATCCCTTTTAATGAGTTATCCAGCCAACTCTCAGCACACCTAGATAATATAATGCTGCAATCTTGATACAGTGTTTCTCTCCGGGAGGAGACTATTGAAGAGTAAGAACAATGGTGGAGAATTCAGGCTCTATGGATGTTTGAGTGTCAATCTCCACTGCTCCAAATCAGACCTTGGGACTCCAGGGACTGTGCTGCCTTGGCCCGGAGGCATTGCAGCCCTGGGTGGACCTGCCTATCTGGACCTCACTGCCTCCCTCTTTGAAAGGGCACTGCTTATTGTTTTCTCACCTGTGCCATGCTGTTAGGTGCATTTTAGTTTTGCAATACATCACAAAACCAGTAGACTACCCAAATATTTATAGTCCCTAAAATCAGGGTTAGTTCAACTGTTGTCCTCTTTCTGTGCTGGGTTAAACACAGGGGCTTTGGAACTAGACAGACCTGGGTTCAAACTTGGGTAAGTTATTTCACACTTCTGAGCCCCAAGTTGTTTGCATTTACAAAGTGTGGTGCCAGGAATACATAGTGCACAGGGCGGTGGTGATTAGATTGCATAAGATAATCACATACAAGGCTTTGCAGTGTGTGGCACAGAGAAAATATTCAGTGAATATTAGCCATGACTATTTCTAGTCCTTGTCTAACTCATTAAGCCTCGTTTATGTGCCAGGTATTGCACGTGGCAGTGGGGATTCAAACATAAAGAAGTCGTTCCCTTACGAAGTTCACGAAATAGTTCCTATGCAGGCCTGGTTCTAAGACATTTGGAAAATAGGGGAAAAGCCAAAGATCTGTTAAAGCATTAAAAAAATGAATGTGCTTAAGTTTTGATGTGTGTGCATTATTAAAAAAAAATTAAAGCACTGTCTGGAAAGCCCAGCCAAAACCCACTATCTCCTAGGAACTCTAACAGCATGTAAATATCAGCCTGCATACCTTCCAGAAGGTGCTCACACCAGATTACGGCATTAGCCCGTGTAGGAGCCTGCAGGTCCCCTGTGCAGAAATTCGCAGTGCAGCCAGGGGCGAGCCTGCACTTGCTGGGAGGGAGGAGGAAGAGACAGAGATGCGTGTGTGAGAAAGGCCAAGTGCGTCTCCTCGTGTCTCCCATGAGGCAGGCAGCCAGTGATGCCCTCCAGGCAGGTGTGGAGCGTCTGAGCGTAGGTAACAGCTGAATGAGAACATGAGAATGTTTTCCTTGCTAGATGGAGTCAGTGAATCCTTAAAATTGGTGTATTGCGTCAGTTTTAATTTATATTAGCTTTTCTCTATTGCTTCAATCTTGGGATAACTATCTCACACTTTCCAGAACAGGGGAGGGGCATCCAACACTCACAAGGCTGCGAGGTGAGTGTCACTGGGGTGGTGGGAGGCCCAGGTGTGCCATGGGGCACACACAAGGACCAGCTTTCAGAGGGCGGCTGTGATGCCCCGAGTCTGCAAGGATGAGTAGGGGTTTTCCACAATTCTTTGCAAACCCTCTCAGTTCATTAATAATTGCTGCTTTAAGAAATTCTTTCCTGCTTCTAGCCCAAAAAAGGAAAAAATGAGGAATTTATCAATTTTTTTTACATCTACGCAGTTTGTTTATTATTAAGACGGCCTGCCTGATAATGATGAGGATTTTATTTTTGTAGCAAGCTATTAAATATCTGGAGAACCACAAAACAGGCCCTGGTGCTAAGAATTTATTTCAGTAGTTCAAATGTACACTCGTGAATTTAATGTTTTTTTCCTGAGAAGGTAAATAAATACTGACACTTTGGGAAGGACAGTCCTTAGAAGCATGTCTTGCTGAGTGTCTTCGTTGCACTTTTTGATGATTTCCTAATTGCTGGCTCACATGAACACCGACTCTTTATTTCAAGGGAGAATCAGCGTGCACAGCAGATAAGCAACGTGAGAACCCTGGGAACAAGGGCTGAGTTATGCAGAATCATTTGGGATGGTTCAGGTTAGAGACAAATCTTCGATTTACTGATTTCCTAAGACGCATAGAAGGGCTTGGTCCTGCTTCAGTTCTCTTCTTTTTGAAGCCTCTTCTTCTGCAAAAATCTCAGACATGAATGCTTCCAAGAAGTCGACAAGGAACTTGCCCTCTTATGTGTTGATTGAAACAGGCAGTCTTGGCTTCTCTCTGCACTGGAGAGGGGCAGGAAAGGCACATGCTGGTCCGAGGTGTGTACTAGGTGCTCACTCGGTGCCTAGCCCTGGGCTCTGCCCAGTGGGATTTGCATGAGCAATACTCAGACTTGGTCTCCAACCACAAGTTACTTATAATCTATTTGGGGAGGTTGAACTAAGATAGATGGAGCAAATAATTTAACCTGTTAAATATTTATCAAGCCCTCACCATGCACTAAACCAGTCATGCTCAGCCTGCATGTGAACAGCACTGATTTTTTTTCTCTAAATACGAAATGACTGGGCCTCATCCCCCAGAGTAGTGATCTTCCAAGAGTAGTTTTCAGACCAGCATCACCAGCATCTGGGAACTTGTTAGACATGCAAGTTCCTGGCCCTGGACTCTCTGGGGGTGAGTTCCAGCAATCTGGTTTTTTTTTATTTCAGAATATTATGGGGCTACAAATGCTTTGGTTACATAAATTGCCTTTGCACCGCCACAGTCACAGCTACAAGGGCGCCCATCCCCGAGATACTGTGCACCACGCCCATTAGGTGTGAAGCAATCTGTGTTTTCACAGGCCCTCCGGGCGCTGATAATGCACGCATGCTCAGGTGTGAGAACCTGGTTCCGTGGGCCTGGGGTCCGCAAAGTTGTGCAGACTGTATTGATGTGCAGCCGGGATTGAGAACCACTGCGCTGGCAGCATGAGGGACGCAGGGATGCAGACAGCACGGCCCCAACCTGAAGGAGCTCACAGTTTAGTGGCTAGTGTTAAAGTGAATGCCACTGAATGCCACAGAACAGCTCTGTCCAGGGGGAAGTTGCTGGGGGAGCTGGAGCTCCCTTAGAGTGGAGCGAGATTCCAAGGAGCTGCAGGAAGCTCTTTCCCAGAGGGGCAGATGCACAAAGGAGCCTGAGGCAGGAAGGACTGGGAACAGCAGACGGCAACCTGCTGTTTACCCAGCATCCAGTTATTTATTTAACAAACATGTCCTGAATGTCCACTCTTGCAGCTGATTATTTATGATTTATAGCTCACCAATTTCCAAAAAGGATTTGAGGTGATTTGTAATGTTAAAACACATCCAAAAACAGGAACATAAATAATGCAAATAGAACAGAGACCCACTAAAAGGAACCGGCAAATAGATCTTTCGGGCTCCTGGGATGAAATAATTGAGGGCTTGCTGGGAGCAAGGCACTGCGAGAGGTGCTATGGGGTTGAGATGAAGGAGCGCATGGTCCACAAGGGAAGATAAACGTGGACATATTTAGGCAAAGAGCTGGGCAGTTTCAAGGCAGGAGAGATCATCTCCAGCTGTGGAGTGGGTACCCATGCCTCGAAGGAGATGAGGGCCACAGGGAGCAGGAAGGAGCCTCAGGAAGAGGAAGAGTGTCCACAAAGTCCCCAAGGCAAAGAGGCAGTGGCTAAAGAGTAGCGTAAGTCACTGGGAACCGAGGGAGTTCCACTGAAAAAGCCGAGGCTAAGTCTTAGAGGGTCTTCACTTCAGTCGGAGAAATGCGTGTTCAGTTTGCCAGTCAGTGAGGAGTGCCTGGAGGTGTTTCAGCAGGCAAGTAACCTGGGGGAAGTTATATTTTAGGGAGATTGATTTAGCCGACGCATGTAGGATGGAGTGGAAAGAGGCTGGAGGCAGAGAGACCACTTAGGAGCTAAAGCCTGGTACTCAGAGAAGTAAGCGTGGCCTGAGCCAGCGATGGCAGGTGCAAGCACTGACAGAGACACTTGGGGGCTGTCATCCACAGCCTGCAACTCAAAGGGTGGTCCAGGGACCAGCAGCACCTGGGAGCTTATGAGAAATACAGAACCTCTGGCCCCAGCCAGGCCCTCACTGACTCAGAGTCTGCATCTTACCAAGAGCCATGGGGGATCTGGGTGCACAGGGAAGCGAGAGAAGCCCTGGCCACCAGGGCCTGGTGACCCACTGAACGTAGGGAGTAGCGGGGAAAGGATCCTAAGATAGTGTCAGATGTTTCAAGGATTGAGTCACAAGGGGTTGGAGGCAGAGTCAGAATAAACTCGTGTTGAGATCGAGGGGACCAGAGTAGTTCATGGGTTCTGAGGTGGATGGCTAGAGGGATATGTTGGGAGCCAGAGTGTCTTGGCTTAATTTTTCCATCTTAACTCCAAATCATGGTACAGTAGAACCACCTAAATCACATAAGGTACAGATTTCCTCTGTAAAATGGAGAAATGACAATATTGCCCAAATTTTATGGTGGTTTTTTTGTTGTTGTTGTTTGTTTTTTGAGACAGGGGCTTGTTCTGTCACCCAGTCTGGAGTGCAGTGGCATGATCACAACTCACTGTAACCTCAAACTCCTGGGCTCAAGCGATCCTCCTGCCTCAGCCTCCCAAGTAGCTGGGACTACAGGCATGTGACACCACGTCCACCTAATTTTTCTATGTTTTTGTAGAGATGGGAGACTTGCTATGTTGCTCAGGCTGGTCTCCAACTCTTGGGCTTGAACAATCTTCCCACCTCAGCCTCCCAGTGTGCTAGGATTACAGGTGTGAACCACCATGCCAGGCCAAATTTTATAAGGAAAAAATAGAAATTAATTGACCACACATTTATTTGCCAACAACAACGATGACAGTGACACTAACAACACAGCCTACCGTTTATTTACTGAGTGCTTACTCTGTTCCCAGTAAAGTAGCAAATAATTTACTTGTATGCAAATCAATAATTCTGTGCCTATCAAAAATTGCCTTTATCTGTTAGGTACTTACCCCCTTTGTATTTGTATCATATAATTTATCTATTTATTTGTCTGTCTCCCTCAATAGACTACCCTTGGTTTTCCCAGTACCTAAAATAGGACCTTACAGTTATTAACAGTAGGAATGTCTTGATTTTTTTTTTTTTTTTTTTGAGACAGAGTCTCGCTCTGTTGCCCAGGCTAGAGTGGCGTGGCGTCAGCCTAGCTCACAGCAACCTCAAACTCCTGGGCTTAAGCGATCCTCCTGCCTCAGCCTCCCAAGTAGCTGGAACTACAGGCATGCACCACCATGCCCGGCTAATTTTTCTATATATATTTTTAGCTGTCCATATAATTTCTTTCTATTTTTAGTAGAGATGGGGTCTCGCTCTTGCTCAGGCTGGTCTCGAACTCCTGAGCTCAAACAATCCGCCCGCCTCGGCCTCCCAGAGTGCTAGGATTACAGGCGTGAGCCACTGTGCCCGGCCTTGATTTTTTTTAAAATGAATGAAAAAGTCAAGTGAGAGTAGCTAGCTGCACAGCACTTTACACATCCCGATGCGTTGGCACATTGCATTGCACCTGTTTATGTATCTGCCTCATATGGGAAGAGACAAGTTTATCCATTTTCCTGTTCCCAGTATTGCACCTAGTGTCAGGCTCAATAGAATAAGTGCTCAATAAGTTCGGATGGATAAATGAATTTGTAGTTTGCACTAAAAGGTTTTTAAAACATGACAGTAAACTCCTAAAGTTAATACAAGTGACCTCAGAATCCTTGGAATTGAAACTAACCAAAGAATGTTACAACATAATCAAGTTTACTTTACTTTGGCCAAGGAAGAAAGGATGTCATAACAGAAGGGTCATGATCTCTACAAAGTTTTAGAAAAAGGAACTATAAAAATGTAATTTTGACAGTATCATTCGTTGTACATGGGACAGGCTATTCTTCTGACAAAAACACTTTTTCAGACTAGAAACAGCTTCTCTAGTTTTTACCAGCTTGATGGAAGGATCCTCACACCCACCAGAGCAACTCCTGGCCTGTCAGCTGGCCTCCTGGGGACACAGCATCCCCCCAGGAGGGAGTGTTCCAAGCAAGTAACTAACCCTGGTATAAACGGGTTGCTAAAATCAGTATAGAGACGTTGAATCCCAGCTCCGCCATATGTTAAGTCTAAAATCTTGAGCAGGGTACTTGATCTCTTGGAGCCTCAGTTTCTTCATCTGTAAAATAAGAAGGAAACTAACCTCTCACAATTATGAATGTTAAAAAGGTAAAACAGTATATATGAAGCCACTAACCCAGCGTCTGGCGCCTAGCACATATTACTGCTCCCTGCCCAGCCCTCCACCACACCCAGAGGCTCCTCCCACAGTCAGCAAGGACATTGTTATTATTCTGCATTCTGGCAGGTGCACACAGGTCCACGGTGTCCATGGTGACCATCTTAAAGTATCGATTCCCTGTGGCCTCAGCCGCCAGCAACTTTCCTCCTTTTAGCGTCATTATTTGCAGTTTCCTGACTTGCTGGAAATTCACCCAGCCAGCATCAAGGACAGTGTTCTTTGTACCCAGCCTGAAGTCTGCAGGGTCTTTTCCAAACTCTCACCTTAATCTTTCAACAGCCTATCGACCAACAGAGCACAGGGTCTACGTAGGACCAGTGGGACCTAGTGTCCTCTCCCCAGGAAGGTACCACAGGAGGCGAGGTGATACAAAGCACCAAGGCTTGCCACTGGTCAACAACGGCCAGATGGACTCCTCAACACTGTCAAGCCATCTTTCCCTTTCCCAAGCTCTGTTAAAGGCTTGCTACTTCCAATATGCTTTAAAGGGTCTTGAATTAAATTTCAAGGGACAATTTTTAAAAATTCAATGGGCATAAGAAATGCCCTACCATAAAGCCATATGGACTTGTCCTACATAAAAACTCCACTAAAAATTCATGATTTGTGATCCTTGCTGTCATTCCACCTTCCAACCTGCTTCCGCAGGGGGCTTGTTCTTACTTCGCAGGCCTGAAGGGGGAGCAGTCGAGCTCAAGGTCGGGGAGATTGCAAGCGTTTGGATGCAGCGGGGGATTTAGAAGTTACCGCCTACCTCCCCAGGTCCAGGTGCCTCTTCTCCAACTTCATCTCTTTCACCCGGGCCCAGGGATACACCCCCTTCAGAGGGACTGACTATAAATGGTCATCTGGGGGAAGCGGCCAGAATGCCAAGAGCTACAAGCCCGACAGAGCTTGTGTATCAGCCTGACAGCTTCAACAGCCGAGAGCCTGCTGCACAGAATCCCAAGCAGCTCGCTCCTTCCCGCTGCCCCCACCCCCAGCCTGCCTGGCTCCCCAGCCTTGTTTAAACAGAGGAGAGCAGGCTGTGCTTGGACTGGAAGGCCAGTGACCCTTCCCCAGTGTGGGAGGACAGGTCAGCAAGACATGCAGCCTGAACGTGAGCTGCTTTCTTGCTTTTAGGTCTTCCCGACTTTCAGAAACTGGGGACCACAGGACTGTCACCATCTCAGACGTCTGCTGCCAATCGGAGGGAATAGTTCAGGTGTTTTCTTGCACAGGAGGGTGACTATAGTTAACAATAATGCATTGTATATTTCCAAATAGCTAGAGGATTTTGAATGTTCTCACCACAAAGAAATATGATAAGTGTTTGAGGTGATGGATATGCTAATTAACCTGATGTGAGCATTGAACAATGTATACATGTATCAAAACATCACATTGTGCCCGATAAATATGTACAATCATTATTTGTCAATTAGAAACAAAATAAAACTTAAAAAAAAAGTATGCTGCCAAAGGTGAGACACGTGCATGGCTAATGCAGATTGTTGCAATCATTACAGCTATTAATAACATTATGGTGTGCCAGGCATGGCACTGGGTGCTTTGGAGTAACAGGCATATAGTGTTCGGCATAGCACTTGGCACACATAGTGCTCAATAAGTGATAGCTGTTATTACCAATGATCTTATAATACCTATGAAGAGGTATTATTATTCTCTGTTTTTTGAAGCTGAGGAAACACTCAGAGAAGTTCAATAACTTATGTGAGGTTTCACAGCCATCAAGTTAGAAAGATGGTATGTGAAGCCAGGCCACTCTGATTGCAGAGATTGTGCCATGACCTCCATTCTGTGCCACCTCTTACCCTAGTGGCAAAGAAATGACCCTGGAATACAGCTCTGGCTCTCAACAAGTCCCCTCCTCACTCTGGGCTTGCAGTATGAGTTGAAGTTAACGACCTCAAAGGATCCTTCCAATCTAATCGGCGGTGACTTGGAGTTGAAGATCTCAGGGAAAGGGGAAGCTTTGCCCCAGGTGAGAACCTGCCTCCTTCCCTGACCGAGAGAAAGCTGTTGCAGATGGGGTAGGATTGTTGAGTCCACGAGAAGCAAATGAAGAGTGTAGTCTCTCTTATCAGGCTCAGGAAAGAAAGATGGACAAGCTACTTAGCATGAAAGATGTTCCCAAAAGCAGGAAGCCTGCTCTTAACTGACTGAGAGATGCCACAGTGCCAAGGCCAGCAAAGGAAGTAGAACTGGAGAAATCTTTTCTGAAGAATCACAGCTGAAGAACACTATCAGGGATTGAAAACCTGCCACCGTCATTTCGTCTTTCCACTCCATCCACTGCCCTCCTCGTCCACTAAGTGGTGCATGTGCTTTTGTCACAAAGCAAGCTGCAGAGGGAGGGCCATGTGTCTGGCCAGGGCAGCGCTGTGGCATCATACCCTGGAGCTGGGGCCAGGGCACTCCGGCTTCAGCCAGACAGCACCAAGGGGCAGCCACCCCACTGGCTCTCCCATCGACATCAGGATTCCTCTGCCTTCATTTCGTGGCTTTTCTTTGAAAGTCCTTCGTTCCTTCCAGATATGGAAACATGCAGTAGTTGGGCCAGTTGGCTGGGAATGAGGCAGGGCTGTTCTTGGAGACGGAGGAAGCTCTGGGGCTGCTTTTCTCCTTCCATTCAACTGCCCTGCAGTGTCCCCTGGGAGGGGCAGGACAGCGGGTCAGCTAGCCCTGCCTGACAGTCAGTACCCTCCCAACACTCTCCTTTTCCTGCCAAAATTGACTTCCTCCAGGAAGCCCTCTGGAATCAGGTCCAGCAGGGCTTCCTTCTTGCCCTGCCTCATCTCTGTGGAATTCACAAGGTCCACCTACTGCTAACATGAGGTTGGTGCTGTGTCTCAGGTTGTTACTTTGTGTTCCTCTTTCTCTATTTTGTAAACGGTTAGTTGGAAGTCCTTTAAGAACAAAATGTCTAGGGTCTCCTCATCTCCCTGAACACCCCTGCACCTGCCCTCGGGCATGCAGCATCCACGCAGGGTCAGGCACACACGAGGACAGTGGGGAAATCCCTGGTCTGCAGAGCCTGGATATGAATGACCACCACAAGGAAGGGAGGGACAGAACAGAGCTCTGGTCCCCCAAAGGACTAAGTGTCTATTTTTCTACTTTGCAAATGAGCTGTTGGGCCCCAGCTGGGGAGTCCCTGAAGGCAGCTGGCTCTGCGAGGCAGCTGGGCAAGGAAGGTCCAGGAGGAGGTGCAAAGAGGGAGAGATTTTGCTTTGGCTGCGAGGGCCTCCGGGACTCCCTGGGGAATCCATGGGCCTCATATATATTTATGTGAACTTAAGATGCTAATGAGTGTTGTGGAGCCAAGGGCCCTGCTGAGTTTTGTGAGCAATTGGGCCTACTTTTAACACAGTCTTCTTTGTCTACAGGGCTTTAGGTTCGAATTGCAGTTCTGGGTTTGGAAGTGCAGCTGACATGGAAACCTGCCCGGGCCTGCAGGAGAATTGCAGTGGGCTCCGGGAGACAGCGGAGCTTCCACCCTGTTTGCTTGGACAATACACTGAAGACTAGGTCTGCCTGGGGTCATCGTGTCCATCTTCCAGTCTCTAAGAAGGACAGCGTCCAACCCCTCTTAGATAGGAAGGTTTTTACTCCATTCTTAAGGCATGCCTCTCCCCCAGCTGTTCCTCCACTCCAATGATAGCAACCTGTGGAAGGTCCTTTTGCTGCACACGAAGCCTGCTATTTTTTGCTGCTTTGAGGCATGAAGATCAGCTCACAGTCGTCATACAAGGACTATCTGCTTGGCATTAGTACTCCCTGCTGCCTCCTTGGTCCCAGCTCTGTCACCAGTTTATCTGTTCATCACTGGCCAACGACTCCGTGCCAGGCCCTGGGCATACCAAGACAAATGAGTCTCAAACTTCATCCTCACAATTATGTGGCCTTATATGGGGAGACATTCAAACATATTCATCACAACAAATGACGATGTTTGCTAACACAGAGCTATGAACAAAGTCTTTGCAGAGCAGAGCAAACAGCAACCAACCCTGCTTGGGACTGAAGGGTAAGGTTTCCCGGAGGGGCTAACCTGAGTTTGGCCTTAAAGGCCAAGGAAGCATTTCCTAGGTAGAAAGGGAGGGGAAAGAACATTCTAGCAGAGGGAAGAACCGGAGGATCTGAGCGTCTGGCCTGTGTGGGAAACAGCCAGTCACACTAAGGAGTTTGAAAGGTTCTCCTAGTCTAGAGACAACAGGTAGCCACAGTCCACACTGAGCCGCCGGCCGGCCTGCTCTCTTGGAGTGAACAGAAAACAAGCCTGGAGACGGCAGGCCACACTGGCAAAGGGCAGGGGGGAGGAGGGAGGGCAGCTGCCAGGCTGTTGTACTAATTTATGCATAAGAGAAAGCCATTTAGGCACGAGTGGCACTTAGACGTTTGGCAATTTTTAAACTAAACTTTTAAAGATAAAAGTTATACATACTTACACAAAATTCAGATGATAAGGACAAAAACAATGAAGAAAATAACAATCACCTGTAACCGCTCTTAACATTTCAGTACAAATGTCCTTCCAGTCTTTTTTCCATGCATTTACACATTTACACAGTAGAGATTTTACTCTATATACTCTTTTTTTTAACTCAATATTATATTTCAAGCATTTATCCAAGTCATAAAATTTCTTCATTATCTGTTTTCCTAGCAGCATTATATTTGATTATATAGATTCATGAATCATAATTTACTTAACCACTTTCCAATTTGGGGACATTTAGTTTGTGTCAATGTTTTTGCTGCAATAAGCATTTTTGTACCTTGTATTTGATTAAGTCCTTAGCATAGGTTCCTAACAATGGAATTATTGGGCCAAGGCTATGAGTGGCATTAAAATTCCTGCTGCTCTTTGAAAAGGTTTGTGCTGTTTGCACCCCACTGATAATGTATAGGCATTCCTGGAGGGATGTTCCGTAAGGGCTACAGTTATCTTCCTCTTCACCATTTCTCACGACACCTTTTCAGGATGCATGAGATGTCACACCTTGCACCCTTGGATACAAACCAGGAGCTTCACTCTCCTCTTTATCATTTCCTCAGAGTCAACACCCTCTTTTCCCAGACCTTCCCAGAATAATTATCAGTAACAGCAGATATGGTTTGCTTTAACTTCCTAGGAAGAACTCATTTCTGAGACAGGAGGGTAGGTAGGATCATCTCAGAGTGAGCCATGTGTTCCTCTGTTGGGAACAAGCCAGTGGCAGCTGCAATGCTGGTATTAGAGCATGTGCAATTGTCTGTGATATGGGACTGCTTCCCTATGGCTCGGAGAGTCCCTGGTTCTATCCGGCCCTTCCAAAAGTGTTCTCATGCTAGTCAGACCATAAAGCTGCTTCTATTTGTAAAGCACAGTCTTACATGAATGCATTCATGGACACATGTAGATGTGGGCTGACATTCCTTTTTATACATGCCAGATGGAAGTCTGTGCATAATAACCACAAGGGAATGATCGCATAGTGCCTGGCTCATTACTAAACATTTTAATGCATATGATCTCATCTCGAGCGTTGGGGTGATTAAGGAAAAGAGCACAGGCTTGGCAATAAGGTATGTGCTAGTTTGTGACTTTGGCCAAGTTTCTTAACCTCTAAGAGTCTCACCTTCCTCCTCTGTAAAATGGGAGTTAGTATCCTCATTTTGCAGATAGGGAAACTAAAACTCAGAGGCAAGTGACTTGCCTAAGGTCACATAAGTGATAAATAATGGTGCTATCCAGGACTCCCCACTTTCACACCACATTTTTTTAAATTCCAGGCGTAGGAATCTAAACTTTTATGAACATTAAGCTTTCCACCTTTGTAGAGGCAAGGACATTGTCCTTCAGAGCAAGCTCTTCTTGTACTTACTTTAATGATCTTTCTACAACAATGTGCTATCTCATATTTTCTCCCACATCTAGTTCTTTGAGAATAGGAAATAGTTTAAATTTTTTTTGTTGTCTATTATGCATAATAGGAAATTCCAATTGTTTCCTTCCTCCCAATTCAGGGAAGCAAGATGGTTAACAGGCAAACATCGTCTGGACTAAACCTCCTGAATCTGGCCCTTTTTCCATCTGTACACTAAAGCACTAGCTCTTAAAACACAATATTTCACATCTAGGCCTGACATTGGGTCTCCTTGAGCTGTTTTGTTAAGCGTTGAAAAAATAAATAACACAGCCTCCCACTTGCTGCCTCCTTCCTCCTTTGGAAGATGTGTCTGGTCTCTGGGGAGAACTTCTGCAGTGGATGACCTTGCTGGTCTATCCTTCTTCTGTCTAGAGGCGGCAACTTAAGGTCTTTCATATTCTCTTCTATTTAAGGGCCCATGAATCTCCTTTAATCTAGAAATTAGGAATCACTTGTTGTTTTTTTTTTTAATATTTGTCTAAGGGTTATTTAGTTCATAACCCTGTTACTCAACCCAGCATTTTCCCCCCTGGGCTTAAGCCATCTGGTTTGTGAAACATAATAGTGGATGTTAAGGTTTTAAAAGTACAGACAAGGAAGGGGCTCTATATCACAAAAATGGTAGCTTTTCCTTTATCTTTCATGCAAACATGTAGTTGGAAACATTTTAGCTTTGGCTAAATTATAATTTACTTGGGGCATTGCATTTGTTGACAAAGGCTGCAAGCTTATGAGTCTCAGTGTCAACTGGGGACAGAACTCAATGGGTTCGTGTATCAAAGACAACTTCAGGGGAAAATATTTGTCATCTGGATTCTGCATAGAAGAGCTTACTCTGCAGGATCACCTCCTGTCTTTGCATCAGGTGGAAAGTTTAAGGTTCACAGACATTTTGAGTCCTACAGCTGTGAGTTACCTCAAGAAACTTCTCATCTAGTGAGTCCCTAATGCTAGGGTATAAACTCATGCCACCGGTCCATGATGAAATTTTCATAGTTTCACATGGAAGAAAAAAACATAAATGACGTAATGTGTATGTGTGTGAAATTAGATAATATTAGTAAAATACTCAGAACGGTGCCTGGGCTACATTTAGCATGCAGTAAATGTTAGCTATTGTATACACAGAGCTGTCCATGTGGAGTTGCCAACTGGCTTTTTGTTATTGTCGCTGAAATGCTATTTCTTTTTAGGAATAATTTTAACAGTAGGATGGTAGTTTGTATTTTTGTTTAAGTCTATAGCCAGCAATATTTTAAAAGTGAGCCCTTGATTTTATGCCCAAATTTATTTTTGAAATTTTACTGGTCCCTGAAATCTAAAAGTCTGAGAAACATTAATCCAGACAAGTCTGTACTTCTAATCAAATTTTGTCTGACCCATAAAGATTCCTCTTTGAGAGCCCTAAGGAACCTTAACCATTTGGGGCTTTCCTGTGTGTTCACAGGAATGGATATCTCTGGAAGGGGAATAGTGGCCTGGTGGCCCACAGCCACCACTACTCCATGGATTTTCTTCCAAGGTTGGGATTGAGCCAATGGGACCCTAGTTGCTGAGATCCCCCCTCACCTTGCTCAGAACTATTTCCTCCCACTTTGCCACTTTGAATGCCTGTTCTCTCCTTGGTTATTAGCACCTGTTGGGACTGTTGGAGGTGAGAGGTAGATCTCCCCCAAGAAGCAGCCTTACCAGTGACAGCGGTCGGTTTTCTTTCATGAGCCAAGCCTGTCAAGCCAAGCCTCACCTCTGCTGAGAATTAACAGCGTATGTGCATCTCCCTGGCTCTATGTATACCACACACGAGAGAATCAGGGGTGTCATGCACTAGTACTTCATATGTGGCACGTGGTGTGAGGGACACAAGGGTAATGCTATGCTCCACTCTGAGTCCTTCCCCGAGGTTAGGACAAGATGGATCATTCATTCATTTGTTCAACAAGTACCCATGGAGCACTACATGTTAGACACTGCAGAGGATGCAGAAAAGAATCAGATAAAGATCATGCCCTCAGAGAGCTATGGTCTAGAAGTAAAAGGAAACATGTATGTGAATAATTACATTTCAAAGGGTAGAAGGTGATTGTTGGCATAATGAAAAGTTTATGCAAGTTTAGAGGAGACAGAGATTGCTGCCATGGAAGGGAATAAGGAAGGTCTCAGGGTAAACATGGTATTTAGGCTAGGTAGGCTGTTCTAGAGCAAGCCTCTGTCTTTGAATTCAGAGCCCTTTCCTTGAAACCCTCAATGCTTTGGGGTATTTTTGTTCCCTTTGATGCAGTGTGTATTTAGGGGGGTCTCAGGAGGCAAGAGTGAGGGAAAAGGGAGTAGATGGGAAGGGGGGAGTGGACACTGACCCTGTCTGTGCCTTCAGTCTCCTGCTTATCTTTGCGGAGGCTCTGGTGGTCATTTTTTCCTGGCTGAATCTGGAATACTAAAGAGACCAACACCCTTCGGTTACATTTTACTTAATTTTTCAGCCTCAAAAGTTTGATGGTATATTTATTCTTGAAGCCAGATGGAGATAGAGGGTTCTTGGGAATTCCGGAGAAGCCAAACAGGGTTGGCTATGTGGACTCTGGCTTCAAGATCAAAATAAATCAGAAAACCACAAAGAAGTGTGGAAGTCTAGAAGGAAGGGAGGCTGATGGGTCCCGCACCATCTGGACTGTAGCTGAGCCTGGGGTCTAAACCTTCCCCAAGCCTTGCCAGGGATCAGCGATGAGTTTTCATCATCCTTCCTGAGTCCTTCTGCTGTCCCCTCCATGAAGATTAGAGCCTCAAAAAGTCATTACTAGGGATGCCATCATTTTTGGATTTATGACAAATATTTAAAATACCCTGACTGTGGTGATGTTTCATGGGTGTATATATATACTGCCAAATCTTAACAAATTGTATGCTATAAATATGGGCAGTTTATTGTATGTTAATTATATCCCATATCCCAATAAAGATGATTTTTTAAAAGTGTACTTAGAATTGCTGTCAAATGACCTCCACAGGGTAATGGGCTTGATAACTCAGGCCCTAGTCCCTTGCCCGGATTAGGCGCCCCCAAAGAGCCCTCTTTAGTGCTAAGTGGTTCTGTAGGAGAGGACAAGCGCGCCAACACGAGAAAGATGGTTCAAACGGGAGAGCCTCCAAGTTTGCATCATTTCTCACTTGGATTCCCACTGTATTCATTCCCCCCCTCACCCTAGCATCTTTCTCATTTTCACAGCCGCAGAGACCCAGGCTCCGTCCTAGCTTTCTGACATTTCCTAATTGAGTGCCACCGCACAAATTACTTCTCTGAGTTTCAGCAGTCTGCTCATCTATAAAATGGAGTTATTTGAGGGTTGTTATGGAGATGAACTCAGTCCGCACACTGGGTGCCTGGCACATGCCACGACTTCAATTCGTGATGGCTAGCTCTATCATTATGACGATAACGAAAGAGAAAGGTTAAAGGAAACAGCAGTGTTTAGTTTGTAAAAGAGAAGAGCAGAATGGGAGACATACATGAAAGGACTTTCTATGACTATGTAAAGGGCTTTGGGGTGGCAGGAGGATGTGCAGCTGTGATGCCGTGGAAAGGACGTGGCTTCTGCAGCTTACTGGCCCTCTGTCTTTGGGCAAGTCCCTTAAACCGCTCTGAGCCTCAGTTTCCATATTTGTAAAATGGGAATTGATACTGTATACTTCAGGGTGTGGTTAGCACATGAGGTGACATGTACATGAAAATGTCTAGCACAGTGTCTGTCACAGATTAATGTTTTCAAAACATCACTTTATAAATTGGGGGGCCCTTATAAGGCACTTATGATAGTTACTAATCTTTGTGGCCTCTGTTGGTGGCAGTGTCCAGGAATCGGGACTCCAGCTCAGAGCAGAAAGTCCTTCCCCATGGTGAGAGCTGCCTTAGAGTGGAAAAAGCTCTTTTGCAAGGATTGAGCTTCCTGTTTGCTCAAATTGAGGGTGGAGGATCGTCTTCCAGAAAGGGATTTCTGTTGGGTGGAAGGTGCGACAGTTAGACTCGTAAAAGTTTTCAACAAGTCTACATTTAATCTTCTGTGTCAGAAAGAAAAGAACAAGGAAGGCTGGGGAAGGGTGACTGACAGCTGCACAAATGAGTTGATTCTCATATAACAGATACCATAATGGCAAACCCTACAGCAGCCAGAGGGAACTTGGCAAACCCAAGATAAAGGCACTCTCTTTCCATGAGGCAAACAGAGTGGAGATTACACACTGTGCTAGGAGGAGGTTTGGAAATTCTGGGGGAACGACTCGTCTCAGAACAAGAACTGTTGTTTCTGTAATGGGAAGGCCCAGTGGCAACCACGTACCTGGCAGTGACCGGCAGGGGGCGGAGGATAGAATCATTGGCCCCCTTTGCAATCTCCAATTCAAGGGACTACATTCCTGCAGGCAGTCTTTGAAGATGTAGGTATGTTTTAAAATCCCTGGGCTTGCTGAGGCTTCTTCAAAGAGGTTTGGGCTGGGAGCCAGGGCCCTGGGCTGGAGTCCAAACTCTGCCATTAACTAGCTGTATAACTTAAGGAAAGCCTCCTAACTTCTCCCCCTCCCTTCCCTTCTTTCTGAGAGCTGCTTTCCATGGACCAGCAACACTGGCTAGGAACTTATTGGAAATTCAGAAGCTTAAGCCCCACCCCAGAACTTACTAAATCAGAAGATTCCCCAGGTAAATGCTAAAACTCTAAGAAGCACTGGCTTAGATGACTTGAATAGCATATTAATTTTTGGCACCAGCTCTAAAGTCAAACTGCTTAGGTTCAAACCCAGACTCCATTGCTTACTGGCTGTGTAACCTTTGTCACATACTTAATGTCTGTAACATTTGGTGTCTTTGTTTGCCAGATGGGATCCTGATAGCACTTGCTTAGTAGGGTTGTCAGGAGGATTAAATGAAATAATGTATATTAAGAGGTCTGCACATAAGGGCTTGGGAAATGACTTTCTTCATTTCTAAAATTTCTCTGTTGCTATGCATGCCATACAGAAAAGAGCATAAGAGTTTATTCATCATACATTTATTGAGCACCTCTGTGTCAGGCACTGTTCTAGGCCCTGAGGATACAGAAGTACAGGATATAGACAAAGTCCAGGCTATTGTAGAAACAGGCAATAGACAAGTACATTGCCATAGACTGAATCTTTGTGTCCCCCACAAAGTTCATATATTGAAATCCTAAGTGATAGTATTTGGAGGTGGGGCTTTTGAGGGGTGATTAGGTCATGAGGGCAGAGCCTGGCCAAAGAGGCCCCAGAGAGTTCCCTTGCCCCTTCTACCAAGTGGCTGTTTATGAACCAGGAAGTGGGCCCTCACCAGACACCAAACCTGCTGGCTCCTTGATCTTGGATTTCCCGGCCTCCAGAGCCACGAGGAATAAATTTCTCTTGGGTAGAAGCCACCCAGTCTATTAAAGCAGCCTGAATGGACTAAGACAGAAATGCACAAGGGTTACAAAAGAGAGCATGTTAAATGCTAGAGAGAAAGTATAACAGGGCAATAAGATAGTGACCAGGCAGGGGTTCTGGTCAGCCTGGGGCAGAGGTGGGGAGGGTTTCAGAAAAGGTTTCTCTGAAGCAATATTTGCACTGAAACCTGAAAGGCAGGGAGCCAGCCTTGCAATGATCTGGGGAAAGCGCATTCCAGGGCGAGGGAAAAACAAGTGCAAAGACCCTGAGACAGAAACCACTTTGGCATCTTCAGGGGCAGAGGCTTGGGCACAGTCAGGCTGCGTGCGGGCCTGGAGGCTGGGTGCGAGGGTCGGGCTGTGTTCTTAGCGAAGGGAGAGTGCTGGGGCAGCAGGAGGGCTGGGGGTGTGCAGGTGAGAGGGGCTCTAGCTACCGTGCAAAGAACAATGAGCCATCAGGTCCGGTCTGTGGACCCCCACAAAGGAAGACCCACAGAGATTGACATCTGCAGCATGGGAAGGGACCTACGAATTCTCCCTTCCCCTCTCTCCCTGGGCAGGGTGAAAACTGAGACCCAGAAAGTAAGTTGCTTTCGTCACGTCTCAGCCCCGCCTTAGGAAGATCCCCACATTGGCCTGTGGATGATGAATGGTGCTGTTTCCAGAGGAAGACTGACAGCAATGTCACAACCGTCTCCACCCTACCCTGGTGTCCTTTCCCTTTCTCTTCCTCAGCTCCTGATGCAGTGCCCTCAAGGGACCGTGCTCACGGGACCGGTACCGTATTCTTGCTCCCTTGTTAGCTGCTGAAGTAGGATTTTCCCTCTTACCGACTATCCTTTCTCAAAGCTCCCGTTTCACTTGTTTGTACCAAACATTTCAGCAGTTAACTCCATTCTGTCTGACATTTGCCCATTTCCTCCTTCCTCTGTCAGTCTGGTCCCCCAACCACACGGCCATGAGCAAGGTCACATACGGCTGCGTCTCTACCCACGGCACCAAGCAAGGGGGTTGCTCCGTAACTGAAATCTGTGTCTTCTTACAAGATCTACCCACAACTAAGCCTTTTGAGATTCCAGGGAAAACAACACATGCAGAAGAAATTGTTCTAAAACGAAACCCAGGTCAGAAACATTTCACCCTATTATGAGAAAAGTGACAGTTTGATTTCTTGGTGTCAGGGTGGGATTAATATCACAGCAGAAATCAGCTTTGTCTGAAACGGCTCTAACTGAACGGATGAACACATTCATCTCCGGGCCTGCCTGTCATTCCCTCCCCTGGGCTGCCCTTATTTTGGGCTCCCTACTGGGCATGTGACTTGGAATAGAGAGCAAGTCGACAAATGTGGGTTATGCTTCTTTTAGTTCAAGGCTGCTCTGCCATTCCAGAAATACAAATGTCTTTTCCTACCTTGGTTGGTAGCTGTTATTTTAACATCTGACAGTCAGGTTTTAGAGTCAAAAGATTAATAAAAGATAACACACAGCACCCACTTAAAAGACTTGAACAACTGCTTTGACTCAGGTTTACTTTGAGATAAGCCAAAGCCTACAGAAGTGGCTGAAGCAGACGGAGAACCACTGCCACACCTGCAGCTCAGGTGTCCAGGCTCAGTGATCACCACGGGGCAGGACAGGCTGGGTAGTTGTTGATAACTTGTCTGCAATGCTGGGTCAGGCTCTCGTGATGTGGAGGCAGGCATCACACAGGAAAGCACGTAGGTTTGGAATACCTCTCTGATGGGCTCACTATTTCTTCGGTTACTAGCTTGTGAGACGCTACAGTTTGCCAGGCTTGGCTCCTATTATATGCTTTCCCTTCTTGCTTCTATTTCCCCGTCTCTGAGTCCGCAGCCCCCAGAGCACAGGCTGCTGCCGTCCTCGTGCACCCTCTGGTTCATTTGCTGTCAGCTGTGACATTCCAAGCTGTCCTCAGTGGAAGGACCTAGGCCAGTGAATCCAGGAAACTTCACAGCCTTTATCGAACATCCCCATTTCAAGGACAGACAGAAAGGCTCAGCCATTACTCACTTTGTGCCCACACAGCACCGCGGCGCCCTGCAGTGTCTCACTGCAATCAGGAGACTTAACTCCGTTCTTCCTGACATCAATGCATATCACCTGAGGTTGCAGCTAAGCCATGAAATGTAAAACGTAAGTTGATAAAAGCAAAGAAGCTACCTCTCCCAGGTCAGATAATTCAGATGTGAGTCCTCCATTTCCCTAACTCCTGTCAAATGTGCCTTTAAGTCCCGCTCCAGAGTTTCTCAGGTGCTTTTCCCCTCTGTGAATATCTTGCTAAAATGCAGATTCTGGTTCAGAGGGTCTGGGTGGAGGCCTGAGACTCTGCATTTCTCACAAGCTCCCTGGTGAAACCACTGCTGCTAGTCTGAGAGTCACACTTGGAGTAGCGAGATACTCTACCACTAGGGTGACCAATCAAATGGTTTTCTTGGGACTTTCCTGGCTTTAGCCCTGAAAATCCTGCATTCCATGTACAGGGTTTTCTAAGAAACCCCTCAGTCCTGGGCAAACCGGGATGGTTGGTCACTGCACATATGAAACAAATCTCAAGCCTTCCTGGGGCAGAAAGCCCAACTGTCTGTCACAGGCAGCTTACTGAAGGCCACTAGATGAACTGGGCCTTCGTGGAGAAGAGACACGAGAAGGCAGAGGCCAGCACAGAAGCCTACTGAGCACTGTGGTGTGGGGCAGCCACTCTTAACAGGGCTCCTGGTCACGCAAGACAGTGGAACAAGCAATGACTTCAGAGCCAGAAGACCCGGCTTCTAGTTTCAGTTCCAAAAGTAACTAGCTGTGTAACACCAGGAAAATTTCCTAACCTCTCTGATCCTTATCTGCAAAATGGAGGCTGACAATATCTGCCTCACGATGTTGCCACAAAGCGTGAATGAGCTAACATATGTATGTGTGTGTATATATACACATATATATATATACACACACACACACATACACACATGCACACACATATATATGTGCACCAAGCGTACAAATCAACATTTTTTTTTATTTTTTTGAGACAGAGTCTCACTCTGTTGGCGGGGCTAGAGTGCCGTGGCATCAGCCTAGCTCACAGAAACCTCCAACTCCTGGGCTCAAGTGATCCTTCTGCCTCAGCCTCCCGAGTAGCTGGGACTACAGGCATGTGCCACCATCCCTGCCTAATTTTTTCTATATATTTTTAGTTGTCCAGCTAGTTTCTTTCTATTTTTAGTAGAGATGGGGTCTCACTCTTGCTCAGGCTCGTCTCGAACTCCTGAGCTCAAACGATCTGCCCACCTTGGCCTCCCAGAGTGCTAGGATTACAGGCGTAAGCCACCGCACCCGGCCGAAATCAACATTTTTAAATGCCATCAAAACTTTCTGTGATCATTGCCTGACCTGGGTTTCTTCTGCTTACCCTGCCTCAGTGACAGCCAGGCAGGATTAGTAATGAACAGAGTGAACCCTCCAAGGCAGAGGAGAAAGAGAAAGGAGAGGAAGAGGGTCTTAAACTCCATGCACCAGAGAAAGAGCCCCTGAGTTGGCTAAGAGCCCATAAACGACTCTTGCCGTTCATCCCAGAGGACCTAAAAGGGCCAGAGAAGGAGTCAGTCAACATTGCTGGGTTGGCCTTGCCCACTAATGAGGCTAGAATTCAGAATAATGCTGGAAGGAGAAGCCACATGCCCCCAAAAATATTAAATGCAAAATAAATCACCAAAGTCTAAAAGGACTGAAGTGCTACAGGCTCCCCACGACCAGATCAAAAGCAGAGGTTCCATGTCACGCTATGTCCCCCATGGATCTGCTCCCTGCACAGCTCTAACTATTCCCTTCTGACAACTCAGAGTCGGTCCTTTTCAGGGAGCTGTTAAGTGTGGCTGGCCTCCTAGGGGTGTGCTGTCAGGGCAGGCTAGCAGGGCCCCTCCGCCTGCAAACATTCTCACCATCTTCTGTTCAGTGCCTCAAGTTACCATGTCATCTTTTGGGTCTTTTTGAAAATAAATAATTCCCTATTAAAGATACTCTAGGGAGAGGTAACATCTGTACTTTTGTACATTTACATTTTATACACATTAACCTGTGCATTCATAAGTTTGTTCATTTGTTCCTTCATTCATTCATTTTCCAAGAATCTAACATGTGCCAGCCACTGGGTTTGGTATTCCTGACAATACTATACTGTTCCCTGCTCACAGTCACATAGAAAAGACAGAGAACCCCAAACTATACCATAACGTGCCATAAGCTATTGAAAGGTGTGAACAGGATGCTCTGGGGCTAGGAGGGTGAGGGAAGCCTTGGAGGGTCAGGGAAGCCTCTGCAGACAAGGTGCCAGCGAGCCTGGGCCCTGGCCTTGAAGGATGGGAGACAGCCCACTGGGCCCAGGAGATGGAAGTCAACAGGGTGGAAGTCTTCAAGAGCAAGGTGGGGCTAAGCACCACCATCAGCTTGTGGCCAGTTGAGAGCAGAGCCTTTCAGAAGTGGGTCCCCCCCAGAGGTTGTGGGGTGAGAATTTGGAGCGGTGTGGGAGGAGGACAAAGGAAAAAGGACAACACAGGAAAGGTGAGCTCTACAGAGTTCAGACTCGTCTTCTCTCTCTTCTTCTCTCTCTTTAAGTGCCAGGTCTCAGAGCAGGCCATTTGGGGTCCAGAAAGAGAGAGAGAGAGAGAGCGAGCAGGAGGAAGGTAAGGCGGAGGTGGCAGCATGTGGGGGCAGTCGCTTGGATTCCTCGGGCGCTCGGGAAGCTGCAGGGCTCCGGGAACGGGGTGTGAGAGGTAGTAGAGCAGAGAAGGTGGCTGCAGAGAGGTGGCCTCGTTTCCAGCCTCTCCTCCTTGGAGGGTGGAGCAGGAGCAGGAGCTGGACGAGGCTGCCTTTGCATTGGTGGGAGCAGAACTCCCCCAGGGAAAACAGACCGGGACCAGCCTCTGCTGAGAACCCAGGCCCCACCTGCCTGGCCCAAGAAAATCCATCTGAGGGGGAATTCTAGGCCCGCAGGAATCTGGGACACTAGTTTAGCCCTCTTTAACAAGGAGAAAAATTACACTTTGCTGTTCAGGTCAGTGGAAAAGAACAGATTTTTCTTCTCACCTTGAGGTTTTCCTTTCCTCCTGAATCTAAAAAGAAAATATAATTCAACACATCTTGAATCTGGGTGTTGGGATCATTGGAATCTAATTTTGGTGGGGACAAATGACTGTCTGAAAAGTGGGGGAGGTGAGAACTTAAAGCTCCTCCTTTGTCCAAACCCTCCAGGCCAGGTCTCCCAGTGGCCTCCCACCTGCTGCCACTGTATGAATGTGACCCATGCTGCCTGGACATTGCTGTCTTGCCAGATCAGTGCTGAAGCAGAAGGCAAACTCAAATCTGCTGTTTTGCTCTATTCAAGCTGTACAGCCCGGGGTAGAATACCTTACTTCTTACGCCTCATTTTTTTGACCTGTAAAATGGGGACAATAAGACCAACCTCACAGGTTGTTATAAAGATACAAAAAATTACTTGTCTGAAAGTCCCTAGCATATGCCTAGTACATAGTAGTTGCTCAATAAAACACTACTTGAAACTGAAAGCAGAAATGAACCAACCAGTTATCTTCCTGGGCTGGGGCAGCCCAAGTTGGCACAGGTGGTAGGGAGTATGTAGTTGAAAGGGCAGCACCCAGGAAAAGAAGGCTCACATGCTGTGTTATTGCCACAGCAACCTGTAGACAGTATGCCAAGCAGCACAGAAGGGCACCTCTTGCTCAGGGCCAAATAACCCAAAAAGTGGCTCTCCCAGAGCAGTTGCAGGCTGTTGGAGCACAGATAGGTCTGTGAGGCTTTTGGGCCCTGGAGCAGGGCAATCTTCCCCCAAAGGACATTAGGAACTTGTCTGCAGGGTGAGGAGTTGGGTGGCCACAGCCCTGAAGGTTGGCCCTGGTGGCATGGTGGCAGCTGATTTCAAACACACCCTCCAAATACCCATGGGTTGACCCTCTCCCAGCAAGGACAGTCATGATAATAACAACAGACATTCATTAACTGTTTTTTATGTACCAAGCAGGGTGCTAAAACTCTGTGTATGCATCACCTCATTTAATTTTCACAAAAAAACCTATGCCATTGTTACTAGATGCAACGACTGATGAGAAGTAACTTGCCCAAGGTCACACAATTACAAAGTGGCCGAGTCTGGCTTCAAGCCAGGGTCTAGGGACCCCAGGGACCAGAGTCTTACAGTGTTTGCTCCACGGCTGGTCCACATGGAAGCCCTATACGCCTTCCCCCACTCTTCCCTTGAAGAGTGATTGGAAATAATTGAAACTGTCATTGGAAGTAATGAGAAGTGACAGAGGGTTAGAAGGCATATTGCTCCAAGTCTGAACGATCCCCACAAACCCAAGCCTAAATTTAAGCAATGAAGTCACAAAGCAATTTCCCTCTCAGGGATTTGATTTTTACTCTCTCCTCCCCCATTAAGAAGTAAGAATATGTCAGGGGCTGAGTCTCTGTTCAATACAACAAATTTCTTCTGGAACAGAAAAATCCTTCCCGGCTTGATCCTATTTGTGAAGGAATACCATACAAACCTTGGGTATATAGACTGCTAGTCTTAATTAAGAGATCCATATTCACTGAAACATATTTTTTTCTTTTTCTTTTTCTTTTTTTAACATCCCATGGGGAATGAGGAACTCGAGGTAGCTATGTAGCTGGCAGGTTGTGATGAAGAATGAGACCATAACTTTCAATAGGCAAGGACATCGGGAGGCTCAATCCCATCATGAAGCACCTGGCTCAATGCCAAGGACACACACTGATTAATCCCTCCTTTCTGATGCTGATGGTGATCCATCACCCCGCCAGCTGCTTACTTAGGACCAGCCTCACTAATGTGCAAGTGCCGTGTGAGGGACACAGGAATATCAGACACAGTCCCTGAAGACCTACGCAAGAAGAAATACCACATCTCCACAAGACAGCACATAATTAAGTTGCTTCCTCCTTGGAACTCCTAGAATCCTTGGTACTTTCCTGGATGATAGCAGCCTCATGTATCTGTAATTCCTTGGTTTTTTTGTTGTTTGTTTGTTTTGTTGTTTTTTGAGACAGAGTCTCACTCTGTTGCCCGGGCTAGGGTGCCGTGGCGTCAGCCTAGCTCACAGCAACCTCAAACTCCTGGGCTCAGGTGATCCTCCTGCCTTAGCCTCTGGAGTAGCTGGGACTACAGGCATGCACCACCATGCCCAGCTAATTTTTTATTTCTATTTTTAGTTGGCCAGCTAATTTTTTCTATTTTTAGTAGAGACGGGGGTCTCACTCTTGCTGAGGTTGGTCTCGAACTCCTGAGCTCAAGCGATCCTCCCGCCTCAGCCTCCCAGAGTGCTAGGATTACAGGCGTGAGCCACCGCGCCCTGCCATAATTCCTTGTTTATGAATACATCTGCCCCCACCGGGCTGAGTTCTTAGAAGCTAGAAACCGTGCCTTTTGTATTACTGGAGCCTCAGAGCCTAGCTCGGGGCTGGACTCTGGAAGGCGCATCCCTTCTGTGATTGTTTCATGAGTGAGAATGTGTGAATGAAGTTGGAAATCTTACGGCACACATGTGAGTGCTAAAGCTGATCTTAAAACGGAGATCAATGCGCTGCTCCTGCCATCCGTGAAATAAAACGTGCGCAGAGAAGCGGCTCTGCAAACACCAGGAGGTCAGTTTGGCTTAGTTTTTCATCCTCTGCTGTCTCTATGCCTTCCTCCTCCTCTTCATCCTCCTCTTCCTCCTCCTTCTCCTCTCCCTTTTTCTCCTCCGTCACCTTTGGTGACCTGAACTCCCGAGATCCCCTCTGCTGCCTCTCTTTAGAAAAACCTCCAATATTCCACACCCGCTGGGGAGCTATTCTGAAGCTCGTTGCCCATTTTCTTTTCTCAATATGGGCACAAAGGGAACGGCTTTCTCCCCTGCCTTCTCCTGAAACAAAGCCGCATTCAGTCTTATCACCGCCAGACTTTGGCTGAGGCTACACACACAGCGCTCCAACTGACTGCTGCTAACAAAATAAAGGTTTGATTTCAGCATTCTTTCCCATTTGGGTCTATACGGTGCCAAAGGAAATAAGCTTTTATTTTTCCAGAATCCAGACAGTTAGGAAGCTCAGATAACCAGAATTTGGGGGAGTGGGGAGGTACAGTCTGCATTCTTTCTTTAGGAAACAAATAAGTCAGAACTGCTGAAAACAGGAATTTAAGTAGAAAAGGCAAGATATAAGGCGAGTCATACCCAATCCATAAACCTCCTCCGCCCCAGGATCGGGTGCTAATAAGGAAAGCTTATGCATCTGTGAGCCCATTGCAGGGCATGCTCTCTACAATAACCTTGCGTCCTGCAAGAGTCTTTTGAATAATTAGAAGGAGCTAGTAATACATATATAATATATATAGTAGTTATAAACAATAGTCATTAATCCAAACAAACCATTTCTTAACCATTTGAACAGAAGAGGGGAAGTGGATGTGTGATAAATGTTCTGACAGAATTGTCCACATTGGGATTTATAAGTCATCTGGCCTCCTGTAAATGAAGCCTCTGCTTCAGCCAGACCCTCTCTTCTTGGCAGCACAGAGCTTTGATTTCAGAATGACCGTGTGTCTCCTGGTGACTGGAAAGCACACAGTCTTTGGAATCCCAAGTCCTGGGTTGTGTCTCAGCTCAGCTGTTTACTACCAGGGTATTCTTGAGAAGCTCACCTTATTTCTCTGAGCCTCAGTTTATGTATCTGTAAAATGGAGATATTTACTCTCACAGACTGACTTGAGAGTGAGAAGCCATGTTAATGTACTTTGTAAACTGCTAAGCCTTGTACAAATACTAGAAATTAGTTATACTGTCATAACATTCCTACCCATCTAATCGCCTCTCAGGGTACTACAGGTGGGCTAATTATATACAATTCACATTGCAAAATCCAACCACAAATTCATATCCATGCAAGGAATCCATTAAGCTATACAATTAATAGATGCACTTTATTATATGTAAGTTATGCTTTAATTTAAAAAATAGAAGAAAATGCTTAATGCTTACAAATAGTTTTACACCATAGACGCTTTACAGAAGTCTACCCTGGGTGTCCACACTTGAGGTTGTTTTGTAAGTAACTCTGCTTAGGACAAGGTCCTTTGGTGAGTATGTCAGCTACTAAACTTCCTGGGCAGGGGGATCTGACCATCACCCTGACTCTGGATGGTGCTCCCTGGCTAACAGTGCCACAACGTGGTTCCAGGATGGAGGTCACTACTGCTCTCTTAACATTAGTTAGTGAGCCCTTCTGGATTTATAATCATATGCTACCAAATTGCCATGAATGGGCAGTGCCTGAAAAAAATCAGGTAAGCATAGTGACACGTATGTATTCCCAATCACAACCACATCCAAACCAGCTGCCAAATTCTCAGAATTAAAAAAAAACTCAGAGAACATTAGTGGTATAGGGAAACTTAGAGATAACTTTAGTCTGATATCCTCATTTTATAGAGGAGGAAACTGAGGCTCAGAGTGGTATGACTTGCCCAGGATGACCCAGAAAAATTACTAAGGAGCTAGAGCTATTGATTTCCAGTCCTGTTCCTTATATACACACACCCATATTTTTAGGACTGTGAGTATTAATTCCTTTTTCTAGACATCATACATGACACTGAAGAAGTTTCCAGGATTTCCAGCTATGATGGCTAAATTGAAATGTTACGACATCTGCCCTATTTTTCAGGCAATTTCTCAACATAAAAACCAATGCCAGTTATTCAGCATGTAGCTTACTTAACTGAAGCACTGGAAGAGCAACGGTGATCTTGAAGCTTAACTAGATGAGTCGAAAAGGAGGGAGAGACATTTTTCTATTTCAAGAATATGTACTAGGACAGATCATGGAATTAGGGTTCCAGTCTTGGCTCTTCTACTAAACTAGCTATGAACCTCAGCCGAATTTCTCTAACTTTGGTTTCTTCTTCATCATAAAAGAAGGGGTAGTTTTAGATCAAGGACTAATTTGGGTTCCAAGGATTAGTATTGAGACCCTAAAAATTATTGGCAAAATTTGATACATATGTGCCTTTTTTTCTGAGAAGCACTTTTGTTGTTTTCATCAGATTTTCAGAGGGGTCTGGGACTCAAAATTTTAAGAACCATTGATTTAGACAGTCTCTTAGCTTTTCCCCAGTTCTGACAATCTTTGACTGTACCTTGAAAAAATGCCTATCATCATTAGATACATTCATGAAATACACTCATGTGTACACTGCCCATCTGAGCACAAGACACAAATAGGATGAGACAAGATATGAGCCTACTGGGAATATATCATTATTATGACCATCATCATTAATGTGGGAAGATGAGGGAAGGACATGGAATCCTACTGAGACTTGCCATTACACCGCAGACCAAAGGACTATGCATTCCAGCCTTCCTCAAACTCATTTTCTGGGAAACCAACCTCCTTCCCCATCCTGGCAGACATTTCAATGGAGAAGTCTCTTGTTAATCTGGTACTAACACACTCAATATAACAAAATAAATTTATATAACAAATATATTGTCTGGTCCCTGTCCCTGTAATGTTCTACACAGAATCTTTTAAAAATGGGACTTGGTCTATTTGCATTGATGGACAAAGAAGCACAAGAGGAAGCTGAATTTAAACTGGGCTGCTCACAACTGTGTTGTCCCACAGTCAAAGAGTAATAATCCTAAAATCTTTCACTTCTCTGGACATTAAATGCTTCAAAAGTTTCAAAAAATGTGATTCTCTCTTAAGAAATAGTTCACAATGTTTATGCAGATACCAAAGGTGATACACAGACAATGAGATACAGTCCCTGTCTTCCTAGAGCTTACATTCTAATGGGATATTAGATCAGCACTCGGATCACCATAATACAAAGTAGCATAAAAGGAAGGCTACTGGGATTCAAAGGAAGGGAAGAAAGAGTTTATTCAGCAGGGAAACCATGGACGAGCATATGGAGGAAGTGGCATTTGAGGTGAGACTTGGAGGGTGAACAAGATTTTGATTCACAGGGGCAGGAAATAAGGAGGCATTTTTGGTGGAGGGATTATTATAAACAAAAGCACAGAAAATCAGAAAGAAGCATGGGCCATGTTTAGGGCACAGGAAGTAATCCAGGTTCCCCGGACAGTTATCTGGGAGTGGGTGGAGGAGGAGTTGTGAATGATATTGTGTAAAATGTTTGCTATCAGAATGAAGTGTTTGTACTCAATACTAAAACCAATGGGACTACTAAAGATTTTTTGAAGAAGGGAGAAAGATCACAGGATTATAGAAATCTTGAATTCAGTATCCCCCACACCACCCCTACCTCTATTTTAGACAACAGAGTCAGAACAAGAACCCCGAGAGCTTGCCAGATTCTTAAGTTCAAGCTCCTTGCATTATACCAGCTGCCTCACGAGGTTACCTGGGTAGCAGTGAATAGGATGGAGACGAGAAGACAGGCAGGACTGGAATATGGTAGCTACTACAGAAGTCTGGGAGAGAAGTTAAGGTAGAATAATGAGGACCTGAACAGCTGGAGTGGGGAACGGGGTGCTGGTCAGGGGAGGGGCTGGGGCTGGAGTCCCCCTTCTCTCTGCTCCATGGGACTCAGAGCATTACTTGTTCATTCACATCAGAGGGGCAGGGCGTTTGAGCTCACTCGCTGGCAGGTCCAGAAAGCCAGGAGTCCGCTGCCCCATCCTTGTTCAGACTATGAACACTTCCAGCCCTCCCAGATCCCCTCTGATACTGTGCATTCTCTAGGGGGAAAAAAGGCCAGAAATCATGACAGCTGTGATCAGAAGCAGCCCTGGAACTGCCCCTTTAAAGGACCAATAGATGATTTTAGGATTGAAGCAACTCTGTGGGTTTTCTTTCTGGCTTTGCTAAAGAGTGCCCAGGCATATTAGGGCTCAAAAGCCATTGTGCAAGTGAGGGCTAACCCAGCCCACAGAACTGCTTCCCCTATTGGCTTCTGACACGTGCAGGGCTGTCAACTAGAGAGGGGTTCCTTCAGCAGGGCTCTCCTCAGATGCCTGTCTCTTCCTGGAACAGTTCAATCAGCTTAGAGCCAGGATGTCATAAGTCTGAGTATGCCTGACAAAGGCCAAGATGTGGCAAAAGCTCAATAGTAGGCATGAATAAAGAAAACCCTTTTGTACGGAATTCTACATCAGCAGTCATCTTTTCTACCTTGCCTTTAGTTTATAACAATTTTATAAAAACAGACCCAAGGAACAAATGATGAGAGGTAGGTTCTCTGTAAAGGTCGAGTATGAACCCAACAGCCTATTTTCTCATTACAGGCATAATTCCATAGAGTAGGCACTCAGTAAAGAAGGGCAGTAAATCAATAGCATCTCTTGATCCACGTCTTAGCTCCTTCCTTCTCGTGAACTAAGAGAATGACCATCGTCGATGTTCACATCCTGGCACACCAGCTGATATCAACTTACCATGTGGACCAAAGTCACTTTTCACTTGCCACTGTACGCTGTGCCCAACACAGTGCTGGAGTAGAGCAGGTGCTCAAAAACTGTTAGTTTTGTTTCCCTTCCCCAAGCTACTCCTGTAGGGTAAGATCACACAGACACCTTCTGCTGGAAGAGGAGGACTGAGTCATTCTGTAGTGATAGAGACTGTCCTGCACGGCGCTGTAGCAACTACTCTCTGGAGGCAGCCAGCCTTGGATCAAATCCCATCTCCGCTAATTATGAGTTGTGGCCATGAGCAAGTTACCTGATCTCTTTATACCTTGATTTCTTCATCTGTAAAATGAGGGTGATAATAATGGGCAACCAGTGGGGTTGGCGTGAAGAATAAATGAGTGAACAAGACAGTACGTAGAAAGTGCTCAGTATAGCAAGGACTGAGTGAATGCTAGCTGTTCTTAATAGGGCGACTCTGAAGTTTGATTCTACCGAACATCTGGTGATTGGTAGCCTAGTGGTAGAGGCCAGTAAATGTGACAAAGGTGCCGTACAGCTATGCCAGCTGTGCACAAGAACAGTATTGCAACATTTGGCTAAAAGAATTTAGAAAATAGTCCCTCCCCACCTGCCCTACTTGAGCAACAGTTTGAGTTAGTCCACCTCTTTTATTCCTCTAACTTGGGTGATTACCAGCCTGAGGCTGGCCTAGACAGGCATGCATATGATCTAGTTGGTTTGTAAGGTTTCAGGAAAGACAGAGAACTCTAGCCACCTAGTTCAGGGTGACTTTTTACTGCCCCTTCACTTTTATTTAGTAGTTTTTTTAGATACCAGCCTCCCTCAAACTCCTGGTGTTGTAGGCTGTCAGAGCTAGAAAGAACTTCAGAACCGTCTAGTTTTTCTGTTTTAGAGCTAAGGAAACAGAGCCCTGGATAAGGAGTAAGTTGTCTGTGGTCACCCAGGTAGTCAGTTCAAAGCTGAGACTAGTTCTCCCATGACCTGGTGTCCAGGGCGGCACTCACCTCCCACCACACCTGGGAGGCTCTCTGATCTTCTGAACTCCAGCTAACTTTTGGTCCCGTCTCCAGGTGGACCCCTCGCTCCCACAGTGCATAGCATGACTTTTCTTCAGCCCGCCCCGCCCCCGCCTGCCTTCGCCCCTCAGATACTCCCAGTGCCCCTCCTGTCACTCTTGCTGCACACATCCCCGATGTGTCCTGTCCTGCAAACCTGCCCGCTTCCCGCCCAGCATGTCAGCCTGTGCTTTAGGGCCTCTGAGGCCTCAGGAGTCCTGCCCTGGGGGGACACCAGGAAGGGACCCTTCAGGAGGGCGCTTCTCTTTGCCCCAGACCCTGTTTCAGGAAAAAGTGGTACGTGTCGATTTCCCTCTGTTCCGGCTCCTCTACTCCATTTCCTCCAAGTCTTCCTCACACTCTCGTTGCTCAATCTCCCTCAGTCTTGCTCTTTTCCACTTCATATTCCCTTGCTATCTTTTCCTCTCTCCTTTCCAACCCTCTCCCTTACCCTTCCCCGTCCTTCCCCACGTCACTCTCCGCCTTTGACTTTCCTGGTGCTCGCTGTGCCCTGCCCCTTTTCCCTCTCTCCTCTCCTCTCCTGCCCTGCTTTTTCCCCATTCCTTGCAGCTCACCCTTCAACACATCTGTTTCTAATATGAGCCCTCGGAGGCGCCTGTTTGAAACAAAAAAACTCCCCCCACCCTCAGGAACCTGGCACAAAAATTCCTGGATAAACCTTCCCTCCCCCAATTCCCCAGTTTGCTCAGATATTCCTGAAACTAAACGCCACCCTAAAAAGGACCCTGAACATCAGGTTCACGACCAAACTCGACCAGGAAGCACCCCCACCCCCCAAGTCTGCTCAAGGGCCCAGATGTGCGAGACATTTCGATGGCCGACTGGGCGGTCCTCCGCTGCCAGATGTGCTCCTCCGTGGCCGGGAGGCAGGGACGGAGGAGTCGACTCCACTCCAGGGGCTGCGGAGACAGCGGGTCAGCACCGGTGTCCCCCCGACGCAGGGCTGCGTTTGCCCGCAGCCATCCGAACTCCCGCCCTTCCAGAGGCACTCACCTAGCAAGAGGAGGAGGAGGGACATCCCGATCTCCGGACGCGGGCACTTCCCCGCTCAGCCGCTGCCTGGCTGCGGGGCCGCGGGGTGCAGCCGACGGACCTTCGGCGAGCTGGGCGCGGTGCCTCGGGGTGCGCGCGGGATGGCTGCAGCCATGTGCGGGCGCGGGAGGCGGCCCCGCGCCCCGCGCCCCCGCGCCCTGCGCTCCGGGGCGCGGAGGGGCTTCCAGCGCTCGCCCCACCAGCTCGCGCCCGGACGGGAGCCCAGACCAGCGGCAGGGAGGGGAAGGCGAGGCGGAAAGGAGCTACCGCTTCGCGGAACACTTTTCCCTGTTTGGAAAGAAAAAGGAGTGAAGAAAGAGAGAGGAAAAAAAAATTGAGCTGGAACCACATGGTTGCCTCCTACCGCAGCCCCTCCCTCGCGCCCTCCCTCCCTCCTCCCAGCGTTTGGGGTTAGCCGTGGGGGCCGATCTGCCGGGGAGAAGCGTGAGTTGGCCGGGGCAGGGGGGCCGAGGGGCACGAGGGCCGGACTGATCCGTGTGGGGGAGAATCCGTCACACTTCGGCCAAGAGTCCATGGATGAGGCCTTGTCAGTGCCTCTCTGTCCGTCCTCACTTTGTCCTCTCCGCCTCGCGCTCACATTTCTTTTGCTCTCACACTCTTTCTGCTTCCATTTTTCTCACAAATCTGTCATTTCTCCTCTTCCATCTCTCTTTCTCTCGCCATTTCTTTTATTTACATTCTTCTTGTCCCTCCTTCCTCTCCCTTCTTTCCTCGCCCCTCTTTCTTCCTCTCTCCTTCCCTCCCTGTCTGGTTTTGTCACAATGAAACTACCAGACTGACCGCGCAGACAGCTGAGCGTGGAAGTGTGCAGTGAAGACGGTCACACAACCCGCTGCTTGTTGCTCCTCGGGCCCAACTGCCTGCTTTGGCACAGCAGCCACACCTGGCCTCGCTTTCCCTCGGCTCTTCGCATTTTCTCTCTCCCCCGACTCCCACCTCTGCTGTCAGTATTTACAGTAACCAGTCCTCAGACCTGGGCAGTGCTAAGCTGGCCATCGCCCAAGAGGCGTGGGGATCCAGAGCTCAGTGGAATATGGGGTCCCTTAAGAAGCACTGGAGGCGCGGTGGCTCGCGCATGTAATCCTAGCACTTTGGGAAGCCGAGGCAGGAAGATTGGTTGAGGCCAGGAGTTCGAGACCAGCCTGAGCACGAGCGCGACCCCACCCCAGTCTCTACAAAAAAAAAAAAAAAAAACAGAAAAATTAGCCAAATTGGCTCGGCGTGGTGGTGCGCGCCTGTAGTCCTAGCTACTCGGGAGGCAGAGGCAGGAGGATCTCTTGAGCCCAGGAGTTTGAGATGAGGTTGCAGTGAGCTATGATCCTGCCACTGCACTCCTCCAGCCCGGGCAACAGAGTGAGACCCTGTCTCAAAAAAAAAAAAAAAAAAAAGAAGCAGCAGCAGCAGCACTGGAGCAAACCTTGGCCAAAATATGTACCACCCTCGTTCAGGAAGAAAAGAAAGCAGAGAGAATGGAATTCCACGCAATGGCCCGCGCTCCCCAGGAGCCAAGACCGCTGCCAGGGAGGCCCGCAGAGGGCGGAGGGCGGGGTCCGGGGATCCGAGCAGCCCGGCTCCTGGGTCGGCCTCTAGGGGTCTGCGCTTTAGAACCCTGCTGCTCAGTGGCGGCCGGAGGAGGAGGAAGAGAGGGCAGTGAGGGCGGCGCTCAGATCTCAATTGCCAGGACCTCCTGCCCTAGGCTTCTTAGAAACCCTGCACCTGCCCTCTCTGCCCCTGGAAGGCTTCTTACTCTGCCCCACTGAGGCAGGAGGATGCAGTCGTGCAACTTCTGCAACACCCGAGCCTATAATGGGAGATGAGCCTATTCTGGGACATGGGGCCAGAGTGCAGAGAAGCGCGGCTGCTGTAAGAGAGATTAACCCCTCCAGGCTGCGGTCACACATTTGCCCTGTGTTTCCATCTCTCTCTCCAGCGTTCTTAATCCTCTCTAACTGGCTAGTTCTTCCCGGTTGTAATGAAAACCAGCCCATTTCATAGATGAGGAAAGCAGAGGCCTGGAGAGGTTATGGGACTCTCACTAGATCACTCAGATTTGGAAAAGTGAGGGCTATTCTTGGGGTTTGGGGATAAGCTGTAGAGTTGCTTTAGTAGAACTGCAATATTTATTCACTCCCTCCTTTAATAACTATTATTCAACCACTCTGTGCCAGATGCTTTTTAGGCGTGAGGACATAAAGTCAGTAGAACTCGGTAATTAACATTTAAAAAAATTAGAACAAATATATCATGGACACCAACTGTGGACCAGGGATCATATTAATTATTTACCTTTTTATATAATTCTTATGACAAAGCCAAAGGATAGTCATTTTTAATTTCATTTTAAAGATGAGGAAACCATACTTAGGGCTGAATATCTTGCCCCAGATCAGAAAGTATTAAAATCCCTCTATTCCAATATTATTACTCTAATGTTTTTAAATATTGTTTTTATATTAAAAAGTATTTAAAAGCTCTCTTTGACTCTGAAGTAACTTTATTTTCCATTTGTACTTCTTGTCTAACAGGGAAAATAGATATATTCACAACTATAATTTGCATATGAATATGTTGGAAAAAACAATTCCTTTTTTTTTTTTTTTTTTTTGAGACAGAGTCTCACTCTGTTGCCCGGGCTAGAGTGCCGTGGCGTCAGCCTAGCTCACAGCAACCTCAAACTCCTGGGCTCAAGCAATCATCCTGCCTCAGCCTCCTGAGTAACTGGGACTACAGGCATGCGCCACCATGCCTGGCTTATTTTTTGTATATATATTTTTAGTTGTCCATAAAATTTCTTTCTATTTTTTAGTAGAGACGGGGTCTCACTGTTGCTCAGGCTGGTCTCAAACTCCTGAGCTCAAACGATCCACCTGCCTCGGCCTCCCAGAGTACTAGGATTACAGGTGTGAACCACCATGCCCGGCCGAAAAAACAATTCTTAAACGCTGAAGAAGGCGGCAGGGCAACTGCATAGAGAAGGCAATTTTTTGTTGTTTCTGCTTTACAAGTTTTTAGAAATTTTGACTTCATTTCAGACTCCCAGAAAAATTGAAAAAGTAACACAAAAATTCTTCACCCAGATTCCCCTTTTTTATTTCTCTCTAGAGGTGGTATTTTGGCACAAGTTTTTAAAGCCCCACCTCTGCTCCACCGCCGCTGGTGGCCTTTCTCAAGAACTTGGTAACAGCATTGCTGTTTATTGCTTGAGGGCTGGTGTGCACATGAAGACAGATGTGTGTGGGTGTAGGCAGATGTGTGTTTAAACCCACATTGCTCAAGCTGAAGGTAACAAGATGCCTTTAGCTCTAGGTCATTAGTCACCGACACAGGAAATGATTAGACTGGGCTGAGATTGGGTCATAATCACTCAGTTTTCCCAGTTCCAAAGTCTTATAGCCAGGAGGTATTTGGCACATATTTCTTGGGGAGGGTCTTTGAACCTCTGGAGATGACTGTCCCTAAATCCAAAGCCTTTTTTCTATTGTCATGGGTCTGTGGGCCAGAAGAGCAGAGTGACAGTTTCTCTGGGGACGGTTTGTAGCTCAGTAACCCATTGCCTACCCGCCTGGGCCCCACACTGGACTGGGTGCCACTGGGGATCCAAAGAGGGATGTGGCGGTCCTTATCCCAAATGGACCTCTCAGTCCAGCGGGAGAGAAAACAACAACATATGAAATGTTTCAAAAACCATACAAGAAAGTTAGGAAGTTAAGTGCCAGAGCAAATTATCCTGACAGTAAAAAAAACAGTTGGGATTCCAAGAAAAGAAGGAGCCCCTTAGGCTGGGGTGATTGTGAAGGGGACCGATGCTGGAGCCAGGCCTTGGGGGGTGAATAGAATTTCTTTAGAAGAGAGGACCTGGGGAGGCCAGCAGTGGGGGCATTCCTGGATAAAGAGAGTTAGGAATAGCTTTGGTGTATTTGGGGAGCATTGAATGGAATGAAATACATGAAATGAAAATTTGGTGCTGGAGCAAAATGCCCTGGAACAGTTGGCCTGACACAGTATTGTGAGGGGTTCTGAATATCAGGCAAAAGATTCTAGAACTTGCTCTATAGCTTCTCTAGGCTTGTGGAAAAAATGTTAACAAAAAGTACCGTGATGAGAATCATATCTGAGGGAATGTAAATTGGCAATTTCTGCCCACAAGTGACTCCAGTGTTGGCCAGGGGTGGAGAACTTTAGCACCTCTTTCATATCCATCCCTGCCCCCTTGCTTCAATATGGACAATTGAAATTGTCTCAATATTTTGCAAAGTGATATGCATATGCAGCTTCAGGACACTCCTCTCATCCTCCCCACTTTCTGGGGATCCAAAGAGTGCCACCCTAAACCTCTCCTCTATAAGGTTCTAGAGCCACCATGGGAGTGCATGATGCATTGGAAGGGAAACATGAAGGATACAGACTGGTTAGAACCTATTGCATTAAAATAGGCAGCTAAGATGAGGGTATTGAAATGGTGCAGAAGACATGTGGAAGAAAGATTTGACAGGCTTAACTATCTAATAGTCACTGTGGGCGGAAGAGGGAATGGTAGACAAAAGAGGCACCAAGGATGAGTATAAGTGATCTAATATATCATTATATGTGCTAAGATTGATAGCAACCATTTTTTTTACCTTATAGTATATTCCAGGGATTATAAGCTTCATTAATAAGCCTGATAATACCATATTACAATGACAAAACTGAGGTTCAGAGAGATTAAATAAATTGCATATTATCCCATGGTTAGTAAACAAATATGAAGTCAGAAGATTCAAACTGTCTTACACCTCACTACGTTTTGGTGGTACTGCTGACAAACTAGGGAAGTTGGGTAAGTTAACTTGGCAGGAACAGAGAGATAAATTACTCAATTACTTTGAGACATGATAACTTGGAGGGAGCTCTAAACCAACATCCACCCATCCCTCCATCCATCTTTCCATTCTTTCTTTCAATCACTAATTCAGCAAATCTCTGTTAAACACCTACTATGTGCCAAGCACTGGAAAATCAATGATAAACAAAGGAAAACTTGTCCTTGCCCTCCAGAAGCTTGTAGTGAGTTACGAGAGATAGATGACAAACAGTGGTCACTATGTGGAGTGTGACATGCTCTGATGGGGAAAGTGCAGAGTGCTGTGGATGGCACAGCAGGAGCCTGTGCCTGGAGTAGAGGCCAGGCAGGACAACCTGAGAGCAAAGTCCCCTAAACCCAGGAGGAGGGGAGTATCATGGGAAGAGGGAGACCTGTGCTACTCTCTCATCTCATAGGATACCCGGGAACCATGGACCACATCTTTTATTAACCTTTTTGAGATGTAGTATCCACCTATGCCTGTCCTCACAGATGAAGATACATGTCACGAGGATATTTAGGAGAAGGCAGCTGTGGGCTGATGGAAAGAGTTCTGGGCTAACAGGCAGAAATTCTGGGCTCTTAATGGCTCTGAATAGCTTCCCTGACTTCACTGAGCCTTCCTTTTCTCTTTGCCTAACACCATTAAGAGGCAGAAACGGAATTATGGTGAAGGCACCTACTGCAGTGTCTAGCACGTACGAGACTCGGTAAACATTTGTTCCAAGTGAAACTGAAGTCGAGTTCACAGGATTCCATTCCCCGCAGCAAAAAGAGCCAATTTCTGTCTCATTTCCTTTTTCTATTAAAAAAAGGTTATCTTTATATAGATACCTTTATAAATTCTTTCCTGTCCTGCAAGGATGCTTCTTGGCATGGCTATTTGGTGCGTTGTTTCTCTTTTTATGGCTGGACAGTAAGAGACCCCAGCTGCTTTCAGGGGCTTGACTGGACAACTTTTATTGAGGCTGTGACTGAGAACCCCGTGTGCTAATGGAAACTAAGGAATAAGGAGTTCTCCTGACCAAGGTGGAGAAAGCAGCTGTTCTCTCTCCAAAGGGCCTGGGAGCAGAGAAAGAGATGACAGTGGCTGGGACCTGTTCTTCCACACGTCCTGTAGGGAAAGCCCCCAGCTCTGGTCTATGTGGTCAGCTGAAGAGGCAGAGACTTTGTGGGGCTGGTGTTTCTTGTAGGACATTTGTTGATGAAGAAAAGGTCCCACCCCCATCTGCCTGCCAGCCCTCAGGCTGCACAGGCCTGTCCTGGACCCCAGTGGGGCTTTAAGAGAGCCAGTGGCAGAGTCAAAGCTAAGATGAAAAACAGAGAAGGTTTATATAGCACAGAGTCTAAGGATTTACAGTAGGATTTTTTGCTCTGCAAAAGCTACTTTTGCTAGTGCAAAAGCTCCTTCCACATCCTACTTTCAATTTCTGCTAAAGTAACACCCTCAGAGAGGCAGTTTAGTCTTTGGAGGAAGACAGGCTGATTTTGAATTCCAGCTACTGTCCTGACTGTGCCTAACGGGGGCACATTTCTTAACCTCTCTCAGCCTACATTATTTTGTCTATAAGATTTCTCATGTGGTTGTTGAGAAGATGACATGAAACTATAGAAAGAAAGCACCTAGGCGAGGGCACATGGGTGCTCAGCAAGTTGGCTCCCTTCTCTCTTCCCCCTTAATGAATGCAAGGAGACATGCCAGGACTCCAGGATACATTGTAACTGGATCTGCAAGGGTCCTTTCACCTCTCAGAGAAAGGGAAAGATAGCATCTCCTTCCTTTAAAGGTGCAATTGAAGTCTAGACTTCCTTAGAAACACATAACAAAGGAGTAGGAAAAAGTATTCCTGTGCTCTCTCCCTTCCTCACATCCTTCCCCAGTCTCTGAATTGAGACCAAAAGCAGGTTTTTCTTTGGCGGGTGGTATTCACGGAATTACCCACAAGACAAAGCCGTCATAAAGGAGGCAAATGAGACAGGTAGGCAATACATTTCAGATTGTTAGAGCAAAAGGGTTATGAGAGGTATCTGGTCTAACTTCCTTATGTTACAGAAAAGCACACAGGCTCAGAGAGGAGCAACAATGTGTCTGGGGCCACATAGCTAGTAGGTAGTGCAGAAGTTATAAGAACCCTAGTCTGACTCTTGCTGCTGCATCCCAGGTAGGTGACCAGACCAATGCCTGGCTTCATTGTGTAGCCAAACAGAGACCTCAGTGATTCTTTTGAGATTCCAGCAGCCTGTTTCCCTCTGTTGACATGTAAGCACATGGCAGAGAACAGAAACCACCAAACCAGGGACAAAAATAGTTCATATCCTCCCAGCTGGGCAAGGGCAGCTAGCTGTCCTCAGCTTGCATGAGCTATCATGTACTCTACATCCATTCAGCCTAAAACACATGTTCCAGCCTGTAAGTCTGCATTCGTTCCACCTCTATGCAGCTGCTGTCTCTGCTGTCAAGCCAGATAGGCCCTTAGAGTCCCTGTTGGTCTAACTTCCTCATTTCGTGGATTGAGACCCAGCCAGGAGATGGGCTATCTCAGGGTCACACTCAAGTTGCAGAGCCGAACTGGAAACCAGGTTGCCTAGCGACCAGCTCCATCCTCTTTCTGGAATGTGGAGGATAATCACACAGAGTGGCTCTGCCCCTTCCTAAAAGGTCAGGAATGAGAACAGAAAACCGGCAGAAACAGGTGTGATAGAGCCCAGCGAAGACTTGAGATTTTTTTTTCCTCAGGTATTGTATGAGGCTCAGTTGAAGCCATAGAAAAAAAATGAGGACAATATATGCAAAGCCTGATTATGCCACTGGTGTCCTGCCTGCAGGGAACTCATTTATTTTGTGGCTGAGATGCTAGGAGCTGTCAGCAGCTGCTTGCAGCTGCTCAGTGACAAGACTGATGTCAGCAATAGCCAGGCTGAGGAGATGGGGGGTGGGAGGAGAAACATCCCCCACCTTCCCACCCACCACATGCACACAAACACGTGACACACGCTCAGACCATTGCCTTGCATCCTCTTGTGTTGTCATGCATCTTCCCTGACTATAAGGTTCCCAGGAGTGAGGGATATGCCAGCCATGGCCTGAAATCAGTGTCCCAGAAGCAGCAGAGGGTGAATAGCATGAGTCGAGAAGTCAGGAGACCAGGATGGGGCCTTCCCGTCACTGTCACCTACTGAGTCAGCTTGAACAAATGATGAACCTCTCTGCAAATCAGCTATCTGTCTGAAGAACACAGGGAAGCCAGTACTTTGTAAACTCAAGTTCTTTATGAATGTGAGGTAAGCGTGATTAGGAGTGTAAATTGCAGGAATTGGCAGGGCCGATTTCTCATATGAATTGGTCATTCTTTTCTGTACTCCGTGTTTCTCAGTTGACATAGAGAATCAATCAATCCTGAAGTGTTTGGTGTGGGCCCATGATAGGCACCGCGGGGCACACAGATGGGACAGGACCCGGGCCCAGGACTCAGGGTGGGGGCTCCCCCACCCCGCCCCGACTTCCTAGAGGATGTGCACAAAGGTCCCACGGACACTGTTCACTGGCTCGCCCAGCCCGTTCCCAACACTCTCTCTTGCCTACCTCTGCCATGGAGGCTAACAAGTGAAACATTTACTTTCCGGGTTTCCTTCGCCCCAGGGGAGGCCTTGTGACCCAGTTCTAGCCAATGAATCAGGCATAGGAGAAGTCCGCCGGGGAGCTTTGGGTAAACACCTGCTTTATACTTTGTGCAAACAGGAAGTGGATTTAGCCCGTAAGAGTTTAAGGCGAAACTATATAATATGCTCTTAAATAACAATAAACCTAAGGTAAAGCATAGCCATTGCCCTAGGAAAGGCACAGGTGAAGTCTTACTGAATATTAAAGAGGGGAACTATTTCTTCCTGTGCATCCGGGACGGCTTCCTGGAGGAGGGACATTTGAGGTGCGTAGTTCTTGAACACCCACAGTCGGAAGAATCAGACGTGATTCTTAGCCGCAGCCCCAGAGGCTCTGAGTTCCCTCACTATTATGAACAACATAATGGGAAGTTGAACAATTCTTGCTGGGTGATGTAATTATAACTCTGGAGATGATCAGATATAGTCACATTTTGTACTTACAGAGCACTTTCTTCTTAAACCCTTTAAAGAGAACAAATGTCTAACTCATCCCTTTGAAGCGGGCAGAGGTGGCTAAAGAATAAAGAAAGAACTTCACAGAAATGAGATGACTTCCTGAGATTCTAGAGTTGTTTGGGGAGAGAGCCTGCCAATCCCCTTGGCCATATCATCTTTCGTGGAACACTCTACTTTCATCTTCACCCATATATGCCCTCTGGATGTAGGGGATGCCTTTATGTAGCATGAATCTATATAATGAATTCTTGCTTATATTGAAGATATGAAATTCCTATGAGTAGGAGTTGTGTGTTGAGTTCATTATCACTAAGAGCAAGTTATGGGTTTGCTTAAGTTATCCAAGTGCTTTCTCTGGTGACCAGTGGAATGTTTCTGTGAGATTCTTGGCTGGGCTTGGGGCTGGTATGTCAAGTAGAAGCTAACCTGGTTTCATCAGGACCATTTTCTAACTCCTCTGAATAAACCAACCTGGATAACCACATGTTTAAAAATCTTCCATCTATACACCCCCTAGGATGACACAAAACCAGAAAATAACAAGTGTTGGCAAGGATATAGAGAAATTGGAACCCTTGTGCACTGTTGGTGAGAATGATATAAAATGGTGCAGCCACTGTGGAAAATAGTCCAGTGGATCTTCAAAAAGTTAAAAATAGAATTACCATATGATCCAACAATCCCCCTTCTGGGTATATATCCCAAAGAATTGAAAGCAGGGTCTCAAAGAGACATTTGTACAACCATGTTTATTACAGCATTATCACAATGGCTAAAAGGCAGAAAGCAACCCAAGCATCCATTGACTGATAAGTGAATAAACAAAATGTGGTATATTTGTACAATGGAATATTTTCAGCCTTAAAAAAGAAGAAAATTCTGGCACGTGTTACAACATGTATGAACCTTGAGGACGTATGCTAAGTGACATAAGCCAGTCACAAGATGAATACTGTATGATTCCACTTATGTAAAGAATCTAGAGTAGTCACATTCATAAAGACAGAAAGTAGGATGGTGGTTTCCAGGGGCTTGGATGAGGGGATTTGAGGAGATTTTATTTAATGGGTATAGAATTTTGGTTTAAGAAGATAAAAAATTCTGGAGATAGATGGTGGTGATAGTTGCACAACAATGAATGTACTTAATGCCATTGAACTGAACATTGAAAATGGTTAAAATATTAAATTTATGTTATAGGTATTTTACCACAATAAAAAAGTCATTCATCTACAATATCACTTTATTTTAACAAAATTGCTCCTAAACTCTCCAGATCAGTGTGATCTCTTTTACATTTTTGGAGATCATCATGGTAGAATTACAAGAACCAGACGTCAAGTCAGACAGCCCAGGTTCAAATCTCAGTTCTGCTGCTTGTTAGCTGTTTGATCTTGACCTTACTGAACTTCATTTTCCTTGTCTTTGGTCAAGTATTGTAATGTCTATTTTGACTTCTTCACCAGGCAGATGTGAATATCCAGTTAGATAATTTATGTGAATGTGCTTAGCAAACCACAGAACACTAAACAAACGTAAAAGATTTTTCAAGAAGACAAGAAAACAATGAGGTTTGCTCTGGGACCTATTGTAATATTTTCCAAATTTTCTTGCCAAGAAGTTCCTTCTATCCCACCTAAATCCAGTCTAATGCACTTACTTTTAGCCAGCTTGGAAATAGCTTTTCCGCTGGGACTTTTCCAAATTCCAGGTTTAGAGATCCTTCCATCTGGCAGGTGTCCAAAGGGGACAGCAGGAACCATAAGCAGAACCATTTGGAACCGAAAAATTTGGGGGCCAAGGACAGGCTTCTTCTCCAGGCCGAGTTTGGTTTGCAAATTCCTGGCTGTCATAGCAACCTCAAAAGCAAAGGGAGACTGTTTAATGTCCTCTTTGACTGCAACCTGGCCTTGGAATGTCTCAGGTTGGCTAAGTAAACAGTGTTCACTGGTGACCACTCTGTGATTCTCCCCTTGGACCCAGGGATGGGAGAGGCAGGGACCTGCCAGGCTCAAGCCCCTCTGACAGCTCAGCTTCCCGCCTGGTGTCACTCGGCTCCCCATCTGCTGCTCCCATCTCCCAGTGGCTCTGCCAGATCTAGAGTGGGGAGGGAGTTTCCAGAAGGGGCCTACTGGGAGATGGAATCAACTCTGCAATGGAAGCAAATGCCTGCACCCGAGTGATGTACAGAGATGACTTGGGGAGGGTGATGCTGATGGTATTTCCATGGTAACCTCAAGCATCCCGGTTAAGTCACACTGTGCTCTACTGACCTATGCAAACCCTTGCAACTTGGACTATTTATCTCTAGGGCTCAGGTTAGAGACCTAAAAATGTGGAAGACCTAAACATGTAATTGTCTTCACAATATAAAAAGAAAACTGAGGAATTGAAATTAATAAGGACTTCACTTATTAACAAGTACCTTGCCCAGGCACGGTGGCTCACGCCTGTAATCCTAGCACTCTGGGAGGCCGAGGCAGGTAGGTCGTTTGAGCTCAGGAGTTTGAGACCAGCCTGAGCAAGAGCAAGACCCCGTCTCTACTAAAAATAGAAAGAAATGATCTGGCCAACTAAAAATATATATAGAAAAAATTAGCCGGACATGGTGGTGCATGCCTGTAGTCCCAGCTACTCGGGAGGCTGAGGCAGAAGGATTGTTTGAGCCCAGGAGTTTGAGGTTGCTGTGAGCTAGGCTGGTGCCACGGCACTCTAGCCCGGGCAACAGAGTGAGACTCTGTCTCAAAAAAAAAAAAAAAAAAAGAAAAGAAAAAAAACAAGTACCTCTACAAAGATATGTTATGTCATCTTCATTAATCGTTACATTTATTATTACAAGGTTTTTTATACATTTGAGCAATTTACAGGCAAGTTTTCTTCATTGCAAGAATTCCTGATTATGCACAATGATTGCCAAGAAATCACTGTTGGGCCAAACTTCAAAAGTAAACTTATAAAAAATATTGCAATATTTTTACAGTTAAAAAAAAAGTTAGAGTGGGATTGGGTGTATTTTAATATGCTCAATATGATGTGCGGAGCCTCCAAAGTCCCGTGTGCCTTCCTGTTGAGGTGCACAGTGAAGCAGAATGAAATAGGGAGAAGCTCTATGGACTCTGATGGCTTGTGTTCTTGTTGTGGGAACTTGGGAACATTATTATCTACCTGGTCCTCAGGTTCCTTCTTCACTTATAAAATGGGGTAATAACAGTTGCTTCCAAGAGTGCTTGTGAAAATGAGATTAGTAAAAGCATTTTTGGCAAATATCACTTATTATTATTATTACTACTAAGAGTAATAACCACCCACATTTCACTAGAAATCACACACAAACATTAGTATGTCCTCTGGCCACTGGAACATTCCTGTTCTAAGATGTGTAGGAACCATATCTGTGTGTCTAGTTCTTTTTGTGCACAGGTGGGTACAGTATCCTGTCTAAAAGTCAATTTCATTAACTCTATTCAGTAATGATGTTGCTCCTTCCCAAGGGTGATATTTGAAATTACTGTGGAGATATGAACTAATTCTAGAAACCTTCAGCTGTGTCAAGTATCATCTCTTGAGCTGCTGGACCATGCAAGGAGTCCAAGGGCTCTCAGAGGAGAATCCAGAGCAGCTGAGGGGCAGCTGAGGCCCCAGGGCAGTAGCTACTCAAACTTAACCAGAATGGAAACACTTCAATATTTAATAATAAGCATGGCTGTGCCAGGTGTGCCACCTGCATATTAGCCATCCTTACCTGAATACTATCTATTATTAATATCTTCACTTATTCTGTCTGTTAACACAATTTTTGAGTAGCTTCTTTGTGTAAAGCGTTAGGCTAGACACAGTCGAAGACATGAAAAAGAGTAAAGAGTAAAGACACCCCAAAGACACTGAAGGGCTAGTAAGGGAGCTATACATATCATCTAATAACCCCAGTAAGGACAGTATAGGAGAAATGTCATAAAAAAAGTACACTCATCCTGGGAGTCAGGAGCATGATGTCGCATTTGGCTGGAGTGATCATGGACACCTTCATGGAGAAGGTGACTTTGGAGTTAGGGCCTTGAAGGATGGGTAAAATTTCCAGCCATGAGCAAGAAGGGGGTGGAAGTCCAGATGGAAGAAAATGGCAAGGGCAGAGGATAGGCGTGGAGGTGATTTGAGGGCTCTGTGAGTGGTAACATTTTGTGGGAGCATGAGAAATATTGGGTAGATGTAAGCCTAGCAGGGTGGGATTGGGCCAAATCACTGAAGACTAAAATGTGTGTGCTTTAAAGAAGCTGTTAAAAGTTTTTGACCTGGGGATCAACATAGTCTTTAGGAAGATTGGTTGGATTTACCTGTAAACACCTAAAGGAAGGGACTGGGATTGGAAGTGGTGGAAGAAGAGGGGTTGGGGTGAGACTGGAAACTGAGAGTTCACCTTTCAGGCTCTCAGTGTGCCAGGGGAGAGGTGGAGGGCTGAGCCTGGGCAGAGGCCACAGGCCTGCAAGGAAGAGATGACATGTGCAAATTTTCAAATAGAGAGTAAAGGGATTTGCTGAGGGATTAGAGAGGAGCATGGGGGAGGGGGAGGGGGAGGGGGAGGGATACAGAGAAGTCCATTATGACTTTAACTTCAAGTCAGGATGACAAGAATCATAGTTCTAAAACCAGAAAGAAATATCGAAGCCCAGAGTGGGAGCTGGCTGGAAAAGAAAAGCCTGCAAATTAGTTTATGTCGAATTTGAGGAACCTACAGGAAGCCCTGGTGGGGATGTGTGCTGGTGCTCTAGCTTGAATTTGGGTTATTATTTACCCACATCAGAAAAGGGAAGTCGGGCAGGGGCTTCATTCAAGAACCAGAGCTGCCCACTGGGACAAGACTGCTAAAAAACAGAGAAAACCAACACACAAGCAGGGCGGGGAAGGGGCTGCTGCAATCTCCAGGCACCATCAGGGCAAACAGTAAGGCCATAGAGGGGATCCGAGGGGGAACAGCAGGTTGAACCAAACTTTTAGAGCCAAAATAGTCTTCGAGGTCAGACTGGCTGCCTGGGCAATTTGATGCTGAGCGCTGGCCTGCTGTAGTCATCCGCACATCTGGCAATGCGACAGCCACAAGGGGAGCCTTCAAAATGATGCATTCCATCTCCCCCACCCCAAGTCTGATTCATTATGTCTGGGGTGGGGCCTGGACATCTGTGTTTTTTAAGTTTCCCTTCCCTTTCTGGTTCTCAGCCATTCGTCTAGCAGGGAATAGTGGCTGTCATCTGCTCAGAGTTGGTCCTGGTTGCTGACTGCAATCTAAGAACATATGGCTAAGAACATATATTCCTAAGAACCTAGTGGTCTGAGTTTCATCTCTTTCTTTTCTTGGAGTAAGGGAAGAGAGCGCTATGTAAGAGGCTGTCCCCAGACTGGCAAGAGTTGGGCAGAGAGGTGACAGCTGGAGCCCCTGCCACGGAGCCTTCCGAAGAGAGATGAGAGCGCAGCTCTGGTCATAGACAAAGGACAGGGCAGAGAGTGAAAAAGAAAATCCCACAAAGCACAGTACCTGCACCCTGCTGGGTGTCGAGTCTCTCAAGCTGCCTCCTTGTTAAAAGAGAACATAAGCTCCATGAGGGCAGGATTTTAAAAAAATCTCTTATGGAAAATTTCAAACATAAAACAAAGGTAGAAAGAATAGGGTAACAAATCCCTGTGTTCCCACCATCCCACGTTGACAGTTGGCCACACCAGGCTCATCTGTTTTATCTTATCTGTCATCTTGTCCCCAGCCTCCGTCATTTTGAAGTCATTGAGGAAAGATATTATACCTGCCCTTCTGATCTCCTGCTTTACAATGCAGCAGCCCCTTCGCTGGTAATAAAAACAAGCTCTGAGGATAGAAGGAAGGGACCAAGGAAGACTCATCAGCTTACCTTTAATTCCTCTTGCAAATGCAAAGAGGCAGTTATTTTCATGAATTTTGCTCCTTAAAATTGTCACCAAGTCTCTGAGCAACATATGCAGGCTCTAACAAAGGGCAGTGCACAAGAAGCTCTTCCCCCATTGCTTGGAAACGGAAGGGCTGTAATCTGTGCTTTCTAGAGAACTTTCTGTATCCAGCAGCCTGGTCCTAATCATAAACAAATGATAATTCTGCTGCAGAAGGGTAAGGCTCCAGAGAGTAGAAATATGTGCACAGTTCAAGGGGCTCAGTGCAGTAGGTAGGAGCTATCATCAGAACTGAGAGGCTGGGAGCCTGGGTGGTCTCCAAGTCAGAGATTTGGGAGACTGCTCTTCTGCCCCCAAACCCCCCTTGTCAAGGAAATCCCTCTGTTCTGAGTCTACAGCTGCCCCCTGCCCCGTCCCACCCCCTTCTTCTGCTCCACTTCCACATCCAATTATGGAGCAGAAAAACTAAATAAATAAGCTAAATAAAAAAGCTAAACCAATTATGGGCAGAAGAATGAGGATGAAAAACTTAAGTAGTCATAAATCTCCCTAAGCCAGTTAGTCCTCCAAGCGTCAAGAAGGGGTCAGGCTGAAGGCACAGGGGTGGGTGAATGTGCAAAGATTTAAGGCTGCAGAGAAGGCTGGAAGTGACAGTGGCTGTGGAGTGGAATTTCTGCACACGGCATGCCCTCTTTTGGTCCCCATCCAAGGAGCCCTGGTTCCTGAAATGTCAAGAGAACCTCAGTCAAGTGTGACATCTCCTGTGCCTTTCTCGTTGAGCTGTCAGGAACAATATTATAGAAAGGTGATAATACTACAGTGTTCTTCGGACTGGGGTACTCAAGCCTCTTGGTTTATAGGAACCACGGAATAAATATACAATGTCTTGATATTATAGAATTCTATTTTACTAAATCTTTTTTGGGGAGAGAATTACTGATTTTACTATTAAAATAATCATGCATATGTGATGAAATAGAATGTAAATTTTTCATAGATTTATATAAACACAAGAATTTTAAGAACTGTCCCGATTGTAGTGGTCTGTTTGGAGAGGTGTTTTCTCTCTTCTGCTATTAGGAGTATTTGGGGAGAATGTGGCAGATGCTGCCCTGATGTTTCACAGCGCAGGTGAGTTCATATGATTCTGCAGTCTGCGCCCACCTACTTGTCATCTCTCATCTCCTGTCAGCCCGTGAGGCTGGCCATTTCATGGTCCCCTGGGATGGGCTCAACCTTTCCTTTCTTTGACCCTTTGTTCAAACTGTCACTTATGTCTAGGACAACCTCCCACCTCCTGACACCCACATCACATGTCTTCCTCTCTTTACAATGCAATTCAAGGTCATTTTTCCCGGGAAACTTTCTCTGACTGAGCTAAGAGAACTGACTCCCAAAAGAAAATCCAAAGAAGAGTACCAGGCTGGGATGCCAAAATTACATGCCAATACTAAATATTTGCACAGGTTTGTGTAAGACTTAGTGTATAAAACTGTCAAACACATGTCTTATTTAGTAATCATTACAACCTTGTGAAGTATATAGGGCAAGGATTATTTATAATCCTCATCTTCCAGCCAAGTGATGGAGCCTTACAGAGAGGTTAAGTAACTTGCCCAAAACCACACAGCTAAGAACTGATTCTTTTGACTCTGTAAAGAGAAATTATCCAAAACTTAGAAATAAAGCAAGAGGGTGACTGCATATCCTTTCAGTGTCGTACTGGGGCATTGTTTAAACCGCTCCTAAATATTATTTAGTCCTGCAGGCAAAGTCAGCTTCTTGGGCATGCAATCTGTGCAGTCGCCCAGAACCACTAGCTCAGGAGGGCCACTAATTTGTTTAATGCTCTGCTGTCGCTGTCTTGAAATTCTTAATAATTTATGAACAAGGTCTCCTGAATTGTCGTTTGCACTGTACCCAGCAAATTAAGTATCCAGTTATGTCTTTAGGAGAATACACCAATGTTTGACTTTGTTATTAAATATTTGCAATTAAAGGCTTAGACTCTGTGAAGTTACATATTGATTTGTAGATATGGATCCAGTGCAGAGGCCAACGATTTTTGTTCATTAGAAAGGATAACCTATGCTTTTATGGCCCTGTTGGAGACATTAACTAGATTCCTCTGTAAACAGTTATTGTGGTGCACTTCACCTGCAGGCTATAAAAAACCACACTTCCTCAATTGCGCTTGGTGTCAGTTTTCCCATCTTCCTGATTCCCTTATGGATTAATCAATTAAATATTAATAAAAATCTTTGACAAGGGTTCATTTTATTCTGAAAGAGAATTGTGTTTTTAATTCTTTTTTGGAAATTATGCTTCAACAACTCCATATTCCAAGCTCTTTCCATCATATCATGCTACCAAAGTCACACTTTTCTCTCTGCTCTTTGGGAGCACACACCGAGTTTTGTTTGTGCATTGATGTTTATGCATTTTAGATACAACTATTAATTTTTGCTTGTCGTGTCACTCTTTGTATACTGTAATTTCTTTTAAAATTGTGTTTACTGATTTTTTAAAAATAATATGTGTTTATAGGCCAGGCATGGTGGCTCACGCCTATAATCCTAGCCCTCTGGGAGGCTAAGGTGGGAGGATTGCTTGAGGTCAGGGGTTCAAGACGAGCCTGAGCAATATTGAGACCCCGTCTCTACTAAAAAATAGAAAGAAAAAAAAATTAGCTGGGCAGCTAAAAATATAGGAAAAATTAGCCGGGCGTGGTGGTGCGAGCCTGTAGTCCCAGCTACTCGGGAGGCTGAGGCAGGAGGATTGCCTGAACCCAGGAGTTTAAGATTGCTGTGAGCTAGGTTTAACACCACTGCACTCTAGCCCTGGCAACAGAGTGAGACCCTCTTTCAAAAAAAAAAAAAAGGAAAAAAAATATGTGTTTATAATGTTAGATTCCTAAAAAATATGGATAATATATCTACATGGTTCAAATTCAAGAAGTTCAAAGGGTAGGAGGTGAAGATTTCACCTCCTACCTGGTTTTCCTCCTCAAAGACAACATGTATAACTTCTAGTAGTATATTCTATATATACCTTCAAATATGTTTATATATTTTTTGTTTGTTTTTTCTATAAATGGTAAAATATTCTGCATACTGTCCTGCAACTTGCTTTTTTGACTTAACAGTGTATCTTGGAGAGGATTTAATTTTAGTACATAAAAAGCTTTCTCGTTGTTTATGGCTATATGCTACTAAACTAGATAGGTTTACCATAATCCAAACATTCTCTTATTAATATTTAGGTTGCTTCCTGTTGTTTGATATAACAAGCAATGATGTGCTGAATAAGTACATACATACATTATTTTGTACATCTATGTAGCATAAATTCTTGAAGTGAAATTGGTTGGTCAAAGGACATATGCATTTATCATTTTTGAAGTTTTTGGTTACTCTCCATTAAGATTGTTATCAATTTATTTCTGCTCCTTCTAGTAATATATGAGAGCCCTTGCCAACACTGCAGTGGTGTGTTGTGGCATTTTTGAGTTTTGAGAGGGAAGACAGTATCTTGTAGTTTTTACTTGCATTTCTTTAATTAACAATAAGATGAAGCTTTTTTTCAAATATTGGAGAATAATTTCTTTTTGGGGGAACTGCCTGCTCATATCCTCTGCCAATTTTCCTATTGGCTTGTTGGTCTGTGCTATAAGTTGTAAATATTGTTTTTCCTTATACTGTCCTTTAAAAAAAAAACTTTGTTTATGGTGATTTTTTTACTTTGTGGACTTTTATTTGATGTTGTTGAATTTGTCAATATTTTCTTCTGTGGCTTCCAGTTTTGTGTCACAGTTAGAAAAATCTTGCCCAACTGGGATTATAAAAGAATTTTCCCAGGTTTCTTTTAGCAAGTTTATGGTCCCATGTTTCACATATAAATCTTTGACATCATTTGGAGTTTATTGTGGTGTTAGGTATGAAATATGATTTCAATTTTATTTTTTTTCCAAATGATTACCATATTGTCTCTAAACTGTTTATTAAATAATCTTTCTCTGCTCATTGGAGATCCTAGCTTGATTATTCACTAATTTGCCATATGTACTTGTGTTTATTTTTAAAATGTTCTCCCCATGCCATGATCTATTTATTGCATGAAAACTGTATGATTTATGTTAATGTAGCTTTAGAATATATGTAGTCTCTGGAAAGGCTGGTGCTCACCTCATGATATTTCATTTAAAACATTTCCAGCTTATTCCTGCATGTTTATTTTTCTATGTCAACTCTAAAATCAGCATGGCCAGTTAAAGAAAAAAAAACTTGGCATTTCATTGCGAGTGCATTAAATTTACAGATATGTAGGGGAGACTTGGCTTCTTAATAAGGCTATGTCTGGCTACCAAAAAGCATGGTAAGCCTTTCCATTTAGTCAAGTTTTCCATTCAGCTTAGTTTCAGCATTTTTGATGTTTTGGTTGTTAACTAAAAAAACCAAAATTAATTAACAACGTTTATGCTTTGAACAAAGGAGAGCTTTATTTCTCATAAAGGGTAGCAATTTGCTGGGCGGCCATTCCAACAGGTTGGGAAGCAGAGCCCCAGCCGGAAGCCAGACACACGTGCCTCAAAGAAGAGACAAAAGGCAACAGGATTTTATACTGAGCCAGTGGTCAAATATACATATTTAACAAGCTAGAGGAGGAGTCATGAATATTTATGAAGGAAAATCATCCGCATGTAATTGTGGTTTATCTCCCCCATCCCGTCATGGCTGGGAACTCAGTTTTAAGGTGTTTCTGGAGTCTCCTTGGCTGAGAGGGGTCCATTCAGTTAGCAGAGGGCTTAGGAGTTTATTTTTAGTTCACATGGTCATCTCGCATAATTCTTAAGTTTATTCCCAGGTATTGTTTGATTGTTATATTAAGTGTTTTCTTTCATTATATCTTCGGTTTGTTGTTTGTATATATGAAAGTTACTGAATTCTGTATATCATTGTATATAAACCAGCTCACTGGGTTTCCTTATCCTCTTAACTGTAACACCTCACACCAAGCACCTCAGATAACTAATTCCTGACTGGGTGACCCTTCCTGTGCTTTCTGGGAGTTGGAGCTTCTTAAGGTTTCATGACGGTTGACGCTGAGGAAAGAGAGCATTGATGTCAATTGTCTTTCCAGGGTGAAGAGTAGATCCTTAGTAATTTCTTAGAAGACTGGCTCATTCTTAGGGACTTATTGAAAGTTGGCTTTTACAGCCAGTGTTAGAGTTTCCAAATGGCCTGCTGAGACCCACTTTATGAGGAAGTTTAGAAAGAATGACTTTCTTTTTGACTTAAAAAAACTGAAAAAATTCTTTGGGGAGTGACCAGGCAAGGAAGGTCATTCTCACCTAACCAGGGATCCAGCCTGAATTTACCCGTACAGTGGGGACTGAAGAACTGAGAAGACTTGGGCGGGGGAAGAGCCACTGTGCAACATCATAGAAGCTCCACGACAGTTTCACAACAGGGATCCTTATGGAGGCTGAAAGAGATAATGCAGTCTGAGATCAGACGGGCTTTTTATTTTTTTAAACAGTATTAGTGATTAGTCTGTAGTGGTTCCAGAAAAAGTTTGTTACATCCATTTTAGGATTTTGATTTAGCATCCTTGGAATTCTGCTCGAATTCTAAAGGGTTAAAAGAAATTCTAGCATTTGACCTAAATTCCTACAGAATGCCCTCTCTCGGGCAATGTTTAACACCTCAACATGAAAATACCTGAGCTCATTAGAATGGCTAGAAGAGGGCACAGCAGTTGTTCACACTTCTTTTGCCAGCAAGATAACACTTTAATTTGAGCCTCTGATTTTTTTCTCATCCTGGATGGGAGGTAGAGTTGCTTGTTGGGGCTCTGGGGCCTCCATTCTGCCTGCTTCTTTGGTGGGTATTAGTGTGAGAAAACACAAGAGTAGTTGACTTTTTATATTTTTCCTATGTTGCTTGAGAATCTAGGGGTCAAATTGTAGCATCGGGGAGTGACGTTAGATGCAAGGGTCTCACCACTTTCTCTCACCCTTACTCTTTATTTAAAAGTCTAGCTAAGAAAAAAACCTCCAATGATCTAAGTTCAAAAGTTCAAGCAAAATTCCCTTAAGTCTGTGACCTGATTTTCTTCAGCTTGAATCTTGTTGGCTCCTGGATCTGGAGTTTTTAGTTCTTCTTTATGGTTTCTTGAGCCACAGTGCTGCATCAGACAGGAGCATGCCAGGGTGGGTATCTTTTTTCATCAGACGACTGCTGCGAAGAAAAACATGCCAGCTAGCCCTGCCTGGGTCACTCCCACCTATAGTAGCAGCATAATCTCGACCCGATCCTCTAAAAATTTCTGGCCTGCTTTTTTCCCCTGGGTTTATTTGCCTCAGTGCTCTGAGACATCCAAGCCATGCCTTTGCATTTACACTCTTCTTGATCAAAATCTTAGAATATGAAGTAAGAAGGAAGAGAGCCAGCTGGAGCAGCCGGCAGTTCAGCAGGTTTGGGCCAAGATCCCGAAAGACACAATGCCCTGGATAGAGTCTGGTTTGAGCCACTGCCTCCTCCTCCGCCTGCTCCTCCATCCTCCGTCCTCACTGCCTGGCTCTGTCCTCCAGCCAAGCCCAGGATGGCTGGGTGTGTGGTCCTTGACCCTTACAACCTCACTCAACAGCTCTGCAGGGTACTGGGTGCTGGGGAGACAAAGACTAAAAGGACAGGCATCCTGGCCTTGAGGAACTGTCAGAGGCTCATCCTTAGCTGCTTTACTTGAAAGAGTGAACTTCATGGGGGCTCCCATCTTTGAAGGAAACTTACCAAGAATTTAAAGAAAGCCCGAAAGAGAGGAGAGAAATATGATGGATAGCTGATGAAGCAGCTTCTGTGGAGAAGCTGCAGAAGAACTAGATATACCTGTCAAAGATTAGCCACCTGCATGAGAGCTGACAGCTTCTTTCCCTGCCTCTTCTGGTCACAAGATCCTTCTGGCCCATTTCCTGATTCTCATTTATAATTACACACAGGTGGTCTTGAAGTGTACTTTAGTATCATGCTATGCTGGAAAGAGCCCAGATTAGGAGAAGGGAGCCTTGGGTTCTAATCCAAGCCTATGGGACTGGTTTCTTTGGGAAATTGGCCTCCCTACCTCATCAGGATATTGTGAAAAATCACTACATATCTATATACATGTATATGGATTTACATATATGGAAATGTACACATTCAATAAAATATACATGTACATATATTAATTTAAACTGTTCACAATATATAGTTACCATTTATTAAACACCCCCCAGACATCAGGCATTGTGTTAAGGCTTTTACATATACTATCTTGTAGGTCCTCACAATATTCTTGCAAGGTGGGTGACAGCAACCTCTCCTCCCCTCCTCCTGCCCCCTACATACCATATTACAGATCAGGAAACTGAGGCTTAGAGAAGCAAGGAAACGTACTCAAGCTTGCAGAGAAAGTTTCTTTGGTGTAGTAACGAGCTGTGCCATGCAGCAACGGGCCCTCGGTAATGATGATTTCAATGGCAATGACCATGCTTCCCTAGCTGGATACTTCTTTCCCATGCACCCTTTTCCTGTAGCTGGAATATTGTCTCCCATTGCAACATAGGAGGTCAAATCCCTAGATACCTTGAATCTGCTGTGTGCTGCTCAAACTACATTCCATGGATGAGCTATGTAAATCAGAGGAATGCTTCCAGTGGTTTGATATGCCCAGCCTGGGCCTCATTTGGGTTCTTCATCATCTAGCATTCACAAACATTTCCATCTCTGCTCCTTACCTTCCTCTTTCTCTGCTCCATGCCCCAGCAAAATGAACTTTTCTCTGTTCCAAGTACATGCCCCAGGCTTTCCCACTTTTCTGCTTTTGCTCAAATTCTTTGCTCCATCTGGAATGCCCTTCTGTCTCCTTCTTTGCCAAATTTCTAAATATTACTGATCCTTGTGGCCTTGTACAAAGTCCTTTTTCTCTATGAAGCCTTCCCTAATCCCTAAATGATCATAGGACATTCTTTTTTTTTTCTTTGAGACACAGTCTCACTCTGTTGCCCGGGCTACAGTGAGTGCCGTGGCGTCAGCCTAGCTCACGGCAACCTCAAACTCCCGGGCTTAAGCAATCCTACTGCCTCAGCCTCCCGAGTAGCTGGGACTACAGGCATGCGCCACCATGCCCGGCTAATTTTTCTATATATATTTTTAGCTGTCCATATAATTTCTTTCTATTTTTAGTAGAGATGGGGTCTCGCTCTTGCTCAGGCTGGTCTCGAACTCCTGACCTTGAGCGATCCGCCCGCCTCGGCCTCCCAGAGTGCTAGGATTACAGGCGTGAGCCACCGCGCCCGGCCCATAGGACATTCTTTATTTCTTTTTAGTAGAACATTCTTTATTTTCCCTTGTAGACATATGCTTTCTGAAGGCTAAATTCATATCTGTTTCATTTTAATATTTCCAGTCTGTAATACATGACTTTGTCTGTAATAGCCATTTGTTCATTTACTCAATGAATAAATGAATGAATGAATGAATGTACAAATCTTTTTTTTTTTTTCTTATCTTCCTCCCTTCTTCCTCATGAATGTACTGATCTTAAGACAGTGCCTAATTGTGTGTGGTGTTAGGTCAAATGATGTGTTGGGAGAATTATATTTGTTCATTTATTAAGCACATACTAGGTTCAAGATCCTCTGCTGAGATTTATTGTGCAATTCTTTCTGTCATAGAATGTATAGTCTCCTACAAACAAATACAAATAACAAAGAAAAAAGCACACCCCAAGAGAAATATATTAAACCAAAGTAAAAAAAAAACAAAAACTTTTTATGTGATGGATGGAGGAGGGAAGGGTAATTATGACAGAGATTGCAATTAGGAAAAAGAATTCTGAGGCCTGACAAAGAGGAGTGCAATGGACTGAATGTTTATGTTTCCCCAAAACTCACATGTTGAAATCCTAACCCCCAATGTGATGGCATTAGGAGATGAGGCCTTTGGGAAGTGATTAGGCCATGAGAGTGGAGTCCCCATGAATGCAATTATTATCCTTATAAAAGGTACGCCAAAGAACTCTCTCACCCTCTTTCCTACACATGAAGATACAAGAAGACTGCAGTCAGCAACACAAAAGAGGACCCTAAACAGAACCCAACCGTGCTGGCACCCTGATCTCAGACTTCCAGTCTCTAGAACTGTAAGAAATAAATTTCTGTTGTTTATAAGCCCATCCAGTCTATGCTACTTTGTTATAGCAGCCCAAACTGACTAAGACAAGGAGGAAAGGTGGAATGACTAAAAGAAAAATAGTTTTTGAATATTGACTGAGAACCTACAAGTTGACACTATCTGGAACATGCATCTGCTCTCTGAGACCCTTTATGGTGACAGTAGTTTTCATAGAACATCTACTCAGCCTACAAACATCTACTGAGAAAGTATCTTGAGCTAGGGCTTGGGGTTATAAAGGTCAAAACGATATATTTCCTGTCCTTGAGGAGCTCCCGGTCTAGCGGAGAACACCGTAGAATTCTACAGTAGTTTGTTTGGATGCTTTGGAAGGAGAGAGGAAGAACTCTTGGTGGGCAGGGAGGTCGCACAGAGGATGTGGCCTTCAACCAAGGTCTGAGGAAGCCGTATGGTGTGAAGTTTCAGCGTACAGACTGTAGAGTCAGACAGGAAGCAGACTGCTTGGTCTAGAGTCGGATTCCACTCTTAAATACTTATGTAATTCTGACATACAACCAAACCTCCATCTCCCCCTCTGTAAAATGGGATGATTATATCATCTGTACCTGGAGTTATTATGAAGATTAAATGATAAAATCCCCAGCCTCTAGGTAGGACCTGCCCCAGCCCACTGCAGACTTGACTCTTCATTCAAGATTCAAGTGAAAGTATCTCCTGGTTCACTCAGGAGTTGATTCTGTTCATTTGTTGTTTAACCTCGTGGCACCAGAAGTTGGCATCTCATGGAAGAATTGGCTGGCTAAACAGACTTTTCTCTAAAGAGTATCAAAGTTGAGCTAAGTGATTTTGCAGGCTACGGATCACAGATTCCCAAATTAGCTCTTACATAAAACGGTAGCTTATAGAGATATAAAACAGCCCAACCCTTGCAATGAATAGGCTTATTTTCTGGCATCTTACTAGATGAGGGAGGGGAGAAAGGAGGGTCTTTATCCAGCTGTGGGGATCCTATGAATTTGGTGGATTCATCCTGTATGGGGAGGATAAGGGACTCCTGAGAGCATTCCTACCCCGTGGCACTGGTTATTGGAGAGCAGATGGATTTTTTCCCTTGCATTTTTTCCTTTCTAGAGCTCTCTGGCATCCTATCACAATGCAAGTGTCTGAATGTTTATCACAGCCCCAAGTTTGGATTAAGTGAGCAGGGACTGTTAAAACTACGGGGAACGTGCATACGTCTCTAATTTCTGCCTTCAGCAAAAATTGCTTTCATGTAGACTTTATGACAGCAACTGTGTACGATTATGGCTGTATAAATAGCAGAGTTGAAAGCAGTTAGAGATCTAGAGATTATTAAAGTTGTTTCTTGAGGGGGTGGAGTTCTCTTTTCATTTAGTAGTGGTCTCCTGTCGCAAATGAAAATTTTTTACTTCATCGCTAGGATAAAAGGATGAAAATGAAATAGGAAGATCGGAGGAGAGAGAGAAAAGAACAGAAATGACCCACCAAGTAAGGAGGGAGGTGGAAAGAAGGCAGGAAGAGGAGAAAGATGGGAGGGGAAAGGTGATAGAGAAAGGGGGTAAAGACAGAAGAAGGAAAAACATGTTTGGAAATTGGAGTTGAACCTCAGGGTGGCTGTGATTGCTGAACAATGTTAAGCAGACTCGCCCCCCACACCCCCAAATCTCCATTCAAAAATTTCCCTCATTCATTTGGAAAGCCATTCTGGGAGGGCATTTGGGTGACCTTTATTTAATTCAGGCGTTCTTTATAATTAACCTTAATAGATTCCATTGCATATACAATCCGTACCAAACAATGTAGCCTGGGAGCATTCTTTCTTTTATTTATTTATTTATTTTTTGCAGTGAATAAATCTTGTCTCTGGGTAGACGTCGGTGTCCTGCTGGCAAAGTCCAAGGTCCTACATTTCACTTGTATTCCCCTGGCAGCGCTTCCAGCTCCATCCACCACTCCACACACACTCGGAAAATGGGGTGGCACCGCCCCTGCGGAAGGCTCCCACTTGGGTGGCGGTGGCCGAGGCCGGTGGCCCCAGACCGCGCGGGCTGTAACCACCGCGGGCTGTTCCGCCCTCCGCGCCCCGCGTCATCGCGTCATCCGGGTACTGGGGACGTTCTGCCGGTAGTTTTGTCTGGGTGGGCTTGACCTTCCCATTTCCTGCCAAACTATGGCCCTGTCTTCAACCGGGAAAAGCACTATCTCTTGGAAGGCTCCCAGATGACGATGCAGTTTAATAAAAATTGTATAAGCTGTAAATAGCTCACTTTTGATCATCCCTGCAGGTTCCTGTGGGCACCCGCTCATCACGCACCTGGAAGGCTTACAGGGCAGCATCCTCTGCGCCTCTTCTCATCTGGGTTTGTGGCATGGGCGTCCCACAAAGAAGACACACAATCGGAATTCCCTCCACTCTTCCCCTCCACCTCTAAGCCTCCGGCCGCGCTCTTCTATCCACTTTCAGCCCTCCCAGTTTCTTATTCAAAGCTAATGCCCGCACCTCTGCTCTGGGGTCAGCTCCTTGTGTCTCCCACGGACCTTGTTTATTTAAAAGAAGTCCATCTTTCCTTGATGCAAACCTCGCCACTCCCTCCCCTTCCCTTCGTATTGAAACTTTTAGGAAAAGAAAGCCATGCTTGGAGTTTTCCCAACCTTGACAGTTTCCTTCTCTGTTCCTGTAAATAGGAATCTTATTCATCCTTATTTTTACTTATTTCTTTCAAAGCAAAAATTG